>OY728125.1:1654844623-1656044623 GCA_963277665.1 Viscum album
TCATAGTCAATTACCTAGGGTCCAACATTACTTTAATAACAACCCTCTGGGTAGGTCTCATGGTCTAACCCCACTGGTCTATGACCACCTGATAACTCTCATAGTCAATACCTCTAGGTCATCATAACAACAATTTATACATAAATTAACCTACCTCAGGAATCTCTCACAGTCAATTCCCCTTGGTTATACTTTCACAATTAGAATCACATGCATCTCATATAAACAGTAACTCCATCCTAACAACACGATACATGAAAAAAAAAACTATCCTAACAAGAATTCTAGACCAAATGATCATAATTGATCAAATAAGGTAAACACACACATAATCAATTTATAAAACCTTATGCATAAGCAATAAACCTTTATTAATCAAAAAAACCACAATAAGTATTAATCAGGGTTAAATTCCAAAACACCCAATACCCTAAACATGGGAATTTGGCACTTGAATCATATGTAATCCAAATACCATCAAAGAAAGGCACAAACCACCTACCTTATTATTGTACAATAAACACTCTTGAATGTTGGCCCTTGAATTTTCCTAGAACAACATAGACCTATAAAAAGGGTAAAAAAAATCATTCTTGAATGACTCAAGAGAGAGAAGGAATCAGGAAGAAAGGCTCTAGGGAAAGAGTGAACTCACCAGTGAGAATCCAACACACCTAACGACATCTCAATTAGAGGTCAAAAGGAGAACCAAGAGGAGATTGAAGTTCTTCGGCAATTCGTCGATCTCCTGTACAAAATGAGGGAAGAAGAATTTTGTTCCTGAGATGATACGCGACCTTGAACCAATTCATCAATTAAAAAAAAGTACACGGCGTGTTCATTTGATGTACATACTATGTACTAGCCTCAACCGACCCCTGCTTTAGGCGGTCTGCCAGGTCACCTACACTACCATGTACTCGGATGTTACACGACCTGTACGCGGTACCCGGGTACATAGTGTGTACTTATAAGTAAAAAATGCATACTTATAAAATTCCCATTTCTTATTTTATCCTCCAAAACAACCCAAAGGTGAGTCATCTGGTGTGGGGAATTTCAGATCACTCTCTGTTGTTGGTCCATTTTTCTACTAGGCAGGAGGAACACGAATGACTCAGGTTCCATAACCACTAGAATGGAAATCCAGACTATATCCAACTAGTCCAATCTCCATGAAGGGAACCGGTTCAGGGGCTTACCTGGGTGTCTATTCATAAAAATATTAGGAGAATGCAGTAGGAGCTCCAAATCTGAGCAAGAGATCTTCCCCCTAATGAACAGAATATGGATGCCCCTAAACAGGATATTGAGAGCATGGAAGCCTTCCTAGAAGACCTCTGGAATGATATGATGTTCAATGATCTTGTGGAAAATAGGAATAAGCTGGCGGAAATGATCCTCAGACAAGAACGAAAGGCCCAAGAGATACAAGGATCAAATAGATGAATGAGGGGGATAAGAATACATCTTACTTCCACACATATCTCAAGGAGAAAAGATGACCCATAAAGCCCAATATTATGTACAAGGATGGATCCTACATGGACGATAGAGAGGAAGTTGGTGGTATGGCTTTATCCTTATTCAAATACCTTATTGGGGGCCTGAACACGAGGATGCCCATGGGGTACCCTAGTGGGAGTGATAAACTATGGGAAGAAATCCCCTACTGTGTATCCCCAGAGGACAACAACATCATGGAGGTGATCCCCGATGAAGAGGATATACATACGATGATGCTTAACCTTAATGTAGAAAGTGCACCTGGACCTGACTGCTTCCCTGGTGAGTTCTATAGGGGTTCGTGGAAGATGGTTAAGGGAAACATTGTTGCAGATATCGAGGATTTATTCAGTGGGGGTTATTTTCCATGGGTGGCGAGTTCCACAACCCTCGTGCTCATTCCAAAGGTTAATGTCCCATCATCTCTTTAGTATTATAGACCCATCAACATGTGTAATTTACCCTATAAGATACTTGCAGGCACCATTAATCAGAGGCTATCCATGCGTCTCCCCCGGTGGATATCAATCGAACAACATGACTTTGTGAGGGAACGGTCCATTCATAGAGCAATTTCACTGGCATAGGAAATTCTGAGAGATATAAACTACAAGACCCATAGTTCCAATATGGTAATGAAAATCAACATGAATAAGGCATACGATAGGGTTGAATGGGGGTTCATTAATAGGGTCATCACCAGCATGGGAATATCACCCAAGGATCTAGATATTATCTTCAAATGCTTTATGTATATGTAGATGAATGTCAACTTCATAGGGAGAACTCACGACTTCTTCAAGATGGTACATGGTCTACTCTAAGGAGATCCTATATCACCGAGTATTTTTATACTCATGCAAGACACTGTCATACTATTGATTAATAAAGGGATCACAAGAGAGAGGATCATGCCTTATAGGAGGAAATAGAGTATGCCGACCATCTCACACCTGATGTTCATAGACGACACTATCATCTTCTCAAATGATGGAAAGAGATATGCGCATGGAATAAAAAGTATTCTTGATAAATAATGATTCTAGAGCATATAACTGATCAAAAAATCAAATATAAATCTGTATATTTCTAATAATTGTGCTGCAAACCGGGCCATCCAGCTATACAACAGACTAGACATGCAGTGGGGTTCTTTTCCCTAGGAATATCTTAGCACCCCCATTTCTTCAGGTCGCATGCACATACGATACTTTGACCATGTGGTGAGTAAGATCATAGGACGAGTCCTCAATTGGAAGAATCACCTCCTATCCTTTGGGGGGTGCATATCTTTGGTGAATAGAGTATTGTCTGTAATTATGGTGCATGCGCTGGCTGCAACCCTGGTGCCGAAAGGGCAGATCGAGACTATTGACAAGGTGTTGGATAGTTTTATTTGGTTTTTATTGTCTGAAGGTAAGTGGCACTAGGTTTCATGGGTATGGTTGGCTTGTCCCATTTCTAACAGTGGGATTAATATACAAATATTGGGGAGCACGATTATCTGCATGCACAAAAAACTTGCGTGGGAAGTGATTGAGAACTGTACCTTGTCGGGGAGGACTATATCCTATAACTATGGCGACAATGCGGATGACTTTAGCATACAAAGCTCCCCCATCTAGTCCAAGATTCGCCCCCTCATTTAGACTCTCTAACAACATGCAAGGTGGATTGTGGGAGAAGGTAACATTATCTTCTGGTTTCATAATTGGGAAGGAGCTGTGATCAGTTATCCAGGGTTCCCAGACCCTTCAATATCCTTCAAAGAGGCAATCTTCCATCATTCCTTCATAACGGTAGTGCTGAAAAAGAACCAACAAGCCATTTTTGATGCGATCACTATTTGTTTTGTAGCCATATAGATGTGTATTCACCCCATCTAATTCTGGGAACTTCTCAATGAAGGAATTTCATAGGATTTCATCACCTTAAGATTCCCAAGATGGTTGGAACGAGATTGTGTGGTGAAAAAATCTTCCAGTGAAATATAATTTTCTCTTCTGGAGGATTCAGTAGAGGGAGGTTCCAACAGATGACAATTGTGAAAAATGTGGTGATCAACCTCGCCTTTTGCTATCACTAAAGTAAGGACAAGTGGGAGGAAAGTGTGAAGCATATCTTCTTCAAAGGAGAATGGGTCCAATACATGTGGAGTTCCTTTGGTTCCTTCACTGCTATCTCAGACTCTTCCCTACATGCGGCTTTGTTCCTGGGTAAAGGTTACATGAAGAAATGGAATCGAGCCTAGAGAGATCGACACTAGCTGTGATTCTAAGCGCAGGCTGCTGGTGTTTATTTCATGTGGGGAACCGATCTAGATATGAGGGGTCCCTCTCCATAGGTAGGTCCATAGTTATGCGGACAAAGATCCTTTTGGGTGATTTAGGGACGCTCATAGGGAACTAGTGGGAGGCCCCATCTCTGAGTCCTCTTTAGTCTATCCCACCTCTGTCCATGCCTCCCATGACTTGAAAACAGGGTCACTAGATTTGATTGATCCCCCCAACAAATGACCTCAAACTGAAAACCGATGGGTCCTTCATTTTAGGTGACATGCGTGGGGGAGGTGTGGTTCGGGATGCTAGGGGAAGTGTCCTCCTCACATTTATATCTCATTATGGAAGTGGAACCTATCTTCAGGTGGAGGTGAATGCAGTGCTTACTGGCCTCACTCTTTGTAATCAGATTAGTATGGAGCTTATGTAAGTGGAAACTGACTCTATGATCCTACACAACTCCTTTCATGGAAAAGGATCCATCCCATGGTCGGTTGCATATATCATCAGGAAATGTAAAGTTCTACTCAACAGGAGCATCCAAGTCACTCACGCATAATAGTAGGAAAACAGGGTTTCATATCACTTGTCTTCGCTTGTGGAACATGGGTCTAATGTCACCTGTCTCCCTAGAATCACTTTTCTTAAACCAGAAGGGGTTAATTTGATTCGAGGGGATACTTTAGACCTTCAATAATTTAGGCCTCCCTTGGGCGGGGTGGGTTTGGCACTGTGTTTCTGTTGTCTTCTTCTTGTTTCATAGTATTTGTTCTTGAATAATCTAATAATGATGATGATACCTAAAATAGAGATCCTGGTTCTTACAAACTTCCCCCTTAAAGCAATTTGTCCGTGAATTTACCTTCCATGGGTGGTGAAGAAGAATATATGAACAACTCTGGCCATTATGATCGTACATCGGCCTCCCTCACCCAAGTCTCATCCTGTACTCACCCATGATGCCATAACACCTGTAAAAGAGGAACAAACCATCCAAATAGAACCTTCATGATGTGATCCACAATCCAAATAGGGTGATCCTTGAAGGAAGCATCCAACTCTAACTCAACCTCCTCAGGTTAAAAAATGAGAGACGAGACTGAAAAGTAATGTCGTAGCTGAGAAACATGAAAGACGTCATGGATATCCTAGTACCTATGAGGTAACTACAATAGATAGGAAATCAGCCTGACTCTATCCAAAACCTCCAACAACCCAACGTATCTCAGTGAAATCTTCCCCAGTATCCTAATCCTCCTATGTTCCAACCTCAGTGGGACATGTAAGAAAACATGATCTCTGACCATGAACTCCAAAGGTTGTCTCCATTGATCATCATAAGATTTCTATCAATATTGTGAAGTATACATCCTCTTATGAATCAACTACACCTATTTAGTGGTCTCCTGGACAAGATGAGGTCCCAACATATCTTCCTCTCCTACCTCCAGCCAATATAGGGGTGATTAGTATGGCCTACCATACAAAGCCTCATAAGGTACCATCTGAATTATTGCCTGAAAACTTTTATTGTTGGAAAACTTCACTAGGGGTATGCGTCTCTACCAAGAGCCCCCAAAATACCAGACTCATGCTCGAAGAATTTCCTCCTAAACTTGAATCGTGCGCTCAAACTGGCCATCTTTTTGGGGATGCTAAGCTGTACTCAGAAGTACCTGTGTACCCAAAGCCCTCTGTAGTCCCTACCAGACACGAGAAGTAAACCGAGCATCCTTTTCCAAAATTAAAGAGTGCAGAACCCCATGAAAATGCACAATATCTCGGATTTACAACCTTCCAAGCTCATCGACAGTAAAGGTTTCCTTAATTGGTAAGAAAATGCGCAACCTTCATGTTCCTGTTGAGATCAACTCACATTGTATCATTACCACGATACCTCTAACATTTGAAAAACTCTACAAAGCAAGCCCCTAAGTATTCCAGTGATGCTATTAGTATGTTTTCCTTTAACTGGTTGAACCCAAATAGAACTGAGGTCATAACCGCAACCTAACAGCAAGGAAAGGTCAAACCGAAAATGAAATCATCAAAACTGGTCACAAAATCTATCCTCAAAAGACATTGCATATTGTCACAGCACACCCACCCTTAACTGGAGGGGTGTTCAAACGGGCTCAATAGGACCGTACTCACAGAACAATAATGATAATGAGTCAAACCATCACCAGATGAATTATCTTAGAAACACATGGCTTAGAATACCGACGTATTGCAACAGAAAAATAATGTGTTTTCACAAGGTACCACATGCTCACAATGAACCCATTCACTTGGTGACGCTACTATGTCACACCATCACTTGATCACTAAAATAGTAATGCCATGGAATGAACAAAAATATAATTCTAGATCCATCCCACTAGAATTATTACCTCTTTAATCATTACATCTGATCCCAAGAAAAATTCTGAGATATCCTTAGATTAATAGACCTGAAGTCTAAGGAACTCACCAAGGTGGTCCATACTCCCCATACAAGTGAGACCTTGGTGTGAAGCCCAAAATTCCACATAAAAAAATGAATGAACCCAGAATGGAATCCGCCTGGAGATCACATCAAGGAAGCTGTAGGCATAAAGAGTCTATCCAAGGTGTTCTTACATGGAAACTCAAGTATCACTCAAGATTAACCAAGCCTCTACTGAAACCACGCATCCAATGCACAACACGGAAAGAGATCACAAACCAGTCCAACAACTTCCAACTGTATCACGGCGTATAATTGACGCTCTCTTAGTGCACCCATGACAATGTCAAGATAGGGGACATGCTCACCTCTTAAGAAAAAGAACACTAAGAGGACTTCAAAGATTACCAGAAAAGGATATACGAACAACTACTGGTCGAACTCCTGATGGAAAAATGGATTTACCTTTCGACACATCTTTATATAATCTATCACTATAACATTATACTACCTAGAAAGAACCAAAACGAAACAAGACTTGCAAGACTCAAAAGAATTCAA
This sequence comes from Viscum album, assembly GCA_963277665.1. NCBI lineage: Eukaryota > Viridiplantae > Streptophyta > Magnoliopsida > Santalales > Viscaceae > Viscum > Viscum album. The sequence goes on from OY728125.1 coordinate 1,654,851,398, forward strand.
GTAAAAATGACCCTTTCTGAATGGTCCTTTATTGTGATCCTTTTACCTAGAAAGATCACATTTGAAATAGAAACAACATGAATCTCCCTACCTAGGAGTGTATTATACGTTGAGAAGGACTAGTCTCTGTCAAATGAGCCAGTTCAGTAGTAACTTAAAAGCACATGTGTTGTTCTATGAACCATGATCACCATGTCACATCACTTGTTATGAAGCTGAAAAGATAAACTGACTGGTGTGTAAAAACACCCGTGTCCTAGAGAGTATTCCCAAGTAGTGGGATGAAAATGGTTCCATAACACTTAGGTCACTCTACACCAAATATTACCAAAGAAAATACACCACAACTCAAAGATAAATGACGTAACCAAACTCAACAGATCATATAGACATTTAAAACTTGACGATTATCGTGTATGTCAATATACACTAACTCGATTTTACAAGATCAATGATACATTCTGGGGTACTATGCATAGGTTGTCCACCCTATGCATCCTTGTACTAGATGGATCACATAAGAACTATCTCAAAATCACATCATTTACATAGCCATTAACTCAGGTGATGACATACCAAGTCATCCATCAATAAGAAAAATGGAGGTTTACACGACCTCCTAACAGCCAACCATGTCCGAGGCATGTCTATCCTCGAGAACCAAGAGATCCTCAAGCTTGTTCCCACATCAAAAGTCAAGGAACAATGACCACCCCTCCAAACAAGGATTTCATTTAAAAACCGAATTACCACAAGGGAAAACAATACTTGGACCACACCAAAGTCAAAATCTCTCAGCAGAAAACAAGATAACCATCTCTAAAAGTTCTACCTACCACGAGCTAGAATCTTACGAAGCATAAGCATCAACTTCCACTACTATGTTATGTAAAACAGAGTCACTAGGCTCAAAATCCCATGGGAAACTACTTTATCTCAACATATCAAAGTAAAATAGGAAAGTCGCACCAAATTTCCTTTAAAACATTTGAGAACTCTGACATTCCATCATGAATGGAAAGTTAGAAAGTAAGATTCTTTTTTACAATGAAGTCAACATACAAGGATTTTGTTAAACCAACCGAGGACCTCAAAAAGGGAACCTGATAGTTGTTGTTTAACCACATAAGGCATGAACACATAAGCAATTAATTCTATTAAAACCCCCTTCCAAAGAATGTAAGTAGAGGAATCCTATAAGAGATATTCAAATGAAAAAACAAGGGCATCCCACAATAGGGATCCTCAAAACGATACACATATGAGGGATCCTACTAGGGAATACCTAGAAGTAATAGGTCTCACAGCCTCATAGTCCAGAAGGCACATCTCACACAGGAAATGCCCTGAAAATAAAAACTCCATGAGAGATAAATCACAACTTATCTCTGATCAAAATTCTCAACTAGGTTAGTCCAAACACCCAACCAATCATTTATGCATTGGTCTCACTCCCATGAGACAAATTCAAATGGTAACAGGATGAAGAACCTTTCCATTTAGAAAGGAAACCTCAAAACACCTATTAAGATTCCTTATAATGCTCCACATGTTCCACCATTATGTTCTACGTAGAAAACTACTCTAAAAGGACTTCTCATGGGTCCAAAACTGACATTGGGGAAAAAAATAGGAACAAAACCTCAAAGGGTACAAAAGATGACTACATGGAATGTAGAACTCATACACGGCATGTACACTCACAATCTTACATAGGAATGTACCCCTAACTTCCTAGGCATGTAAACATCAATGTTACACGTCATGCCATCCTGGAACATGTCATGTACTCAAGTCCTCACTCTTATTCATGGATGTCTTCACGGGTAACCTCACACGGGTTCTATCTATGAAAAACTACATGGGGTTTACTTAATCGACATGACATGTCATTAAAAAGACTCAACAACTCGGGTTTCCCCCACACATGGATGGAACAACACAGTTCCTCTTGGTGTAACACTACACGGCGTGTTCACACTAGACACAACGTATACCATAAGGTTCTATCCACCCGTGTCATTGGTCACACGACCGGATACACAGCCAAATACTACATAGTGTTTGTAATCTAAAAACAATATGTACAACTCACATTTCATCTACCTGTGTCATTAGTCACATAGATGGATACACAATTTTTTACAACACAATGTGTTCAATCGTGACACGACGTGTTCTACCAAAAGTTTCCCAACCCTGTGTCTCTACTCACACAGTCAGTCACACTATCAATTACTACACGAAATGTACCTAAGAATTATTTTTCTTCCAGAACAGAAGAATACACATAAAGTGTTCATAACCTCACATGCTATGTTGTCTGGGTTTCCAGATAGTTAGGCTCTAAAACTTCTCCAGAACCCTTAAAAACTTAAAATTTTGTCCAAGGCATGACAAATTATGATTCGTGAGAGCCCATAATCCCTACGAATCAAAGTTTTGGATTCTTTTTCACATCATAACTTGACAAAATTCAATTAAATTTCAAAAATTATCCGCCAAATTTTGATCCCAGAGGGCCCATAACAGCTCAGGGACCAAAGTTTGGCATCCATCTAAATGAAAATTTTCATTTACCAATACCCTATCAAAATAGAAGGTATTCAATCAAGGAATATATCACAACAACATGAATATCTAGTAAAACATCTATCATAACAACATGTAATTAGTAATGCACCCTTAATGGCATGACAATAATGCATGACATGTGATCTCTAGAAAGTTCCTATATGATTCATGAAATGTCATACCCTCATCTCATCAGATTGTAATAGAATAGAACCAAAATAATATCAATAATAACATTACAAAACAAGTGAATAACCCAATAGTGAAATCAAATCAATTGTAATATTTGAAAAATCCAGAAAAAAATTACAATATTCGAGGTAACATGGATTTTCCTTGTACATGGGTTAACTACTCCTGGGAAAAACTTATTACCAACTACCGATTACTTTGTATCCCTTTATATAGGCTCCAAATAGTAAGAGAAATCATAAATTAACTCCTTTGATAGTAATTTGTAACGTCTGGGTTCTGGGTGCCGCCCAAAGGTGCCCTGAACCCGATTGGTCACATGACCTCAAGCACATTTAACCAAATGCCAAAGGCTTCCAACTAGTTGTGAGGGATATGGTCTGATAATGGGGAAACTATTCCCTCATTGGAAGAGTATACATATCAGAATAACAAACATTAATTAATAGCAGAAGCAATAATATAATACAACAAAGTAAACAACATAAGACTAATAATAATATAAAAACTGGAGCATATATAAATGATGAATTTCACATGTGTTCTGGGAAAGTATCCAAACAAGTCACAATGATGGAAATGAAATACTGAAACAAAAGTATAGAAAAGAAGTAAACTCCAACAGCATCACAAGCCTCATCTTGGTCCCATTATCTCTATCTCCAATAGTAATCAAGTACCTGATAAAGAAGGTAACTTTCCGTTATCTATACCTACAACTATATAATCTGTTTGGGTCTAAAAGAATGACCCAAACTGGGTGTAAGATGAATCCCAGTAGGAAAACAACAAAAGATATATTCCTAACTATCAGTGAATATATATAGCAGGAAATATGCATAAATGAAGCAATAAACTAGGAATTACTCAAAAGTAAACAATCCTATAGTTTTCAATTATATTCATTTACATTCAGTAATTATTCAATCTATTGAATAATTAAATACCTAGATCTAGACTAAGCTCTATATCTCCTATGTAATAACAAAATAGATATCTCAGAAGACTATCTATACAATCTAGTAAGACCGAGTCCAAGCTTGTGCTTTGGCTTGGTAGACTCATCACAGTCATCAAACATTCAAAAGCAACCCTTTGGGAAAGTTCTCATAGTCTAACCCCTCTGTTTTAACATATCATCAATTCAATAAGTAATGAACCTATAGGAAATCTCACATAGTCTAACCCCATTGGTCCCATATAGCACTAATCATTTACAAACAACCACCTGGGTAGCACTCACAGGCAATACCCCCTTGTTTTAATAGCAACAATAAATTATAATGAACAGTTGTAAGCTATCATACCCAATTCCCTAGGGTCCAAAATTCATTTAATAATGACCCTCTAGGTAGCTCTCATGGTCTAACCCCTCTGGTCTTTGACCAACTGACAGCTCTCACAGTCAATACCTCTCGGTCAACATAACAACAATTTATACATAAATGTCCCTACCTCAGTAATCTCTCACAGTCAATTCCCCTTGGTCATACTTTCACAATTCGAATCACATAAATCTCATATAAACAGTAAATCCATCATAACAACATGTGGAATAGAAAACAAAACTATCCTAACAGGAATTCTAGACCAAACGTCTATAATTGATCAAACAAGGGAAGCACACCCATAATCAAGGTATAAAACCTTATGCGTAATTAATAAACCTTTCTTAATTAAACAAACCATTACAGGTATTAATCAGGGTTAAATTCCAAAACACGCAATACCCTAAACATTGGTATTCGGAACTTTAAGCATATATAATCCAAATACCATAAAAAATGTCACAGACCACCTACCTTGATGTTTTATGATCAACACTATTGAACATTGGCCCCTGAATCAGACTAGAACAACGTAGGACTACAAAAAGGGTTAAAATGATCATCCTTGAATAACTCACGAGAGAGGAGGAATCAGGAAGGAAGGATCTACGGAAATAGAGAACTCACCTATGGGAATCCAATGCACCCAACATCGTCTCAATCATAGGTCAGATAGAGAACCAGGAGGAGCTTGAAGTTCTTCAGCATAAGTAGAGACAACAAAATTTACTTTCGTTTCATGCATAATAATAGTGGAAAGTTATAATTTACCAATATAAATAGCTATATATAATGAGTGATACCTTTCACACAAATAAGATTCATTCCATATGAAGATAGCGTAAAGAAAAGTTTTCATGAAATATTTTCAAATTTAGTATACTTTTGATCAATTTTATTCTAACGAGGTGGGATAGTTAGGTGATTAAGTCTCCCATATTTAATTCTTTAATTTTCACACCACATGAATTTCCTTTTAGTCTCTTCACTAATATATATCCATATTAAACTTAGAATGATTGATAAGAACCACAAAATTTTTGAAGGACTTGATTTATCTTTCTTGTATCAATGAACTTTACACTTAGGTAAGTTTTTAAGTGATTTATATTCCTTGGAAAACATTATATAGTAATTTGGATAGAAATGAATTATTTCAGAGATCATACACGTTGAACATAATTTTTTTAGCATCATATATTTAACAAGGAAGTACATTATCTTCTGGTAAAATATCATTCAAGAGAGAAATTAGTTCTATAAAGGTAATGTTTCTCCATATATTGCCAACTTTAAAAATTATATAGCTTTAGTATGGATAATAATTTTAAATATTTTTTAAAACCAATAAATATTAAAATATTGTCACAACTATTTAACTTTTTAAATAAATTTGGATAATCAAAAAGTCTTCTTTGACAGTTTTTATCATTTCCTTAATATAATCTCCATAATCATTTTTAGTTATACTCATATCATATGATCTATAAACCATAGTGTTATCCCATTGACTGGATATATTTAGTTATTTTATATGTTTAGTACAAAATTTATAACATTGATATATTCCATGATAGATCAATTATTCTTCCAACTCATCTTAACAAATCCATCTTAAATAACAACACTATAAACACAAAAAAATGATTTGAGAAGGGTCATTTCCATGATCTATTGAAAACATGATGAACTATTTAATTAAATCCTCATAATCTTTTGTCACATGATTGGAATCTATAAAATTTTATTCATATTTATCCTATTTGGTTAAAAAATATTCACATTTATCAATAAATAAATAATTACATAAAATAAATTTATATAATGTATAATTTTTACATGCATAAATTGTATAAAGTATAAATTTTAAAAATATAATTATATATTATAATACATAAATATGAGATATATTTAGTACATCTTACACAATTTAACAAAAAATGTGATTTTAATTCCAAATAATAGGAAATATGATATAGGATATATAAGAAGATATATGGGATGTTTTTTATTTATAAAAGGAGGACCTGGTTTTGAAGGATAAAAATAATTTTTTTGATTCAATAATTCATTAGTATACTTGGATGAACATATTGGAATGAAAATGTACCATTGGTTTGACATAGAAAGGATTTTAGGAATCTCTCTTATTTATAACATCGATTAATTCTCTGATTCTTATTAAAAAATCATTGTGTAATCACTTTTTTCTAAGATCATTAATGAATGTTGGCTGAGTATTGAATTTATTTTTATAATATTATTTTATATTGGGTTTTTTCATTTAATAATTATTCTATATCTAGAATTTCTTTGAGAAAATTGATATTTTTCATGTCGATTGAGGAATTTATATTTAATACATAAACTAGTTACTTGAATTCATTCCTATTCATGGAATGATTTGTAATTTATATGTTTAAATATATTTTTGGAATACTGAATTATTAAATGAATTAATGTACTTATTTACAAGAAAATATGAGTTTAAAATATAGATAGAAAAAACCACGACCAATGATATTTTTAGATCTAATTATAAAAAAATGATCTTCTACTAAATATTTTAGATACTTATCTATCACATGAACCTAGATTTACAAATTCTTGGTATAATTTTCATATACATATTTTATTAAAATTATTTTTAGATTTATTTAAATAATTAAAATCTTATGTTTTTTACATTTGAACTAAAGTTTCTTACTATGGATCCTTGTTTCAATGGGTCGACCTGAGACTTGATTTTATACTATAAATTTTAAATTTTAGTTTTAAGGATGAGTAATTACAATTTCTAAACATGATTATTAAAAGGAAGTAATGATCCCTCTTGGGTGGTAATTATCCATTATATATGCATTCATAAGGTGATACTTAAAGGGAGTAATAAAAGTTCCCAACCACAAAGGAGGATAAAACCTTCAATGAAGGAAGTAGTAAATAAAGAAGTCTTGAGAATCTTAGATACTATAATTATATACACCGTATCCAATAATGAATGGGTGATTAATTTCCAAGTAGTTTCTGAGAAATTTGGAATTAAGGTAGTAAAGAAAAATGACGAGTTAGTATTTAGTTGAATAATGAAGGATTAGAGAGTGTTTACATATCTTCAAAAGTTGAATGAAATGAAAAGTAATGATCCATTTGCCTTTCAATTTATTGATCAAATGGTGGAATGTATTAACACATTAATACACAAGTTTTCTCATTATAAACACTAGATACAATCAAATTCCATTCGAACCCAATGTTTAAAGTAATGGGATATTTAATATCCCTTATAGACCATTAAAATACTAACACATGCCATTTATGTTTAATATACCCACCACCTTTTTATGGCGCATGAGGCACATATTCCCTGGAATGAGGAGAAATTTATAAAATTATTTATGGATGAATTATCCTTGTATGGATGAACCATAAGGGTATTTATCAAAAATTTTTTCATAGTTTTATAACTATATAAAAATTCATTAAAAGTGACTAATTGGGATACTTTCCATTTAATGGAAAATATGGTATTGTGACTTGGTGAAAAGTATCTAATAATTTAATTAAGATTGATCAGGTAAACATAAAGGTAATTTATGAATTTTTAGGGCCCAATTTGGAGAGGGAGATACATAAATTTTTGGGACATGCTGGTTTTTAACAGAGGAATTCCAAATGTTTCTTCCTAATTACTCATCCATTTATTGAAAAATATATTACATTTTCTTTGAATGATAGTTGTAAGAAATCCTTTGATACTTTTAAGAGGAGTTTTATGACTACACCAATCATTGTTTGACTAAATTTATAGAGACTCTTTGATATTACATTTTATGTGAGATATTATTCTATTGGATTCATAATTATTCAAATAGTTTTTTGAATTTTTTAGTCCAATAAATGTGAAACTCAATCTCCTATAGAAGAAAAATTGAATTACAAACCCATGGAAAATGAATTACTTTTTATTACTTATGAATTTGATAAATTTGCACCATAACTTTTGTTTTTTAAGGTAGTCGCCTAGAATGATCAAGAAACACTAAAATGAATTATCAAAAATAAAAACACTAAAGAATTATTGATCTAATGGATACTATTTCTCAAGGAGTTTTATATTAAGATCACATATAATAATGTATTAGAGAAAAATATAGTTGATTATATTATGTGTAAGTTTAACATCATTTCAAAATATAAAAAAATTATTTGGAAAAGAAAATTTTTTATACTTCAAAACTAGAATTGGAAACACATAACATAAAACACACACACAGACAAATTAAGCACAAAAAAAATTTATTTATATATTTTTACATATATGCATAAATATATAAATTGATATTGAAATCTATAGAAACACATACACACACATAGATCAGGGGTAAAGTAGTTTGGTTTGGGAAGGATGAATGATAGAAGATATAAATGAAAAACAACCCAAAAAATTAGAGGGGTTATCATTAAAACAAAAATGTCATTGAAATATGTTTAAGAAAAATCCAAAAAATCACAATCATATACATGAAGGAAAATCACATGAGATATATTTTCACAAAACCCCTCCATAAGTACCCCTACTAGGTTGGTTATGAAGAGAAGAAGTGACCCCCTGAACCATGCCTCTAGTAGGCCCTGCGTTGGTGACTTTTATTGAGGGTTTGAAACACTCAAATGGTAGGCGTTGCCCTCAATTTATGAAAAAGATTGAAATAAAATATAAACCAGCACAAAAAAAAAACCTTTAAATAAAATAATATGAACCAAAATATATAACATGTGTATGAAAAATGGTACATATAAAAGTATCTAAAATAAAACCAAAGGGGAACATACTATTGCAACCCCACAACATCTCTAACCTCTATTATAGTGATGACCATCTCGGTCTTCGAAACCTCCTTGGAAACCCAAAAAAATATATTATATATATTGAAAGGGTGATAATAACATGTATATTCAGTAAGATCATACCCTATGTATCCCATGAAAATTTGAAAAGAGCATACTAATGTACCAGTGAACAAACAATAGAACCAATAAACACCTAAAAAAGTAAATTATCTATCCCGAAATCATCATGAATCACTCACTAAATAGTTCTAGAAATTAGTAAGATAATATCAAGAGAACATCAATAATGGAAAACTTTATCCTCTCCCACACTTAGTTTACTCTACCCTACCCCGACATTAAATGTCATGTGCTCTCATCCCTTCTATTCCATCTCATCACCCCACATAAATCCACCTATAATATGGGTCAGATCATAAACCTACCTATCCAAGACTCCTATAGGGCCCAACATCCTATGTTGGCATTAATTTCATATCCACATCTCACATGATACTACTGTATCATCATAAAAATTATCACACATTCATCTTTAACTTCACATATAAGGAATTAGGGTATCATGAACATGAAGGAAATAAACCTTATTCCCTCCTCCTACTACACATTCCCCCACTATATATCACATCCCCTCATCATCTAGAATTACCAACAATGGAATCATTGATAATCAGTACTTGGCACCGACTAGGAACCACCTCCATGTATTACTGCTGAAGGAAGAGAGGAGAAGAGGGGGTAATTATCTATCCATTATTCACCATCCAAATGTTGGGGAAAATACCCTCCAAAACATTTGTGTGTCAGTATGTATTATTTTATGTGTGTGGGGTTTATATAAAAGTAACATGAAAATATAAGAATATATATATATATAGACATCACACAATCTTAGAATAAAGGTTTCACATGAGCACTTCATCATCTCTTTCCATCATCAACACCATAATATCATTACTGCACACTTAAAATACTAAATAAAACTCTACCACACCAAAAATCCACACACAACCCACCGTTTCCTTTATTTAAATTATGGATTCAACCATTTTTACAGATTATTACATTACTGTCCATCATTAATTAATTAATCCATTTAACCTCATATTTAATTAAAAAACTCTATATTAATTCCAATTTAAGTCCACCACATTCATTAACATCTAAAAAATCAATTCAATCACTACAAATATATTACATCCTACATTATTTAATTTCTATCCCTTTACTTTTCAATTTCATTATTAACATTTTTGCATTACAATATCACCATGAAACTTCCACAAGGCTTCACAAAACAACCCATTCACCTTACTACAACAACCAACAAATATCCTTCCAAAGGAAACACCATAATCTAACCTTATAAAAATATAAAACACAAACCAACTAGCACACATCAATATAACCCAATCACTATAAGAATCCCCCAACATGTCCCACATCAGAACATGTCACCACCATCACTGTACAAACCCCACATAGCCCATAAAACCATGAGTCCAATAACAAAAATATTGGTATCACACATCATCAAATTCTAATTTACATAAATTCCACAATTCTTTTAAAAGCGCTTTCACAATATGACACCATCTCTTATAGGGATATTTTCACACAACCACTAAATTTAAACACAACCAATTATTTATCCACATATAAGTTATTAACCATTTATGAGTGGTGGGTTTACTAAACAATTCACAAAAGGGTTAAAAATCCATGACAAGGTTTCAAAATATCATAACAACCATAATATGCATATCACAATAGTTCCCAAATCAAGCAAAGAAGAAGAAAAATAATAAGGAAAAAGATAAAAACATGTGATAAAACACATTCCTTTCAATTAAATTTAATCTAGTTGATTATATTTATTTTTTAATCCATACTATCCACCCATTAGAAAACAAAAATCATACTAATTTCACAGATGCATGAAAAAGGAGAGAACAAGGATCCCCTAACTAGAATTACTATACATCACACTACAAAAAAAAATAGATAAGTGAGATATGATACCACATCCTAGATATCAAAAGGATAAATTATTTATCAATCACAAAACACTTATATATAAGGAAGAAATAATATATATGAAAAAACTAATACCTCAAAATCTTTATGTTTTTGTAGAAAATTGAGAGAGGAATAGTTTTCTAAATTTATCTAGAATTAAAAATAATAGGAAGTATCAGTCAAGGATGATGACTCCCAAGACTAAAGAATATATTTTTGGATAATCATGAATCAAATTAGATAAGAAAATTCTCAAATGGAAGAAATTCCATACTTTAAGAGTTTATATACAATTTCTCAAAGATCCTTGAGAAGATAAGACAATATGTTTTTTATATATATTAAGTTTAATTTCATTTAAAACACATAGAAAATCCCATTTTAAACCCCTGGGAGTCAATTAAATTAAATACATGATTTAATACCCACAAAAAATTCAAAAATATTTATTTATGACTTTATTTCTACCTTATATGTTAAAAAGTTTTAATTACATCAAACTGAGAAAACTTAGTATTTTTAGATTTTTTGGATTATTATAAACTATTGAAGAAACCGCATGAAGGGGTCGACTATATAGATTCAAGAGACCACAAAGATCTACAAGATAAAAGAACCAATTGAATACATGAATAAATAGATTGATTTTAATAAGGGACTACTTGACCACATGAAGGGACTAAATTACCAATTGAAGAAACTTGTAACATCACGAATTTTACCAAAGGTATAGACCATTTTATTTTAATTTAAATTCATTTTTAGACCTATAAATGATTCCAAAAAGGTTAAAGGAGATCTTAAGTTTGAATTAGGGTCATTCATATCCTGAAGTGCCAAAATGGGAAGAAAATATTGGGCCACACAGTTAGTAGAAACTATGCAACCCAACCCGCATGGTTTCCCTAAATAGTGTGGATGCAGAAAGTAGGGTGTTGGGGGATGAACAGTTTGTCTGCAACTACACAACCCTATGTGCATGACTGTGTGATATTTAAGAGGTTTTTGGATAGTGAGTTTTTCGTAGTTTTCACATGGTTTGATAAACCGTTCACCTAACCATGTGAAGTGACCATTCGAGGAAGTAACTAGCACATAGTTGGCACACAATTTTTCTAACCATACGGCCAAAATATGCGGCCTTGTAATTGTGTATGAAATTACCAAACTTACCTTATTGAATTCTTTTATGCCTAATTTTTCTCTCTTTCTATCCTCCAATTATTTTCTCCTCCTCTCTTGAGTATGAATCCATATCCTTCTCTCCTCTTAGGTTTTGAGACAAATCCTCCAAATGGACTCTGATTCACTCGCCGTCAGACCCATAAAGAAGATAGAGGTACATTATTCGATCCTATTTCTACCATTTTAAGTTATTCTCCCCATATGTTGGTCTATCTCGGTGAAAGATCATTTGACCCATTTTCATCTCATTTAATGGTTTCATATATTTCTTACAACCTAGATTGAATAAAAGTTTGACACTGGACGAGGGAAGCTCTAATAGGCTAAGGTAGGTGGTCTAGTTCCTTTCCTTTCATTTCATTGCATTCTATAAAATACACCATTATTCCATAAGCCTGACCCTTCCAGTGATGCCCTTAAATTTCCTTTTAAAAATAAATGAATGCTTAACTGTGCCAATGATGAACCAAGATAGCGGAGAATCATCCCCTTTATATTTCCTCCTTGAGTTATGCTACCTATTTGGGTGTTCTATTCCTTAAAGGTTCTTTTACCCTTGTTTTAATTTTCTTAACACCCCTTGAGTGGCTTTGTTTATTGTATTTATCTTTAATTAATTAATTGGTATGAATTGGTTGATAAGAAATTTTTTAGGCCCCTATACACCCATTCTATAAATGAATTGGATGAGCTAAGTGAGTTTGTCAAGTGTGTATGCCTATTACCCTTGATACATAAATGGTTTCTTGATTGTGTACCTTGAACAATATTCCAATTGTGATATAAATGCCTGAATTAAGGAAATACTCTTTTTTTGGCATGTTATATATATGAAATGCTTATTTTTATTCTTCTAACTTAGTTTCAATGGTGAAACAAGGGGTCTCGACTTAAGGGACCCTTGGATGGACTATCACGCCCGTCTTTTAGAATTATTAATGCTCTGTAATCACAAAGAGGGAAAAATCAATTATGCTTGGAATGGGATAATCGACTGTAATCTATTTTTACCTCCATATGAGTGACACAATTTCCTTAGGGGAGACCCCTTGGATGGGATCAAATGTATGATGGTTGTACCATGCCTTGAGAGAGACTCGGGGCCCTACGTGCGATGCTAGGTACAAACATAAAGGCTAGTACTTGGTATTTTCACACCACACTTGGAGTGACACATGTGACTTCATCCTTGGGTAATCATGGATGGGCTATTTGGCATTGGTCATATGATGATCTACTCAAGTGATACTTGGAAAGTCTGTTCTGATTTTCATGGACAGGCTCAGGGCATCTCTCTATATTTTATAAAGTGGTTTTGAAATTGAATTAAAGAAAAGGTAAATGAATGATTTCAAAATGATAAATGATCCTATGGTTTTAGAAATATAGGGACATGTCCTCCAAGACCAAGAACAAGATTTAGGATAGTCCATCACTTGGAACTTTGTACCTCTCACTTTACCTTTGCAAGTGCCTTTGGTTCACACTCACCAGCTTAGGCCAAAGTAGGTAAATTAGATGGGTGTCCAAATGAAACCCATTCCAATGAATTTAATTATTCACTTCCATTTTTCATTTAATACTATAGAAAAATGTTTATTTTACATTGCATGGAATGGATTTTCCTAGACACCGTGGGTGGTGGCCTACTGAGATTTTCTCTCACACCTTTCTTGGACCACCCTTGTCACCCAAGCAGACTTTACAGTTGCATGTATTGATAAAGGGAACCAATGAACATATAATGCCTGAATTTCAGTTCTGGGATAGAGATTGAGGCAGAGGAACAAGACTATTCTCGAGATTCTAGTCTTAGTAGTTTTTGGACTTTTTTTATGTTTTGTTAGAATATGGTACATGCCTATATCCCTTGACCCTATATAGTAATTTTTATACCAACGTGACATAGAATTATCATATTTTATCTTCTTATTATCCAGATTATGATTATTGTTTTTTTATATTTAATGTTTATTTATATATTTCTTCGTTCCTATATTATTATTATTATTGATTCTACTGTATCTTATTATATTATAAAAAATATATATTTCCACGATCCACTATGATCAATGAGGTTATATTCTACCTACATACACAACCTAGTCCCTATTTGTTAGTTGGTAGCCTCTAGAATTTTGGGAGGCACGCTTGTGGTCATGTGGCCCACTATCTTGGGGTACTACTAAGTGGCATCTAGCACAGGATGCTACAAAGTGGTATCAGAGCTTATTTTCCTTTTGGCTTACTATTCGAGTTTAGATAGGAGACTGGGACAATGGGATTTGGTTATGGGCATGTTCTTGGGAGTATCTACCCCACATATAGGGGAAACCCAAATTTCTCAGGATGGGTAAATGTTGTTATTTCTTGCATTGTTAAAATTTCATTGATTTTAGCTTTGGGTGACTCACTTACTTTGAATTGTTAATATCATGATGGGATATCTATTATTTTAATCCGATGATATGAGGGAATATTATAATAATTCATCACACTAGGCACTATAGGATCTAAAATTCCATGCATTATGCCATTACATTTTTAAAATTTTAGGTGCATTAACTGTATTTCATGTGATTGTTTCTTGTGCTTTGTTTGTTATGCCTTATATTCCTTGGTTAAAATTTGTAGAAATGTGATGATATTTCCTTATAGGACTGAGAAAACACAAGTGTAACTTAAAGAATCTTCCTTAACCTAATAGTGTTTTTCAAAAAAGGTTAAAGTATATGCCTTAAGTAGCCAATTTTGGAATGTTGAGACATGGACTATTAGTTGCTTGGATGGGAACATGTTGTGCTTAGGATTAAATGGACACATTTCATCCAATTTATACGGTGTATGGCCCCCTATAAATTGGATTTGGTATTTCATCTAATCCCACCACTTAGAAAATATAATTACATAAATGAATTAAAATAATCACGATACTTTAAAATGAAATTGTTAGCTTATGTGAGACCTTGACCCTAAACTGACCTCATAGTGGGAAGTAGGTCTTGTATCCTATGTTCCTTATATGATTCTTTCTGATCACCCAGATACAGCTTCCATAGTGGGCAGAGGAGTGTGTTTCTTTAGTAGACAGGCCTTACACTTTCTCTTCTTATCACTTCCCCTATCTGTTATAAATACTATATAAGGCATGTTCTTGGCATTTGTAGAGATATTCCACCGCAACGACATTGTGATGTACTCTAGGAAAGTGGAAATGAGAATAATCATGAGGTGGTGGGACTTGAGACACCCATTATACCTTCTATAGTGACACCTGAGGAATCACCTTCAGATCTTCTACTGGGCACTGATGCCTAGTTTCTTGATATCTTCTTTCAGTTCATGTAGTTAATACAAGGTTCTTCTCAACTTGACACTTCTATGGTAGAGCCAACCCATGAATTAAACTAATAACATCCTCCCACCTTTTTAGAGGATTTAATAACTCAAGCTATTGAATCATGGATAGATGCCATGTAGTATATCTTCAAGAATACCAAGACTCCTCTAGAGAAGAGGGTCAAGCTCGCGACCTACATGCCACATGATTCTGCCAAGCGATGGTGGTACGTTCTGACTCAAGCTGATCAACATCAGGGTATGGTCTTGGCAGACTTCCAAACAAAATTATTCAAATAATTCTTCCTGAAGGCCTTGAGAATAGATCACATTTGGGAATTAATGCACATTCATCAAGATGACATGTTTTTGGATGAAATACTCATCTCGCTTTACAAAATTCTAGCGCTTCACCCTGATCTTGACTAGTGATGTACTAACTGTCGCAAAGAGTTTTGAGGATGTGATTTCATATTCCATTCACTCAAAAGTTAACATATTTATTCTAACTACCATTTTAGAGAGAGTGAATCAATACCACATCATTGAGAAGAACCTAAGGGAATCGGGCTACGTGAGGCAGGGTAGTTCATCTTCCAGGAAGACTAGTGGTTTATCCTGTGGCAAGAAGAGACAATTTAAGGATAAAAATGGGGGAAGTAACATACTTATGGCACAAAATTATATCCTTGTGGTGTGTCACTAGTTTGGCAGGCCTGAACACAAAATCCCCAATATACAAGGAACCCGATCGAGTGCCAGGCTTACAACAGGATGGGTCACCTCTAGTGTCTCTGTCGATCCTTTCCTCCAGTTCCAAGTGAGTGGGGTTCTGTGCTAGAACCACCTTCAGAAGAAGGATTAATGACTCATCTCCAGATAGGGAGTTATTCTTTTACAGTCTGTTCAAGTTGAGGATGTGGTCATGGTTGGGGAAGTCAAGACTCAGAGTTTCAGTGTCAGTAGAGTGAACCTACTATGACTACTTGGGAAGAATCTTAGAGCCGTAGTTCATGCAAAATTTATGAAGTGTATCCTATGATAGAGGAGTAGAGTAAAAATTCATATATAGTTAAAGGTACTATTCTATTTTCCTACACTTCAGTATCTACCATATTCAATATGGGTTCATCACACTATTTTCTATCTACTGCAACTATGGGAAGTCTGGGATTAGTGATATAATACTCTAATGGTGTTATGAACCTTGAAATTACATTAGTATTTTTATTATAGGGTATATGATAGTGCAAGAAGTTTCCCCTTGAAACAGGTGGGTATCATTTTCTATGGACTTTCTTCATCCTCGAGATGACCAGCTTGGATTTCATTCTCATTATGGACTAGATTGTGACCTATTGAGCCCAGGTGGATTGCTATCACTATTAGTTATCTTTCAAATCACACAAGGGAAAAATTTATATCCATATGGGAGAATGGTATATCCATTCAAGTCAAGCTGGACTCAAACATAATGGGCTAGGTGGAGCGAGAGCCCATATGTCCTGTCTCTTTATGAGCGACCATGGAATAAAACTTGTAGAATTATCTCTGATTGTGGATCATTTTATTGAAATATTCCTTGATTATTTATTTATATTACCCCCTGAGGGAGAGGTTGAGTTCACCATCAAGGTCATTCTAGGTATGGTACTTATGTCCATTCCTCCATATAGGATGACACTTATAGAGCTCTAGAAACTTAAGTAGTAGCTTGAAGACTTAGAGGATAAGGGTTTTATCTGACCTAGCACATCACCATGGGGATCACCTATCCTTTTATCCAACAATTCAAATGATACCCTCATATTGTGCATGGATTACCATTGACTGACCCAACTTATGATAAAGAACTGGTATATACTTCTCCGAATAGAATAACTCTTTGACCAGCTATGAGGAGAAATTTTTCTCTATGATAGATTTGAGGTTTTTCTATCATCAGGTTCATGTGAGTCCATCATTCATACCACATAAAACATTACAGAGGAGGTATGGATTATACTATTATCTGGTTATGCCGTTCGGTCTAACGAATGCACTGACAATTTTCATGGATTCGATGAATCGGGTTTGACACCTGGATCTTGATTCCTTTGTGGAAGTCCTTGTAGACGACATATTAGTGCATTATTTCACCATAAAAAACTATTGAAACCATCTTGAGATCATGATATATGCATTGATAGAGCACCAGTTATATGCGAAGATCAATAAATTCCACTTTTGGATCAGTAAGGTTCACTTATTGGGTCATATCATATTTGAATTAGGCTTATTCGTTGACCTATAGAAGGTGAGAACCATGGTTTACTTGGAGAATCCCAAGAATGTTTTTGAAATACACATCTTCTTGGGGATTTTTTGGATTTTATAGGTGATTCATCCCAGAATTTTCATGCCTTGTAGTTCTGATTATGGGCTTAACAATGAAGGTAGTGAAATTTGGCTAAGATGAGGATTGTGAGATATATTTTTAGGGTTTAAAGGTAAGACTCACTTTATAACTAATCCTGATTCTACCTAATCCCAACATAAGCTATTATATTTACTATGATGCTTCATGAATCGGGTTGGGGATAGTTTTGATGCAAGGTGAACGAGTTATAGCATATGGGTCTCACTAGTTGAGACCTCATGAGTGAAATTTCCTTATGGATGACCTCAAGCGAGAAGCCTTGGTTGATGCTCTTTTCTATTGGAGGAATTATTTTTTGGGAGAGTAGTTCATTGTTTACATGTATCATAGAAGTCTCAAATACATATCCACACAGTGAGACTAGAATATGAGGCATCATAGGTGGCTTGAATACCTGCAATCAATTTACTTTGATATTTCTCATAAACCTAAAAAGGAAAATTCGTTTGATGATGCCTTGAGCCATAATAATTAGACACAAGATTTCAAGGAGGTCAGTAGTGATCGAAACTTTCTATCTATGTTATATAAGATACATATTTTGGTTTAGGAACAATACAGGAAACTGGTTTTAACAGCTCTTGTAGTGACATCCTCCCTTGTAGAGAGGGTTTGGATGAGGCAGTTCTCTGATTCTAAGGGGATAATTTTGAGGGAGAGTATTTGTAGGGTCCTGAAAATTCTGAAAGGGGGAAATACAATTACCCCAAAACTTGGAAAATGACCAAATCGGTCCGCATACCGGCTCCTAGAAACAGTACATGGACGGTTCGGCGAACCACCCTCCCGCAGACGCCATCGTTTGCGAAATGGGGGTGGAGCGCCTACGCGGGCACGAACAAGGAAGACCGCCGGTGAAGCTAGGCTGATCTACCGCCGCAAACTGTGCCAACTGGCCCATGCCGCATGCACCGTCGTTCATGAAATGAAGGTGGGAGCCGTATGCGTCCGTGAATGTCATCACTTTCTAAATGGAGGCGGAGCGCCTATGCGGCCGCGGACCGCTGTCGTTTGCGGAATAGAGGCGGAGTGGTGCACAACCGCGGATCAATTCTGCAGATCTTGGTTCCAAAAATCCCCAGTTGACCGAGTCATCCGTGGGTGGGGATTCTTTCATGGGCTTCCGAAGAAAGTGACGTGTGACCCATCGATACAGCCTCCTTCGTGACTCTATAAATATTCACCGAGGGGCACCAAAAATTCAGAAGAGGAGGAAGGACGAGTGAGAAACCGTGGGGAGACGCTGGAGAAATTTCTCCCAGCGGTAATGTTCCGTGACCATCCGCGGACCCCATATCGTCCGTGGATGCACTCTTCCACATAGGGGAGAAACTTAACTGCGAACCACATGCAGTCATTTCCTTCACGGATAGTCCCTCCACGGCCACCCCCTCCGTGGACCAGTTTCGTTCGCAAAATGGAGGTAGGGACCCCTCCGCGGGCGCGAAGTAAGACAGGCGCCATCCCCTTCACGACCATCTCCTCCGCGGACAACATCCTTCGTGGACAGCCTCCTTCGCGGATGGCCTCCTCCACGACCATCCTCTACGGCCTAGTCCTTCACAGCCTTCTCCCTTGCGGCCAGCTCCTCCGCGGCCAGTCCCTCGCGGACGGCACCTCACAACCAGCTCCTTCGCGTCCAACCCCATGCAGAAAACCCCATGCACTCGCTGGTCCATACCGTGGGGGCTGCGCCCCCACACCCTGCTCGAGGTCAGTGTCGGGCTATGGTCCCGACGCTTCGGGCCGGTCCCTTCGCTACCGTCACTCACCCCCATGAAAAATGGAGAGTCGCACCATGAACTTTTCGGGTTGGGTCAAAAGTATTTTACATTGCACCCTTGCACCACCCCAACATCTGTCTTATACATTCCATAAGTCGAGATATTCCTCATGACTCTCCTATAACCCCATTTCCTAGCTCCTTTTTCTAGGTTCATCTAGAAAGGTCCGCCCTTGCGTAAGTCCCACACCAACCATTGCTAGGTCTCTCCTACCTAGCCGTCCTGACCACATGACATTAAACTATATGGCCCTCATCCTATCCATATGACGTTAAAATATATGGAAATAGTACTCTCTACATGACTATATACTATTTCATTCCCAATCATTCAATAACTGGATGCCTCTTGCTCCATGCAAGAGATGCCTTACGCTATGTTTATAGTGTCATAGCTTCAAGAGCACTGGAATCCATTCAAACATTCCATCACTCCACCTCTTGCTTTTCACATCCTTCATTCAGATCTTCATTATCTTTCATGTCTGAAGGGACCCCCTGACGGCCTGGCCTCATGTCGCCTCGGCTCACCTACCTTCCTGGGCCAATGCCCCGGAAGACTTTAGACAACACTTCGAGTCAGGTCCTTTGTTTCGAACACGGTCAATAGTCGACCCTCATTTGTTTGTCCCCATTTCAGGCTAACGTGATATGGATGCTGTGTTTTGAACATGGTCAGCAGTTATCCTCCACCACCATGCCACCCTCATTGTGTTCCGAATGTTGGGCATGTAATTCACACTTTTCATCTCCCTTTGTTCGGACTGATTCCAACGCCCTTGGAGTTATCCTGCTTGTGCACTTGCACATAGGCTTTGGACCCCATTATATTCCTAAACCCACCAATGGGTTGGGATGCCCTCATGGCCAGACATGAGGAAGTTGCCATGGGAATCCCTTCTAGAGTAATCCCCACACCATCCTCATTGGAAGCCAATGAACCCACTCCTTTCAATCTGGAGGGTTCATTACTCCGCCGCACGACTTCTACCTTTCTCGAACATCAGGGGGGAATGGGAGTCCAGCGGTACCAGCCTTTTCCTCCACTCGTCATTTGTCTCCCCTTTTCTTGGTCGGGAGAAAAGTGTGAGGTTATCCAAGTCTATTGCATTCTCTTGTTTCTCACACCAAGCATGACTCACGTGGGCTTAGAGATTTGTGATGGTCGTGGTATCCACACAACGACGATGGAATTGTTGCAAACTACGTGGACTTGGATCCCTGTCTCCTAGGCAGGGTACGCAGGAAGCCTCCCTGAGGTTCAAGCCCATCATCCACACCTTGGGCCGCCTTAGAGTGTAATCCCCATACCTATGAGAACTACGTGGACTTTGATCCCTGTATCGTAGGAAGGGTACGTAGGAAGCCTCCCAGAGGTTCAAGCCCATCATCCACACCTTGGGCCACCTCAGAGCGTAAGCCCCATACCCATGTGAACTACGAGGACTTTGATTCCCTACCACAGGGATACGTAGGAAGTCTCCATGAGGTTCAATCCCGATCACCATCTACCCCATGGGTCCACCTTCATGTCGTTTCTCCGACACTCCCATTTGAACTACGTGGAATTTGATCTCTGTCTCCTAGGCAGGGTACGTAGGAAGCCTCCGTAAGGTTCAATCCCAACAACCGGTCGATCTGACTATATTCACATCAGTTAATAGATCCAATCCCAGTGCCACCTCAATGAGTCCCGACTCCACAAGGTCATTAATCCAACGAGGGATGGTAAATATCAGACCTAAATGATTCCAAACCCCTACATCCAGTTGACCATTTCCCACCAGGGTTAAATCCGTGGATACTATGTTTGGGTATAAACCAAAGATTCATGAACATATGAATACGTCTTAAATCTATAAGAGAGTCCTGGAACATGCAATAATTCCCCCCAAAAGGGTGCGATGATCCCGACTTCCCATCCTCTTGACCAATGTGAGTTCTTAAGCATCGCTGGACAAACCATCCAGCGAACACCTGCCTTTGGAAAGCAGGTCCATGCGTCATCAGATACAGAACCGTTGGGCATTTAGAGACCGACTCGAAATAGTATCATATAAGAGAACTTAAATCCTGGTTGAGTTTTGGATGTGAGTGAGGCCTTGCTCTTCCGTGGCCATGTTTGGGTGCCTTCAGATTTACATGAAGAGTTGATGAGAGAATCTCACACATCTATTTGGGTAGTTCATCCTAGGATTACAAAGATGTTTAGATATATGGAATTTTAATATTGGTGTCCAGGTATGAATAAGAATATAGTAGGTTTCATCACTCAGTGCTCTACCTATCAGTAGGTGAAGGTAGAGCACCAGCGGTCTGCTGGACTTCTACAACCCCTCTTAATTACTGAATGGAAATGGAACAACTTCACCATGGATTTTTTTATGGGAATTCCAAAGATCCCCTTGAGATAAAAATGGAGTATGGGTGATCATTGGTAGGCTAAACAAGGTCTTACACTTCCTAATGATCCGTATCACCTTTTTATATTGATGATTTAAGAAGGTTTTAAATCCAGGAGAGAGTGAGACTTATTAGAGTACCCCATTCATTATTTTGAATAGAGATGCTCGATTTACTTCACAGTTCTAGAAAGGTTTGAAAAAGGAACTGGGTTCACATGCCCTCTTAAGAACAAATTATCGCCCTTATACTAATGGGTAGTCTAAGAAGATGATACAAGTATTAGAGGATATGCTTCGAGCCCACAACCTTGATTTTGGAGGCTTATGGGAAATGCATTTTCCTCTGATTTAGTTTTCCTAGAACAATAATTTTCAGTAAAAAATTACGATGGATCCATATGAGATCCTATATGGTAGACTATTAAATTCACCTCTATACTAGATAAAGGAAGGGGATGAATCTCTAATAGGTCCTCATCTCGTTCAGGAGATTTTAGAGCAAGTTCAGATGATTCAAAAGCACATGGATATAACTTAGTCTAGGTAGAAGTCATATACCGATTGTCATTGTAGATGTCTAGAGTTTAAGGTGGGACATTGGTTTTTTATTCATGTATCACCTAGATTAGTTCATAGAAAAATCAAGACATAGGTCAAGTTATCGCCTCAATATGTCGGCCCTTTCAAGATAGTGGAGAGTGTTGGGCTGATAGCTTATCATCTGTTGTTACCATAGAGGTACCATTCCATGCACAACTTATTCCACATATCTCAGCTTCGACAACATCATCCAGACCCATATCATTCATTTGAACATGATGATATTGAGTTAGAGGTGGATGTGTTCTTCAAGGATCATCCAATACGTATCATTGATCAGAGCATGAAGGCTCTCTGAGGTTGGTTAGTTCCTATGATTCAGGTGCTATGAATGTACAAATGTGTCTAGGATGATACTCAAGAGTGGGAGGCTCATGTATATGTTTAGTTACCAGAACTCTTCTATGATGATGTTCTACCACCATTGTAAGGGAAACTTAAGGCCAATTTATCTTAAGGAGGGGAGGTTGTAACAACATGACTTTTCCCAATGGTAAGAAACATTAGTTTTTGGTTTAAATTATTTTTTTGGCCCTAAAAATGATGCCTAAAAGTTTAAATGAGGTCTCAGGTGTGTCAGGGATCATTCAGAGCCTAGAGCCCTAAAATGGGAAGAAATTACTGGGCTTTATGGTTAGGATAAATAGTGCATCCCAATGTAAATGCGTTCTCTAAACCGTACAGCTACAGAAAGTGGTGTGCTGGGGACCACATAGTTTTGTATGCAACTATGTGACACCAGACGCTTGACCGTTAAGGATTAAAAATGTTTTTGGATAGTGGTTTTTTCATGGTTTTCACATGGTTATATAAACCGTGCGCCTAACCATGCGAAGTGCCCCCTTTAAAGTAGTAACAGTTGCATGGTTGGTGCTTGGTTTGGATAACTATACAACCAAACTGTGCACATTTGTAATTGTGGGTAAAATTACCAGATTTCTTATATTTAGTTATTTTAAACCACACTTTTCTCCCTTTATATCCTCTTGCGGTTTTCTCCTCCCTTTCATATAAATCCATCTCATCCTCCTCTCATAGATTTTGAGATAACTCCTCCAAACGGACTCTGATTCACCCTCTGTCAGATCCATCGATAAGCTAGAGGTACGTTCCTTTATCCACTTGCTCATATTTCAAGTTTTTGTCCCATATTTTTCACTATCTTAATGAAATATAATTTTCCCCATTTTCTAGAAATTTGACAGTTTCATCGATTTCATCCAAACCTAGATTGAATCAACGGTTGATGCTGGATGATGGAATATCAATGTGGCTAAGGTATGTGGTCTAGTTCCTTTCTCTTCATTTCATTACATTATATAAAATGCGTCATTATGCTGCAAGGTAGACCCTTATGGTGACACCCTTAAATTGCCTTTTTATATTTAAATGAATGCATTTTCATTCCAATGATGGTCCAAGCTAGTGGATAATCATCCCCTTGGGATGATCTCCTTGATTTATGTTACCCCTATGGGTGTGCTATGCCTTAAAGGCCCTTTCCACTTGTTCTAATTTTCCTGACCAGACTTGAGGGGTTTTGTTGATCATATTTATCTTGCATTAATTAATTAGTTTGAATTGGGTGATGAGACATGTATTAGGACCCTATACACCAATTCCATAATTGAAATGGATAATCTAAGTGATTTGTTCAAGTGCTTATGCCTATTACCCCTAAGCCATAAATAGTTGATTAATTGTGTTCCTTGACCAATATGGAAATTATGATATAAATGTCTAAATTAATGAAACAATCATTTTATTGGCATGTTATATATATTGAATGGTTGTTTAGATAATTTCAATTTATTTCCAAGGGAGAAATAAGGGGTTCTGAAATAAGGACCCCTTGGATGGAATCTCATGGCTTTCTGTTAGAATTATGAATGCTTTGTAAACACGCTAGGTGTGACACCAGCTATGCCTAGGATGGGCTCGCCGAACAGTATCTATTTTTACCTTCATATGAGTGAAACCGTTTCCCTATAGGAGACCCCTTGGATGGTATCTAAGTAATGATGGTTGTACCATGCCTCAAGGGAGACTCGGACTTCTACATACAACACCAGGTATGGACTCAAAGGCTAGTACCTAGCATTTTCACACCATTATTAGAGTGAAATGTAGGAATTCACTCTTGGGTCACCATGGATGAACTCATTGGCATTGGTTATATGATGAACCCTTTGAGAAATACTTGGAAATCTCTCCATATTTCCATATATGGGATCGAGGTGTCTCTTTATATTTTATAAAGAGATTTTCAAATTGAATTAAAGAAAAAGTAAATGAATGATTTCAAAATGAGAAATGATACCATGGTTTTAGAAACATAGGACATGTCCTCCAAGCCCAAGCACAAGCTTGGGGAAAGTCCATCACCTGGAACCTTGTACCTCTCAATTTACCTTTGCAGCTTCCTTTGGTGGTTTAGAGTCACCAAATTAGGCTGAATAAGGTAAATTATACGAGTATTCAAGTGGAACCAAGTCCAATTCGTTTAATTATTTACTTTCATTTTTTATTTTATACTATGGCACACAGTTTATTTTATATTTCATAAAACCGATTGGCTTAGACACTATGGGTGGTGGCCCAATCAGATCGTATCTCACAACCTTCTTGATCCACCCTTGAAACCCAAGAAAAATTTATGTTTATAGCTATTGATAAAGGTAACAAACTAACTTCCAATGCTCAACTTTAAATTCTAGGAAGGAGATCGGGGCAGAGGACCGAGCCTATACTAAAGATGATAGACTTTACAGTCTTTTGGCATTTTTGTATTTCTTGTTAGCATGTGGTATATTCTTGTATCCCCTACCCTTGTATAGTCATTTTGTGTAGCTAAATGACATAGAATCATCATATTATATATTCTTATTATCTAGTTTCTACTTATTGTTTATTTATATATATCTCCCCTATTATCTTCTGATTATTATAGTTTTTTCTATATTTCTATGCTCCACTCGGATCAATGAGTTCATTGTCTTCTGAAGGACACACCCTAGGACCTCACTGCTAGTCAGAAGACTCTGGAATTCATAGAGGCACAATTGAGGTCTTATGGACCACTTTCTTGGGGTACCGCTAAGTGAAATCCGGGGAGGGATGCTAAAAAACTGACCAAACATATGAAAAAACTAAGATATCACACAACCAAACCAAGAGACCACATGATGAACAAACTGACAACATAAAGGAACCAACTAACCACATGAAGGAAAAAATCTACCACACGACCAACCCAAGCGACCACCTGAATACCCAACCTACTACATGACCAACCTAAAGGACCACACAAATACCTAACCGACCGCATGAAGGAACCAAATTATTGTGTGACCAACCCAAGTGACTGAATGAAGAACCAACCTACCACACAACAAACCCAAGCAGCCTAATTAAGGGTATTATTGACCACAAAAACAAACTGGATGATTACAAGGTTAGTCTACTGATTATGAGTGAAAATTAGGAAATTTTAAAGGAAAAGGCCTAGAACTCCCTCCTAACACCTCTAGTCCTTAAAAAACAAAAAGTAATGGTTTTAGAAATATACATAATTTTACACACACAAAAATATATATACACACAACACATATATATATATATCTGATATATACATAAAGAAAAATCTAAAAAATCGTCTAAAAACATCATGATTGGATGTGATATCATTAATGAATATGTTTTGAATTACATAACTTTGATTTAAAAAGAGGAACTGTTCAAAAAATGAAGTGATGGGGGGGGGGGGGTAGAGTACTTGATTCACAGGATCTTGAATGACATGGTCGAGGGGAAGCACAGTTTGGGTTCTTTTAAAAAGATAATAAGGGATTTATCGACGTTTACTAAAAAGCAATAATAAAAGTGTCTTTTATTTGTGCTAAAATAATAGGTATTGATAATTTAATATTTTATAAGTATTAATTTTAGTACTAATAAAGATTAATCTTCATTAGCGCTAAATTTAGTGTTGAAAATTTATAGTTTAATCTTAAATAGATTTGGAAATTTGGAGTTATTCTTTTGCAACTTTTATTTAATATCACACACAAAAATTAGTGGTCATATAAGCAGATTTATCAATACTAAAATTATCACTAATAAAGATATTTGTTTAAGATTAAATGGAACCTGTAGAAGAATAACATTGAATTTAGGAAGTTATGTAAGATTAAATGGGGGACTATTAGCACTAAATTTAGCACTAGTATAGGTAAAAATGTTGGATATATATTATTAATTATATAAATTTATAGATAAATAAAACAATATAAAACATTAAATTTAAATTAAAATATTTACAATAAATTAAAAAATTTATAAATGTATATCATATTAATTATATATATAAAAAATTAATAATTATTAAGTGTGTTTAAATATTTTTTTAAATATCTAAAATATCTATTAATTATATAAATGAATATATATTTAATATTATACAAATTTATAGTTATATTTTAAAATATTAATAACTATGTTTCAATTTACAGTAGAATATTTTCAATATATTACTAATTATTAATAAATTTATTATCAAATATATTTACAATAATACTGAATTATTATTATTTTAAGGATATATATATATATATATAAATTAGATATGTAATAAAACACTATTTTTTTATCAATGACATGAAAAATATAAATGTATAAATATATTTCAAAATATATTATAAATTATAAAATGTAGAATTAAAAGTAAGAATCTTAATAATTATATTTAAATAAATTTATAATTTATAATATATAGATATATTATTATTACTTATTGATTATATAGATGTATATATTGTATTGATTTTAAACAAAAAATAAAATTAATTATTAAATATATTTTAAAATAATAATAATAATAATAATAATAATTTATATAAATTAATAAATATGTTTTTTAATATATCATTAATTATAAAAATGTATAATTATATTCAAAAATAATTATATTAAAAATAATTATATTAAAATATAATTATATTAAAAAATAATTATATTAAAAAATAATTATATTAAAAAATAATTATATTGAAAAATAATTATATTAAAAAATAATTATATTCAAAAATAATTATATGTATACAAACAAAAAGTTAACTCTTAAAGATAAAAAACAATACAGTAATAATTTAAACATGTATATATTATTAATTATTTAAAAACATTAATAGTTAATAATTATATTTCAACATGATAAATTTTATTTAAGAAATATTATTGACTATATAAATGTGTAAATATTTTATAATATATATAAATGTATAAATAATTATAATATAACATATTAAAAAGTCCATTTACGTAAAAAATATTTACAATAAATTACCAATTATATAATATATATATTAGGTGCTTGGGGGTACAATTCCATTAAACACACAGCCCGAAAAGGCAAATGATAACCCCCAATGGGATAGCCCACCCCTCAAGCCTTATTTATTCAGTACATGGCGCAAAGGCCCAGTGGAGATGAAGCCCATTACATAGACCAATGTTCATATGTAGCATCATGCATTCATCATACTGCATGCGTCATGCCTTCATCACCTCCTGCCTACGTCACGCCTGCATCACTGCCTCCCTACGGAAATTCGCACCCACCTAAATTTACACCAGGCTATGATGCATAATCACATGGAGTCTTTACCACTCAAGTAATCCCCTAACTGCAAACATGCTATTTGGGTAACAAGGTATAGGTGGGTGCCACACCAAGCCTGTCCTGGGCCCAGCCCACCACCTGCACATTACATACGCCCAGTTAATTTCGAGTGTGGCATGAATTGAACCTGAGCCAATTCTATTTCTAGGGAGTGGTATCCTTATATGGTACCGCTAAACCAACCATATCCGACATTAAATAAATATATATAATATCTATTGATTATATATAATAATATTAATAATAATATCTAAATATTTTTAATAATTTTAAAAATATTTATTTATTATATAAGTGAATAAATATTTTATATTGTAAAAAGATATGCTTATATTTAAAAATATTAAAAACTATATTTATTTTAGAGAGGATTATTTTTTATATATTACTAATTCATATTATTTTACTATCAACCATATTTAAAATAATACTAAATTATTATCATTTTAATAAAATATATATAAATTACATACATAATAATATAAAACATTTTTTATCAACTAAATGTACAATATAAATGTATAAATGTTTTTCACAATATATCATTGATTATAAAACTGTAAAATAAAAATTAAGAATTATAATAATTATATTTAAATAGATTTACAATTGGTAATATATAGATATATTATTATTACTAATTATAGATTTATATATTCTATTGATTTTAAAATATAATTAATTATTAATTAAAATATAATTTTTTAATTATAATTAAAAATATTACTACTAGAATGTGTTCTTCGTGGTTTTCATTCAAGACCTTCTGTTTAAGTAGGTTATTAATTTTATAAAAGTATAATTATTTTCATAAATAATTATATGTATACATATAAAAAGATTTAAAATATACTTTAATAATTACTTAAATATAAATATTAATTAATAATTTAGTGTTACACTTTTGGGGTAGTGCCTGAGTGGTAAACACCCTTTCATTATACATCAAAGACTTGAGTTAAAATCCAGGTGGAGGATTATTTCTAAAGTTACTATAACAGTACTATAATAGTACTACAATAGGTAATGTATCAGTACTGTAATAACAAAACTATTCACTAGAATTGGGATTTCTGGTCATAGATTTGTTCCATAGGGCCATAGGGCTTTTGGTCCATCAATGGACTTTGAGCCACCATTAGGCCTTCGAGCCATAGAGTCTCCGGGATGCTATTTGTGGATATCTGGTAACATTGAAAGACTAGAAAAATTGATTGACATAATAAGAAATCAGTGTAGCTTGACAACATGCTGTAATTTCTAGGTGGGAGACCTTGAAAGAGGGATGAGTGCAATGTAACCTTTTAACTAGCCACCCATACCCAGAAATTTCTAATGTGGGTTGGATGGGTTCCTTTCCAATGACTATCAAACAATGGGATATGTTAGATGATGTAACACGATAGGCTAATGATTCAGGATGGTGCCATGTAAGGAATCACTGAGTGGGTTAATCGAAAGAGAGATAAGTGTGATGAAGCTTATCATCCAATTCTATGCCCACATAGTTTATGTGACTGGATGGGTTCACTACCATGTCATTTCATATGGAAACATGATACATCAATTCTTGGTAGGGGTGAAATAGAATTTAGACTAGTGACACAGTTTAATGACTATAGGGAGGGAGGATAAGGCATTCAATGGGTTACATTGCATGATATAGGATGATCAATGGGCATTTTGACCATTATATGTAATAAAATAGGTTTGGTAGGTGATTTCTATATCTTATGGGGAGGTATGAGGTTTAACTCATTGGGTTTTATGGGTGTCTATTGTTTGGTTAGTAACATTCTAATTATAAGTACATTTTATAAATCCATTTAAATATTAAGTTACATTTTCAATTATTAATGTTAAAATATGATCTCTTTTATTAACACATAAATATGTATGTGTCTATCCGTGCATTCCAAAATAACCCATGGACATGTGTCTATTTCTGTAATAAGCAAACCCAACACATACATGTGTGTATAAAACTATATACAATGAATATAATATTAATTTTATTGTAAATTATATATAAAATAAACTAAAATTAATTAGTACTTATATATGGAAATTTAAAAAATTTGAAAAGTTCAACTAATTAATTCATTTAAAAATTATAGTTATAAATATTTCATTATAATCAAAATATAGAAATAGTTTACCTCAACAAAATAGATAAATATTATATTAGTTATATTTCTATCACTAATAAATGTTAAATTTATTATCACTAAATAAAATTCTGATAAATATACAATTTTTATTAGTGATAAAATAATCACTGATAAAAGTCAACTTTTATCAATGATTTATTTTAGCAGTGATGGAATTATTTTTTATCAAAATTTATAAAAAGCATTGATAATGAAAAGTAACTTTTTTGTGTGTATTTATAGTAGTGTTACTTTTTGAAATTGATTATAATAAATGAAATATACTGAGAAAGAGATATAAATTTTACTTTAAAATTATTGCGATAATAATCTCGTCATAAATATCTTGTATATAAAACACTAAATGAAGGAGGAAGAGGAGGGAGATGATTATGAAAAACAAGTAGAACAACTTAAACTAGTAGGGGGAACCCGAGAACCCCTTGTGTTTTTATATCTCTCTCTAAATTTAAACCCAAAAGATAAAAAACAATAAAAAAACTTATTGAGGCCCCACTAATATTCATGTAGATTCTACTGGAATTTTAGGGACACCACTGGACTTCAGTGAACCTCCATAAGATTATTGGTTGGCCCAAGTACTTTATTAAACAAATATATTCCTCACTAGATATTAAACGGGGGTTCCCAAACTTCTACCAACCTTTATAATGACCATCAATATCTTTCCCCTTTTTTTTTCTTTCATAGATTCTACCTTAAAAAACACTTAAAAAATTTTATACTGAAATTTTATTTTTATTTTAATTCTGGATAATCCCAATTTTTAACTTGGTTGAGAGGGAACCTATTACCTAACCCAAAGGCTGAGGGTCCCAAAAGCCTTAGAATTACATGGTTTAAAGACCCAGTGGTGCAGGGATTAAACTAAAACAA
Organism: Viscum album; assembly: GCA_963277665.1. Classification (NCBI taxonomy): domain Eukaryota; kingdom Viridiplantae; phylum Streptophyta; class Magnoliopsida; order Santalales; family Viscaceae; genus Viscum; species Viscum album. The sequence continues at coordinate 1,654,882,823 of OY728125.1, forward strand.
AACCTCCTATAATACCACCATACTTTCCCACTAGATCATTGAATCTACAACTCCTCCATTTCCTGCATTAACTTATTGGGTGCTCTTATAGTCCTTTGCTATTTCTAGTGATCTATCCTACCACCGTGACACCCTTAATGGAATCCTTAAGTTCTGACTCACTAGACCGCCACTACCCACACTCCACCTGAGTTTCTCTATGGATTAGAGTCCTTATGGACTAAAGGTGTTATAGCATGAAGGTCCTTGATGGACCATAGGCCCTGTGGTCCAAATTCCCAAACCATGTTCTCAAATTCCCCTTTTCATCTATTTTCCTTTTAATTTTTCATAACACTTCCCCCTAATCCAGGAAGTTTTATGGAATCTTTAGTCTTTCACAGTTATCTCCTAGATGCTCCTCAATATATGAGCATTCTCATATTAAACCACATATCAGTCCATAGATAATTATCCTTATGTATAAAAAGACCACTAACCTATTCAATATATAACCCAATATTGGTTCATGAGACCATTTATTCACATTCAAAGCACCTTTCAAGGAAACCACTATCACATGCATCCTGTATCACATAAATCCACCAAGGTACTTGGTATGATCAATGATGGGCTACTAAGTAAATGCATAAAATCAGCAATAATATCCCATGTTCAATTTTTTAGACACCCCTTTAGACCTCACATAGGCATAAGACACTTAACATTAATAGTAAAATATGCTCATGGGATTCCTAAAGTGAGAATTTTAATCTTGACACAAATTAATCTTACCGACCCAGTCCAAAAATAATAACAAAATAAGGGTACTTACAAGCCTACCAACTTGAATACCCTAAACACATCATAACTCAGTCCATAAGTTTCTAAATTACTATTCCATTACATTAAAACAATACCAATCTTATATAATTTAATTAATCACTTGAATTCCTCCATTTAATTGATTATCCATTTTATAGAAAATATATTTCAACCAATCCATCATTTCCTATCAAACCTTTAATTTAAAATTAAAAAATCCATAAAAATTATTCAAGTTCGGATAACCCAAGTTATCTTAATTAATTAACTAAATCTAAATATAATTATTTAATTAATTATTAAATATTAATCATAGAGTTTTCATTGATTCAAGATCAACCTTTAAATACAATAACACTTCTGGAAATGGATACTCCCATGGTTTGATAAAACCATTGAAATAGGGGTATTATGGCCATAGTTTTTTGAATCTTAGTGATAAACCCCCATATTCCCACCCTATTTCCATGGTTCTATAAAAACCATGAAAAGAGGGTCACATTATAGAGACTTATTGTCATAATTTTAAGAACCATGGTAATATGTCCCATGAGTGTTTTTATTTATTTAAATTTATAATAATATTAATTTGTAATTAATAATATATATTATTTAATTTATAATAATTAATAATTAAATAATAATGTATCTAACAAAAAAAGTGCATATTAGGCTAGTGGTTAGGGATATAGTGAAATTCCATGAGGTTTTAGGTTTGAAACCCATCTTGTTTTTTTTATTTAACCAATTGTTAATTTATAAGAACCATTTAAACCTATATCTACAATTATATAGAACCATGTTTATAAGAATATATTGATGAAGGTATTTTATACTATTGTGTGAAATGTGGATATAACATATGGAAACTATTTTGGGGGCTATATGCACAATTGTAAACTATGGTCGTAACCTCAATTTCTAGAAATGTAAATTGAAAATAATAAACCACCCAATAAATAATTCACATATTTATCATGAATTTTGTTTCCATATCATCAATTACACATAAAAATATCAAAGAAAAGTAAAAACATAATCAATATCTAGTATATCATACTCATTAAGCATTTCACTTAACCAAATATATAACATCATATCAAAATAATAACAAAAAAATCATGCTTGACCCATCATTTCAAATGAATAATTCAAATCTCAATTGAAATATTATAACATTTCATATATATGTAATCCAACCCATATATTTGGTTATTTAATTCATAAGGTAAACTTATCAATTTCAAGATATACTTGTATCCTAAATAAATGATATTGGTTTCTTCATTCCACCCCTAGAAATCAAAGACCCAAAATGACTAAATTCACTACTAGGGAACCTTTTAAACTCTACCTAGGACCACCTAGGTTACTTGGGTCATCACCAGTATAATGTTGGCTAAAAAGTACCAATTTATCTCCAATGTTCCAATTTCTACTTTGTAATACACACATTCCTCTTTTTATAAAATTTAAACTGCTCTAATATTACTTTTTAACACCCCTACCCATAACCATACTAGATCCCAATCTATCTCACTACTTGAATTTGGATCACCCCCATGATTACCAAAGCCTATTGAAAAACATTAAGAGTTAATATAAATCAAGGGGGAATTATTTTACTCTAAGAAACCATATCATCATGCCCTAAAAATTTACCAAATTTTTTCATAAAGTATTTTTATATCAAACTACCCTAAAAAACTTGTGACAGAAAGGAAAAAATCCATAAATGGGAATTCCATAGGATCAAAATCATAAATAACACCCAATATACAATAATAAATGACATAATGTATGGAATTCATAACATCATTCAATGAATAAATATTAAAAAAATCATATCCAACCCCATGAAAATATATACAAAAATAAATAAATAAATATTAAAGTAAATTATAGTCTAATAACACATAAATTAATCCAATGAGTCCAAATATTACACCACAATTCATAACCAAGACTTTCCCCCTTCAAATACTTCTTTGTGTTATACCTTCAAACTCAATAAAAAAAATTCTACATGTATTTACCTAGAATAATAACAAGTGAATACATGTAGGGAGTGATTATTTATAGATTTTTTGGTCTTATATGTGTATAACACACCTTATTTACATAATAATAAATAAAAAAAATATAATACACTTGATATTCCTAGAAAAAAATTGATAAATATAAATGAAAACCAAATTTTATAATGATTCTTGTAGTATTGGAGAGATATTTTAGGATATTAAAGAGATTATTTGAGAAATTCCATTGAGGTATTTCATAAGCACATAGATATTTTTTATCTAAGGATAAAGGTCTTTAAAAAAATATTTTTATCATATTACATGGTATCATTAACCTATCCAAGGATATTTGGTTATGGAATGAGTTTGACAATGATATCTATTTAATATAATTTTTTTTCAACATGTACTTGAATGATTTAGTTACATTAAATGGTAATTATTGAGGATTTTATCATGAAAAATTATTTAAAAAATTTCAAATTGATTATTTAGGTGTATTAAGATCATCTAATAAGTTTTTACAATGAATTAAAAAAACACACTGTAATAGAGATAAGCATGATCATAGTTTATGAATGTAATCCATTTTCCTAAAATGATTCCATAGAATGTTGAATGTTTTATATATAGGTGAGGAAAAAGTTTGTTCAAAATAGGATTTAGTTTTAGAATAAAACTATGATCATTTTATTAAATTTAAATTCATTTGAAAAATTCATGGTGTTGGTCTAGGTTGAGGGCCCCAAAAGAACCTTATTTTGAATAAATAGTTTCATAAAGAAGATCATGATGTGGAAAAATTAATATTTTATTGGTTGATATTTATCACTATATATTCCATGATAATAAATAGGATATAATGTTATAGACATATGTTCATTTTATTGGCTTGAGTAGAAAGAGAATAACCATTCCATAATTAATCTTAAATAATTATTTTTCTGATATCTATTGAATTTTAAACGTTTGGAGATAATAAAATTTTATGTAGAAAAATAGAGATATAATTTTTTCTTTATAAATATTATATTTTATAGTAAAATCACCACATAATGTTTAAGAATACTATTCCATGGTTATAAGAACATTTAAGTAAAATCATACTTTGATATATTCTAAAATGTTATGGAAGAAAAATAGTCATATGGGGAATCTAATTTATCTTAAATAGATGAATTTTATTAATGAATTAATTTTTTTAAACATGGTATAATCCTAAATGATTTTAAATAGATATATTAGGCGCTAGACATTTATTTTAGGTCAAAAACCTATTTTATGGTGAGTTTTTATATTAATAAATATGTCTTTGAGGTATTAAGCACTTTACTTTTGAGATAAACTAATAGATAGATGTAGTTGATATATTCTAATATATTGGGTTGGAAGATTCTTGATTAAATAATTTTTATATACCATTTTTAATTAATGAATATCTCTAATTAAATACCAAGTTATGAATTTTTAATGATTGAGGAATAAGATAATTATTTTCTCAATGAAGAGTTATTCTTAATCGTTTATCTTCATTATATATTGGTATCAAAATCATACTATAGTATTTTTATAAGATGAAAACTAATTATTAGGAGGAAATTTTTTAGAGTGTTTAAGTATATCCCATTTCCATATTAGTTTTACCTTGATAATAAAATAAAATCCTTGTGAATTGGGGTATTTCCCACAACACCCAAAGCACTAGTCACTTGTTGTTCCCAAGTTTGACGAGATCAATGAGAAGGGGATAAGGTGAATCAATTATCCATTTTATTTTTTTATGATATAAGTTTTTCAATAAAACTCTATAGCTAGTTAAAGCCATATCTTATCCTCTTCATGTCTCTCAACCTTACTCAAATATATAGAATTTAAAATGAACAAGACACAAATATTTTCAAGGGTTGACCTTGAAAACCTAATCATTCCTAGGTTCGAGTGATGTTATGAATCCAAGATTATCTACTATAAATCACTTGAATACAATGTACAAAACATTTATTGAAAATATTGATGATAAATCTCTTGAAATACCTGTAAAATAATCTCCTCAAATATGTGGCCTTCACGTGTTTACAAAAACTACCTCCCGATGGGCTATTTATACCGATATCCCACTAGTTGAAGCTGTATACTGAAAAGACTCTAGCTATCTGTAACGTCCCGGTTCCAGAAGCCACCCAGAGGCGCCCTGTACCCGGTTGGTCACATGGCCTCAAGCACATTTCCCCGAATTCCAGAGGCTGCCGACTAGTAGCGAGGGCCTTGGGTGTGATAGTGGGGGAAACTATGACCTCATTGGGAGAGTACACAGCGGAAGAAAACAATATGAAATAGCAGAAGTAGTAACAATCCATACATGAGTAAACAACAGAAGACTAAAAATAAGAAATAACTGGAGAACATATATAAATGATGCATGCTATATATATATGTCTAGGAAATCAGCCAAAAAAATCACAATGCTAGAATACAAAAAAGTACTAAACCAAAATACAAAGAATCAAATAAACAATTCATCTGTATCGCAAGCCTTAGCTTGGTCCCATGCTCTCCAGCTCCACAGCAAATCAAGTACCTGAAGTAGAAGGATGCTTTCTCTTATCTATACCTACAACAATGTAGTCTATTTGGGCCTAAAAGTATGACCCAAATAGGGTGTGAGACTAAATATCAGTAGGAAACCACCAAAAGATCTGTGCCTAATAGTCAGTGAGTATATGACAGACAATAAGAAAAAGGAACGCAGTAAACAAGGAAACATTCAGCAATAAACATTACCACAGTTCAAGCATTCAATCCACAAACAAGTAAGCAAATAATCAAAGCAGGAAAACAAAAACAAGTAACCCTCTGGGTAGTACTCATAGCCATATCCCTCTAGTTCAACCAACAATTACTAGTAACCCTCTGGGAGGCACACACAATATCACTCCTCTAGTTCAGCTAAAGTATAGACTATCTGAGGAAGCACTCAATGCCAATTCCCCATATAGTCTTGTATCGGTACTAAAGGTGCTCTGGGGAAGCACTCAATGAATCATTCCCCCTGTGGCCCACGTAGAGGAACTACAAACACTATGAGGAAGCACTCAACGTCAATTCCTCCCGTGGTCTCACATCGTAAAATATAAAGACACTCTAGAGAAGCCCTTACGTCCATTCTCTCTATGGTCTACTACACTAGGTTCTCACGGCCCTGTGTAAGTAAAACAAGTATATCATGCGTATTTTCCAAATTAAACCTCAAGAACTACTTGGATAGGATTCTAAGGCAAATCATCATATTCGAACAATAGTCACATTATCCTACAATACTTGGCATGGAAATAAAGAAGGCATCCTAACAGACTAACTAGACCCAAAGGTCAAAACATGCAAAATAATCAATGGAAACACATCCAAAGCACAACAAATCACCCTATTCACAATCATAAATCATCTACATAGGCATAAAAGCATAGAATAAAGACAATAAGGCTAAAATGGTAAATGCGCAATACCCCATTCATGGGAATTTGGAAAAATTGCACATAAAACTCAAATACTTTCAACATAAAGGCACAAACCACCTACCTTGACATTAGGAGATCACTATACTTGAACCTCTAAGCTTGAATCTCCTTGGAACGTAGTAGATCTAAGAAAACATATAAAACACTCAACCCATGATAACTTGGAAAAGAAGAGGAATCAAAATATAATGATCGAGAAGAAGAGAGAACTCACCGATGTGATTCAAACGCAATCAACGATGTTCGAATCGGAGGACGGATAGAGGCTTGAGGGCTCGTCAAAGATCCATAGCTGTACGGGTTCTCTTGGATGAAGAGGACCTAGAAGAAGTGAGTTCTGTCCATCAGACGCGACCCCAGTGCGTTTAATAAAAAAAAGAAAGTACATGACATGTAATTTTGGAGTACACGGCATGTACTCGCCTTTTTCGTACTCCGCTTTAGGTGACCTACATGCCACCCTCACATGATTGTGTGTGTGGACATGACACAGACAACACATGGACTCCAACTGCATCATAGTACATGGTGTGTACTCATAAAGTACATGGTGTGTACTTTGAATTTTTCCAGAAATTCCTCTTTTTCTTAAAAATGACTGGAAAGGAAAAACATACTTGAAAAGAAGATCCGAGAGTTTAAAAACTTCCCCACTTAAAGAAATTTGTCCCCGAATTTCCCTATCGCGGCGTAGAAGAAGAAACCCCAAACAACTCCGGCCACTGAGCTCTTACATCAGGCTCTCTCTCCCAAGTCTTACCCTGTACCCGCCTGTGCTACCATATCACTCGTACTAGAGGAACATACCAGCCATAGAGAACCTTTTTACTGTGATCAAAAATCCATATAGGATGCTCCGCAAATGATGCATCCACCTCGAGCTCAACCTCCTCAGGTTTAAAGACATGAGACGGGTCTGAAAAGTAACATTAGAGCTGAGAAAAGTGAAAAATTTCATGCATAGATCGGTACCTCTGAGGTAACTGCAACTGATAGGAAACCAGTCCAAATCTATACAACACCTCAAATGGCCCGACATACCTCGACGAAAGCCTACCCTGTCTTCTGATCCTTCTGTGTCCCAACCTCATTGTGACATGCAGGAAAACCTGATCTCCGACCATGAACTTGAGAGGTTATCTCCACTGATCAACATAAGACTTCTGATGAGACTGTGCTGTAGCCATCCTCTTCCGAATAAACTCTACCTGCTCTGTGGTCTCCTGAACAAGACGAGGTCCCAACAAAGCTTCCTCTCCTGCCTCCATCCAACACAAAGGTGATTGGAAAGGCCTACCATACAAAGACTCATAAGGTTCCATTTGAATAGTTTCTTGAAAACTATTGTTGTATGCAAACTCCACAAGAGGTAAATGATTCTCCTAAGAACCTCCAAAATCCAGAATGCATGCTCGGAGCATGTCCTCAAGCACCTGAATTGTACGCTCGGACTGGACATCTGTCTGGGGATGGTATGTTGTACTCAAAAGTACCTGTATACCCAAAGCCTTATGAAGCCCCTGCCAGACCCGAGAAGTAAAGAACACATCCCTGTATGAAACAATGGAGTGTGAAACTCCATGAAGACGTATAATCTCTCATATGAACAATTTTCCCATCTCATGAACACTGAAGGTCTCCTTGATCGGTATGAAGTGGGCAACATTTGTAAGCCTATCAATGACAACCCACACTGCGTCATTCCCTCAAGGAGATCTCAGTAAACCGGTCACAAAATCCATCGCGACGTCATTCCACTTCCACTTGGGAATGGGTAACTACTGTAAAAGCCCTGCTGGTCGCTGATGCTCCGCCTTCACATACAGACAAGTGGACTACCTCATGACGAAACCGAAAACATCCCTCTTCATACCTGGCCACCAATACTGATAGTGTAGATCTCGATACATCTTGGTGACACTAGGATTAACTTCCCAAACTGAGGAATGAATGTCCCACATCAGCTCCTCGCATATGTCTACTGTCACCCATACACACCCTTGGAAACACAAGATCTCATCCTCACCTATAGTCCATCCAGGAATAGGGTCCTCTCCTGACACGCTCTTCTTTAGGACTAGGCCTTCAAAATATAATAGTTTCCTCATTCGTACTCAATCAAGAAGGGTAGATGTAACAACTACAGAAGAAAGAAAATTCTTCCCCTATCTATCATGCACCTCCAAATGAATCTCATAGAATAATGCCATAAGCTGCGACTCACTGCTGGCCTCCGGAACTGCTTGTATCTGAGTCCTATTGCTCAATTCATCAGCCATTGCGTTGCCTTTCTCAGGCATGTAGGCAAGATCAAAGTCAAAGGATTGTATGTACTCAACCCACCTCCGCTATCTCAAATTCAGATCATACTGAGTGAAGATATACTTGAGAATTTTGTTGTTAGTGAAAACCCCAAAATGCTCTCCCAGGAGGTAATGTATCCAACAACATAAGACATGAACAACGACTGCCAACTCCAGATCATGCATCGTGTAATTATTCTCATGTGGCCTCAACTGTCGAGACCCGTACGCAAGAACTCCATCTCCCTACATAAGAAGATCTCCCAGCCTGATACTTGAAGCATCATAGTAAATGGTATATCTCTTGCCTAGCTCTAGCAAGACTAGTATTGGTGCTGACGTCGACCTCCCCTTCTTCTCCTGAAAGGCTGACTCACAAGAATCTGACCCCAAGAACTTCACACCCTTCTTAGTTAGGGATGTCAGTGGTGCTGCTAAGCATGAAAAGTACCATATGAAACGCCTGTAGTATCCAGCTATCCCTAGAAAACTCTACACCTCAAATACGTTCTTCGGATTATCCTAGGAAACTAATGATCTCAATTTCTCTTGGTCTACTGATACTCCTATCTCTGAGATAACATGACCCAAGAAGTGAATTTGATCCATCCAAAAGTGGCATTTCGAGAGCTTAGTATATAACTGATTCTCTCTCAGTGTACTCAGGATGATCTCAAGATGGGTGGCATGGTCATGTAGAGTGATAGAGTACACCAAGATATCATCCACGAAGATTACCACAAAGGAATCCAACTAGGGATGGAACACTCGGTTCATCAATGCCATGAAAACTGAAGGCGCATTCGTGAGACCGAACAACATGACCATATAATCGTATAGACCATACCTACTCCGGAAAGCGGTAAGAGGTATATCAGATGGTCTTACGCACAACTGATGATAACTGGACCTCAAGTCAATCTTTGAGAACACTTGGGCTCCTCAAAGCTGATCAAAGAGGTCATCAATCCTTGGAAAGGGATATCGGTTCTTGACCGTCAACTGGTTCAGCTTCCGATAATCCACACAATTCCTAAGGGTACCGTCCACCTTCTTTGAAAAAAGGACTGAAGAACCCCAGGGAGAAGTACTGGGTCAGATGAAACCCTTTGCCTGCAACTCCTCTAACTGCTTCTTGAGCTCTTGAAAATCTGGTGTATCCATCCTATAAGGAGGAATGGACACTGGTGCCACCCTTGGAACGAGCTCAATAGAAAAGTCTAACTCACGCTCTGGTGGAAAACCTGAAAAGTCCGCTAGAAAGACGTACCTGAAACAATCCTCCACTGGAGGAAAGTATAACTATGAAGTCCCCTGATCATCTAGATATAGACTAGAAATCTGGGATATAACTCCTCCTAACCCATGATGCTCTGGTCCTGCTCTGCTCGCCTGGACATCCCACTCACCCTTATGAAGAAAAGATCCACCCTCTGGTGATACGAAACTCACCCTACGGAGATAACAGTCAATGACTACCTGTTAGGGGACTAACTAGTCCATCCCGAGAATGAAATCATATCCTATCATCTCTAGGACATAGAGATCCCAAAGGAAGTGACACCCACCGACCTCAAGAGGGAAATCCTTGCACTGACGTATGCTAGATGTCCTCATTCCCAATGGTGTGTCAAGTGTCAACATGTTAGAAGAAGAAAAGATACAGATCCCAAGTCACTACACAACTGCAACAGAGATAAAGCTATGGGAATCCCCTATGTCGAAAAGAGTAGAAGATAAGACTGAGGCAACTAGGATCGTACCTTAAACTATAGAGGGTCTGGGATACTGTTCCTGATGGGTATTCTCCACTGCAAAAGTCTGGATCGTCCCACGACACTGTGACCCTTACTGACCACTCTAAGATGATCCACTCTGCTATCGCTGATAGCCTGGTGACTGACCCACACAGTCGCGACCTCCACCATGACCTGAACGGTCGGAGGAACTCCAATTCCCAAACTGGTGAGAAACTGGTGGAGCTTCTCCTGTACAAGGAGTCATAGATGAACACATATTTCTAGCTGATGGTGAGAAAACCTGAAAAAAACATTGAAGGTGACCCATATTGACACAAGACCGACACTCCACTGGGTCTCTCTGGAACTATGGCCTCGTATGTTCATCCCTTCACACTGGTAGCATACCACCTGGATACTTGAAGGTGTCTCTCACCACTTCGTATTTCTACGCGTAGACTCCCTATGGCGCTTCCTACTATCATCCAGAGAAGCACTAACTCTAGAAGTGGAACCGCCCTGGCTCTCAGCTCCAGATTCTCTCAGATTGCACTCCGTGATCAGTGCTTGGTTGATGATGGAAGTGATGGAAGTCAACATGAATATATTCACCTACGAGCGGATGTCCTGCCTGAGACCATCCTCAAACATCCTCTCTAAGAACAACCCATCTCCCACTAGGATGGGTGTGAAACACTGAAGATCAGTTAAATGAGAGGAATACTCTATAACCAAAAGAGTACCCTACTCCAAGGTCATGAACTCCCGCACTCGATCGACCCTCAAGGTCTCCAGATAGAAGTATTCATAGAAGATGCGCTAGAACTTATCCCATGCCATAACTCACTGATGGCCTGCCTGTGAGACCACATCCCATCACCTCTTGGTGGAATCCCACAATATATAGGTAGTGAGATTGACCCACCTCTCTGGAGGCATCTCAAGATTCTCAAAGATCGTCAACATGGATTCTAGACATGAATCTGTAGCCCGAGGTCCTCCTTCACCTGAGAAGGTGGGAGGATGCTGCTGCTGGAAAACACACGTCAAGTATGCCATAGTCGAGGCAGGAGGCGGTGCACCCTAGAAGGTCTGAATCATCCTCAGAAAACCCTCCCTAAACTGCGCATCATCGTCAACCACTAGTATAACTGCTGGTGCCAAAACTGGCACAACAGGAGGATCTATAGGAAGTCCCTGATCAGCCATCTCTGGCGTCTGATCCCTGCCCTATAACTAGTGGACAACTGGAGGACGTTTAGGTGGAATAATTCTGCAAGGTCAAACACGCACCTTAGATTCAGGATTATCAAGGACTAAAAAAAATAGGAAGGACAAGAAGGGAACAGAAGAAAGAGAGCATTCAAGTTTTTCAAAACATGGCTATAGGGCGTGTATTTCTCCTACAAGGCGTGTTTCCTTAAGTCGTTCACATGGGTGTGTACTCTGTTCACAACAGGTCATGTAACACCCTAGGAACATGACGTGTTGTCTTGACACACGGCGTGTACTTGAATCCCCTTTCCCTGCACGAGTCCTTCTACACGGTTAAACCATATGAATCTTCTAAAGAAAAACTACACGGCGTCTTCAAGGAAGACACAACGTATACTGGACAAGCTTTACCTAACACCTGTTGTTAGTGAAATGGACTGAAACATGACTCACACTACATGGTGTGTTCCAGACAGACATGATGTGTATGTGAAAGGATAACACCGACCCGTGTTGTTCGTGACACGGTCGGGTACCTGGGTCAGACTACATGGCATGCTAAACTGGTACACAACGTGTGCCCACAAGGAATTCCCCATCCCGTGTCTCTGCCACACGACCTATGACATGGTTAGATATTACACGGTGTGTACATATGGTATATGGAATGTGCTTAGGAAAAACCGTTTCTTACCGAACAGAAGAACACATGGCGTGTAGTCAAAACTACACGGCGTGTATTTTGGGTTTTTACAGACAATAGCCTCAGAAACTACTCCGGAGCCCAGAAAAACACTGAAATGAGCATTAAAAGTGTCAAATTCTGATCCATGAGGGCCCATACTCCCCTAGAATCAAATCTTGGCATCTTATACATGTTATAACAAGTCAACAAGGTGATGATCCACCAAATTCCTATCCATAAGGGCCCATAACACCTCAAGAACCAAAGTTTAGCATTCATTAAAGAAAATCCTTACACAAACAAAACCTTATCAAACAACATGCATTTTTATCAAGGCATTTATCACAACAACATGCATATTCTACAAAAGATCTATCACAACAACATGAAATTGCTAATGAATCCTAGGTGGCATGGAAATAATGCATGTCATGTGATTTCTAGCAAGTGCCTATATGATGCATGAGATGGAATACCCTCATCACATTGGGTTGGGATGGAAATAGAACCTCAATATCATCAAAAATAACAACACAAAACATGCGAGTCACCCAACGGTGAAAATAAATCAACTGTAAAATTGAAAAATCAGGAAAATTGCAATAAACGAGGTAGATTGGATTTTCCCTGTACACGGGTTAGCTACTCCTAGGCAGAACTTATTACCAAGTACCTATTCTATCATATCCCTGGCTATAGTCTCCAAATAGTAAATCAAGAGAAAAGAATCCTTTGATACCACTTTGTAACGTCCCGGTTCTGGAAGCCACCCAGAGGCACCCCGTACCCAATTGGTCACATGGCCCCAAGCACATTTCTCCGAACGCCAGAGGCTGGTGACTAGAAGTGAGGGCCTTGGGTGTGATAGTGGGGAAACTATGACTTCATTGGCAGAGTACACAATAGAAGAAAAAAAAATATAATAGCGGAAGCAGTAAAAATCCATACATGAATAAACAGCAGAAGACTAAAAATAAGAAATAACTGGACCACATATATAAATGATGCATGAGATATATATGTCTAGGAAAGCTATAAAATAGATCACAATTCTAGAATACAAATAGTACTAAACCAAAATACAAAGAAAAAAATAAACAGCTCCTCAGCATCACAAGCCTCAGCTTGGTCCCATGCTCTCCATCTCCACAAAAAATCAAGTACCTGAAGTAGAAGGGTGCTTGCCCTTATCTATAACTGTAACAATATAGTCTGTTTGGGCCCAAAAGTATTACCCAAACTGGGTGTGAGACTAAATCCCAGTAGGAAACCACCAAAAGATCTGTTCCTAATAGTCAGTGAGTATATGGTAGGCAATAAGAAAAAGGAATGCAGTAGACAAGGAAACATTCAGCAATAAATATTACCACAGTTCAAGCATTCAATCCACAAACAAGTAAGGAGGTAATCAAAGTAGGTAAACAAAAACAAGTAACCCTCTCGGTAGTAATCATAGCCTAACCCCTCTGGTTCATCCAATAAGTACTAGAAACCCTCTGGGAGGAACACACAGTCTCACTACTCTGGTTCAACTAAAGTATAGACTCTCTGAGGAAGCACTCACCGTCAATTCCCCCTATAGTCTTGTATCAGTACTAAAGGCGGTCTGGGGAAGCACTCAATGTATCATTCCCCATGTGGACTATGTCAAGGAACTACAGACACTCTGAGGAATCACTGAACGTCAATTCCCCCTATGGTCTCGTATCGTAAAATATAAAGACACTCTGGAGAAGCCCTTACGTCCATTATCCCTATGGTTTACTACACTAGGTTCTCAAGGCCCTGTGTAAGTCAAACAAGTATAGCACGCGTATTGGACAAAGTAAACCTCAAGAACTACTTGGATATCATTCTAAGGCATATAAACATGTTTGAACAACAGTCACATTATCCTACAATACTAGGCATGGAAATAAACAAGGCATCCTAACAGGCTAACTAGACCCAAAGGTCAAAACAGGCAAAACAAGCATGGGAAACACATACAAAGCATAGAAAATCACCCTATTCATAATCATAAATTGTCTACACAGGAATAAAAGCATAGAATACAGAAAATAGTGCTAAAATGGTAAACACTCAATACCCTGTTCGTGGGAATTGGGAAAAATTGCATATAAAACTCAAGGACTTTCAACAGAAAGGCACAAACCACCTACCTTGACGTTTGGAGATCTCTATACTTGAACCTCGAAGCTTGAATCTCCTTGGAACACTATATATCTTAGAAAAAATATAAAACATTCAACCCATGATAACTTGGAAAAGAAGAGGAACCAAAAGATGATGCTCTAGAAGAAGAGATAACTCACTGATTCGATTCCAATGCAATCAACGGTGTTCGAATCAGAGGACAGACAGAGGCTCGGGGGATCATTGAAGATCCACAGCCGTACGGGTTCTCTCAGACAAAGATGACCTAGAAGAAGTGAGTTCTGTCTGTCAGACATGACCCCGATGCATTTAATAAAAAATAAAGTACACAGTGTGTACTTTTGGAGTACACGGCGTGTACTTTCCTTTTCCGTACTCCGCTTTTGGCGGCCTCTATGTCACCCTCACATGACCATGTGTGTGGCCATGACATAGCCAGCACACAGACTCTAGCTGCATCGTAGTACAAGGCATGTACACATAAATTACACAGTGTGTACTTTGATTTTTTCTAGAAATTCCTCTTTTTCTTAAAAATGACCAGAAAGGAAAAACATACCTGAAAAGAAGATTCAGGTTCTTACATTATATTTTTTTGGGATCTTTATATTTCCTTACTATAGATCCCAAATGGTCCTATATAATCCTCCTT
The DNA here is from genome assembly GCA_963277665.1 of Viscum album. Lineage (NCBI taxonomy): Eukaryota > Viridiplantae > Streptophyta > Magnoliopsida > Santalales > Viscaceae > Viscum > Viscum album. The sequence continues at coordinate 1,654,897,914 of OY728125.1, forward strand.
GAATAAGTTTCAACAAATGCTATATCCAATCCAAGTCACACTCTACCTTGATGTTATGCCTCATTACATTCATAAAAATTCACAATTTTTCTCATGGTCTTAACATAGTTCCTAAACAAAGAACCTTCATGAAACTCTTCTCTACCCCATCCTACCTTTACATAGGCACTATATTACCATTATTTAAGAAATGTATTTTTCTCTTTACCTTTCTATAGGTATTAGATATTTTATTTACCTTTCTATAACATGTGAAATGTTGGGAATACATTTACGTAGGTGTTGGAATTCCTCATTACCTTTACACAACATACTATACCACATTTACATAAGTAAAAATTAAAACTCAAAAAATATTAAGCCTTTCTCAATCCCTCTCGTGAACTTCCAATATTGAAGATCAACTAATTGTTCCAAGTAGTATCCAACACTTCTTCTATTTTCATGTATGATGGCCACACCTTAACATACTCTCACCATTTTACCAACAAATATTGAAAACCTTCTCAAAATATTGACAATAAATACAATCCATCTTGAAAAAAACAGTACATCCCTTTATAATTGTCACCATTACCACACATTTTCTAAATTCAATATGTGTGAATATTTATTTCTCCCCCTTATTGATAATAAAATCAAAATGATAATGAATCTATTCACATAAAATACTTATTACCCCTATTTAAATATTAGTTACAACCTAACTATCTTATAAGATTAGGATGACACTACACACACAACTTGGCCAAGAGCCTTTAGTTAATCAACTATAAGTATCTGTGAAAAAACCTAATATAGAAAACAAGAGATACTTCACCAAGAAATTAATTATTTCTATTATATATTCAACATGTGATGTCACTTCAATATTCTTCACTCTATGGGATGTTAAATAGATTTATCAATAATACATGTTTCCTTAACCCATCTCAACAAACACATTAAAATGAATTAATTTAAAGACAAGTTACACCCATTTTATCCTTTAAAACTCCTAAACCAACACTCCCCATAGGTAGAAATATTTTTGAAAATAAAAAAATGAATGAAAAGTGTGACTAGGATACCTCAACCTCCAATTTTGGTGGGCTATAAAGGATACTTGATTTTATGTAGTTTTTCATTTTAGATAGATTTTCTTAACTTTTTTTACCACTTGAGGTATGCACAAAATTTATTCATCATGGATGATCAATTCTCTATTAAATTCATCTCATTATTGCTATAAACGATGATTATAACACTCATAAATCTCCCCATTTTATTCCTTCAATTCCCAACATTTTAGTTCATAAAATGATTGGTAATAAAGATGAGATTCCTTAATATTTATTAAGAATAGAAATGTTGAGATATTTCCATCAACTGAGATATTCTATTCCTCACAAATTTATTATTAGTGATATCATTGAAGATTATTTTCACATTTTTTTTATCATTTTCATTTTTATAAAACTTTATATTCTCACTCATCACATTATGTTTCTTGTTTGGGACCTCTCTAATTGCATGCACAACAAAGGCACATTCATCCTTAGATGAAAAAATATTTTTCATTGTATTTTATTTCTTTTTTTCTATGTAGTAATGTCAAAAAATTATCTATAACATGACTATTTTCCATGAATCCCCCACACCTTATCTCAAATTTCAAATTATCCTTATTTTATATCTTCATAAGAATCATTTTAATCCTCTAGAAAATTATCAATTTGTCTGTTACCATTTTTAATTTACTTTATAATTATTGAACTTTTTTTATTTTTATTAATTTATGAAATCTTTCTAGTATTTTCTCTAGGTTTAATTTTTTTTCTTCAAAGTGTATTTCATCTTCTTCCATAACTTCTCCTCTTTTTATGATGTTTTCTCCTCCATTATTAATTCTAGTTTATTAGAAATGACTTTTTATACCTGAATTCATAGTATTTATGCCCAAAATTACAAATCACCTGAAATATACCTTAAGGTTTTCTATTCTAATATGTTGATGAGTTTGTTGTGATTATTATACAGGAATTTTCTAGCCTTTATTAAGCCTCTTTCATGAGGGGAGGGATCCACTTATCAGTTCATATTCACCTCTCCTTACTATAGGAGGAAACATTTTGTAACTTTATTCAACCTAAAAATATCCATATTGATTTTCATAATTTGTACAAACAAAATAAACATATTCAATATCAATTTATCATTTAGAAAAGGTTTTTAATTTTTTCCTTATGGATGTATTTTTAGATTCCTTGGAGGATTCAACAAGAATATCTACTACTCCTTCATAATCCCATAGCATAGTCTTCACCGTGTTTTCAGCTTTAAGGAATTGATATTAATCATCATTCAGTTATCCATTCTTTTCATCCAGCTTTATATTAATATCTTCTACCATCTTTTATTGTCCTTTAATATACAACTTGGAAATTTTAATCTATTATATGAGATCAATTATTTTCTCATATTAAATTATTTTATCCTTTTCAAAATCAATTATCTTCTTCTTGAGTATGGTGTTTTTAAGAATTTAGTCTTTTATTTATGACCTTAGAATATACTTAGTATAATATTTTTCTTCTTCTTAACTCGTTAATATAAATTTTTGTTTTATAACCTTGGTAATGAGGGTCTTCTGGTTTTCAGAGGGAACATAATCCAATTCACTTGAGGATAACGAGTCTTTACTCCATTATTTACACATAAAATTACTCTATATTTTTCTAGAGGTATTTTTATTCATATAATCTAGTTTTCATAATTTTTAAGAATTTTTTCTATAATGGTCTTCATCTTCCGTCTCACTCTCAGTTTCATCATTTTCCTTCTATGGGAAATTAATTTCAAAGTTACCAACACCAACATAGTTGAACCGCTTAAGATAAATATTACCATTATAATTAACTCTTACTCTTATCATATTTTTGGAAATAAGGGACATGATTCTATTTTATTCTCCATCACATTAATCTTTTCATTTTGGGAGTGGTTCATTTTTCAGCTTAATACATTTCATGGATTTAAATTCCATCCCTTCTTTCATCTTATTTTTGAACACCATGGACTTTATCATCTCAAAATTGAGAAGCTTGTTGTAAAACTTATTAGGGGATATATTTACCATCTCTTATAGGGAATATAAATTTGGATCAAATATATCAGGAAAATATCTCATTAGTTTTTTCACAACAGTTTTATCTTCCAAAGTATCACTAAATCCTGTGATATTACTCTATATCTCATTAACCTAGGTAAATTAATCACTAATACCCTTACATTTATCATATAGATATTTCAAACATTGATCTATAAAAATAAACCTTGGATTTCTTGATCTTGAAATATCTTTCATACATATTTTCATGTTTATCCCACATCTCTGTGGTAGTTTAATGTCCCATTACCTTGGTGTATACTTTTTTAGATTAGGATGAAAAAATGGAATTCCTTGTTTTACCATATACTTCATGATTTATTTTATATAAATAATTCAATGGAGTATCACTTCCTAGTGGAGTAAATCCCACTGTAACAACATCACCTACCTCAAGGCCTTGCAAAAGTTGATATTGAAGAATTAAGTTCTTCTATCTATAAAAGTTATTTCTATAAAATAATGTAAATACTCTATTATTGACTGAATTATCCATCATTAGTATTAAAAAAAGGTAGTATATTTTTGATGGTATCCTTGATATGATAGCATTTTTTTGTTTCCAAGTCCAGTGAGGTTACTGGATCCTCCACCATGAATCAATTGAATATAATATGCAAGATATCTCCCAAAAATATTGATGATAAATCTCTCAAAATACACAGAAGACAATCTAATGAAATATTAGTTCTTGAAGTGTTCACAACATCTATCTAAAAATAGTTTTTTTATTGGTATCCTACCAGTTGAATACATATAATAAAAAGATTCTTACAATCTCCCAAATAGGTCTTTATACTACCTCCCAAAATTTATTAAAGGTTCCTCCTGACTCATCCTTGAAAAGGTATTCAACAATAACTATCCTGACATAGTGTGCATGTTGGATTTATCCTCTTTCAATTCTTTAAATCCTTTTTCTTATGAGGATCACTTCAATTTACTCAGAATATCTCTTAATGATTCAGTAACATAGGTAGTAGGATAGGGTACATGATTCTCACTTCTTCCTTGAATTCATCACAACAATATTCATGTTGGACTCCTTTTCCTTCTTTTTTGGTGTATAGAATCTCTAAAATAATATTGGGTTCTCTCTATTGATACAATATATTATCATTTTTGGTAACCTCTCACACAATACTTCATGAGTTCTCAAATTTTATACAACATATTCTTTAATTTCCTATATATATATATATTCACAAATAATTTCATGGATAAATAGTTTCCATTCTAACTGAGAATCCACCTGGTCATTAGATATATGTGAGATATCCTTATTTAAATTGATCGATAATATCCATAATTTATTTCCTTATTCTAGCTATTTCAAATAACTCTTAAAATATTCATTTAAATCTCATAAAAACTTAGGAAATTTCCTTCTTTTAATTCTATATAAAATCCAATTCTTTAAACTCATTCAAGATATTCACATGCATGGACTCATGATTCTTTTCCATGTAGACCTTCCACTTTAAAGGTGTGTAATTCATCACAACTTTCCTTATCTATGTAATATAATTATCTATATGATAATCATCTCTAGGATAATTCTCATGTGTGTAGAATAAATCCTTTATAGGATAATTCTAAATTATCTTATAGGCCCTAAATTATCTTAAACCCCTCAAATATGTTACGTGCATAAGATAAAATGACTTTTAAATTATCAAACTCTAGATCTAGGTGTGAATATGATTGTTATTTACTGAAACTTATCCCATTTATAATTATCAACTACATTTTGAAGCTTTGATTATTAGAATATAGTATCATAATCATTTAAAGTGATCAATGCTTAATCCTTAAAGAACACGATAAGCCTCGTCTGATTTTTTTTTCATATCAACTATGTGTTTGGATCGACCACACATATGGATCAACTGTGTGGCCTAGTATGGATTGAAAAAAAGTGAGACTCTAGATCGACCACACATTTGGATAAACCACAAGATCAAACTATGAGAGTGATTGATACAAATATCCATTCATTCTAAATAATGACTTGGGAGATTTGATCTCATCTTCAAAAGATTTTAGAACACCAATTCAATCCTCTTAGTAAATATTTATACTAAATGGATTTACATGTAATGAACTAAATTGTTATGTGATGAGGGAGTCTGAGAAAAGGTGAGTTCCAAAGGAAGTGTAATCATCCATCCAACGGCCCAAAGGCATTCAATTTTTTTTATTATTGATAAAACCCCATTTTAAGGGAATAATGGGGAAACCTCATAGACATCACGAGCATAAGACAACTCACACATGTAGGTAGGACAAGTAAAACTAGACTAAAAACATAGAGTTTCCTCTCCCTATCAAATAAACATGATGAAGCTCTTCACCGTTGCAAGGCATTTCGGCAAGCAAGTCTCTTATGTCAAAGCACATGCCCGATCTGATGGAAAATTCCATACCCTCTCAAACAACCAAATCCGTAAAGCTCTTCAAAGATGAATCGCCAAATATAATTCCTACTTTGAAGAATGTTCTATATAGTCAATTCCAGTAGCATTTCCTTCCCACCATCAGACTCAAAACATTCAAGAAAATATACATTCACAACTTAAAACACCATCAAACCCATAAAATTCATTTCACCACATGAGGACCTGAATCGATAACCTATGCCATGGGGCCTTCATTGGTCACCAGAACATTCACAGGAAGGAGACCCTTCACCATCCATAGCTTCCCCAACCATCTTCAGGAAGTCCACTTCGCACCACAGGAAGCCGGAGAAAGTAGGGAGGATACAGGGGGTCTTCGGCGACATCGACACTGTACAAAACCAACATCAAACCATTAAAAAAACAAAAACTTGCAGGAACACTGGAAACTAGGTGATCCCCCTTTGACCACCATATCTATGCCAACCCACACTAGATAAACCCCATAAATGCGCCTGGCCACACTGGACCGAACTGAGGATCCACCGCTCCACGATGACGCCACAAGATCCAAGCCATGCCAATCCGAGTGAGTCGACGACACCAAAGGATGAGCCGCATTGAACTGGGCGACAAGCCTATGATTCCCCTGGTCACAACGTCACCAAGAAGGAGGAAGACCTCAAGTTGGAACCTTACCACCCGAACCATGCCAGATCCCCACCGCGTCGTGCCGTCGCCAAGCCACACCTACATCAAGACTCCAGAGGAAGCCGAAACAAACCGATCCCGGCTAGAGGGGGAAGGGGAAGCAAGGCTGAGAAAAAACCTAGCCGCCATGAGGAGTGGGGGAGATGCCGCTCCGAGGCCAGAATTTTAGATGAGTTTTAAATGTTTGATTTTTTTATGGTGGAATTTTGGGAAGAAGTGTCTTGAAGAAAAATTCTATCCATTGGGTAAATGATAAGGTCTTAGTGTTTATACAAGGAATCCACTAAACTGTGGTGGAATATATCCAAATTTTTGATGGGATGGGTAGTGGTGTTGCACCACTTCCCTTAACACTAAAATTCCAATAGTAATGAATCAGAGTTATGATTGGGATTTACAATACTCACTTTAATTGGGGGAAGTTTTGTGATTTAATAAAATTTCTATTAAAATTCCCTTTGGGTTTTGGTCTTCCCATCTATCCATGAGAGGGGAAGAACTCCTCCATTCCTCCCCTATTCCTATACTCTATCCTTTATATTTATAGATATTTAAGTGATCCTATTCATCGATTAGGGTTAGTTATATCTATTATCTTACACCTATTGATAAGCTCTCCATATTTCTATGATTTGGTGTGATTAGAACTAGGTTTTGATAAATATTCCACTGGAATATAGTGTAATCACATTATAACTAAGGAAATTTAAAGCGCAGATTCTAGATGATGTCAGGGGAGAATGAGCACACTTAGTTTCAAGATGTTTCCTACATGGTAAGTTACTTCATTGTTTTTATTTGATTTTTGTTATCTTAGGTGGAAATTAAGCGGTGTATTAAGATTATAAATTTGGTATTTTTAATGTTTTAGGTCTAGAGTCCTAGGGGTAATTGTTTGACACGTTTTCAAAATATTATAAGAAGATACACTTCTCACTGAGTTTGTTGGAATTATTCATATTGGGTTTAAATATTTTTTTTTCTAAATTACCTATAAATGTGTTATAATTAATTTTTATTCATATATGTTTGAGATAAGGGATTTAGTGCATCGATGTTGATCCATAGGATCTTGGTTGGGATTCAATGGGTTATTAAAGAATTTATAAATGGGGATTACTCTATAATTTAGGTAGTAATTCCAAAATATTACATTCCTTATGTGTGGATGCATTTATCATTGATTTTTAAGTAGTTTTAAGTAGGTGTGTTCGACTTGATCATTATACAATGGGGTTACTGTGGTTATAAAATACTATGTTGTACTTAATATGGATGTGGTGGCGATTCAATACACATTTATTCATACTTTTTAGTTTCTATACAACCTTGTTAGATTTTAAGAATGGGGATTATGGTGAGTAGTACCTTGATGGGTTTCTAGATTGAATAATGACTTGAACAAGATATGGAGGTATACTATGAGGTTGTTAATTTCACCATTAGAGTATTAGACATAATGGGGGACATACCATGAGGTTTATTAGTTAAATTAATAAGAATTGAGTTATCTCAGAGGGATAAATAATGGTATGAGTTTTCTGTACAAGTAATCCAATGAGGAGTGAATTTTTAGGTGATAAGGGGCTAAATATTCTAGACCAAGAGTGGTATAGTTTCTATGATCTTCTGACCAACCCAAGTGGTAGTGTTCCATGTGGTAGGTGAAGAGTGGAATTCCATGTGGATTCGATCATCAGTTTTTGTGAGTTAAGTCCAAAGAGTCTAATTTTTGTATATATTTTGTGGTGATGTTCTCATGGCATGATGGATATTTACTAATGGATAATACATGAGTAGGAATATGTCAGTTTTGGGATTAAATCATTATCCCTAATATATTTTTTATTTATGTTGATGTACTTGTGGGGTATACATGTATATCATGCCTAATATTTAGGGTTCTACCTTGATATGAACATGTTGGGGATGTTGATGATAGATATGGATTGATCCCTAAATTATTTGTGTTGTCATCAAGTATTTCAAGTATGTCTAGGTTGAATGGGCAGGATGATATCTCAATCTATTAGATGATCATACAAGTCTAGGTAGGATGAAATACCCCCTGTGAGATGTTTCCAAGAAATATACATAACCCCTATAATATAACATAAATTTTGGGGGCAAGCCCCTTTTATTATTAAAAATAGAAAACCCATTACAGGCTCACAGGACCAGTGAGATCAAAACCCAATACAAAACCCAAGCGCAAACACATTACAACCCCTAATATATATTTCTATCTAGGATTCACTAACCCCTTATGAGTTGTGTTAGGTAGGATGAATTTCCCTCCATAAGACGTGATATTGAGTATGCACTATCCACGAAGAGCTATTCCATATGGGACACACTACCCCATATGAGATGTTTCAGGTGGAAATCAGTACCCCACGATATATGTTTAAGTAATTATGATTTCTTAGGTTGAATTCCATTACAATTTAGATTATGATTACATGGGTGTTGGGTGATATGCTTCTACACTTACAATTTAAAGTGGGATGGAGTGTTATTCCCAATCATTCCTTGTCTTTAGTAATGGGTTGAATTTGATTCCAACCAAGTTTTTAAGAACCTATGTTTATGTAAAATTGAATGTTATGATAACTAAATACTGATATATATAATTATGGAAGTTCATGAAAGTTATAATAAGATATATCCTTATGTTATTGATGATAATATTATGGGCGGAAACTATATGTACCCATAGTATTATGGATGACTTATTCTAAATAATATTTAACACCAGACAAATCATGTATAACTCAACTATTAGGGTGTCTTTTTGAGCACTCAATATTTTTATTAGTGTTTTTCATGTTACTAATTTATGAGAATCATTTAATTAAGCAAATGCATTCACATATATATGAGTTTTTATTAGGGACATCATTGGTGGTGGCAAGATAAATTTTATACTCACACCCCAAAGATGTAGTCTGGTGGACATACAGACCTTATGGTTGGCATACAAGTTCAGGAAATATACCTAATACAAGTGGATGTGTTGGAGGATCCCAACAAGATTTAGAGATAGGACAAAGGTGAGGCTAAGGATTGTGTAGGGATGTCTTAGTATTTATTTTTTGTTTTGATTTATAAACATTATATAGTTTTACCTTCAAGTGATCTTTTACTTTATATATGACTGTATTAACTATGTGTGTTTCATTATACTATAGCGTTGTAATGTTATTTTTTTATGGTATGAATTCCACTTTAATTCCATATGTTATGTACTTAGTTTTTATATTGGTTATCGATATTTTTTCATTTATATATTATCACTAGATTTGATATAGTTTTTATAGTTTTCTTATGTGATTTATCAAATCCTAACCACTAATTGGATGCCTCTAGTATATGACTAGGTGAACTTGAGGTATACAGTGAATAGGTTTTTTTACTACTTAGGTGAACTAGGATAAGGATTTCACATAGTGGTATCATAAAATTTTAATATTTTTCTTACTATTTAAGACCTGATAGGTGGAGATAAGACTAGTCAGAACCTGGTATGGAAACCAAATTTATACAGGGATAGTAAAAGTATACACAAAAATACTAGTTTCCAATGAATTAGGATTGGTGTTATTATTTTTCTCTTTTATGGTTGAGTTTATTTTGGACGAGTTATGATGTTTGTTATTATGATTTACTTATTTACTCTTAACTTTGGGTGATGAGAGGAATGTATACATTAACATATTAGGCATGTAGGTTCACATGAAATGGGAATGATTATATGTGATCGTGAGATTAATTTTGAATTAGGAACATGGGAACTATTATTTAAATCATGAAAATTTATTTATTTATTTTTTCTTTCCCAAATAACTCATTGGTAGTGTTATACTTAATTGATCTTGTTTTGTGATGACCATTGGGATATACATTACTAGATAGAAATATAATAAGTATATGGATGGGATGAATTCTACCCTAGATTAGGTTTTATGGGTATACATATACTAGATATGGATGGAATACATATGATGGGTGTGTTGGAACATGTTTCCTAGGGTTATATGGGATAAAAATAGGAGTGGATACTTTATATGATTTGATCTTTTGGGATGTGTTTTCTAGAATAGGAAAGAGATCTTAGTGATGATGATATGTGACCTAGGATATTAGTGGGTTGGTTATGTTAGTATAATAATATCATTCCTTTATTATTATTGCTCAAGATGATGTTGTGATATGTGGGTAGCTCAAAATATAGGTGTTATACCAGATATAGTGAGGTCATTTGAGATGGTAATCATGGGAGGATTCTCATGTGATGGGAATGATACATAGTGATTTGTGATTGTGTGATGGATTTAGGCATGAGGGATGTATTCAGTATGTATTAAGAATGTAATAATAGAAAATTATTCATGTGAGTGACATGTATAATATGTACAGGAGTCATATTCAGCTATAAATTAGTTTTTTGAGCCTAAGATCAATGATATTTGATTCATGTTGGTATAAATAAATCTATATGATAGGGTTAGAACTGGGGAATATACATACTTAGTTTTGAGATTCAAAATACAATGTGGTAGTGATGTATAATTATAAGTATGTTTTTCTAATCTATTTTTCCCAATATTTAGATAGGAGATTAGTTTTTTCACACTTTATACATAGCATGTGAAGTGAAATGACCTAAGTCTTGTGTTGGAGTAACGAGCTTAGTAACAGGTTAGCTATTATTGGCCAGGGATGACATGCTGGACATAGTGATGGGTGGATTAAAAAAAGTATGTGGATATAGATTTATAAGTGTTATGTGACTCCTGTGTTGAGACAACTATTTGGTCCCTTGAGAGAGTTATGTGTCTATATGACCCAAATAGGTGCCCGTGCATTATATTACTGTCAAGGAATTCTTTAATTTCCAAACTTCTTAGCACTTGGTTGTAGGATTCCAATGAGGCTTGAAGAGAAGTTACACATATGGTGTGATAGGGTATTTGATGACCATTGGAGAGGTGATAGAAACCATTCTTTAATTGATAAATGATAAGGGAATGATCCAATATGATGTTATATCATGAGTGAGTGATATAAATTAATTATATGGGGATGTTCAGATGTGGATTTACCAGTGAGATCTAGTGGACCATGGTATAACTAGTGAGGAGATGATAGTTCCATTTTATTATTTTATAATGAAAAGTGTGGGTCATGAGAATCATGGTAAAAATCAAGATGGACATCGCAGGATATTGATGGGAAGTGATTTATTAATAAATTTGAAATGTGGTGGATCGACCAATGAGTTTTTTAATATTATTTGGGGTTGATTGACTCAACAAAATTGTTCAGAAATTGAAGGGTTCCTTAAATTTTGAGAGTTAGATTTTAGGAATTTATATAAATGTTCGCAAATTTGGGTAAAGTTAACTATATATTGGAATGGTAGATTTTTGTGTTTATAAATAATGTCATTGGTTTTTTAATTCATCCATTAGGACTAGGGTGTTAGGACAATGGATCATCAATAATATCGGGCAATTGTAGAAGGAATCACTATAATAGTGTAAACCCTAGATTGAAGCTCGTGGGTGGGTCTATAGATTTATTATTAGTAAGGATATTAAGTATCTACATTCAACTAATAGTGAAATATAATAAAATTTGTTATTATGGATAGAAAATAAGGTAAATTTTATGGTGGGATGTACAACATAGGAAATTTGAGTTTGCAACACTCATTTTGAAAGAATTTTGGTAACCATCATGTGTTATGGGTTTTATAGAAACAACATAAAGGTTTTTACAAATTCATACTGATTTTTGGATATATATATATAGGTAATTTATAATAAAATCTAAATACATGGGTGTATAATATTAATTTTTATTGATTATATAGAGTTATTAAGTTTAGCAACCGATGGCTGTGAGTTATGGGAAGATGGTTTGGTTGAATGATCAAGTGTGAATTTTAGAAATAGACTAATGTAGTGACCAAATCTAATATGTTTATTTACTTAGGGACATACAATTACCTATACAATTTAGTAAGTCTTTGTGAGTTGGATCAATTCCCAAGCATGGGACTATGGGTTTAAGGCTTGGGTGTTTTGTAAATGCTTGGGTGTAGTACCAAGTTACCAATGATCTAATTTATGCCAAGAATGTTTACCATTTGAGTATGTAATTATTGAATTTAAAATTCACGAATGTTTATAGGATTAGGATAATTTAATAGAGTTTGTTGAGTCATTCCGCACTATAATATGCAAGTCATCAATCTTTAGAGGTAGTCAGTGTAGGAGGTACTGGTGATTGTTCTTCACATGTGTATGAGTACAATGATTTATATATTAATGGAAGTGTATATTTTTAGGAACAACTAATGGATATGAAAATAATATAAAAATTATTTATAATTTCAATGTTTTAATGCTATTTATTTAATAAACAATGTTAAAAATATTTCTGTATCAGTTATTTAATAATCGATGTAAAAATCTGGATGGTTATTCTTAAAATCATTTATTGAGTTAACCGATGTTAAACATATTTTTCATAATATTTTTAACATAAATTATTTATAAAATAGACGTGAAAATATCTATATAATTGTTAATATTATTTATTTAAATAACTGATGTTAAAAATATATCTCTATTGTTATTTTTAATTTTAGTTTTTTAAATAACAGATGTTTAAAACCTATAACAAGGGTATTTTTAACATCAGTTATTTCAGAAATTTTCATTACAAATATTTTGTAAAATATTTTCAATTTTAGTTCTTAAAATAAATGATATTAAAAATAAAACCATCATATATAATTTTCTTTCACAACACTAACACAATTTAAATTTCCCAGCTACAAATTCACCTCTCCACACAAGGAAATTTTATTTTTTCCACATTATGATAATAAGATTTTAATTTCCACCTAAAAATATATTTAACCATATAATATTTCTTACATTTCTCTCTCATACTTTTGTTCCTCTCTGTATCTTCAATTCTATCACACCCAATAAGGTTTCTATAAATTTTTTATTTCTCCCTCCATTATTCATCCATAGATTTCAAATCATGAAGAGATATCTATTTTAGAGATAGAGAGGGCGGTTTCAATGAGATAAAAGATATAATATATTTTTATAATAATGAATATTTTTTTGAACATTGTGATTTATCAAAGATCCATGCATCAAAATAAAATATTTATAATTATTTATTTTATTCTCATTTTTTTAAAAAAATTAATTAATATTTATTGATTATTATCATTATATCATTGAAGTATAATTATTTTTAGTTCTATAATTTTAAACTAATTATTTTATCAAATGAAACTATGTTTTTTATTTTTTGAGTCTCTAAAACAATAATGTGTTGGGTTCATTGTTTTTTATAATTTTTTTTACAATTTTTTTTAAGTTAAATTTTAAAAAACCGATGTGAAAGATGACATTTTTCATTATTTTATAAAAAATACTATGAAAATTTATAAAAACTTACATTTCAGTAATAATAAATGTTGTAAATATTTTTCAAATCAGTCTTAATAACCGATATTAAAAATATATTTACTAAATCACTTAAAAATATGCAGCCTCAAGATATGATGTTAAATACATAAAAAAATCATGTAAGTAATTTTTTTTATACTAGTATAATGGAATCGAGTGATGGAAATATGGATATTGGATTGTTTTACTAGTTTGAGTTTGGTGATAGCATGGCTAGATCTAGTATGATGCTTAATAAATGGAGTGAGCATCATATTTTAATGATCATGGTGGTTCTTAAATATGCATGTGATTTATTATCAAGGATAAGAAGTGTTAGAGTGGATATTTTCAATGACCTACACTATTATGTAACTGGGGAGTTGGAGAAAATCCAGGCTCTAGTGGAAGTGGGACTGAGGTCGTTTGAATTTTTTGATTTGGATTGAGAATTAATATTTTTATATAATTCGTAAACATTTGAAAAATGTTCTTTAGGTGGAAGTTTTGGAAAAATAGTCTTAAAGAAAACTTCTAACCTTTGGTTAAATGAGTAGGTCTTGATGGTTATAGTAGTGAGCCATTGAGACCTCAGTGGAATCTCACTAGACTTCTTATAGGTCCACCTTTCCCCCATTATAAGTGGGTATATTTTTCTCATTTTATTATTTTTATCCTAAAACAACCTTTGGGTTTTGATATTTTTAGTTTTATATGAGAGGGGGAAAACTCTTATATTTATCCCCTTATTGTCCCCTCTTCCTCCCATGTATTTATGAAAATTAGAATGGAATTATTCATCGAATTAGGTTAGTTATCTCCCATATCTTCCTCATATTGTTCCCCTTTCCGTATTCTTATGAATTAGTTTTATTAGAATTAGGGATTTGATGGAGATTACACTAATCAAAATTGAACTAAGGGTATTTCACATGAGAATTATAGAGTAGGTTTGGGGTGTATGAACATACTTTTTTGTGTGACGTTTCCTTAGTGGTAATACACCACGTTAGTTTTTTTTATTTTAATAATGTGAGGTAGAAATTAGGTGGTTAATGGAGATGATAAAATAGAACTTAATCAAGGATTTATTCTAAAATCAGGGTAGACATTGTTCACCACCCATTTCTTGAGATTTTGGCGAGGATACACCACTTAGTGTATTAATAGGAATTGTACCTATTGGGTTTAATTATATAATTATTTTATAAATCAATAATAAATATTTTTTAATTAATTTATATTGATATTTTACCAATATACAATATTTACTACACTGGAATTAATTTTCATGATCTTGGTCATGCTTTGATGGATTGGTCAACCAATGTTAAAAAGTGTCTAACTCTATAATTGAGGTAGGTGATCCCTAATATTAACTCCCATACATGTGGATGGATTTACTATGTATTTTTAGATAGAGGTAAGTGGGTTTTTAAAACTCTATCATTAGCCAAGGGGGTTAACATGGTTTATGGATGCTAGGTTGAACCTATTATGGATGTGGCAATGAGCTCATACAAAGTCCCTTGGACCATTAATTTTCACTATGACCCCATTGGGTCTTGAAAATGGGATTGGGGTTAGTGGCACCTTGCGGGGTTACCATATTGTATAATGAAAGTAATGAACTTAAGGAGGCCTTATGTGAGGTGATACAATTTACCTTTAATATTACTATACTACTAATGGGACATACAAATGGGTTTCTTAAGCAAGTTCATGGTAATTGAGTTATATGAGTGGGATAAACAATGGGATGAGTTTTTTTTGGTTGAATTATCTAGTTAAGGATGAAACGAGTGATGAGAAGGTCCTAAAAAGTATATATTATTGGTTAGATAATTTCTATTAGTTTCATGATGAACCCAATGGGTAGTGTTACATTTTGGAAATTAAGTGTGGCCAACCATGTGGCTTCGAGCATTTTTTTGGGAATTTCATCCTAAGGTCCTAGTGGTTGGGTAAATTCATTAGTGAGGTACTCAAGGTATGATGGATCATATAAAAGGGATAAGATGTGTGCATGGATAATCCATGTTTGTGATTTGATTATTATCCTTGATGTTTTTTTGGTTGTGTTGATGAACTAAAGGTAAGAACATGTATATCATCCATAATATTTAGGGTTTGACCCTAAGATAGAGATTTGAGTCCCATTGAGGATGGAGATTATTGGATACCTTGATTAGACTTGCTTTCATCAAGTGGTTTTACTATGTTTAATAAGGGTGAGTTAGATGATATACTTACTTGAAATGTGATTGAATGAGTCTAGGAAGGATGCATTTATCCCTATAGGATGTTGTTAGGAGGGATACACTATAACCATAAAGATGTTTCTAGGTGGGATTCACTTCCACCTAAGAGTTATTCTTGGTGGCGCACACTAAACCATGTGATATGTTCTAGGTAGGACACACTCCGCCTTGATACTATACTAGGTGCGAAAATTTTCCCCCTTTTAAAATGTGTAGGTGGGACACAATACCCCCTGAGATACTTGTCGAGTTTGATGCACTCCCCCTGAGAAATATTTCCATATGAGATGTATTACACCCTATAAGTTATTCTGGTTTCTTTTGTTGGATGGTATAACAACTGATATTACGGTTACAAGATATATTAGCCCCATGAATCCCCATTTATAATTTGAAGTGAGGTGGGGAACTATACCCAATCATTCCATGTATTTATAAATTCATTTTATTATATTCTAAACTAATATGTGAAAAACTTTATTTATATTAAGTTGAGAACCATAATAACTAAATTCTAAGATGGATAGTTATAGAAATCATTATAATTTTTAATAATATATATACTTGTGTTTTTAATGATGATATTTTGTGTAAACACTATGATGGCCCACTAGAATTTCATGAAATGAGTATATAACTAGTCAAAGCCAACATGAGTTTCCTATTAGAGTGTCTTAATGAATATTTAATTATTTTATAGGTTTTATTTATGTTATTGATTTATGGACTTCATTTCATGTAGAAAATTCATGAAAATATATACTAGTTTCTATTATAGGAACCATTGGTGGTGTCCTAATAAGTTTTATGTTTCCACTATATGTATGCATTTTGGTATTTGTACAAATATTATGGTTCACATGTTGGTTTGAGCGATTTCCATAATATAGGTGGATGAGTTGGGGGAGCTCAATAGGGATTATAAGATAAGATTAAGGTGAGTCCAAGGATAGTGGAGTTGTCCTCCTACTATTTTATTTTTATGTGTAATTATTATAATATATATTTTCATCCCATTAGGTTATCTTGTATTTGATACATGAGTATATAACCTTCTTGAGTTACATTTTGTTATTGCATGTTGATATTATTTGTTCATGAAATGATTTCTCTCGTAATTCCATATATTGAGTACTCAAATGTTATATCAGTTGTGATTTTTTTGTTATTTATTTTCCATTTTTAGATATGATACTGATTTAATAGTCTCCATATGTGACGTATTAGATCCAAAATATTAGTTGGTATCCTCTGACATATTGGGAGGTGCTCTTGAGGTATGCAGTGACCCAATTCAGTTATTGTCAAGGTAGGATGAGCTATAAATGTTATACTATAAATATCATCAATGTCAGTTTTGAAATCATGAATCTATTTATGATTATCCTTATGATTTTTCTAGTACAGATTATTATAATTCAATTAAATTACAAGAGTATATCAACATTTTATGACATACATTTCTACACATGGAAGGAGTGTATAATTCCCTTTCTCTTATCTTATTGTATTGATCTAATGGACAATATTTATTCTAATTTTACTTTTTTAGAAGGTGATACTTCCATATCCCAAATTTATAATAAGACCTTGAGTATGATAGTTGAGAAAATAATTCATTATTTTCATTATTATTGACAAAAGTTTTGAAAAATTAATGGGTTAAGAATAAAATAAATAAATATGGATAAAATTTCTCGCATTTATGATCATGATAAGTTAGTTAAAAAGATAAATTGAAACTATATAGAATTTAATTTGAAGATGATTAAATTCAAGAAGATGATTCAGTAGAATAATTATACACTCAAGGAAACATGTTATGGAGTACCATTCCTTAGTATGTTGAAAATATTAAAACACTAATTATTTTAATAAGTTTATGGAAATTTATCCCCTCAAATTAAATGATAAAATATTATCATTGGAATAGTAAGATATAAATAACCTATTTCTCAATGAACTTCATAGTAGTCTAAATAATCATGGAATTAGTATAGTATTTATACTGAAGAATAAATTTAAGAGTGAAAAAAATATAACATTTAAATCCTTTATAGTTTTGAAAAAAATTAAAAAAATGATTAATTAAAGTTTGATAATAAGATAAAATATAAATGAAATTTCATGAGGGAATAATGTCATTATTTTTAAAGAATTTTTATATGAGAAAAAGAAATTAAAAAGGTAACTTTTTTTAAGTACTTTAAATATAGTAAAATTATGAATTTTTATACTAAATTTTCAATAGAATATAATATTAGTAGAGATGTTGAGGAACAAACAAATATATTCTTAAAAAAATGCAACTTTAATGACTTTTAAAGGTAATTTTTTTTTTCAAAAATAAAAGAATATATATATATATATATATAGACATGAATAGAAGAAACATTCTATCTATGGAAAAATATTTTTAAATATTTAATACATCAATGTTGATAATAAAAATTAAAAATTTGGAAATAAAATATTTCTCATTACCCATGTGGTTAAAGAGAAAATTTATTTTAATGATAAAAGATAAATTTTTTTCACAGAAATAATGATTTTAATATTGAAGAATAATAAACTAGAAAAATTATGTTCTGTGAGTGGATATCAAAAATCTAGATTAATTAGTTTTATAAATATATAATGGGAATTATTATAAAAAAACTTACTTACTCAAATAATAATGTTTATATATTTATAATAAAGGATATGAAACTTATGAAGAATATTAAATATCCCGATATTATATTTTATAAGAAAAATAATTCATCATTGACATTAATTTTGAAAAACAAAAAAAGGATGAGAAATTTTATAATCCTGAAGCAAATGTTCTTTAATCTTAAGTTTATTTAAATCAATTTAAATTTTATTATGGAAAATTAATTATTGAAGTTAATTATAGATTTAAATCATCTACGAAAAGATATATAGATTAAATGACATGAAATGAATTTATTGATCATAAAATAACACATCTGCTAGGGTTAAAAGGTCTTATATATTTAAAATAAAAATATATTCGGATTTATAAAAATAATAATATTGATTCTATCTATTATAATGAATAATAATTGAAATTCCCCAAGAACTAATGCACCACTAAGTGTGTGTGTGTGAGGTGGGTGGGTGTGAGTGTGTGTGTACGGGGGGGGGGGGGGGGTTAATCAATTATGGTAGTATTTTTAATTTATTTTGATCAAAAATAAACTTATACTACTATTTAATACATAATCCAATCAATATTTTCTCTTAAATTTACCCATATGAGATGAAAAAGTAAACAAGACAAGGTATAATAAGTTTTTACAAGGCTAGGCATGTGGGTTGCCACTCATTGTCTTGTTCGACTCCCACTAAGCCACAAATTCTCTAATAAATTATTAGGATCAAATACAAGGGAATATTCCATATATAAACCCATGTAATTGTTCACAAGTTTCCTACTATCATTTATACAGTATTCCACTAGTCAAACAATGATCAAAACAATGTAGTAAATATCTCTTAAGAATCTAATTTCTCATCAACTGTTAAGGATCTTCCCCTTGAGCCTTCAATGTGGACAGAATAATATGATCACTCAATACAGAATTAGAAGATGATCTTATGGTTAAAACTAAAAATATAATTCAATTTACCTAAATACTCAAGTTTAAATAGATGATGATAATATTTTCTAAACTTTATGTTCTAGGCTCTCTATTCTCCCCCTCTCTATTTTTCGAAGATTTTATTTTTTGAAATATATATTCATAACAATTCTCCTTCTTCAAAATATTTTATATTATAGAAAGACTCTAAAAAATATAATTAAATTAATTTTATAAACTCATTATCCAGTTTATAATTCTAGATATTTATTCAAACTAAATTATAAAACATGAGCCTCTATGATTTTATGATTTGGTTAATCTTGAGTTCATGTCCCATGATCCTAGAATATTATTTATTTTATTAACTTCATATTGATAGTGAAATTAAACTTATAACATTCGTATCATTCAGTTTTCTAATAAAAATTATCAAATAATCTTCTCAATCTTCAATTACCATATGTTCATAATTTAAAAAAAATGTATTTGTGATTTTTTTAATAATTCCCAAAATAGTTTTCCTACTTTTTTGGCTAGAGGTCAACTATTTCCAGCTGATAGAAACAATAAATTCTCCCTCTTATAAATCTAAAATACTATACATCTTAAACTCCCATAATAAAAAACTCTTGTCCAAATCGCTTAAAAATTTCTCTATAGTTATTAATTGAAATTAAGAACAAATAAGTATCATCCCACTAGAGTTCCATAATGACTTTCTGGTGAAAATTCTTCAAAAAAATAATTTTTGAATTGTATATAAAATGAAATAGATAAATTTACCATGAAACTTTATATAGATAAGCATATAGAACATCAATTTCAAGTTATCACATGAAAAGAATTGAATCATATCTTAAATATTATGTTTCAACATTTTAGGATTAGTTTTAGAATCATCAAGTTTATTCTATTCTTCATGATAAATGAATTATAGAATCTTGATGTTTCACAGAGAAATATTATACAAAGAATCCAATAATATATGCCATTAAAATTTATTACCCACATGTTCCACATAACTCAATTTACCCACATACAGTCCCCTATAAGATAATTTTATTATATGGTCTCACATAATTAAATTTCATTTACCAATTTTCAATTAGAATAATTATCATATACAACTCATCAAAAACTCATTCACTGAATCAAAACTCATTATGCATCTAAAATATATTAGATGTTAACCTCATATGATAATGTTCATATCCAAATCATTATACCCGAGCTAAATTATCATCTTTGTAGATGAATCTACTTACTTATGGTTAAATACCTAAATAAATCAAACCAACTCAAATATGATATTCTATATATGTGTAGTTGAATTATGGTGTCACTAAATTAGTATTTACTTTGCCATAATTTTGACATCTCGCGTACTGAATCTTGATTCCTCTCAAATACTCACAGAACCTTCTAAAATCATCTTAAAGAAACTTGAAACTTTAAAAAAACATTCCAAAATTATCAAAAAACATCTCAAACACCTTTAATTATTCACAACCAATATTGAAAACAAATTAAAACCATCATCAAATCCAATCCAAGAGTACTTCAATCTTTCCCTTCTGGATTTTTTGTCAACTCCAATAAAATATTTTGAATAGTCTAAAATATATTTCAATACATTATCAAAAATAGTATAATTATCAAATTATAGTCATAATATAATGATAAGTGTGTTACATTACACAATTTGATAAGGTAAATTTTTAGAGAGGTTTTCAAGCCTTAGTGGAAAGCAAGTTTGACCAAGTAACTTAAATAAACCCCCATTAATTAATGCATCCAATATCAGTTTCAGTATACTCACCCATTGAAAATTATCCAAAACTTTAGTTGAAAAGGATTTGATCAATTATATTTTTATTAACAATTATAACCCCCTTTTATAGATTTATGCCACTATTTATCCACCTTTTTCAACACAATCCAAATAAAAATGTGGGTTTTTTTATATTTTCAAGTAAGAGGAGAAGGATGAACACGAAGTTTCAACCAAATCTCTTTTAATATATCTCTTTTCATTTAATTTGTAAAAACTTTTACAATATGATTCTTAGTGAAAATGTAATCAAGATTTATATAACCATTTAACACTCTTTCTTTAATACAATGATACCTAATATCAATAAATTTGGATATTGAGTGTTACGCAATATTCTTTGAGAGATAAATGAAACTCATATTATTATAAGAAATATGTAATGGTTTCTCAACAACCACTTTTAAATTAGTTAGTTTCACTTAGATCTATTTAATATGTGTTTATGAATGTGTAGATGAAATATAATCTAACTCAAATGTACTTAGAGACACTAGATATTTCTTTTTTACTATTCCCAATCACACTAATATTACTAAGGAATAAAGTTCACAAGATGTGGTCTTCCTATCAATGACATATCCTATTCAATTTTCATCATTATACCCTTAAAAATATAAACTATATTTGTTTCTATAAAACATTCCACCATTGAGTGTTCTCTTAAAACATCACAAACTCCTATTAGCTACCCTCATAAAAGATTATCTTGGATAACTTTAAAATATAGCACACAAATTCAATATAAATATATTAACTAGAATTGATGTTTTGGGGTAGATTAGGATATCAGAAATTATTATGAGTTACTATTGATTAACATATTTTCCGTCCTCATCTTTGGTCAATTCGGTCCCCACATTAATGAGATTGGAAAACACATTTGAATCTTTTATTCTAAATTTTTTCAATAATTCCTTCAAATAAATTTATTTAGATAAGAAATGTAACAAGATCCATAAAATATTCATAATATGAAGAAGTAACTCATTTATCCAAATAAATACATATCTAAACATTACTTTATTTTCATTGGAAATTCTTAAAAAAGATACTTATGATCCCTTGAAAAATTATTTCATCTAAAAAAATCAAAACAATGAGAGTACCATCGGTGAATTATTTCACATAAAAGTTTCAATAAAAGTTTAATTTTACAATTTTCATATTCTTCAAGCATCCATATAGTTTAGAGTACTAGGAATTTAGATCCAATTTCAAGCCATATAATTCCTTCTTAAACTTGAAAACTATACTATTAGATTTATCATGAATAAACCCCTCATGTTTCAAAATAATAACTTTATATTTAAGATATCTATTAAAAAAATTAGACTTTATGAGGTCGCCCAAGAATTTCATACAAAATTATTACATCTTATTAGATGAATATTTATTACATGTAATTATGATCCTTGCCAATTCCATAAAGGTTTAGTGTATTTAGAAACATGGATAGGAAAAAATGGTAAATAGAAGATCTATATTATCTCCCACTAAGTTTTTCAAAACGGAAACCCTTTTTATACATATCATACTAAAAACCTTTATTTAAATCCTAGGGAAAAGGAAATATAAGAAAATGTGAGATAAGATATACAATAAGGATAAAATAAAGATATATCAATAAATGATCATATATAATCATATAATGAGCATAAGGGTATGATAACATGACATTAACATTTGAAATTCATACAAAAAAATTCATATATTCACAAGTTATGGTATTAATCTTAGAATTTCATAATAAATGAATCATAAATGAATCAAATAACATGATCCATTACAGAATAAAATTACCATAAGATAATTTCATAAAATAGTGTCATATAGTGTGGAATAATCATAATCATTGAAATATTATTTCAAGTATACCCACTTAGATATCCATCACATTTTAGGATTAGGATAATTATATATGTACCTGATTAGATCTTGGGATAACCTCCCATGTACTCTATTTTAGCCTTGGGATAACATCCCATATACTCTATTTTGGGTTTGAGATAACTTTATATGTTCCTTTTTAGATCATAAAACTTTAATCTTTACCCAACGAATTGGATGGTTATAATGAACCCACCCATAATATAACCATAATCTATTCATATTTATACCCCAGTATCATGAAAATATTTTTCATTTCATCATCTCATGGAAAAGAAAATGGGTTTCATAAATATTTCATCATCATACTCTTAAGATATCTATAAAAACAATAGATAAATTATGGTAAGATCATATCCCTATTGAATCCCAAGTATCATCAATGGATGTTATCATAGACAAAGAATTCCCTTAAAATTCACTAGAATATTTCTTTAGGAAGATAACATTTTCATTTTGAAATCACATATATAAATTCTAAAAATTTATAAAATTTTAAGGAAAAAATTTTATAATAAAATATCCATGTAAAATTATAAAATAATATTTAAATAATATAGTAGTTATGATGGTGGGAAAATCCATTCATCCAGTGTATGTTAAAACAAAAATTAATTTCACATTTTTGAAACAAAGTCAAAAGTACCTTGTTTGGAAAATGAAAAGAAGACCCCTTTTAATTTTTTTTATAGAAATTCAAACTTGTGTAAAAATTAATTTCTAAAATACTTAGGTAATGGTAAAAAAATTATTGAAAACATTTTAAATGAAATATGGATATGGAAGAAAAATATTCCCACACGTAGAGAGAAATATAGTCGATTTTTCATAAAAGCATTTTTTGATATCTTGAGTACTTAAAGAGAGGAAAATGAAAATAAAACATGTAATATATAAAAATTACCATATTATAATAAAATATATGATATTATGGAGAGATATATCATATATTTTCATCATCATAAATTTAAGTATAAGCAATCCTGGTAACAAGTGAAATTGAAATGGAAAACCCTTACCTCAAGTATTTCTTCCTTCATAAGCGCTCAAAAATCCTCTATAATAAATTTAAATTTATTATAATTATATACAAAAATAATTTTAATACATATAATACCAAATATTTTCTACTTATAAAATCCAAAAACCCATTTATTAATAATTAATTATTAAAATTATTGTTTCTGATTGTTCATTATTTGAGTTTTTATGTAAGTTTTAGTTAAATTTTATTGTTCTCACACTTTGATCATGGTTAAAAAATTTAGAAAATATTAATCATTTAATAATTATAATATTTAAAAATTATGTACACTTTTATAACTATTCATTTAATTTGGTGATGTAAAATGAATTATATCACTTCATGGAGACGGTAGTCCATACGTACGCACTAATGATGTTTTCCACTTTTTGATGGATGGAAAAAATAATGGTAAATAATAATTAATCTTTATAGAAAAATTATTTTATAAAAAATTTCTTATATATAAATTAAATACATCATAATAACCAACCTTGAAAATGGTAATGGAAAATAAATTATATCTCTATGTGGATGCGGTAGTCCACACGTACACACAAGCGATACTTTTATTTATCATTTGATGGAGAAAAAGTAAGAAATGGTTGTGAAATAATCATAAAAAATACTATTATATTTATCATATTATATCCATCATGTTTATATATATAAAATAGGTTTAAATAATGTGTAATAATAAATAAAATCTAAAGGGCTTGGTTAAGATTTATACCTCTTATTTGAGAGACCTCCTTTGGTTTACACCGTAAGCCTAGAAAGATTGGTCTTATGAGAAGAAAAATGGATCAAGGATGAAGGGAAGGAATATAGGAAGGTTTTTGATTAGGTATTTTACAATATATAAGGCTCAAATTGTGTGAATAATGGTGGATAAGAGTTTCCCTTTTATAAGTGAGGGGAGCGACACACATAGAATTACTTAAAATATTTCAATAATACATGGTCACTTTCCTGAGAAAGTGGAAAACATAGAAAATAATTCAAATTTAATATAATATAAGGTATAAATAAATTCAAAAAATAATAATTCCAAATGTTTATGTGGTATTCCTACCCTTATATCTTATTTTAATCGCCTTGGTGATGTATTTTTATTTTAACCATGGTAACACAATTTTTCTGTTTTTACTGTTTTTTAATGAAAAAATTAAGTTTAACCTATTAAATTATATTAATTATTTTTATTAAAAATATTTAATCTATTTTAGAATATTAAATTTATATAATTGGAATAAATTCAATTTAAAATAATTTTCCAAAATTCCACGAAAACTGTTTTTTGAAAAAAGAATTTTTAAGCATAAAACTGGATTTATTATTATTACATGCCTTGTAAAAACCATAAAATAAATGTTAAGAAATTTGATTGAATATATAATCTATAAATTTAATTATCATAATTTATAAATAGTTATCTATTTGATTAATTTACATAAAAATACATTACAAACATAAAAATAGTTTTTAGAAGAATGTGTTTTAATGCAAAAAATGCACTTATACTAAAATAAATTATAATTAAAATTTATATATAATTAATTAGAATATTTATAATTAAATAGGAATTATTTTAATTTAATATAAAATTAATAACATAATGGTAATTTTAAATTACTCAACATAATTATAATAAATGATAGTTTTCCCAAAAGTAGTATTTCTTACTATTCGCTGTAAAATAATTTTTTTTTAGAAAAATTCCAAAAATTCACCATAAGATAATATTAAAATGATAATTTTTAAAATTATATTAATTATATGATGTTTTTCTTCCAAATAATTCATAAATTAATTATAATTTGTATATACAAAATGCGATGAAAACAATTTTTTGTGGAAAAGATATTTCTGAAGCATAAAATGAATTTACTAAAAATCAAGTACTTATTTATTATGAATTAGTCAAGAAATTTAAATTATTTAAAAAATTTATACATATTTTTAATATTTTGGTTATTAATATTCATACCATCCAATTTAATGGCTAGGTTACAATTAAATACTATATCACAGTTTATTTAGACTTGAGGTTTCTGGTAAGACAAACTATCAAATGCTTAAATTTTATTTTAAAGGAAATGCATATAAAATATTGTGGTATTAAATTATACACCTATTAAAATTAATTTTAGTATAAAATTAACATTACTTTAACACAAAAAATGGGGATATATCATCTTCATCACATCCTCAGGTTCCCATGTAACTTCCTCAAATTTATGATTCCTCCAATGAAATTTTACCAGGTGAGTAGTCTTGTTCCATAGAACTTTATCTATATGATAGAAGATTTATAATAGTTTTTATTCATAATAAAGATCATTATATTGTGATAAAAACTTTTAGTTTTATACATATGAAGGACCTAACATGTACTTCCTCAAAATAGATACATGAAACACATCATGAACATGAGAGAGGTTCAGTGGAAGTACCAAGTGATAAACTATATTCTATAGTCAATCAAGAATCTATAAATGGATGATATATATAGGTATATACTTTCCCTTAGTAATAAATCTCATAACCTTCTTCCATGTAGAAATTCATAGGTATACCTTCTCACTAACATTGAATTCTAAACCTCACTGAGGATTGTCAGTAAAACTCTTCTATATTCTCTCATATTATTTAATGTGGAGCTGAATGAATATAAATTTCTCTACCATTTACTTATCTAGATCAATTATTAATATATTTTTTTCTCTAACTTCATACCATCATGTTAGATTTATAAACTTATTTTCATTAATGGCTTCATAAGGAGCCATCTGAATGATTGTGTAGAAGCTATTATTATAAGATAATTTGACTAGAGGAAGGTGTTAATTACAAACAAATCTGAAATATATAGAGAATGATCTTATAATATCATATAGGATTTGAATAGTTCACTCAGACTAATCATCTGTTTTAGGATGATATATAGTATTGAAACACGGCTTTGTTTTCAGATCTTACTAAAGGCTTCACCAAAACTTCAAGGCAAAAATTTGATCTCAATAAGATATAATAGAATGTTTCACTCCATGAAATATAAAAACTTACTTAAAATATATCTAATAAATATGATCGATATATAAATATTCTCGAATTGTAATGAAGTAATCTAATTTCATAAGGTGATCAACTATAATCCAAATAGCATTACAAACTTTTAATGTTTTGGGGAGTCTGATGTTGAAATATATGACGATATTTTCCGATTTTTATTCTTGTATCGGTAATGTTTTTAACATCACCTTAGAATTTTTTCTCTAATACTTAACTTGATCACATACCAATCACCAAGATGCATAATATAGAATATCTCTCTTCATGTTGTCCCACCAGAAATAATCTTTCTGATCTCTATACATCTTTATACTTCTCAGATTAATAGAGAATAATGAGATGCAAGATTCATATAATAGATATTTTTTTCAAGTCTATTATTGACAAGAAACATAAAAAATTCCTAAGCCTTATCATTCCATGAAAATTAAGGTTGAACATAGAAACATTTCTCACATTCTTTTGTAGATCTACATCCTCCTTTCATGCATCTTCAATAATCACATGGATTTATGGTTGAAAATTCACTTAATAAAGTTAATATTTAATCCATTTCTTTATGATTTCAGGGTATATCCTTTATAAAACCACAAATATTTTATTTTTTTGATTATCATAATAAATAATTTAGCATGATACTTTCAAATCAAATAATCAATTACCTTTTTCGCTTTTCTAGGGTTGTAATGTATGGAGCAATCATAATCATTAATCATATCCAATGATCTTATTTGGTGCATATTTAAGTATTTTGGGTGAATATATACTTTAAAATTTTATTATCAGTATATATATCACACCTTTCTTTGTAAATATAATGCCTATATATCTTTAATGAAAATATTACCACTCTTAACTCAAAATCATGAGTCAGTCAATTTTTCTTGCGAACCTTCAACTCGAGTGAGGTATAAGCTATCACCATATCATTTTGTATAATAAAACATCCAAACCACTTCTTCAATTCATCATTATAAATCATAAATTTTTATCCACTCTAATGTAGTGTGAGAACAGTTTCATAGACCAACCTTCTCTTCAATTCCTTGAAATTTTCTTCACATTATTCATTCTAAATGAAATTGAATACCTTCTCGGTTAACATGGTCAGTGGAATATATATCCATGATAAATAATTAAAAAATAATAAATAATATCCATTTAATGAAATAAATTTATAGATCTCAGTCACCATGGTAAGACTAGTCCAATGTTAAATAACTTTCATCTTTTTTATATTTATCGATATACATTCACCTGAGAATATATGACCCAAAAATATTACTTTATATCACCAAAATTAACACTTGGTAAAATTTTCATACATATTAATCTTACTTAGGGTATTCATAACAATTATCAGGTGATCTTCATTATCTTCCTTGATATTGGATCATGTAAGAATATCATCTATAAATACCACCATAAACTGATCATGGTAATCTTTAAATAATATATTCATTAAATAAATGAAGATAGAGGGGGGATTAATAAGACAAAATGGAATAAATATAAATTCATAGTGTCTATACCTTGTAAAAAATGTTTTATAGGGTATGTATTCACTTTTGAACCTCAATTAAAATTATCCATATCGAAGATCAATCTTAAAAAAATATTGACATACTCTCAATTGATTGAAAAAATCATCAATACAGGTCATAAGATCCATATTATTTATTTTTATTTTTTAATTTCTTGATAATAGATATTGATTTTCATTCATCCATATTTCTTCTTAACAAAACAAATAGGTGTAACCCAAGTTGATGCAGTCATTTGAATAAATCCCTTATCAAGAATATCATGGAGTTACTTATTCAATTCTTTAAACTCAGTTAAGGATATTATATATGGAGCCTTTGAAATAAGTATAAAACTAGGTATGAGTTTTATTGAAAACTCAAATTCAAATTTTTGAGTAAGGCTAGAAAAATCTAATGAAATACATCAAAAAACACCCATACAATAGGCATATATTCGATGTTGAGTTTCTTCCTAACCATATGAGATAATACCCCATTTGAATAAGAATACCGACCCATACAATAGATGAAATTTCAATTTCATGTTCATAATTATCCTTACATTGATATATTATAGTGACCCAAACCTTTTACACATATTGTTATATGATTTTTAACAAAAATATCTATTAATTACAACCCGAAGATCGCGAGGCATAGTGTATTTAGGAAAATAGGTACACAAAACAAAAAAAGAATCTAAAACATAACATATTTATTTTATATTCCCCTTAGTGAGATCATAAATATCCTTGATATCCTAAACTATATAGGATAACCTAGGGAATATATAAAATAGATGGGTGATCTAAAAACCTCGTAATGGAATAAATATGATAAGTAGACATAAAGTGAAAGTCAAATGTATAACTTGATATCATAAAAGGGAAGGATCATGAGTAATCACATGTAATCATAACATAAATAAAATGGTACCATAATATCATAACAATATAGGAAAGTAGAAGTAAAATATAATGTGACATAATCATAAGTCTTGGATAATTACCAAGACAACATCACATGGTGAAAAAAGTCCCACAATGGATTAGTTTTACTCCATAATCCCATACATTACTTACCATAAAAAGATATTTATCCAATGCATTGGAGATATTTCTAGGCACATCCCTAATAGCATGTACATGATTTTGTATGCCACAAAAGGAAATTAATATTAAATCATAATTATAAAAATTACACATGGAATGAAATGGGTTACATTTGAGAAAAGAACTTATAATATGTATTAACCCATAAAAGTAAGGGATAATAAGATTTCTATATATATAAAATACATATATACAGAATTTATAAGTAATAAGTAATATCAAAGGTTTTCATTTATTGAGAGAATTTCTTTAAAATATTACATGGAATATTTCTGGAGGAAAATACCATTTTCAATTTGAAATCATTTCTTTAAAATCTAAAAATTTACAAAATATTTTACGAAAAAATTTATTTAAAAATTAACATGGAAGATTAAAAATTAATCTTGAAAACATTTAGTGATCTTGATAATGTGAAATTTTGTTCAAACAGTTTATGTTAAAATAAAGACTCATTTCACATTTTTGATAAAAAGTCAAAAAGTACCTTATTCAGGAAACCATAAGAAGATTCCTTTTAAAAATTTATGTAAAAAGTAAAACATGGGTAAAAATTTCATTAATAAATCATTATATAATATTAAAAAATTCATAAAAATGTTCTATGGAAAATATAAACATATAATAGAATGATTCCAGATCTAAAGAAAGATACGAGATCTGTAATACTTATAAACAACTTTCTTGATGTTTATTAATTAAATAAGGGAGGAAATGGAAACTAAAAATGTAAAACATATTCAATACTAGAGGATAATAAACTATATTTTTTTAAGAAAATAATTTTATATGATTTATCCTAAAGGAACCTTGAACATAAATAATATCGAAAAGAAATAAAATTATAATATTAAGCCTTTACCGCTTTGGTAACTTTCGAGTCAAATCCCCTTGGGTGAAGTAAAATGAACTATAACTTAAAATACCATAAATTATTAAGTATTCATGATATAATTTTTAAAATAGTTTGAATATACACCATATAAAATAAATTATGCATATAACATTAAAATATGCCTCAATGAAGGGAAATTGAGACAAAATCCCTCACCTCGAGTTCGAATCGTCACATATGTACTTTATCTACATGAATAATAAAATTATGTTAATTTTTTAATTTTTTAATTTATTAAGAATATTTTTCAATTTATTTATCCCTTTTATTTTATTTATTACCATGTTATATTTATTTAATTAGTCAATTAAGTTCATACCAGACATTTTGATGATATTCAGTTTATATGTCCAAAATGACTTTGGTAGGGAGACTATGGTAAAAGAAGTCATTATACCATAATATCAAGAATAATAATCATGAAATAATTATCATTTTTATATATTAATTATTCAATTTAAACCCAATAGTAAATATAATTATGAATAATGAACTACATTACCATTATAGAGATCATAGGATGTATGTATTCAAGATTAAAGTTCACTTTTTTCAATAATCATTATGGAAAAAGGAAATAATTATTTTATCTTTAAATAATGATCAAAATATTATAAAAAAATTATTATTATTTTAAATATACTTATATTTATCATCCATGTGATGTGGTGATGAGAAATAAATTTCATCACTTCATAAAGGTGGTAGTCCACACATACACACAAACGACATTACTATTTTTTAGTGAATGGAAAAGTAAGAGAGTAAATAATATATTATCTTTTCAAAATGCTAAATATTTCATGAATATCACATATATACATAAAATAAATTTTAATAAATATCTATGAAAAGTGATTATGGATAATGAATTACATCGTTTCGCGAGGCGGTAGTCCGTTGTACACATGAATAATGGTTTTATTTCCCGTTTGATAGAAGAGGCGAAGGATGTAGGTTATCCAATTAACATAATTAAATTTCATTATATGGTATATAATTATATTTTGATATCATAATATTTGAATAATATTTTAACAATGTGTAATAATAAATAAAACAAAACATTCGGTTAATAACGATACCTCTTCTTCAAACAACCTCTTTATGTTTGAACCAGAATACTTACTAGGAGAGTTTTATAATAAAAAAAGTACTATAGGACATGGGAATATAATTAATTAAGGTTTTATTTTAGTTATTTTATGAACCAATATTCTTTTTAATTGTCAATAAAATAGTATAGGAGGTTCCCTTTTATAAGTGATAAAGAGTGACATTTTTGCAAATACCCAAAACTATCCAATAATGGGAAGTCAATTGAAATCTAATTGCCTAAAAAATTGATAAATGATTTATTTTAGGAAATATAAGGTTTATAAATACATAAAAATTAAAAAAACAAGTTTTAAACTTGTTATTCCTTTTACCTTTATGGTTACACACTTTTACCATTTTTGTTTTCACCATAGTAACTAGTTTTTTACCTAGGTAATTTGTACTCTAATCCTAAATATAAAATGAGACTTATAAGATAATTTGGAACCAATGATTATAAATATAAAATAAAATTTATCAAATGAAAATTCTATGTGTTTGTAAAATTAATTTTGACACAAGTTCATGTAACGTGCAAAACCCTGTTTTAACCTTAACTTTGGTAGATAAATTTTACTATTTTTACTATTATTTATGAAAAAAATTATATTTAAATTATTAAATAACATTAATAATTCTGATTAAAAATACTGAAAATATTTTATCAAATTAAATTCATTTAATTGGAATAATTTAATTAAAAATTAAACCCACAAAACGCGACGAAAATCGGTTTTCAAGGAAATGCATTTTTTCAAGTAGTAGATGATCTTTTTTTTACTCAATGACTATCAATAATAATTATATAAATATAAATTAATATAAATACATATATAATAATTACATTTACTTTAAATATAACCTTACTAGGTTTTATTTTAACTAATTAAAATGGATAAAATTTATTCATATAAAAAGAGTTTGCAGAAAACCTTATTTTTAAACATAAAAATGAACTTATACCAAAATCGTTAAAATTGTTGATTCAAATGAAATTAATTATATTATTATAAATAAAATGGTTCATATGAAAATTTAACAAAAAATATAGAATATATTGGGACTTTTAAATTACTTGTTTTGATGAAAAATGATAGTATTTGATAAATTGATAATTTTTACAATTCGTTGAAAAATCAGTCATTTCAGAAAAATCTAAAAACATCACCCAAATTTAATCTTTATATTATTATTTAAAAATTAATTTTATATTATTTAATAAATTTTATAAATTTTATAGATATTAATTATATTATTTTCTCACAAAAATCAGTAAAAATTATCTTTGAAGAAAACATATTTTTTAAAGAATAAAATGTCTTCATTAAAATTTGAGTTCTTATTTACTAAGAAGTTATAAATACATTTATATTGAGAATGATCATTATATATATTTCATAAAATAACTATTACTATTCATACCCACTAATTTAATGGCTAGGTTATAATGGTTATATTTAAATAATAATATTTCATAATTCGTTTAGGCTTGGCGTTGTGTGTCATATACTCTATCAAACATAGTTTTATTTTTAAAATATAAGGGTGTTACATTATCCACCATTGTAATAAATTTAATCCTCAAAATTTTAACTTGAACTTGGTAATCAAAGTTTTGACATTTTAAATTACCTTTTTCAAAATACCACATCGTAAAAAGGGTTAATAAAACTTCTTCTTGAAAAGAGGGAAAATGAAATAGGATGTTCATCACAAAACTAGGTTTCCAAATAGGATAAAATTAGTGGTAAGTGAAAATATGGATATGGAGAAAATAAATAATGCCTAAATAATCACAAATAGTGATAGAAAAAATTGATCATAATAAAGTGAATGATTATGAGAATGTTAATGACCAATAAACCATAAACCAAAGATTTGTGAAAAAGACTATCGATTCATAAAAAATAACGGTAATATGATGACAATTTATTTTGTTATAAGTTACTCTTTTCATATTTGGGGAATTATTTTACCATCCATACTAAGAAAATTATAAAATATACTAACTTGATATTTATAATATCATCCTTTAATGAATTTCCACCGTAATATCACCTTTTTTTCAAATGATGATTATTCAAGATGTTTTTATGCTTTAAGCATTAAAATCATCTTTTAACAGATCAAATAACTGATAAAAGGATAAAAATATATTCCTCCTATCTTTATATGTTAACCAAAACTAAATTTTTTAATAAAATTTAATATAATTTCTAGAGTGAATAAACCATAATATGATGAAATACAACATTAATCTCTAAAGCCTAAAAAATAACACCCACATTTCAACTTAGATCATTTGATAAAAAACTGACCTTAAAATTCTTTAAAATATTCCCAACTAAGGCTTAAATCCAAATATTTGAATGATTTTTTCACATATTCATCCAAGATAAATTTAATATTTATCTCAAAATAAAATTAATCACCCTTACATTTTTATACCAAAATGTATATTTCCTAATAATATATGATAATAATTTTTATAAATAATCTAAATCACCATAATAACACATTTATATCATATATGGTTATTAAAACTAAAATAATATTTATATGTTTTATGATTATTATAACCAAAAATTCATTTATAAAAATACTTCTACATGATTATTTTCAAATCCCAATACATAAACACATTCACCTCAGTGATTGGTATAACATAGGTACTTCCTTGGTCCAGGAGTTAACATTTAGAAGATAAAATTGACTTGGATAATACCCAAGTTCCCTATATTAAATAAAGTTAACAATAAATGTACCTCTAGAATGAAATTTATTTCTCTCTATTGAACACCTTATTTTCCTTGAATATTTGTTGCTCTATGGCCTTATTTTCCACACATAAAATATATTTCTGTTCCTTTTAGACATTCTCTTGGGTGTGGATTCCCCCATTTATGAAATTATGAAAATTTAGAAATCCTTCATCCAAGGTCTCCCCCACTCGAGATCTTAGAAGACTCTATACTTATCTTATTTGGTGAGTCCGAGAGTTGTTTATAATATATGTTTTTAATCTTATACAGTGATAACTAATTAGGCATAATCACAATATATTTCACTTCAGTAATCATACCATTGGGATTATAAGAATCACTACATTTTCCATCACATTCAGTGTTAACATCATTCCTCCTAGTTCCAACCATTGACTAAAACCAAATATCATGGTGTAGGGAACAATAATCATAATCATGAAAAATAATTTATAGGATGTCTAAATCAAGAGACCATATTTCCACTCTATGAAAACTTATGATTATCTGAGGCCATCAATGATCATCATAAATTCAAATAATTCATGATGTCTTATAAAGAAAATGTGAATTAACCCAAGAATATCCCTTAAGAGTGTCAAACTAAGTGCATAATAAAGTAACACTCACCTTACATCAGAATTATGGTTGATATATACTCAACCAACTCTTTTTTATAGTTATTACCCCTAGATGCATATGTTTTAAAATGGAATCCACTTGTAGTACCTATATATGGATGTATTTCTAGGAAAACTATATAATCTATTCCTTAACAAAAATCTAGGATGTTATCCTAACTTATACTTATCCCTATGTTTTTTTACTAAATTTCTCT
Source organism: Viscum album (assembly GCA_963277665.1). NCBI lineage: Eukaryota > Viridiplantae > Streptophyta > Magnoliopsida > Santalales > Viscaceae > Viscum > Viscum album. Next base: position 1,654,933,555 of record OY728125.1, read on the forward strand.
AATCCCAAGATCCAAAAATAACTAAAACTTTATCTGATTCCAACAATAGTAACCCACACCCTTTATATATATTATTAAACTATTTTAACATAAATATACATTAATTACATCCCAAATATTGTGAGGTATAGTGTATTTTGGGGAATAGTTATATAAAACATCAAAATAACCTAAACATAACATATTTATTTTTTATTCACCTTAGTGATCTCCTAAATATATTTGTTCTCTAAAAAATACATAGGATAACCAATGGAATATATAAAAGAAAGGGGTGAGCTAAAAATCCTACTAATGGAATAAATATGATAATAAAACATAATGCGTGAGTCAAAGTTATAAAATGATATCCTAAAAGGGAAGACTCATGAGTAATCACATGTAAGCATAACATAAATAACATGGTATCATAAGATCCTAGAAACATATTAAAGTGGTAGTAATATATTACATAACACAATCATAAAAAAAGGATAACTACCAAGACAACATCACATGGTGTAAAAAGTCCCATAATGGATCAGGTTTAGTAATTAATCCCATACAAAATGTCTCTTGAAAAAAAATATTTATCCAATGAATTAGAGTTATATCTAGGAAAACCTATCATAACATGTATAATAGTTTGTGTTCCCCAAAAGGAAATTAATATTAAGGAATAAACATAAAAATTACTCACAAAAATAAATGGGTTTCTTTTGAGAAAGAACTTATGGAATGTATTACCTCAAAAAAAGGAGGTATAATAAGATTGGTATATATGTAATAGATATATATATTGAATTTAGAAGAAATATATAACATAAAAGGTTCTAATCATTGATGAAAACGTTTTTAAAATATCACATTGATTATTTCTTGAGAAAAATACCCTTTTCACTTTGAAATCACTTATTTAGAATCTAAAGATTTACAAAATATTTTATAAAAAATTTATTTTAAAATAACCCTGGAAACTTTTAAAGGAATCTTGAAAACATTAAGTGGTCATGATGGTGTGAAATTCAGTTCATACCATTTACGTTAAAATAAAGAATCATTTCACATTTTTGGTAAAAATTTTAAATGTACCTTGTTTGGAAAACCACAAGAAGATTCATTTTAAACCATTTGGTAAAAAGGAAAAAATGTGTAAAAATTTATTTAATAAATAATTTGATAATATTAAAAACATTATTTAAAGCATTTTAATGAAAATATAAATATATAATAGAGTTATTCTAAATTGAAAAGAAGACAAGAGATCGGTATTACCTCCAAACAAATTTGTTGATGTTTCTTTATTCAATGAGGGTGGAAATGGAAAAAAAACATGAAAAATACATTTGTTACTAGAGTACAATAAAATAATTTTTTTTCAATAAAATAATTTTATACGATTTACATTAAAGTAACCTCTAATATAAATAATCTAGAGAAGAAATAATATAGTAACATAAAGCCTTAACCGCTTTTGTAACATTCAAATCAAATCAGCTAGGGTGAATTAAAATGATTTTTAACTTAAAATACCATAAATTATGAATTATTAATAATATAATATATAAAATAGGTATCATATATTCCATATAAATTAAATTTGGTAAATAACATTTAAATATGCCTCAATGAAATGAAATTATGATGAAATCCCTTTCCTTGAGTTCAAGTCATCATTTACGCACTTTACCTTACTTTATAATAAACTTATGTTAACTATTTAATTTATTGAGAAACAATTTCAAGTTTATTATCAATTTTATTTTATTTAATACCATGTTATATTTATTTACTTAATAAACTAAGTTCACATCGGATGATTTGATGATATTTAGTTCATATATCCAAAATGACTTTGGATATAATAAATTAAGTTCACATCAGATGATTTGAAAAATAATTTCAAATTGTGGGAACGCAATTTATTGATGGAGACAAGAATGTAACACCCCAAGATTTCATAGTACGTTATTTCTTCAAAGTAATTCAATAACTTTCACTACACGCAACACCAAGTTCTAGCGCACCATGACTTACCAAACAAGCCATTCAAAAGCGGTTATGAATAGTATTAACTGAATTTTGAACTTTATATAATCCTTATAATTTTAGAATCCATATTATGAGTTTCTTATACATAATGTAAGAACAAATGAATTTTTTTCAGATAAAAGAAGTATTTTAAAAAAATGCAATTTTACCACCTTTTAATGGCAAACCCTTTTTAAATCCAATATTTGAAACTTTTATATATTCAATTTGACAAAAACAAACTTCTCCTTTATAATCGGGACATAAGAATTTAGTTTCAATAAAGTTTTGGTGTTTTTATGATAACTTTCATATTTGGGTGAATAGTGAAAAATACTATATTTTAATTGAAAACAAATTTTTTTTAATCAAAATAATTTATATTTTCAATTTATAAATTTTAATGTTATGAAAGTATAAATAGATTATATTTTTATCATTTAATCCAATTATGGTAATTGTAAGTAATTTAACTTTGAAATTGGACATAAACAAGTGTCAAACTTTTGATAGTAATTATTTCTTAAAAATAGGCCTTTTGGTTTAAATAGCGGGAATTAATTTAAATTAATAAATTAAACTTTTATGTTTTTAATTTGGTAAAATAGACTTCATTTTTCGATTCCTATTATCAAAATTATCTTAGGGTGAAATTTTGGTACTTTTCTGATAACTTTCATATTTTGATGAATAATGAAAATTACTAAATTTTAATTAAAAACAACTTTTTTAATCAAAATAATTAATAGTGATAAATTATGAATTTGAGTGATTTTAAAGTATAATTAGATTATATTTTTACCATTTAATCCAATTTTGGTCATTGGACATAATTTCATATTTAAACTGGACATAAGAAAGTGTCAATCTTTTGATAGTTATTATTTGTTAAAAACACGCTTTTTGTTTCGACAATGGGAATTAATTTTAAATTAATTACTGCCACTTATGTGTTTTTAATTTATAAAAATTGATTCCATATTTATAATCAGGAGGTCAAATTGTGTAAATAGGTAACTTTTATTTTTAGACATTTTGAATAATGACTTCAGTAAATAGTTTATTTACCATGGTTAAAGGGTAAATCCAGTAAATAAGGGTAAAAAAATATATTATAATAATACTAAATTACCCTAAAATGTGTCCTAACCCTATTGGTTGATAAATTTCCAACCATTTTCATCTTTGGGTCAATTTTGGGACCCCATGGATCCACTTTTAAGTGACAATGACACTTTATATTAATTAAGTTAAAGTAAATGCAAAAATGACATAAGCATATATCTTTTAGAATTTTTTTTACATAGAGTTATTTATGTTGGATTATTGAATATAAATATTCATTATAAATGTAAAAATATTTCCTACATAATGGTATTTTATTTATAATTTTTAAAAATTGAATAATTAAATTTATTTATGACATAATAATGATGCAGTATTTTTCTTATTAATGAAAGAATCAAATAATTGGTATTATAAATGTTAAAATAAATATAATTTGAAAGTTTTGATAACATAAATTAATTTTATTGGTTAATATGACATTATAGTATTGATTAAATGAATTTTTTTCGAATTAATAAATTTTTTAAGACTTTAACAAAAATCAATTATTAAATAGTGTCAAAATTGACATAAAAGAGTTTTTAAAACAAATATTATATTATTAATTCGTATTGTATTCCTAAAAATATAAGGTTTAGACAAAGGACTTATATAATTATAGGTTTATCATTAATTGACCACTTGGTGGTCTCTTGAAATTATATAGTAAGTTTATTTACTATATAATATAAAAACACAAATTGACATGGTAAGTGTCAAACTAATTAACTAAGAGTTAAAACAAAACGATAAGGTTAATAAAGTCACCCAAACCTGTCTAAAACCTATTGGTTACGTTTTTTTAGACCCATCCCCACCTTATACTTTGAATAATACACTTTTGAGCCATTAGAAACCGAATATGATTTTATTGTAAAATAATACTTTAAGTTTTTCTTAAAGATCCCCTCCTCCCCTTATAAAAGGACACCACTTATAACCAATTAATCACACCTCTAAAGCCTTTTGGATCATCAAAAATCTGCCCAATTAATCTCCCTACATCCCTATCCTCCTCCTAGAAGCCTTACATTAGGCATAATTCACTTCAAGAGTCATTTTTTGTTCAAACCAAAGGGAGTTACTCAAATTAAAGGTAACGATTTCTCTTAGCTTCTTTTCTTTTTATTTTACTTCTCCAACCCCTAAAATCTTCTTATTATTTTATTTTTTAACAAAAACAGTATCCTAAATATTCTAGGATATGTTTATGAGATGTATTTGAACTACACTTACACACACCTCCATCTAATGGGTGAAGAACATAATGTTTCTATGGATAACAACCAAACGAATCATGAAACGATGATTGTTCAATTATCTCCTTCCACCTCTCATGGTGGCCATTATGATGACACTATAATTAAATATGATATTAATGATATTTATTTTATATATAATATTCTGTAAATCCATTTTATATCATACCATTATTCGTTTCATGTTGTATATATATACGATAATTTTATTTGAGGAAGTGCGGACTACCGCCTCCTCAAAGTGATATGACTCGTTCATACCATACATGGAATGTTTAAAAGATGGTGTTAATGAAATTAAGTAAGATATAAAAGATATTATATTATAATTTAATAATAATATACTTATTTATCATTTGTTTTTGATTCCTTTTAAAATGAAAAATGAAATGGAAGTAGCATTCGTGCGTACGTACGGATTACCGTCTCCATGAACACGATGAGATTCATTTCCCCATCATATCCATTCAAGACTAATTCTAATTTGATGATTAAAAGTAATTATTAAGGAATTGATATAATTCTGGATATGAATAAGATACAACCTATCCATAACAAACACGGCTTACGTAACAAATCATATAAAGGAAAACGAATCGGTTAACACCTGAAATGACGATAATACTAAAATATTATTAAAAAAGAAATATTAAAGGATCATATATGATATCATATTTATATGATTCTTGTATAATTAAATAACAATGATTTAACTATTATACAGGAGGTTAACCAACCCTCTACCAAGGAAAAGTACAAGGTAAGGGTTATTTCACAATCTCTTCATTATCCGAGTTGTTTATACGTAATTATCTACTGGGACCTCTTTATTATCCACATCCATGTTTCATAAAAATGTATTTAAAATAATTCTTACTATTTTATAGAATATGTTTTAAATTCATTTATACCCTTTTTTACTTTTTATAAGATGTTTATAAAGGAATCTTTCCATCGCTTTCCAAACAAGGTCCTTTTTAACCTTTTCGACAAAATTAAGGTAAGAATGTCTTTTTTTAACTTATACGGTGGGTGCGTCTATTTTTCACCTTTATAAAATCGTCAAAGATTCCCGTACAATATTATAAGAATATTTTCAAAGTAAATGTTTTATTTTATAATTATGTTTCTTTTAAATGATTTCAAAAAAAGAGATATTTCTCTCAAATAGTTTTGATTTCATCTATGTCAACATCCTTTAATGGATTTTAAGCTTATTTGAAGTTGATTTATTATGATAAAAAAATTCCATATAGTATTTAAGGTTTTGTGATATGTTTGACTTTGGATGTGTTATTTTTATACCATTCATGGTTTATGGAGAAAGTATTGACATTTTTATGCTAATTTTAATATGAATGTTTATGTTATGTTTAAACCTACTCATTTGAGGAATGCATTGGACTTAATAAGTGACAGGTGGAGCCTAATATAGCTCCTCGATGCATCAGTAGGTCTCATGAGACAAACTAGTGTCTTGGCATAAGGATTTGAAAAAATCTTATTTGTAGTATTGACACAAGGCCTTGACTATGTGGTTATGATAGTCTGACATTATGCATTCCATCATTATGAAAGTGGTTATTGATATTGCATGTGATTATTCGAGTAGTAGAATATCCATGTGAATAATTAAATGGAATTACTTCATTTTGTCTTTGCCATATTATGCTGAAGTCCAAGTTTAAAATGCTTTTATTCTAGTTATACATTGCCTTAAATGTTTATGCTTATTTTTGAAAGTTTCCCCTATATTGTTATCCTTACTGGGAATCTGAGCTCACCCCTTTCTATGTTTTATTTCTCCCAGGATGTGAAGAAGTAATTTATGAATGACTTGCAGGAATATTATGAGGGGATATGAGTGTGGACTATGGAGACTATGTTTTTTTAGTTTTCATTTTATGATGTAATGTAATACTGATGAATGTATCTAGTGATTCCAAGGCTACTAAACTAATTGGTCTTTCGAGAGTTGGTATTTAGTGTTCATGCCAATGTTATGTAATATTGCACTAAATCTAGGAAACTGGGGTCGGGGAATTATAGTTGGTATCGGAGGAAGTTTAGTACAAACCTTGGAAGCTAGATTTAGATAAACTCTGATTAGAGCACATAGACCTAAGATGAACTTTGAGGATTAGTATTGAAGAACTTCCTAGAATTTTGGTCTTGTAAATATTTTGTGAGTTTTCCGAGCAATACATCCCTATCTGGATATGAGCAGGTAGATGCGGCTCTGGTACAGATGTACCTAGGGGTAAAACCCAAAAACACCACTTTGAGCTAGACTCGAACGGGAACTAGTGCACGACAACGGGCCTTGCTACACTCTTGGTTACGACACTCCCAGAGGATATGCTTAGGATAATTCTCATTTTATTTACAAACCATTATGAAGGGATTATGAGTATATACTTACTCAAAGAAAACATTTTTATGATTATGGATTATATCCATAAAATGTTCAATTTACATTAGGTATTTTATAAGTTTGAAATTATTCATTGCAATTCATAAACTGACATAGTTTATGCTATTGTATAGAAATGGTGCCCAGTAGAAGGAATGTGAACTCCATCAATATGTATGATCCAAAGAGTAATAAGGATCATATCTTTCACGGTATTAAGCCAACAATTAGAAGGGAAATAATCTCCCATTTATTCTCAACATATAAAGAAATAGTATCATGTGTTAATAAGATATGTAAAGAATTATCCGAGTCCTATGGCTTTGAAGGGAAGTAAGAGAATAAAATGATAGAAGAGAGAAAGATGGATAAAGGGAAGAGGGAAAAGAATAATTTTACCATATGTGATAAATGTGGGAAGAAACACCCTGGAACTTGCCTGAAAGGATTGTGAGTTTGTTATAATTGTGGAGAAAAAGGACACCATGTACGTGACTGCAAGGGTAAGAAAAAGGTTTCAAATGTACAATGCTTCATCTACAAGGATTTGGGACACTACACGAACCAATGTCCAAATCATTAGAGTATGCCCCAAATGATGCTATTGGATAATAATCAAGTTATGATACTACCACAAATGATGAGGAATGATTAGAGTTTTTATGTTGTTATTAGAGAATTATGTCATTTGAGTGTTGTATCAAAAATGTACTGGTTATAATGATTATGGAGTATATAAGGATTGTACTGTAGTACTATTTAATTAAGGACTTGAGATTGTGTGGAACAAAGAAAAGTGACTCAATAACAGGTTAATTTTTTGGAAAATATATGGTTGAGAGAATGATAAACCATAATATGGTTCTGATATCGAGGTAGCGATTTTGGAATAATACATGATTGATTTGGATAAATTATATTGGATATTCCTGAATACCTTGAAACTGATTAATGATTTGTATATTCCATCATTGTTGGAGTTTACAACATTTTTGGATAGAAGGAGTATATCCATTATTCTATAAGTAATAAGGAATCATGAATGTAATCAATAAGGTTTTTTGGTATTTCAGGATATTGTAGTGTTTTAAAAGAATACATGATGAAGGTGTTCAAATGCTATTACGTGGAAAAAAGGATCTTCATTGTGTTTACCTGCCTTATAAATTTTGGACTATGAGTTTGGACAGAAGTATTTTGGATAAGTCTAGTTTGAGATTATTTTTGGATTTCCATAAAAAGGACAACCCGGAGGTCGGGCGGAAACCCGTCGCATCCGGCAAGGCCGCAAGACTTGAACCCACAATCGAAAGGCGACAAGGGTGTATCACCTACCACTGACCCACATGATGTCCTGGATTGAATAATGTAGTTTTTTGAATGGTTCTACTAGATGAATTATAAATTAATTTTTTGAACCCTATATGAATAGGATACATAGAATATTATTTTTAAGTTCTATTATCTTTTAGAGTGAAAGATGAGTTTGTGGTAGAACTTAGTTAAATGATGTGACTACACTTGACAAGTATATATTATTCTTCTTATCTTATTCAATGAATAAATTAATTCTTATACTTTAGTGAAGGGATATTAAAACAAAAAAATGTGTTATCCTAATACCATATGTTTTGTTGAACCGATGGTATTTTAAATCATCATAGATTGATGAATTTAAGGCTCTAAATTTTACACTTGTTTTTGATTGATGACCTCAATCACTAACTAAACATATTTATGTTTTTCCTTCAATTATATGTCTCTAATTTCCACCAATGTTCTCCTAATCGTGATCATAATTTGGTGGTGACCCTTTCATTTATCTTTTCCTCTTATTAAGACTAAATTTTATTAACCTAATTTCCGATGGGGGTTTTCCCAAAGGTATTTTCTATTTTCACCCTTTTATTTTTGAAAAATAATTTCAAATTTCGGGAACGCAATTTACTGAAGGAGGGAAGAATGTAACACCCCAATATTTCATAGTACGTTATTTCTTCAAAGTAATTCAATAACTTTCACTACACACAACACCGAGTTCTAGCGCACCATGACTTACCAAACAAGCCATTCAAAAGCGGTTATGAATAGTATTAACTGAATTTTGAACTTTATATAACCCTTATAACTTTAGAATCCATATTATGAGTTTCTTAGATATAATGCAAGAACAAATGCATTTTTTCAGATAAAAGAAGTATTTTTTAAAAAATGCAATTTTACCGCCTTTAAATGGAGAAGCCTTTTTAAATCCAATATTTGAAACTTTTATATATTCAATTTGACAAAATAAAATTATTCTTTAGAATCGGGACATAAGAATTTAGTTTCAATAAATTTTTGGTGTTATTTGGATAACTTTCATATTTGGGTGAATAGTGAAAAATATTATATTTTAATTGAAAACAACTTTTTTAATCAAAATAATTCATATTTTTAAACTATAAATTTTAATGGTATGAAAGTATAAATAGATTATATTTTTACCATTTAATCCAATTATGTTCATTGTAAGTAATTTCACTTTGAAATTGGACATAAACAAGTGTCAAACTTTTGATAGTTATTATTTCTAAAAAATACGCCTTTTGGTTTTAATAGCGTGAATTAATTTTAAATTAATAAATGAAACTTTTATGTTTTTAATTTGGTAAAATAGACTTCATTTTTGGATTAGGAATATCAAAATTATCTTAGGGTGAAATTTTGGTACTTTTCTGATAACTTTCATATTTTGATGAATAGTGAAAATTACTAAATTTTAATTAAAAACAACTTTTTTAATCGAAATAATTAATAGTGATAAATTATGAATTTGAGTGATTTTAAAGTATAATTAGATTATAATTTTACCATTTAATCCAATTTTGGTAATTTTAAATAATTTCATATTTAAACTGGACATAAGAAAGTGTAAATCTTTTGATAGTTATTATTTGATAAAAACACGCTTTTTGTTTCGACAACGAGAAATAATTTTAAATTAATTTCTTCCACTTATGTGTTTTGAATTTATAAAAATTGATTCCATATTTAGAATCAGGAGGTCAAATTGTGCAAATAGTTAACTTTTATTTTTAGACATTTTGAAAAATTACTTCAGTAAATATTTTATTTACCATGGTTAAAGGGTAAATCCAGTAAATAAGGGTAAAAAATAATATTATAATAGTACTAAATTACCCTAAAAAGTGTCCTAACCCTATTGGTTGTTACATGTTCAACCATGGGCATCCTTGGGTCGATTTTGGGACCCCATGTAGCCACTTGTAAGTTATAATGACACTTTATATTAATTAAGTTAAAGTAATTGCAAAAATGATATAAGCATATATCTTTTAGAAAAACAATTTTTACATAGGGTTATATATGTTAAATTTTTGACTATAAATATTAATTAGAAATATAAAAATATTTAATACATAATGGTATTTTATTTATAATTTTAAACATTGAATAATTAAATTTATTTATGACACAATAATGATGCAATATTTTCCTTATTAATGGAAGAATCAAATAATTGGTATTATAAATGTTAAAATATATATAATTTGGAATTTTTGATGACATCCATGAAGTTTATTGGTTACTATGGCATGGTATTATTTCTTAAATGAATTTTTTTTCGAATTAATAAAGTTTTTAAGACTTTAATAAAAATTAATTATTAAATAGTTTCAAAATTGACATAAAAGAGTTTTTAAAACAAATATTATATTATTAATTCATATTATATGACTAAAAATATAAGGTTCAGCCAAAGGACTTATATAATGATAGTTTTATCATTAATGGAATACTTGGGAGTCTCTTGGAAGTATATAGTATGTTTATTTACTATATAATATAAAAATACTAAGTGACATGGTAAGTGTCAAACTAATTAACTAAGAGTTAAAACAAAAAGATAAGGGTAATAAAGTGACCCAAACCTGTCTAAAACCTATTGTATAAGTTTTTTTCGACCTATACTTACCTTATAATTTGAATAATATACTTTGGAACCATTAGAAACCGAATATTATTTTATTATAAAATAATACTTTAAGTTTTTCCTAAAGAGCCCCTCCTCCCCCTTATAAAAGGACACCACTTCTAACCAATTAATCACACCTCTCAAGCCTTTTGGTTCGTCCAAAATCTGCCCAATTAAGCTCCATACATCCCTATACTCCTCCTAGAAGAGTTACCTTAGGCAGAAGGCACTTAAAGATTCTTTTTTGGTTCAAACCAAAGGGAGTTACCCAAATTAAAGGTAACAATTTCTCTTAGTTTCTTTTCTTTTATTTTACTTCTCCAACCCCTAAAATATTCTTATTATTTTATTTAGTAACAAAAACAGTATCCTAAATATACTAGGACATTTTTATGAGATGTATTCGAACTACACATACGCACACCTCCATCTAATAGGTGAATAACATAATGTTTCTGTGGATGGCAACCAAACGCCTCATGAAATGATGATTGTTCAATTATATTCTACCACCTCTCATGGTGGCCATTATGATGGAACTATAATTAAATATTATATTAATGATATTTATTTTATATATAATCTTCTTTAATTCCATTTTATATCATACCATTATTCATTTCATGTTGTATATATATACGATAATTTCATTTGAGGAAGTCCGGACTACCACCCCCTCAAAGTGATATGACTCATTCATACCATACGTGGAATGTATAAAGGATGGTGTTAATGAACTTAAGTAACATATATAAGATATTATATTATACTTTAATTATAATATACTTATGAATCATTTGATTTTTATTCCTTTTAAAATGAAAAATGAAATGGAAGTAGCATTCGTGCGTACGTACGAATTACCGTCTCCACAAACACGATGAGATTCATTTACCCATCATATCAATTCAAGAATAATTCTCATTTTATGATTAAAATTAATGTTTAAGGACTTGATATAATTCTGGATATGAATAAGATACAACTATCCATAACAAACACAACTTACGTAACAAAGCATATAAAGGAAAACGAATCAGTTAACACCTGAAACGACGATAATACTAAAATATTATTAACAAAGCAATATTAAAAGATCATATATGATATCATATTTATATGATTCTTGTATAATTTAATAACAATTATTTAACTATTATAAAGGAGGTTAACCTACCCTTGACTAAGGAAAAGTACAAGGTAAGGGTTTATTTCAAAATCTCTTCATTATCTAAGGTTGTTTATACGTAATTATCTACTAGGACCTCTTTATCATTCACATCCATGTTTCGTAAAAATGTATTTCAAATAATTATTAATATTTTATAGACCATGGGTTAAAGTCATTTATACCTTTTTTTACTTTTTATAAGGTGTTTATAAAGGAATATTTTTGTCGCTTTCCAAACAAGGTCCTTTTTAACCTTTTCGAAAAAATTAAGGTAAGAATGTATTTTTTTAACTTATACGACGAGTGCAGCTATTTTCCGCCATTATAAAATCTTTGAAGCTTCCTGTAAAATATTATAAGAATATTTTCAAAGTAAATATTTTATTTTATAATTATGTGGCTTTTAAATGATTTCAAAAAAAGAGATATTTCTCTCAAATAGTTTTGATTTCATATATGTCAACATCCTCTGATGGATTTTAAGCTTTTTTGAAGTTGATTTATTATGATACAAAACTTCCATATATTATTGAAGGTTTTGTGATATTTTTGACTTGGGATGTGTTATTTTTATACCATTCATGGTTTATAGAGAAATTATTGACATTTCATATGCTAGTTTTAATACGAATGTTTATGTTATGTTTAAAACTATTCATATGAGGAATGAATTGGACTTAATAATTGAAGGGTGGAACCCTCTATAGATCCTCAAAGCATCGGTAGGTCTAATGAGACTAAATAGTGTCTTGGCACAAGGCCTTGATAAAATATTATTTGTAGTCTTGGCACAAGGCCTTGACTATGTGGTTATGATAGTATGGAATTATGCATTCCATCATTATGAAAGTGGTTATTGATATTGCATGTGATTATTAGATTAGTATAATATCTATGTGAATAAGTAAATGGAATTATTTCATTTTATCTTTTCTATATTATGCTGAAGTCTAAGTTTATAAGTCTTTTGTTCTAGTTATACATTGCCTTAAATGTTTATGCTTATTTATGAAAGTTTCGGCTATATTGTTATCCTTACTGGGCATCTTAGATCATCCCTTTCTATGTTTTATTTTTCCCAGGATGTGAAGAAGTAATTTATGAATGACCTGTAGGGATAGTATGAGGGGATATGAGTGTGGACTATGGAGACTATGTTGTTGTAGTTTTTATTTTATGATGTAATGTAAGACTGATGAATGTATCTAGTGATTTCAAGGCTACTAAACTAATCGGTATTTTGAGAGTTGATATTTTGTGATCATTACAATGTTATGTAATAATGCACTGACTCTGGGTAACTGGGGTCAGGGCGTTACAATGTTCCCTTTTATAAGTTATAAGGAGTGAAATTTTTTTAAATACCCAAAACATTTCAATAATGGGAAGTCAATCTCAAAAAAAGTCCTTAAAAATGATAAATGACATAGTGGTGGGAATATAAGGTTGATAAAAACATAAAAAATTTAAAAATAAACATTTTTTAAATATTTTATTCCCTTTACCTTTATGGTTATTCACTTTTACCAATTTAGTTTTCACCATAGTAACTAATTTTTTACCTATAAAATTTATCCTTTTAGCCAAAAAATAAAATGAGAATAATTAGATAATTTAGACCAACTAATTATAAATATTAATTCCTATTTATCAATTAAAAATAACATGAGTTTGGAAAATTAATTTTAACATAAGCACATGTAACATGTAAAACCTCCTTTTAACATAAACCGTGATAATTAAGTTGTACAATTTTTAATATTCATTGTGAAAAAAATTATGTTAAACTTATTAAATAATATTAAATATTATGATTTTAAATATGGAATCAATTTTATCAAATTCAGTTCATATAAGTGTCATAATTTAATTTAAAATTAATCTCAAAAAACTTGAGGAAAAACGGGTTTTTAGGAAAATGTATTTTTTAAGCAATACACGATCTTATATTAACTCTATGACTATAAATCATCATTATATGAATTTAAATTCATATAAATAGGTATAAAATATATAAATTTATTTTAAATATTACCTTTTTAGGGGCTATTTTACTTTTCTAAAATGGATAAAATTTATTCACTTAATAATAGTTTGTAGAATACATGTTTTTAAGCATAAAAATAAACTTATACCAAAATCACCTAAATTTTCGATTAAAATGAAATTAATCAGATTATTATAAATATAATGGTTCATATTTATCTTTAATACTGAATCCAAAATAAAGTGTAACTTTTTAATTACTTTATTTAATGAAAATAAATGATAGTATTTGAAAAATCAACAATTTTCACTATTCACTGAAAAATCAGTCATTTCAGAAAAATCCCAAAATTTTACCCTAATTTAATTATGATATTTTTATTTAAAAAAGGAATGTAATTTTATAAAATAAATTTTATAAAAGCTTCACAAATTAATTATAATAGTTTCTAAAAAATATTAATAAAAAATATTTTTGAACAAAATATTCTTTAAAGAATAAAATGTATTCATTAAAAGTAGAGCTCTTATTTCATAATAATTTATCAATAAATTTATATTGATTAGGATATTTATATATATTTCATAAATAAATTAATCCTATTTGTTCCCACCAATTTAACAATTATTTTGTAATGGTTATATTTTAATGATAATATTTTATGGCTTATTTAGGCTTCGTGTTGCATATCGTATGCACTGTCAAACATAGTTTTATTTTTAGAATGTCATGGTGTCACATAGATGATCATATTTCTGTTCATAATATTAAGTTTTAATTCCCCACCTTGTAAGTTAATAAGATATTTATATAAATAAATCCAATCCATAACCAAATTAACATCAAATTTAACTATAGGGAGAACAATGAGATTTTCAAGGAGCACATACCAAAAAAATAAATCAGAGAAGAGTCATTGAGTTGAGATGTGGTCGTAATTACATTAGGATATTTTATTTAAAATTAAACATATAATCATTAAGGTGCTAATTTTATACCCTAAAAAATTCTTCAGATATAAAAGTGTGGGTAGATATAGAATCAAATATGACATTAAAAGTTTTAGAGTGGATTATAAGTGTAGATTTTTCTACTTTATTATAATACCCACAATGAAAATAGTGGTCACATGATATTTACCCTTTTCTCTAGGATTAAGTGGGTTTTAATGACGATTATCATCATTATCCCTTAGATACATGTACTAGTTATCATAATTCCCACAATCCTTGCATTTTAAACACTAGAGTGTGGATGGTGAATTCTATATATGTTTATCTCCATTTGAATCATTAAATAACTTATTCCCATTAAATAGGTATTAAATATCCCAATTAACATCATTTTCACACATAAAACTTTTACTATCCCCTTAAGAAAATTTCCTCCAGGTTTCTTTGTACACTTTTGGAATAAAGGAATGATCATCTTATTCCCTCCACGAGTTTTATAAGAATTTAAATTGAATTACATCTTTATTTTCTTGTAAAAACCATGATATTGATGGGTGAATCCAATATCCATTTCCACTATGACAACACATCAAAAATTTTATTCATAATTACTAATGTATCTCATGGATAACACCGTTGGAATTTTTTTAATATACTAAATAATAAATCTATCTTACTCTATGATTCAATGATAACACTATAATAATACCTAGTATGTCATGTAAAATTTTCCTCATTGGTGCTAATTTATTCATTATTCTTCTTCTTTAGATTAAGGAATTACTTATTTATTTTTTTACAAAAAATACTGGGAAATTAATTATTTAAATATAAACTACTAAAATTATCCCACTCCATGAAGTCAGTTTCTTGACGTTGCCTAATATTCTTGATAAGAGTACACCATTGATGGGCTTTACCTTCCAAATGATAAATAGAAAAGATGATTTTTTTCACGCTCTAAGTTCTATAGAATGAAAAATATCTTTTGAGTGGTATTGATCCATTTCTCAAAAATAGTGGATCTATAGAACCACTAAAATAAGGTGGATTTTGACTCATGAGGAACTGTTACAGAACAATATTCCCTAATTTTCTCATTTGGAAGTTTAATATGATTAACAGATTGATAAAGTTTAATAGGAATAACAATGATATTTTTCATTTCGTCTCCCATAACATTTGGTTTCTAAGTGGGATAATAATTTCATTGACCATCACATTCATCAATATCATATGTTCTTATAGTTCCATCTATTTATTAAAACTATAAATCATAGAATGCGTAATTATAATCATAGTGGTAAATCATATAATCTTTAAAATTATTTATTTGATTTATAAATCTTGGAAACTTATTTTAAATCTATTACACCTTAGGTTTAACTTATGACATCCACAATTATTATCTATTTGGATCCTTTATAATGTTTTATAATGAAAATGTAAATTAACCCAAGCATATACCCTAAGAGAGCCTATCTTGGTGTGTAGTATTAGGCCCACTTATCCTACACCATTGATGATCAATATAACAACCAATCTTCCCCATTAATAGTTGTTATCACTAGGTGAATATATTACAAAACCACATATAGTTTCTAGAATTTAGACAAGGATGTATTTCTAGGAAAACCATAATCCTTTATTTACCATAACTTAGGATTTTCTCCCATACCCAAGATTATCTTAAGGGTTCCAAATAAAGTTTTCTCATCCTAGTTTCCAAAAATAACTAAACCTTACTCTGATTGCAGTTTATGTTTAACATCTAATAACTATTTTCAGTTACTCCTCAACCCTTATTTTTTTCAAGCTTTGGTTTGGGTTCATCTTAGGTTGCTTCAGGTGATAAGAGGAAAAGTTTGGGAATTTTTGGGCTATGCACAGTTGGTGTACAGTTTTCCCAAACCGTGAGCCCACTCAGGGTAAACCTTGAAAACAAAAATAGTGGGGGTTCACAAAGTTGGTACACAGTTTGAAAAAATTCATTACCACCAAGTATAAACCATTCCCCTCATTAGTGGGGCACATGGTTAGGGTACACCATTTGAAAAACTGTGTTGCGCTGCCCAGCTAACCGTGTTCCCAAGAATTTTTTTTTCCAAAATTCATTTAAAAATTCACAAACCCCTATATAACCTCTTGATTAATCCCAAATTAGGATTTCTTGTTTTCCTAGGTCTTTCTCAAGAACCCATCTTGTCTCCTATGAACCCCTTCTTAGGCAGATCGAATCTTGGAAAACCTCATTCGATTCCTCTTCGGTAAGTGATCTTCTCCTATTACTTCACTCCTACTCACTTATTATTTCCTCCTTAAGGTTTTTAGATCATATTGTTTTTTATGGATCTAAACTCCTTGATTTTTGGATCTTGATTCTAGGTTTTGTTCTATGATATCCTTTTCATCATTCTTTGTTGGTAAATCCTATTACGGGTGTTGGGTTTGATGTTATGATCTCTAAATGTTGGAGTTTCGATTGATATTTGTTATTTAATAAACCCTCAAATTGATTGATTGATTTATATTAGTTTCAATTAAATTATGAAAACCCAATTCAATGAAAATTGTAATTTAAAACCGGATTGGCATGAATTTTGGTGAAAAACCCACAATTCCAATGGAATTGGAAATTGGGGTGTGATTTGAATTTGATGTAAATTGTGAAATTGATCTGTGAAATTGAATTTTGAGAAAAATATATTAGATTTATTTTATAAGAACCTATGGTTGGTTTTATCTTGAAAATGTAATGAATTGATTAAATACCATGGTTTTCTTTTTTATAGTGAAATTGGAATTTTGAAATTGGAAATGGGGAGATTGTATTTCACACTATTTTGAAAGAATTTTCCAATTATTGATTGATTGAATGAGAACATGTGAGCCTGGGTAGTTAGTGGGTTACTTGGAAAAAAAAACTTGGATGGTAATTCTTTAGAAATGGATTGGAACTTTACAACTCTAAAAAAACACAATTTAGTAGATCTCATCCTCAATAGGATATTGATGAGTCCTCTTTGGACAATGTCTGAGGGAGGTATGTAAAAATATTTTCATGATCATTGATATGAGATGTGTGATAGTCCCATAACTTGGAACTATCATACCTTAGGGAATATGACCATATTGGTTTTTGTGATTAATTATATATATATATATTACATTGAATGTG
This sequence comes from Viscum album, assembly GCA_963277665.1. Lineage (NCBI taxonomy): Eukaryota > Viridiplantae > Streptophyta > Magnoliopsida > Santalales > Viscaceae > Viscum > Viscum album. The sequence goes on from OY728125.1 coordinate 1,654,951,612, forward strand.
AAACCATTTTACTCATTCATAATGATTTATATAAACTATTTTATATAATTTTTTTTCAATACATTGTTTGAAATGTTTCCATTACTTGAAATGAAAATAAATTTTTGTTTTAAATATGAAATTTTACTACCATGCCTATTTTATTTAAAATTGAAAGCACGATTTCCTTTATTTTTATAGAATCTCATTGTGGAAAACATGGTGAGATCCTACTGAGAATTTAGCTCACACCCTACCTTTGGCTTCAGTAATTTGTAGATTATATTGTTCTAGGGTTGAGAAAGGGGAAGGAATCTCACGTAGGAGGTGGATATTCTTAAACCTTTAGGAATTGAGTGTTGATAACTTTAGGATGTTTGAGTTATATATCGATTGTTTTGGTAATTCAGTATTGTTTTATTTGGTTTTTTTATCAGTTAGTCTTTTGGAAATGTATCATTTGGGAGTTTTCATTCAATATACTGATATGTAACTGTTTCATCCACCGTTTATGTGGAAAAAACTTTCCCACTTTTATCTTGTATTATTACTGGTTCTATTCACCAACCCATGGGGATCGAGAATTACCTTTAGGCTATGTCAATGCCAGATCGATTATTAGAGTACCAAGGTATCTAGGATAGTTTATGAAAAAGTGGTATCAATGGGAGGTCATTCATCTTTTTTTGATGTCAGTATGTAGTTGATATATCTTTTTGGGACTTAGGAGGTAGTTGCGAGTGATTTTCTAGACAACTCTCATCATAATGAGCCTTAAGTCACCATGGTTGGTTAGGGAAAGGCATATTGATGATTTTTTCTTATATTTTACCTACTTTTAATTTGGTTAGTTGAAATACAAATCTTTTTTTCTTATCCGATGGGATTAATTTCTTTATTTCTATTGTTTTAGTGTTGATCTGAGTGACATTTTGACGTCTTCAATATTTTTTTCTGATGTGTGTAACATCATGTCTATAAGAAGATGTGTAAATAATATCTAAGAGGAATATGTAAATGAACTATAGTGATAAAAATCCTCCCATTGACCAGTATCTGGTTGAGATTTTTGTGCATTTTATCCATTCTCTAAGATAAGCACCTACACCCTTTTCTATTTAGGCTCTAGTTGTGGAACCTTAGAGGGATGAATTCCAGAGTCTTGCTTAGAATTTACTTATCCAAAATCCACCAAAATTCCAAGTATATAATAATCCTGAAGAGGTTGAGAATTGGTTGAGTAGGATTGATCTTTTTTTTGATTTTTTTGAGATTCATGATGAGATTAAGGTGAAATGTGCCACCTTCAAGCTTTAAGGAACTAGTAGGAGATGGTGGGACACAATAGTGATGGTAAAGATGCATCAGGGATTAGAGTGTAATGAAATTAAATTTATTTTCACTAAAAAATTATATCCAGAGTCTATGGTGTTTTTAAGTCTATATAGTTTTTCAAACTTGAGTAGGATGACCAGACCATGACCGAGTATACAAATCACTTTGCTGAGATTTTGTAGTTTTCACCTAATATTTTATTGAATGAGATTATTAAGACTCAGTGGTTTGAGATGGGAATTACATCTAATATTAATTATTAGGTTTTCTTACTAAATATCTCTTCTAATGCTAATGTGATAGATAGATCATTAATAGATGAACTTGATATGGATGGGAAGTTAGGGTTGACAAGAGTTTCTTTTTCTCCCAATTTTAGGTATATAAGTTCCTTAAAAGGATAGAAAAAGTGCAATGATTCTCATGGTGATCTCAACATTAGGTTCCTTTCAGACCTCCTGAAGCGCTGGGTAGAGGGCCTTTAATTTTCTACCAGTGTGAAAAGCCCAGGCACTTGAAATGGGTTTGCACTGAGGCACCCAAGATATACGGTTCCTATGGATTCTCATGTCACTTGAAGATATTATTACATATATATTCTACTCCACATAGTGTCATGGGATTATCAAAACCAAAAAGTAATATAGTTCAGTTATATGCTTCATGATCAAAGGGGTTTCATCCATAGGAATCTGGAATGATGATTATTAACGGAATGGAAGAGTCTCCAAAGGAATCCAATATGGGACTAACAACTATGAGAGGTACGATCACTATAGATACATATTTAGTGACTACTTTATTTGATATTGATTCATATAATTTGTTCATTTCAAATCATGTTGTGAACTTTCTAAATCGTCCTATAAACCTTTTCTCTTATGTGATGGATATTACTACGCACCTTGGAATGAAGAGTGAGTTGGTTCTTCATTGTACTACTTATGTTTTTTCATTATCATATATTGATATTGTATTGGATTTTATGGTTCTCAACACAAAACCTATTGATTTAAATTTTAAGATAGATTGGATGATTTCTTATAAATCCCAAATTGAATTCTATCTTTGATGGGTCTCCTTTGCTGTGCCTAATGAGGTGTGTCGTATCTTTCAAAGAGAATGGTACCCAAGGTCGAGTAGAGCTATACCTTCTTATCCAAAGTTGGGGAAAGTAATATCAGTGTTTTCTTTTGATCTGTAGTGAGAATCATTGAGAAATGACCTCTCTCCAGTTGTCCTTTAGTTGCCCTAAAATTTTCCTTCTGAATTATCTGGTTTTCCTCTTGTAAGAGAGGTAGAGTTCTCTATTGACTTAGTGATTTATAATTAGCTAATATATACTCCTTATTATTATTTGGAACTTTATGAAATTAACGAGTTGAATAAATAGTTGAATGATCATTGATAGAAAGGATTTATACTCTTGAGTGTGTCACCTTGGGTGAATCTTATTCTATTTTTTAAGAAAGATAATGGGAAAATTCACGTTTAGTTGATTAACGGGAACTCAATTGAGTCATGTTAAAGAAAAAGTATCCATTTCCCTAGATTGATGATTTTATTGACCAGTTGAAAGGATTGAAGTGGTTCTCACAGATTAATATTTAATTGGGTTATCACCGGTTTAGAATTAAATAATATTACATTCAGAAAAATGCCTTTTAGAGTAGGTGTGGATATTACAAATACCTTGTCATGGAATTTGGTCTAACCAATTCTCCTACAATATTTATGAACTTGATGAATATGATATCTCATGAGTATCTATATTATTATATGGTGGTATTTTTGGATGAAATCCTTGTTTAATCTAAGTCCTAGGAGGGTCATGTGCATCATCTATGAGTAGTTTCAGAATTGTTGAGAAATCACCGATTTTATGTCAAGATATCAAAATGTGATTTCTGGATTAGTTAAGTGAAGTTATTGGGACAAGTGGTGTTATAAAATTGTATCTCAGTTGATCCTGAGAAGGTGGAACCTGTTATGACATAGTAGAAATTGTGTAATGTTTTTGAGATTTAGATCTTCTTGGATTTATATGGATATCACCACTAGTTTATGAAGGATTTCTCAAAGTTTTCTTCTCTAATGACGTCCTTAGCTCAGAAGGAAGTAAACTTTTCTCATGATGAAAAATGTTAGAGTTCTTTTGTTGATCTGTAGAATTTTTGAATTCTACATCCGTGTTGACTCTTCTAGAGGCTGGGTAGGGCTATGTGGTCTTTTGTGATGCATCAAGTATGTGTTTGGGCCATGTTCTTATTTATGGTGATTACATCATTTCCTACGACCCTAAAAAGCTTAGTCCACATGACAATAATTACCAAACCCATGACCTTGAAATTATAGATATGATGAATTCACTTAAGAGTTGGTGGCATTACCTCATCAGAGAAAGGTTTACTATGTTTTCAGACTACAATAGACTGAGTTATATATTTTCTAAAAAATGGTTGAATATGCACCAAAGGAATTGGGTGGAGTACCTGAAATATTTTGATTTCAATATTACCTATACACTGGGGAAAGGGAATGTTGTTATGGATGCTTTGAGAAGAAAAATTCTAACCCCGAACATTAAAGAATCATCAGAAGAGTAGAACTTGATGGATATTTTTTCATAGTTTCATATTGGAGTTCAGGAAATAGAGGCCGAGGTTGTATTGGCCAGTGTTTAATTGACCACAACTCTTATCGAGATGATTATTTAGAAAAATTTGCTTGATAATGAATTCTATGGAATTAGAAACTCTCTTTATGGTGGGGAGACTGTTACTGAGTGTTAGTTCTCCACAAGGGTATCCTATGTTTTTGGAACAAACACATTGTACCTTTTCCGATGAGAAAAAATGTTATGGGGGATTTCCATCATTCCCAGTGGGATGTGTACTCAGGAACCATGAATATGTTCTTTGATATGTGGAATCAATTCTTGTGTCCAGATATAATATGGAGAATTACTGATTTTTTATTTCATTGTTATACTTTCCAAAAGGTCAGGTCTAAGTACCATAGATCTTTATATTTTCGGAAGCCACTTTTAGTTCCAAATCGGAAGTGGGATGAGATTTATATAGACTTTTTGGTTGGGTTTTCACGTACCTAGAGAAGGAAAAATGTGATATGGGTTCTGATCGGTAGGGTGACAAAATCAGATCAGTTTATACCCATTCAAGGTATAAATTTTTTTAGGAGTTAAGAAATTTCAATGTGAGAGATATTTTTCATTTTCATGCAGTTCTATCTACTATAGTCTTTGATAGAGATCCCCGTTTTAATTATTTTTTTTTGAGAGTCCTTCATGTGGCATTGAGATCTTAGGTTTTTTTAATTATGGAATACCATTCATAGAAGGAAGGATAGATAGATAGATTTATACAAATTATTTAGGATATGATTTGTGCCAATGTCATCAATTTTTGTGGTCCTTGGGATGACCATTTGAGACTAGTTGAGTTTTTTTATAACAACAGTTACCATTATCTGATCAGAATGGATCCTTTTGAGGCCTTGTATGGATGGTATTGAAAATATCCATTGTGTTGGTCGAAGATAGGTGAAAGTTCCATGGTTGGACTGATCTTGATACAAGAGATCACTATAAAGATTCAATTGATTCATCAAAGAATTTTTATATCACATAGTTGGTATAATTCTCATGCTGATCATATCCGTAGACCGTTGGAATTTTAAGTTGGTGATATGGTGTTCTGGAATGTTTCACCCCTTTTGGGTCATCGATGGCATGGGAGGAAAAGAAATATTTATCCTCATTTTTGAGACCTTTTTAGGTTTTTGAGTAGGTGGGGAAAGTGGCTCACCATTTAGCACTTCTTCCCCATTTGACGGTGATACATAATGTATTCCATGTATCATAACTACAAAAGTATATTTTCGATCCATATCAGATTTTGAGATGGAGTGATCTTGACATTGAGACTAATTTATCTGTGATTGAGAATCTAGTTTGGATAGTTGATTCTGAAACCAAGGTACTTCGTGGTAGGACATCACCTTTGGTTTGAGTGCTATGGGATCACAATCTTGATAATCATGAGACGTGGGGGATAAAGACATTAATGAGAGAGTAGTGTCCTCTTATTTTGATATCGAGACATCTTAACATGACTTCTAGGGAAAACATTTTTCTATGGTGGTGAGATTTTAACATCCTATTACTATTTCTAGGTACTCTTTGACCCTCCTTTTTTTCATGCTTTGGTTAGGGTACATATCGAGTTCCTTCAGGTGAAAAATTTAAAACATTGGAATTTTTTGGGTTGTGAAAGGTTGGTGCAGGGTTTTCCCAAACCATGTGACTAACAAGTATAAATTTTTCAAAACCAAACTGTAACACCCCAATATTTCATAGTACGTTATCCCTTTAATGGAATTCAATACCTTGCACCACACACAACATCGAGTTCAAGCGCACGATGAATTACCAAATTTTCCATAAAAAAAACGGTTATGAATAGTATTAACTAGATTTTGAATTTTATATACTCTATATAACTTTAACTTATGTATTATGTGTTTATTAGACATATTATAAGAACAAATTCAATTTTTCAGATAAAAAATTTATTTTTCAAAAAAATGCAATTTTACCACCTTTTAATGACAAACCTTTTTTAAATCCAATATTTGACACTTTTACATATTCAATTTTACAAAATAAAATTCTTCTTTAGAATCGGGACATTAAAATTTACTTTAGATGAAATTTTGGTATTTTTCTAATAATGTTCATTTTTTTATGAATATTGAGAAATACTGTATTTTAATTCAAAACTGCCTTTTAATCTAATTTATTAATATGGTTAGATTATCTTTTTAATTGTTTTGAAGATTAATTTGATTATATTTCTACCATTTAATCCAATTATGTTCATTGGAAGTAATTTCACTTTGAAATTGAACATAAACAAGTGTCAAATCTTCTGATAGTTAATATTTCTTAAAAACACGCCTTTTGTTTCATCAATGGGAATTAATTTTAAATTAACTAGTCTAACTTCTATGTTTTTAATTTGGTAAAATAGTCATTTTTTTTAATTCGGAATATCAAATATGGCTTAGGCTGAATTTTTGGTATTTTTATGAAAAACTTCAATTTTTGATGAATAGTGAAACCACTAAGTAGTAGTTAAAAATATGACTTTTTCATTTAAATAAAATTTTACCGCTTCTGTGAATTGAATTTCAAAAATCTAACATACATGGTTGTTATTATTAAGTAAAATTTGGTTCATTAAGATGAAAATACTTTTTGTAAAACACTAACTTTTTACTTTTATTTACCGCAGTTAAAGGTAAACATGGTAATTAATGGTAAAAAGAATATTATAATAACAAAAAATTACCTTAACACATATTATAACCTTAATGTATGAGTGATCGCCGAACCTTGGCATCCTTGGATCATTTTTGGGACCCTATGGAGCCACTTAAGAGTGATAATGACACTTTATTTTAATTAACTTAAAGTAAAGGCAAAAATGACATAAACAAATATCTTTTAGTTAATTAGATTTTACATGGGGTTATATAAGTTATATTTATGACTATAAATATAATTTGTAAATATGAAAATATTTCCTACATTATGGTATTTTTTTATAATTTTTATACATCAGATAAATAAAAGTATTTATGACACAATAATGATGTAGTTTTTACCCCATTAATAAATGATTAAAATAAATAAGATTATAAAAGTTAAAAAAATATACAAAACCTATCCAATTTATATTGGATGATTTTATTTAGAATAATAGTCATCTTATATTATACCTTAATGATTTTTGGACCTTTATAAACCGAAAATCATTATATAATAAAATAATATTTTTTATGTTTCCTAAAGAGCCCCTCCCCCCTTATAAAAATCCCTCACTTCTAACCCATTAGACACACCTCTCAAGCCCCTTGGATTATCCAAACTCTAAACAAATAATCTATCAAGATAACTACCTTCCACCTAGAAGCCTTAACTTAGGCATAAGGCACTTCAAGAAATCTTTTTGGTTCAAACCAAAGGAAGTTACCCAATTTTAAGGTAACGTCTTCCCTAAATTTCTCTTCTTTTATTTTACTTATCTAACACCCTAAACTCTTTTTATTACTTTTTTTATAAAAAACAATAGTATCATAAATATACTAGGTTGTTTTTATGAGAATTATTCAAGCTACATTGACACACACCTCCATCTAAAGGGAAAGGAATTTATTGTTTCTGTGGACGATGAACTACTACCTCACGAAATGATGATTGTTCAATTATCTTCTACTACATATTATGGTGGACATTAAGATTGAGATGTATTTATATGTGATATATATTATATTTATATTGTTTCTAGTCTTCTATTTTTATTTATTTATATCATACCTTTATGGTTTCCATAATGGGTAAATGCAATAATTTCATTTGAGGAAGTGCAGACTTCCACCCCCTCAAAGTGATATGACTCGTTTATACCATATGTGGAACGTATAAAGATTGTATTTACTAAAATTATATATGATATTATAATATAATTATAATATACCTATTTATCATTAAGTATTCATTCAATTAAAATATGAATTAGAAATGAAAGTAGCGTTCATGCATACATATGACTTACCGTCTCCATGAACAGTGCATTTCATTTCTTATCTCCAAATGTTATGTACTGTTATAAATATATATATATATACTGAATATATAAGATATATATGATATTTAAATCATGAATATAATTATATAGATAAAGTAATTTTGACCACATGGACAAAATGTAATTATAAGAAGTTTACTTTTGACTCAAGTACCAAATATAAACAAAACGACTGTTATTAACTTAAAGGAGGATGTAATGTTTATAACATGATAATAAGTGATATAAAAGAAACAGTAAATTTTAAAAATGTTCTAAAGAAAGTATAAATTAAATTTATTTTGTTATTCAGGAGATTAAAGAACGAACGGGTCAAGTCGGACACAAGGTAAGGGGTTTCTTATCTCACTCTTAATTTCGTGAGATTTCCATTGTTCGCCACTTATTTATTGCATGTGGTGTATTGTGTACTAACATTTGATATATATTATCATGATTATATTTATATTCTTGGTATTCTGTTATTTATTTGGTGGTTATTAACTTTTTTTCATACAACTCGATTGATTACAATGTGGTAAGGGTTTTTCATCTCACTTTTTATTCCCATGAGATTCATGCTATATTTGAAACTATTTTCATTTGTGTGGTGTATGTACTACACATTATTTTATTATTGGTGTAATATACCTTAATTTATGGGTATTTACATCTTCATTGTATGATCAGTCTTTCATGGGGTGTATGTTTCGTAAGTTACCAAATTGGTAAGGGAATTTCAAATTCCAATTTCCACTCATTGGGATTTACGAATACTTCATTGATTATTTTACTCCAAGATTATGTGTGGAATAACTGTTTATTATTTATGTAGTAATTTACACTCCCCTTTGTGTGGATATTCTTTTTATACACATAATCACTCCATTGATAATTTCTCAAGTCATTGATATGAACTTGATAAGAGTAATATTAACTCAATTTCCATTCATTGAGTTAAACATCAAAGTCATTGGTGTTGTTTTTACAATAATATGTGTGAATGTAATCTAATTTATTTACACTTAATATCCTATAATATTGAGTGTATTTATATTTTTTACACATAATTTTTTCATTTATTTATCCTTATCCTAAGGATACAGTCTTTATAAGGGACTTTATCTCAATTTACATTCCATTGATACATCTTTGTTGTTATGCGCCAATTCACTTTTATATGGTGTATATACTATACTTTGACATAGTATATCATGAATCCCTTTATTATCCTGATGTTATAATGTTTTTATTACCTCAATTATTTTTATTCAAGCATCTCTCATTTGGTTAGGAACTCTAACTAAAATATCATTTTGAATGTTTTAAAGATTTATTCTTCTAAATATTTCTCACTAATGTCCATGAATTAATAATGGTTTTAAGGATTTATTTATATGGAAATTAAAGTTTTAAAATTAAAATTCCTTTTAAAAGTTTCAAAGTGGTTTGGGACACTTTGATTCAAAAATATCTTTTAAATGACTTCTTGATAAATAGTGAGACTTTTTAATATTTTCATGAAAAAGGGGGATATTTATCTCAAATAGTTTTATTGATTATTTTCATCTATGTAAATATACTTCATTTTATTTTATTATTTATTTAGGTTGATTTATTATAATACAATATTCCATATTGTATTGAATGTGTTCTGTTTCAATGTGGATGTGCTATTTTTATGCCATTCATGGTTTGTGGTTATAGTATTGACATTTCATATGAAAGTTTTAATCTGAATATTTCGATTATGTTTCAAACATTTCATATGTGGAATGAATTGGACTTAGTAAGTGACGGGTGGAGCCCACTATAGCTCCTCGATGCATCAGTAGGTCTCATGAGACAAACTAGTGTCTTGGCACAAGGCTTTGACAAAATCTTATTTTTAGTCTTGACACGAGGCCTTGACTATGTGGTAATGATGTATGGAGTTATTCATTACATCATTATGAGATTAGATTTTGATATTTCATGTGGTAATTCGACTAATAGAATACCCATGACTATGTTTTATTATGGGATTATTTACTCAGCTCATATTCCTGCCATAAAGTGTTCATGTTTATTATTTGTAAAGGCATGTGTTTTAAATTGTTCACCATGACTAATGTTTATGTTATCTTCCCCTATATTGCTTACTCTTACTGAGTATCTGATCTTACCCCTTTCTTATGTTTTATTTTCCCAGGATTCCGTAAAGTGTATTATGATTGATATGTAGGGTTAAGATAGGGGATTAATGGAGTTCTCAAAGGATAATTTATGTTGTGTTTTATTTTCTAATGTGTAATGTAATGTTCATGTATTTAATGTATTTTACAAGACTTCTAAAATGATTGGTCTTTCAGGACTTGATTCCTTGTAATCATGAAAATGTATTAAAATAATTCACCGTCTCCGGGCTTCTGGGTTCAGAGTGTTACACAAACATTGGGGGTTTTATGGTTTTCAAACATTTTTAAAAATAGTGTGCCCACTAATTAAAAACTGTGAACCCCACCAAAGGTGAGAACATTTAGGGTTCACAGTTTGATAAAATGTGCGGCCCAAGCTAGATAACCTTGTGTGCGAGACTTTTCATTTCTAAAAAATATTTTAAAAAATCTTAAACCCACTTATAACCTCCTTCTTGATGCTAACTAAGGATTAATTATTTTCCTAGGTGGTGGGAGATCTCAAGAGACCCTTTTGGATCCTCTAAACCCCTTCTTAGGGGGATCAATGTTTGGAAAACCTTTTCCAATTCATCTCCGATAAGTGATATTATCTTGTTACTTATATCCCACTCTCTTTTTCTTTCATCTTTAGGGTTTATTATATCATATTTTCATTGATGGATCTAAAATACTTTATTTTGGACCTTGAATCTAGGATTATTCCTTGATCTCCATTTCGGTCATTCCTTGTTGGAAAATCCTGTTGCAGGTGTTGTGTTTTATGTTACTATGATTAAAGGTTGATGTTTCAATTGATATTTTTCAGTTAATAAACCCTTAAATTTATTTATTGATTTATATTACTTTCAATTAAAATATAAAAACCCATTTTTTTGTGAATTGTAATTTTAAACTGGATTATGTTGAATATTGGGGAAAACCCCCAATTCTAATAGAATTGGAAATTAGGATGTGATTTTGATTTGATTTAAATTGTGAAATTTATTTATGAGATTTACTTTTGATAAAAATGGCTTAAATTTATTTTTTAAGAACCTATGGTTGATTTTATATTGGAAAATGCATTAATTGATTAAAAACACGTGTTTTGGTTTTTAAATTGAAATTGGCATCTTGAAATTAGAAATGGGGAAATTGTATTTCAAACAATTTTGAAATAATTTTCCCATTGTTGATTTGTCGATTGAGAACATGTCATCCTGGGAAGTTATTAAGTTATTTGGGAAAACATTATAGGATGGTAATTTCTTAGAAATGTATTTATGATTTAAAAATCTAACAAAAACCTAGTTCAAAAGATCTTATCCCTGTTGGGATGTTGATGAGTCCTCTTCATCCAGTGTCTGAGGGATATGTGTACACATATTTCCGTGATCAATGATATGAGACATGTGAGGATCCCATAGCATATATCTATCGTACCAAAAGGAAGATGACCATGTTGCTTGTTTTAATTAATTTGATATGTATGACATTTAATTTTAAAATTTTTTAGTCATGCCTAGTGATTTATATAAATTGTTTTATATAAAATGTTATTAATCCATTGTTTGAAATGTTTCGATCATTTAAAATTAAAGGAATGTTTTTTTAAATATGTAAATATACTTACATTCCTGTTTTAATTAAAATTGAAATCATGATTAGGTTTATTTTTATGGAATGTCATTGTGGATCACTTGGTGATACCCTAATTGGATTTTATCTCACACCCTACCTTTTCCTTTAGGAATTTGTAGATTATAATATTCTATTTTCATGCAAAGGGAAGGATCGTCTGAGAGGAGGTGGAAGTTCTTGAACCTTTGGGCATGGAGTTTTGATACCTTCCGGATTTTTGAGTTATATCTTGATTGTTTTGGTACTTTTATGATTTTATGTTTGAATTTTTTATACCTATTCATGTACTTGTATTTCTCCTTTGGGAGCTTTCATTGAGCATACTGATATGTAACTTTTTATTTTTCTTTTTATGTGAAAAAACCATTCTCACTTTTATCTTTTATGATTCCAATTTTTAGTCACCAACCCATGGGGATCAGGAACACCATTCGGGCTATGTTAGTGCCGACTTGGGTATCAGAGTACTTGGGTATCTGAGTTGGTTTGTGACATGAGGTGACCCAATAATTTCATATTATTAGATAAATATTCATTACATGACATTATTATCCATTATAAAACCATAAAGGTTTAGTGCATATAGAAACATGGATATATAAACAAATGGTATATAAAAGATCTACATCGTCTCCTACTAAGTTATTCATAACTATAATCCTTCTTATTTTGAACAGGGAAATTCAAATACATTTTCCTAGATATGAAATGTGTGGAATCCTCTAAGGTTGTATGGGACCCCCTATAAGTGTATAACATTAAACAATAACTTATTTTACCACTGGTTCATTAGATTATTTTTACACCTATTGGTACAACCTTACCACCTAGGAGAACTGGCCCAAACTCACGTCCCTCCAAACTCAGACACTATTCATATTAACAACCAGTAGATTTAAATCCATTTATCTAGATGGGAAACATGCAACAAGATTTGGGGTTAGTTAGGCCCCATGTTTGTAGTTGATCATTAACCATTCAAACATTTTACAGTTGGGGTGGTGTCCAAGTGGTTAACACACCCCATAATCTGGTATAAAACATGAGATCAAACGTCAGTGGATGGATGTTTCTTATTTATTGTAGTATTGTTGTAGAAAGTACTATGTGGTACTATAGTAGATAAAACTATTAATCTAATTTGGTCCTCTGTGCACTGGTTTGGGCCTATGGATATAGGGTATTCATGATACAATTTCCCTTTGGGATATGGTGCCCCCAGGGCACCTCAGGCCTCCAGTACATGGGATTTCAGACCAAATAACCTTGAAGTAGTCTAAGAAAACCACATAGTATTAGGACCTAGATGAGTATTTTTATCAATTAATAGCCTCCAGATAATAGATAAATAGATTGTATGAATGAGAGGGTACAAAAATCACCATCATTACAAGGCACCGTAAAACTCTGCATGGGGTAATTCAAGCTGATCAACCATGTGCGGTGGTGATCTAGGTGCCTTAAATGATACTGATGCCAGGGTGGGGAAGTTCCTATATTGTCAGGTATTTGGGGCTTCAAAGTCATGCACTCGTCCTGGTTCATCTGGACCTTTGGGTCATATAATATGCCTTATTCTTTTGGGACTATGTGTAAAATAGTAGTTCCCCCTTAACCCACCCAAAAAGGGGAACTATCCAAAAATAAATAAAAATCTCGATGTTCTTTACGAAAGGTAGACCACAACCATATACTAGAAAAAGGATACATAAGAAATGGGGAGATTAGATTATTAGTAAGGGTAAATAAGGGACACATCAAAAAATGATAATATGTAAGTATATCTAGAGAATAAGTGCATGATAACATAAGTTTAACATTTGAAATTCATACCCAAAAATTAATATAATCATGAGGCATGTCATAATGATTAATAGTTCATAAGACATGAATCATAAATTAATCAAAAAAATATAATACATGATAGAATAACATTAACACCATAACATTTCATAAAATATTTTCATAATCCTAATTACAAAAATCTCATATCAAAGATACTTACTAGGGAATTCATTACATGTTAGGCTTGTCCTAACCACTCATATACCTGCTTTGGGATTGGGATAATCTCCCAAGTACCGTATTTTGGTGTTTGGAAAAACTAACATGTAACCTTTTTGTTGGTCCGAGTGGATACTCAAGAGGGGAGTGAATTGAGTTCCAATTAAAAATTTCTGTTAAAATATTTCTATTAAAATCGCCCAATTTAAAAACAAGTTAAACTGTAGTGAATTTGTAAAACTGTAAAGGTTCAATTAGATTCTCAAAATATTGATTAGGTCTCAGTTAGTTTAATCAGAGGATTAAATTATCTTTTGAAACTAATCTACTGATTTTAAAAAGTTACAAACACTTTTTAATTTAACTATCATAGTAAGTTTAAAATAGATTTGTATTTCAAAGTAAATATAAGTAGAATAAAATATATATAATATACTTTAAACTTAATCTAAGATGCACAGTAGATATAACCAAGAGGCTCAGTCTCAAGCTGAGACTTAGTCCTCTCAAAAAATTTATATAGATTTGATCCAAACCCTGGATAAGCGAAAACAATAATACAGAGACGGTAAAGGTCCTAAGAACTCTACCACAGTTCTACGTGGGAAAAACAATAGCAACACCTCTCAGGAAGTTGAAGTGACACTTAACCTCTTATACAACTCATAGTGGGATACAAGAAGGTGTAGAAATTTTGGGGTGAGGATTTAATATCCTCCAGTTCAGATCAGGAGACAATGTGTATCTAGAGTATATAGATGTACACACACATTGCTCAGAATGTTAATAAAAGGGATACAACAGCGGAAATAATAGAGTTTATAAATCTCTATGTAATTACAGAAATTCTCTTGAGTCGTTTTGATGTTGCAGATGGAATTCAAGTCCTTTCTAGCGAGGATGACTCAAAACAGAGTATCGTTGTTCTTCTCAGCTACAACTATTCAGACTTGTGCATATGATTTTCAGTAAGGCACATCTACTCATCTTTGTGTTTGTTCTAGGTGAAAGATCTGCTTCAGGCTCTCTGATTTTTACAGGTGTTCTTCCAGTTCTTCTTATGTTTTGTGGGACTTCATATACGTGGACCTTCTTTCATGTGTTGTTATCTTTTTTGTTTAGCTATTCCTTTTTACTGCAGATATTCCTTTTTATTCTTTGAGAACTCGAAAAAAGAATGATTACCTTTTTATAGGTATGAGGTACAGTTTCCTGACATTCAATAACCAACATTAATTAATAGCAGATGCATTTAACTAAGAAAATATGACCATTGGAATTAAAATGGTTAGTAGAAAGTTTAAAAAGTTTTCATGACTATCGGTGAGTCATGAGATCAGTAAGTCATTTTGAATTTTCATCACTATCAGTAGGTCATTTGATCAGCGTCGGTTTTGGTAGGTAATTTGATCAGAATCAGTTTCAGTAGGTCATTTGATCAACATCAGTTTTGGTAGGTCATTTGATCAGCATCTGTTTCAGCCGTTATCAACGGTGCGACCGTTCTTCATCGGTGAGACCGTTCTCATCGGTGTGACCATTCTTCATCGGTGTGAATGTTGTCAGCGGTGTGACCGTTCTTCATCGGTGCGACCGTTGTCATTGGTGCGACCGTTTTCCATTGGTTTTAACTAATGGCGAATCAAGAAAACAACTAACGGTGAGTCAAAAATATGGAATACACACCAAGTGTCTGTTCAAACCAGAACACTTCCAGGTCAATAGAAAACCATAAATAATCATAGATAAACATAATTAGACATGATTAAACATATATAAACGCATTCAGACAAGATTTATGATTATTAAAATAACCATCTCACAGAGGGTTCCACAATCTCCCCCTTTTTGATAATCACAAATCTGTGGCATAAATGAAGAGAGAGGAGAGGATGTAAAATTTATTATTCTCCCCCTATGTAAATAAAATATATAACCAAAGATAAATAGATCATCAAAGAATGCACCAGATCATGAATAAAGTGAGAGTATATCAACATAGCATCATGTATTCATTTATATAAGTAGTCATTGCTCCCCCTTTATATATATATATATATATATATTATTTTCTCCCCATTATCTATATTTTCATGTAGAAAAGTATTCATCATTTAAGCAGTAATCATTTCTACCCCTTTGGGATTATCAAAAAGAAGAAAGGTCCATTGAAATAACCTCTGAAATAGGTACAAGAAAAAGAAACATATAAAAGACACCCTATCAAAAATGACAGGCATGGATACTTCTTGGGGTGTAGAGGAGATTTTTCTTTGGAAGATGGAGGAATGGATGGGCCAGAGGGTGGCTTGGTGGAAGGTTGATCTAACCGGATGTAGAGACTTGGAAGGACAACTCTGGCTGGAAGTAGAGTGGGTGATAGGGTCACTTGTGGTTGAGTAGAAGATCTTCCAGAAGGCAGCTGGTGAATGAATGGCCTAATATTAGAGAGAGATTGAGAAACTGATAACTGACCAGGAGAAACAATGGATGGACTGAGAGGCTCATAAGTAGGAAAAAAAATTTCCTTAGCTTGCACATGAAGATAGGGTTTGAGAAGATTGATAAGATCTTGAATAACTTCACCACCATATTTCATGGCCTTCTCAAAATCATCTTTGTTCTGCATGAAGATCTCAAGAGTATGAGTAGAGTCTTTCAACTGCTTTACCTGAGACTTAAAGGCTTGAGTGATTGGAGGAAGCCTCAAATTGTCAGCCAAGACTTTAAACTAATGGTTCAACTCTTTCTTGGTATAGATTTTAGAGAAATAGTGATCCACCTTTTCTTTGATCTCTTTTTGATCCTGAGTAGCATCAGCCGAATAAAGCTTCAACATCTTGTGAATATGATCACTATTTTCTTTCATGTTTTTCAATGAGTCCAAATACAAAATCTATCCAAGTACTTCTAACTCTTCTTTTATAACATCCTTTAAGGCATTGATCTCATGACTAGTAATCTTGGTCACTTTGGATGAGCTAGCTTGAGCAACAACCTGAGTTATCTCAGCCTTCAACTTTCTCAAATATGACTTCTTCAGATGTTCTATAAAATTTCTCAGAACATCCATCATACTAGTGATGGTTGATATGAATTCTCCTGATAGAGAAAATAAGTCATTGCCTAAATTATTTTGTTCGTGATTTAGAGAGGTAATGTGTCTGCCAATCAACTCCCTAGTATTGCACAGGTCTGGCTTGATAACACTTACTAATCTTTGAGTTATAGCATCCATAGAAGCCTCTGATAAATTCACAGGAGTAGGAGAAGGATTATGAGATAATTCTTCTTTCATTGTCTCTCTAACTGCATGGAGAAACTCATATTTAAATCTGCCTAAACCTGATTGAGAAACTGAAGGACCAGGTCTTTCTACTACCATTCGCACAGACTGAGCAGCTAGTCTAGCCTTAACTGAGAGGCTTGCCCTTGCTTTGTGCACCCCTTCTTCTTCTTCCTCTGAATAATCCAAACTAAGAACAGAAAACCTGGGTGTTCCTCCCATGAAACTTTACAAGAGGTATAACGGGGATTTACAAAATCAGATTTAACAGAATTTTCATGAAATTCTTCCCCATCTAGATCAACCACTAACTGTACTTTCCATTCAGCCTCAGGAACAGCTTCTTCTTCAACTCGTTGTGGTTGTGGATCATCTTGGATCACATTTTGACCATCCACTGGTTGAGTATCAGCATCATCATCATCACCACCATCATCATTATCATTATCATCACCACTATTTCCATTTCCATTATCATTATTGACCGAATATTAATTTGAAATGTCTTTACTACTGAATTCATACTCCTCAGAATTTGATTCTTTAGTTTCAGCTTCTTCTTCATCACCTAGAAGAGGTTCTGACTCTGGTAACTTAAGAGGTGGACTAGCTGGTCCAAATTCCATTATTCTTTTCTTAGGACTTACTGTATCAGGATCACTCCTATCATCAGGAGGTGACTGAGGTTATTTTTCAGTATCCACATCATAATCTGCCTCAGCTTCCTATGTATTTTTCTTACTTGAATCTCTGGTTTCCTTAGGAACTTCTGTCTCGTATTCCTCATCAGAATAAAAAACTTCTTCAACAGGTTTTAAACCAGGATCTCTCATCCCCTTTGGTCTCTTAGGATGACCATAAGGATTAAAGGAGTCATACAACTAATTTTCATTAGCAACCCATGCCTTCTTCTATGGATTCTAGTTGATTTTCATTATTTTTCAAATATCCTTGTTAATAAAAAAACTACTAATGGATGAGATACACTCATCTTCATCTTCAACACAACCCAAAAACTTTAACATTGCAGAGATTTTCTTAGAGTAGAATAAGGTTGTAGCTTTCTTGTATGGATTCACCATCTCATCAATATGGACAGTAATATATCTACACAAGTTGATCTTATCATAATTTAGTAATAAAAACAACAAGAAAACATCCTGATACTTCATAGCAGCAAAATCACCCTTTCTGGGACAGATTTGCTGCTGAATAAACTTAAACAAAATTCTACTTTCACTATCTAACTCAGCAGCTGTTATTCTTCTGGACTCATAATTTCCAGTCAGCATCTCCAGAGCAAGCTCGTATGAAAAATATTCAGTGGTAGGAGGAATATTACCAGAATAATCCTCATATCTACCTTTATGAGGTACTCCCAAACACTCAGCCCACTACTTTGAAGAAAAAGAAATATTTTTCCCTTTGACTACAAAAGATAATCTGGAAGCTTCTGCTCCATCCAATACAATAGTTAAGTTCAAATAAAACTCATGCACTTGCTTTGGGTAGTATACTAGGCTATTGTCACAGAACCAGTTTTTCCATCCTTGCATTTCTAAAACTTTTAAAAGAGCAGAATTACTAGATAACACCCATTCAGTAATTACTTCCTTTTCAGCTGTAACCACCTGAGTTTCCAACTCCGGGTTCACTGACCTTTTAGTCGTGCTGCTCAATTCTCCAAGAGCGCGTTTCACAGGAGAGGAACTTTCAGATTTCTTTATTTTTTGCTTTTGATTTTACATTTCGAGGTTTGAGAGGTTTGAAAGGTTTGAAGGATTTAAAAAGGTTCGAGAGGTTCTAGTTTCAGAAAAAGTAAGGTTCAACAGGAGATGGAAAGTCACAGTTCTTGGGAAAATAAATATCCGTGGGTCATTAAATCTATCATTTAGGGTTACAATATTAAATATAATATTGATTAAGTAAAACAACACCGTTTTGAAAAAAACTATAAGTGTTAAACACTGTAAAACACAAATGGTAGCAAAAGATCTATTTTACTGATCGGTTTCACTGATCTATCATACCTAACTCTTGTTTAATAAAGTATAATCGTTCAAATATAAAAGGTTTGGTGAAGATATCAGCTAATTGATGTTCAGAGTCAATAAATTCTAGAGAAATATCTCCCTTTTGATAATGATCTCTAAAAAAGTGATGTCTGACATCAATGTGCTTAGTCCTAGAGTGAGACACAAGATTCTTAGAGATGCTAATTGCACTAGTGTTATCAAAATTTATAGACACATGTCTAAATTGATATCCATAGTCCAAAATGGTGTGTTTCATCCACGAAATCTGTGCACAACAACTACCAGCAGCAATGTATTCTGCTTTAGCAGTAGACAATGCAACAAAGTTCTGTTTCTTACTACACCAAGATACTAGAGAGTTTCCCAAAAGATGACATGTTCCAGATGTGCTCTTCCTATCTAACTTGAAACTGGAAAAGTCACCATATGAATAACTCATTAAGTCAAAGGATTTTCCTTTTGGATAAAACAAACCTAAATTGGTAGTATGTTTATGATATTTGAAAATCCTTTTAACAACAAGTAAATGAGATTCTTTATGATTAGATTGAAATCTTTCACACATGCATACACTAAACATGATATCTAGTCGACTAGTAGTAAGGTAAAGTAATCTTGCAATCATACCTCTATAATTTGTTTGATCAACTAATTTCCCATTTTCATCATCATCCAACTTACAGGTGGTAATAATAGGTGTATCACTTCCCTTATTACTATCCAAACCAAAATGTTTCAAAAGATCCTTTGTATATTTACTTTGATTTAAAATAATACCATCTTTCTTTTGAAAAATTTGAAATCCAAGAAAATACTTGAGTTCTCACATTAAACTCATTTCAAATTCATCTTGCATAATCTTTAAAAAATCAGTACATAAAGAATTTTTAGAAGATTCAAAGATAATATCATCAACATAGATTTGTACAATCAAAATATATTTAGAAATTCTTTTAATAAAAAGAGTGGGATCTACAATTCCTTTAGTAAAACCTTTAGAACTATCATACCAAGCTCTTGGAGCCTGTTTTAAACCATATAAATCTTTAGAAAGCTTAAAAACATGATTTTGAAAATGAGGGTTTGTAAATCCAGCTGGTTTTTCAACAAAACCATCTTCAATTATAAAACCATTTAGAAAATCACTTTTAACATCCATTTGATATAACTTGAAATTCAGATGAGCAGCATAGGCAAGTAGAATCCTAATAGCTTCTAATCTAGCTGAAGGTGTAAAGGTTTCTTCATAGTCTATTCCTTCCTCTTGACTATACCCTCGTGCAATTAGCCTTGATTTGTTTCTAACTATATTTCCTGATTCATCAACCTTGTTTCTAAAATCCCATTTAGTGCCTATGGTCAAGGTGTCCTTAGGTCTTTCTACTAATTCCCAGAGTTTGTTTCTTTCAAATTTATTTAACTCTTCTTGCATAGCCATTACCCAAAATTCATCATTGATTGCATCATTGATATTTTTTGGTTCTAGCTATGAATGGAAGGCTTGATGCTCAACCTGATTTCTTAGAGAATCTCTAGTCTGTGTCCCTCTATCAAGATTACCAACAATAGCATCTAATGGATGATTCTTTAGAATCCTAGTTGATCTAGTGAAGGTAAGACTAGAAATTTCAGGTTCTTCTCTAGGTTTGGATTCATCATAAGCAAGTTCTAGAACATTTCCAGAGCTAGTTGACTTAACAACAGTGTCACTATTTTTGTCATTAAGGTTCAGAACAGACAAATCTTCTCCAATATTTTCAAGAGAAAATTTAGGTTCATGTGGATCAGTTTCATCAAATTTGATGTGAACAGATTCTTCCACACACTTGGTTCTCCTATTAAATACTCTATAGGCTTTTCTAGTAATTTAATATCCTAAAAATATTCCTTCATCACTCTTGGATGAAAATTTTTCTAGATTATCCTTAGTACTGAGAATAAAGACTTTGCAATCAAAGACTCTAAAGTAACTAACTTTAGGTTTCCTATTATTGCACAGTTCATAAGGGGTCTTCTTAAGAACATGTATTATCAAGACTCTATTGATAATATAAAAAGTTGTATTTATAGCTTCAGCCCAAAAATAAATAGGTAGGTCGTATTCATTTAGCATAGTTCTTTCAATTTCCTGAAGGGTTTTATTTCTTCTTTCTACTACACCATTCTGCTGAGGTGTCCTAGGGGAAGAAAAGTTGTGATTATATCCATTGTTTGAGATGTAAGATTCAAACCCATGATTTTCAAACTCATGATCTTGATCACTTCTCAAGGTCCTAATCTTAAGTCCACTAAGGTTTTCTACAGACTTGGAGTATTTAATAAAGTTAGAAAAAGCTTCACTTTTGTGAGCTAAGAAGTATACCCAAGTATATATAGATAGGTCATCTACTAAGACATAGACATAATGCTTCCCATTTGAACTAGAAACTCTAGAAGGTCCAAACAAATCCATGTGAACCAACTCGAGAGGTTGAGACGTGGAAACTTCTTTCTTTAATTTGAATGAAACTTTATGTTGCTTTCGTTTTCGACAGAGATTACAAACTTTGTCAGTTGGGAATTCAAGTTTGGGTGGGTCTCTAACTAAGTTCTTCTTATTCAATTATCTAAGTAAATGAATGTTTCAATTTCTTAATCTTCTGTGACATAGAAAAAATTCTTTATGAAAAGCATTTAAGCAAGTAATGTTTTGTTTAGCTAAAGAATTCAAATCAACAGTATAAACATTTTCATTTCTCAGGGCAGTAAATACCAAAACATTTTTAGAATAAAATTTATTACAAGAATCATTTTCAAATTTAACATTGAAACCATCATCAAATAACTAAGAAATACTTAACAATTTATATTTAAGTCCATCAATAAATAATACTTTAGAAATTAGAACTGAATTAGTGTTACCAATCTAGCCTAGGCCGATGATCTTTCCTTTAGAGTCATCACCAAAGGTGACATGGCCTCCATCAACCTTGATTAAGTTTTTAAAGCATGAGTAGTCTCCTTTCATGTGTCTTAAACATCCACTTTCCAAGTACCATACCTTCTTATGGGAACTTTTCAAGCAAGTTTCATAAAAAACAGGTTTAAATAGAAAATGATTTTGGTACACAGATTTTCTTGGGTCCAGAGAGGTTAGCAAGCAAAATTTTTGGTACTCAAATTTGTCTAATGGGTCTCATACATTCAATAGATTCAAGGGAAGATTTAACAGAGCTGGTTAAAGATTGCTATTTCTTTAAGGTTTTATACTTTTCCTTAAGCTCATTACAGGTTTCTTCTAGCATATTTAAATATTTAAATAGTTCCTCACTAGACATGTTTTCATATTTAGACTGAGAATCATCTCCAGAATAATATGAATTCAAAGCAGGAGTGTCCAGTGTTACCTTAGATGTGTTTGTCATAAAACACATTTTAGCCTTGTGAGAGTCTTCATCCTTAGTAGAATCAGAATCACTTGAAGTTTCTTCTGAAGCACTCCAAGTTTCTTTCATTTATTTCTTTTACTTATTTTCCTTGTAGTCATATTTCTTTTTGAACCTTAACTTTGGAATGTCAGCCTTAATGTGTCCTTTCCTTTTGCACTCATAACAAAAAATCTAATCATTCTTATTAGACTTCTTCCAATCTTTCTTCCAGTGACCTTTGTTGTCATATTTACCTTTATAATTTGGTTTTTTGAATAATTTCTTCTTCTTGTAGAACTTCTTAAATCTTCTGGCTATCTGAACCATCTCTGCATCACTGTCAGAATCTAAACTTTCACTTGTTGATCTTTCAGTAGGTATGTGAACTTTCTCCTTATCTTTTCTCTTTGAAGAAAATATCTTGAAGACTATTGACTACTTCCTTGGTTCATCATCTTCTTCCTTATTTACTTTAAGTTATTCTTCATACATCATAATCTTAACAATTAATTCCTTAACAGGTAAAGCACCAATATCACAGGATTCTCTAATTGAAATAGATGTGCCTCTCCATTTGTCTGGTAAACATCTTAATATCCTCATGATCTGTTCTTTTGCAGGAACAACTTTTCTAAGTGAGATCATAGTGTTGAAAATTTCATTGAACCCGAGATACATGTCACAAATAGGTTCATCAGACTTCATTTTAAAATTTTCACTTTTAATAGTGTAAGTGTTTAATCTCATTTATTTAACATTGGTTGTTTCTTCATGAGAAACACCAAAGGTATCCCAAATTTCATAGGCAGTTTTGCAAGCAGATATGCGATTAAATTCTTCATCACCTAAAGCACAGTACATGTCATTTATATCTTTATAGTTATTATTATAAGCATTTTTATTAGGTTCATCCCAAGTAGTTCTCTCAGTTTCTGTAATATTATATTGAGTTTCTATAGCAGTTCAGATGTCGAATCCCATACTCTCTAAGTGAATTTTCATTTTAAGTTTCCACTGGGCATAATTTGTACCATTGAAGAAAGGTGTCCTGTTGGTAGTAGCACCTTATAGTCTATTATCCATAACTATATTTTATAAAATATATATAAAGAGATAAAATTTATAACTAATAGAAATTTAAGATCTTTGAGATATAACTAAAATCACAGTTGAAAAACAGAGTATTCGAAAATCCTAAATAACAATCCTCTGATACCAAATGTTGGTCAGAGTGGATACTCAAGAGGGGGGTGAATTGAGTTCCAATTAATTTTTTTTGTTAAAATATTTCTATTAAAATCCCACAATTTAAAAACAAGTTAAACTGTAGTGATTTTTTAAAACTCTAAAGGTTTAATTAGATTCTCAAAAATATTTATTAGGTCTCAGTTAATTTAATCAGAGGATTAATTTAGCTTGTGGAACTAATCTACTGATTTACAAAAGTTACAAACAATTTCTAATTTAACTATCAGAGTAACTTTAAAATAGATTTGTATTTCAAAGTAAATATTAGTGGAATACAAAATAAATAATATACTTTAAACTTAATATAAGATGCACAACAAATATAACCAAGAGGTTCAGTCTCAATCCGAGACTTAGTCCTCTCAAACAATTTATATAGATTTGATCCACACCCTGGATCGGGGAAAACAACAGTAAAGAGACTATTCAGGTCTTAAGACCTCTACCACAGTTCTACATGGGAAAAAAATAGCAACATCTCTCAGGCTATCCAGGTCACACTTGACCTCTTCCACAACTCACAGTGGGATACAAGAAGGTGTAGAAAGTTTGATGTGAGGATTTA
Source organism: Viscum album (assembly GCA_963277665.1). Taxonomy (NCBI): domain Eukaryota; kingdom Viridiplantae; phylum Streptophyta; class Magnoliopsida; order Santalales; family Viscaceae; genus Viscum; species Viscum album. The sequence continues at coordinate 1,654,975,922 of OY728125.1, forward strand.
ATATCCTCTAGTTCAGCTCAGGAGAAAATGTTTATCTAGAGTAGACAAATGTACACACACACTGCTCAGAATGTTAAGAAAAGGGATACAACAGAGGAAATAACAGAGTTTAGAAAGCTCTATGTAATTTCAGATTTGATCTGGACTCGTTTTGATGTTGCAGATAGAAGTCAAGTCCTTTCTGGTGAGGATGAATCAAAACAGAGTATCGTTGTTCTACTCAGCTACATCTATTTAGACTTGTGCATATGATTTTCAGTAAGGCACATCTAATCATATTTGTGTTTTTTCCAGGTGAAAGATCCGTTTCAGGCTCTCTGATTTTTACAGGTGTTCTTCCAGTTCTTCTTATGTTCCGTGGGACTTCATACACGTGCACCTTCTTTCGTGTGTTGTTCTCTTTTTTATTCAGCTCTTCATTTTTACTGTAGATCTTCATTTTTATTCTTTGAGATTTGGAAAAAATAATGATTACCTTTTTATAGGTATGAGGTATGGTTTATTGACATCCAACAACCAACATTAATTAATAGCATGTGCATTTAACTAAGCAAATATGACCATTTAAATTAAAAGGTTTAGTAGAAAGTTCAAACAGTTTTCATGAATATCGGTGAGCCATGAGATCGGTAAGTTATTTTGAATTTTCATTAGTATCGGTAGGTCATTTGATCAGCATCAGTTTTGGTAGGTCATTTGATCAGTATCGATTTCAGTAGTTCATTTGATCAGCATCAGTTTCAGTAGGTCATTTGATCAGCATCTGTTTCATCCGTTATCAACGATGCGACCATTATTCATCGGTCTGACCGTTCTCATCGGTGCGACCATTCTTAATTGGTGCGACCATTCTTCATCAGTGTGACCTTTGTAATTGGTGCGACCATTCTTCATCAGTGCTACCATTGTCATAAGTGCGACTGTTGTCTATTGGTTTTAACTAACGGTGACTCAAGAAAATAACTAACGGTGAGTCAAAAACATGGAATACGCACCAAGTGTCTGTTCAAACTAGAACACTTTCAGGTCAATAGAAAACCATAAATAATCATAGATAAACAAATGTAGACATGATTAAACATATATAAACGCATTTAGATAAGATTTATGATTACTAAAATAACCATCTCACTGAGGGTTCAACAATCTCCCCCTTTTTGATAATCACAAATCTGTAGCATAAATGAAGAGAGAGGAGAAAATGAAACATTTAGTATGATCCCCCTATGTAAAAAAAATATATAACCAAAGATAAATAGATCATCAGAGAATGCACCAGATCATGAACAAAGTGAGAGTATATCAACATAGCATCATGTATTCATTTATATAAGTAGTCATTTCTCCCCCTTTATATATATATTCTTTTCTCCCCTTTATCTATATATTCATGTAGAAATGTAGACATCATTTAAGAATTCATCATTTCTACCCCTTTGGGATTAGAAAAAAAAGTTCTATTGAAAGAACCACTAAAAAGGTACAAGAAAAAGAAATACATAGAAGACACCCTATCAAAAATGATAGGCATGGCTACTTCTTGGGATGCAGAGGAGATTTTCCTTTGACAGATGGAGGAATGGATGGGCCAGAGGGTGGATTGGTGGAAGGTTGATCTAACCGGATGGAGAGAGGTGGAAGGACAGCTCTGGATGGAAGCAGAGTGGGTGCTAGGGTCACTTGTGGTTGAGTAGAAGATCTTCCAGAAGGCGGCTGCTGAATGACTGACCTAATATAAGAGAGAGCCTGAGAAACTGATAACTGACCAGGAGCAACACCGAATGGACTGAGAGACTCAGAAGTAGAAAAAAAAAATTACCTTAGCTTTCACATGAAGATAGGGCTTGAGCAGATTGATAAAATCTTGAATGACTTCACCACCATATTTCATGGCCTTCTCAAAATCATCTTTGTTCTGCATGAAGCTCTCTAGAGTAGGAGTAAAAGCTTTCAACTGTTGTACCTGAGCCTTAAAGGCTTGAGTGACTGGAGGAAGACTCAAATTGTCATCCAAGACTTTAAACTGATGGTTTAACTCCTGCTTGGTATAGATTTTAGAGAAATAGTTATCCACCTTTTCTTTGATCTCTTTCTGAGCCTGAGTAGCATCAGCCGAATAAAGCTTCACCATCTTGTGAAAATGATCACTGTTTTCTTTCATATTTTTCAATGAGTTCAAATCCAAAATCTTTCCAAGTTCTGATAACTCCTCTTTTATAACATCATTTAAGGCATTGATATCATGAGCAGTAATCTTGGTCACTTTGGAGGAGCTATTTTGAGCAACAACTTGAGTTATCTCAGCCTTCCACTTTCTCAAATCCGACTTCCTCAGATGTTCTATCAAATTTATCATATCTTCCATCATACTAGTTATGGTTGATCTAAATTATCCTGACAGAGAAACTAAGTCATTGTCTAAATCCTTGAGTGCTTGATTTAGAGAGGAATGTTCCTTCCAATCAACTCACTAGTATTGCACAGGTCTGGCTTGATAATACTTACCACTCTTTGAGTTATAACATCCATAGCAAACTCAGATAAATTCACAGGACCAGGAGCAGGAGCATGAGATAATTACTCTTTCATTGTCTCTCTAACTTCATGGAGCAAGTCATCTTTAAATATGTCTAAATCTGATCGAGAAACTGAAGGACCATGTATTTGTGCTGCTATTCGCATAGACTCAGCAGCTATTCTAGCCTTAACTGAGAGGCTTTCCCTTGCTTTGTGCACCCCTTCTTCTTCTTCCTATGAATAATCCAAACCAAGAATAACAAAACCTGGGTGTTCCTATCATGTAGATTTACAAGAGGTATACTAGGGTTTACAAAATCAGCTTTACCAGAATTTTAATGAAGGCCTTCCCCATCTAGATCAACCACTAACTGTACTGTCCATTCAGCATTAGGAACAACTTATTATTCAACTCATTGTGGTTGTGGATCATCTTGGATCACATTTTGACCATCCACTGGTCGAGTATCAGCATCATCATCATCACCCATCATCAGTATCATTATCATCACCACTATTTCCATTTCCATCATCATTATTGACTGAATCTTCATTTAAACTGTCTTTAATACTGGATTCATACTCCTCAGAATTTGATTCTTCAGTTTCAGCTTCTTCTTCATCACCTAGAAGAGGTTCTGACTCTAGTAACTTGAGAGGTGGACTAGCTGGTCCAAATTCCATTCTTATTTTCTTAGGACTTACTATATTAGGAGCACTCCTGTCATCAGGAGGTGACTCAGGTTCTTATTTAGTATCGACATCATCATCAGCCTCATCTTCCCCTATTCCTTTCTTACTTGACTCTCTAGTTTCCTTAGGAACTTCTGTCTCCTCTTCTTCATTATAATAAACAACTTCTTCATCAGGTTTTAAACCAGCATCTCTCATCCCCTTTGGTCTCTTGGTATGGTCAGAAGGATTAAAGGAGTCATACAAATTCTCTTCATCAGCTACCCATGCCTTATTCCATGGATTCCAGTTGATTTTCATTATTTTGCAGATATCATTATTAATAAAAAACTACTAATAGATGAGATACACTCATCTTCATCTTTAATACAGCCCAAAAAATTTAACATAGCAGAGATTTTCTTAGAGTAGAACAAGGTTGTAGCTTTCTTGGATGGCTTCAACATCTCAGCAATATGGATAGTAATATATCTACACAAGTTGATCTTCTCATGATTTAGCAATAAAAACAATAGGAAAACATCCTGATACTTCATAGAAGCAAAATCATCCTTTCTGGGACAGATTTGGTGCTGAATAAACTTAAACGAAATTCTACTTTCACCATTTAACTCAGCAGTTATTATTCTTCTGGACTCATAATTGCCAGTCAACATCTCCAGAGCAAGCTTAGATGAAACATATTAAGTGGTAGGAGTAATATTACTAGAATAATCCTCATATATACCTTTATGAGGTACTCCCAAACACTCAACCCACTGCTTTGAAGAAAAATAAATATTTTTCACTTTTACTACAGAAGATAATCTTGCAGCTTCTGCTCCATCCAATACAATAGTTAAGATCAAATAAAACTCATGCACTAGCTTTGGGTAGTATACTCAGCTATTTTCATAGAACCATTTTTTCCATCCTTACATTTCTAAAACTTTTAAAAGACCAGAATTACTAGATAAAACCCATTCAGAACATACTTCCTTTTCAGCTGTAACCACCCAATTTTCCAAATCTGGGTTCACTGACCTTTGAGTCGTGCTTCTCAATTCTCCTTGAGCACGTTTCATAGGAGAAGAACCTTTAGATTCCTTGCTTTGTCTCTTTTTATTTTCCATTTGGAGGTTTGAGAGGTTTGAAAGGTTTGAATGATTTAAAAAGGTTCGATAGGTTCAAGAGGTTAAAGTTTCAGAAAAAGTAAGGTTTGACAGGAGATGGAAAGTCACAGTTCTTGGGAAAAGAAACAGCCGCGGGTCATTAAAATTATCATTTAGGGTTACAATATTAAATATAATATTTATTAAGTAAAAAAACACCGCTTTGATAAAAACTAAAAGTGTTAAACACTATAAAACACAAATGGTAGAAAAAGATCTATTTCACTGATCGGTTTCACTGATCCGTTTCCCTGGTACTCATAGGTGTATCACTTCCCTTATTACTATCCAAACCAAAACATTTCAAAAGATCCTTTGTATATTTACTTTGATTTAAAATAATACCATCTTTATTTTGAAAATTTTGAAATCCAAGAAAATACTTGAGTTCTCCCATTAAACTCATTTCAAATTCATCTTACATAATCTTTGAAAAATCAGTACATAATGAATTTTTAGAAGATTCAAATATAATATCATCAACATAGATTTGTATAATAAAAATATCTTAAGAAATTCTTTTAATAAAAATATTGGGATCTGCAATTTCTTTAGTAAAACCTTTAGAAATAAGAAAATTTGAAAGTCTATCATACCAAGCTCTTGGAGCCTATTTTAAACCATATAAATCTTTAGAAAGCTTAAAAACATGATTTTGAAAATGGGGGTTTGTAAATCCAGGTGGTTGTTCAACAAAAAAATCTTCAATTATAAAACCATTTAGAAAATCACTTTTAACATCCATTTTATATAACTTGAAATTCAGATGAGGAGCATAGGCAAGTATAATCCTAATAGCTTCTAATCTAGCTACAGGTGAAAAGTTTTCTTCATAGTTTATTCCTTCCTCTTGACTATACCCTTGTGCAATTAGCCTTGTTTTGTTTATAACTATATTTCTTGATTCATCAACCTTGTTTCTAAAAACCCATTTAGTGCCTATGGTCAAGGTGTCCTTAGTTCTTTCTACTAATTCCCAGACTTTGTTTATTTGAAATTGATTTAACTCTTCTTTCATATCCATTACCCAAAATTCATCATTGACTGCATCATTGATATTTTTAGGTTCTAGATGTGAAAGAAAGGATTAATGTTCAACCTGATTTCTTAGTGAAGCTCTAGTCTGTGTCCCACTATCATGATTACCAAAAACAACATCTGAAGGATGATTATTTAGAATCCTAGTTGATCTAGTGAATTTAGGACTAGAAATTTCAGGTTCTTCTCTAGGTTTGGATTCATCAGAAGCTGGTTCTGGAACATTTCTAGAGCTGGTTGACTTAAAAACAGGGTCACTATTTTTTTCATTAAGGTTCAGAACAGACAAATCTTCTTCAATATTTTCAAGAGAAGGTTTAGGTTCATGTGGACCAGTTTCATCAAATTTGATGTGAACATATTCTTCCACACACTTGGTTCTCTTATTAAAAACTCTATAGGCTTTTCTTGTAATTGAATATCCTAAAAATATTCCTTCATCACTCTTGGATGCAAATTTGTCTAGATTATCCTTATTATTTAGATTAAATACTTTGCAACCAAAGACTCTAAAGTAACTAACTTTACGTTTCCTATTATTCCACAGTTCATAATTGGTCTTCTTAAGAACAGGTATGATCAAGACTCTATTTATAATATAACAATATGTATTTACAGCTTCAACCCAAAAATTAATAGATAGGTCATATTCATTTAGTATAACTCATGCAATTTCTTGAAGGGTTCTATTTCTTCTTTCTACTACACCATTCTGCTGAGGTGTCCTAGGGGCAGAAAAGTTGTGATTATAGCCATTGTGTGAGCAGTAAGATTCAAACTCATGATTTTCAAACTCACGACCATGATCAATTCTCAATGTCCTAATCTTAAGTCCACTAAGGTTTTATACAGACTTTCAGATATGCTCTGGACTCATTTTGATGTTGTAGATGGAAGTCATGTCCTTTCTGGTGAGGATGACTCAAAACAAAGTATTTTTGTTCTTCTCAACTACAATTATTCAGACTTGTGCATATGATTTTCAGTAAGGCACGTATACTCATCTTTATCATTGAGTTTGTTTCTAAAAACCCACTTGGTTCCTATAAAATTTTTATTTTCAGAACATGGAATAAGATCCTAGGAAGAGTTCTTATCAATTTGATCAATCTCTTCATTCATATCCCGGATCCATTCTTTATGTTTAACTTCTAACTGGAACATATTTTGGTTCAATTTGTAGAATGAAATCAGTTTTGTTCACAATTATTAGTTTTATTATATTTTGGAATGGAGACTCTTATTTTACAATTATTTTTCAATATCAACACATTGCTTTATCTATGGATGCCTCAATAAATGATTATCAGAAACCCATCATCATCTGAAGTCCAATATGATTCAATGACATTGAAATTATACATATTTTTATATTGATTGATGGTTTTATTTTATAGATTATTCTCATAATTAACCTCTAAAAAACAATCCACTACACTAACTTAAACTATTATGTTGGACCAATTTTCTATGATTTTAACACAGTAAACAATTTTATTCATCCTTTTTTTCCAACACTAGTATCCACTAACATTAGAAAGGTATCCCATGAAAATTCATTCATTTAGTTTTTCTTTTAATTGAAGTAGACTACTACCTTTGATTTTTATAGAACATGGACTTCAAAATACTTTGAAATATTTCATAGGAATTTTCCTTTGAAGACACATTTTATGTGGTTTTTTTCCTTAGGTACCATCAAAAATATATTCTAAATAAGTATAGTGGTACATATAAGTTTTCTATATAAAAATTAAGAAAGTTTTTGCTTATTTAAAATTTTACTTACCATTTAAATAATACTATTATTATTACTTTTATCTATTATATTCTATTTTATAGTTAAAGGTACATTGAATTTATGTTTAATTCTATGATTTTCAAGATAATTTTCAAACTCATTGCTTGTATATTCCTTTCCATTGTAGATTCTCCAGTTTAAAATGTATACTCCCAACTTTTTATCAACATATCTTCTATAGATTTTAAACAAGTTAACTGCATCAGAATTGTGTTTCTTGAAAATAACTATAGTCATTTGAGATGAATAATTAAGGAATGTAATGAAATACAAAACACCTATAGTAGACCGATTCCTCATAAGACCACACCGATCCAAATGAATAATCTTAAATGGACTCGATAAGTATATCTCCACTATTTTTTGTACTAATTAAAATATCTTACCTACTTATAATGTTTAAAAAACTGCCTATATCTCCTTTTTTAGTTATGGAAAGTCTCTTAACATGTTATTATTTTATCTTTTACTCAAGATCCTTTATCTATGATCGAGAAGTCTCATGTTCATAATTCATTTTCTTCTTTGAAACTCAAGTAAAATGAGTTTCTTGGATCACCAATTTGGAATAAGATTCCAATTTTTATCTATAATCTTGTGATTACACTTCCATATTTATTATCTTTTATAACACATGAATTATTCATGAATATAAATTCATTACTTTCATCAAATAGTTTCCTCAAACCTAATAGATTTTTCTTTATCCCTTAAACATATAGACCATCCTTGAAATTTATCTTAATTTCTTCATTTTTATCTGAACTAATGTCTTTCATTCTTATAGAAATATAATTTCCAAAATCCACTACTCCTCCATCATGTTCTATAATTTTTTCAAGAGTTTTTTGTAACCGGACTTGGGTAAAGAAAAACCATTATCCATGATCCATGTATTTTCTATTTTACTCTACTTCAATGAAACTTAAAAAATATTGGATCTTTCTCCTTGGTATTGTTTTAGATTTCATTTACCCTTATTCATTTAGGAAGGTTTTCTAGGAAAGATAGTCATGTAATCATTAGATCTATGAACCAGTTGATCATATCTCCCATAAAATTAATCTAATCATTCAAATATATTTTGTATGGGTAGATAAAATATTTCTATATAACCAATTTAACTCATTTATGAATTTATCCTCATATTATTAGAGTTACTATATCTTTATTCATACCTTAAACCTAGTAGAGACATATTATGCCTACATTAATAATACTTATAAAAAAGTTCCACAACACCAGTAGTAACCACTGAATCTAGTCTTATATTGTAATGATTTTTTTGCTAGAAATTTTATGTGATTTGGATAACACTTATGCAACTCACTACCTCATTAGAGAGGATGTTTTTCTAGATACTTTTTCTCCATTTTGGGTGTAGGAGAGAGTTTATATTCACCCTTATTAGACCATATATGACTATATTTTGAATGTGTACCTATAATTTTAGGGAAAATAGATTTACAATGAGACATAGTAGACATATATTTGACATGATGTTGTGAACTCAAGTTTTTGGTAGACTCTGATGGAGCAGCCTTGAAATTTATATATTTATTATTATCATACCTAAATTTATATGAATTCAGATTAAGTATTGGAAATATCCTCATATTTTAACTTTGTTTTCTCCACAAGATCCTTCATGATAGTTTCAATTTCCAAGGATTTCAGTTTAAATTTTTTAATATATTTAGTTTAAAAAGATTCCTTTGTAGAAAATTAATTATAACATTCATATTTTTTCTATTTTATTTATTCAATAGTTTAAATTATTTCTTCATTTGGGTATTCTTATCTAGGAATTCCTCCAATTCAGATTTCAACATGTGTTCTATGTTTGATATTTCATATTCTTCACCTTCATAGGTATTCGATTACACATGTTTCATTATAAGTTCCTATAAAATTAGGAAGTTGTTACCAGCTTATTCAACTAATTAGAATCCATAAGTGACTTATTCCTCTTCCTCCTTAATTAATATATTTATTATTTTTTTGTGGGAAACTTTTTCTGGTTATCACATGAGGCTTATTTTATATACTTAGGCCATCTATTATTTTGAGGATTATCATCGTCACCATCATATTCTCCACTTTTCTTATTTGAAAAATTAATTGAAAAGTTCCCAATATCCCCATAGTTTAATCATTTAAGTGTAAGTTTACATTTTTTTCTATTTACTTTATTTAAGTTCCCCATTATAAGTGAAATGATTTTTTTATGATTACCAAGTTTCTCATATTTACCATTATAGTCACTTTGTTCTTTTGGTTATTTATCTTTAATCTTCAACTTCCATATTGATTCAAAATATTTTTATTCTTTGGATTTATTTTTAAATACTGGAGTATTTCTCAATTTATATGTAATGGGAATGTTATGAATATCATTAAAATTAATATCCCCTATATATTCTAGAGTTAATTTTTTTTGGATCAAACATCCCCAAAAAGTTTCCCATATTTTTTTGAAAATATTAGAGTCTTCCAATTTCTTAGAATATCCTTTATTGTTACCAGTAATTTCATTCTACATTTTAAATAATTCATCAGTGTTTTCATCTTTAGCTATATTGATGTCGTCAAAATTTCTTATCTATATTTGTAGTTTAGATTATTTAACTATGAAATTTCCTTCAAATATTATCTATATCTTATCCCATATTTCCTATACGATTTTTGGGACATCACATAAGTGTAAAATTATCTAGATAAAGACATTATAATGGAATTTCATACCTTCCCATCGGCCTATAAATTTATTTTGTTACTAAAATTAATTTGATCATTTCTATAAAATTATGGGATACTAAATATTGGTTTATTGAAAAATTAAAGGTAAATAGATAAAAATAAATCGAAACATCCTATTATTACAAACATGATAGTTACTCCATTGAAGGTATGGACACCTATACTATTAACTGATTTAATATTATCCATCAAGAAATAATTAGATATATGATAGAGGGAACTTGGTTTCTATGATACCACTTGAAATTTACTAAGAATTGATGCCGCACTTCGAAGGGGGGATTATTTTGATTATAAATAAACCTATATTTTCATTTAATATATTATCAACTCAATATACTTAATCATAACTACTCGTGTGAAATGAACAAGTAAAAAAGACAATGCATAATAAGTTTTTACAAGGCTTGGACCCATTGTGTGTTCCTACTCCTTTCCATGTTCAACTACCACTGAGCCCCAAATTCTCCACAAAATTATTTTGATCAAATATAAGTTGATAATACTAGTATCATATTTTATCCTCATTCATTAGTATCCTACTATAATTTAAAAATCATCCCACTAGTAACATAATGATCAGAATAAAGTAGGAATGATCTAACGAGGATATGGTTTATCAAAAACTGTTGATGATCTCTCCCTTTTCCCTTTAATACAGATAAAATAATATCCTCACTTAGTAAAAAATAAAATGATGACTAAATATTAAAAAACTAGACTCTTATTTTATTTCCCTAAATGCTTGAGATAAAATTTATTATGATAATATCTTATGAACTTCGAGTTACAAGATCTTCATTTTATCTCTATTTACTTTTCAATGATTTACTTTTCTAAAAATTCAATATATAATAATTGAATTTCTTAAAATGAGTTTTTATTCTCAAGGGATTACAGAATCTTGAATTAAATAAATTACTGAAACTCATTAACCACCTTAGGATTATTGAGATTTATTCCTTCTAAATCCTACAACATGAACCTTTATTACTTTATCATTTAGTTAAGACTTATTTTATGTCCCATGATCTCATAATATTCTCTCTTTTATTAACTACATGCAGATAGAGAAATTCTACTTATACCCTTCTTATCAATCTGTTTTCTATCAAAAAACATTTCATAATCTTCTCATGCTTTAATCCATATGTTTATATTTCAAAAATAATGTATTTGTGAATTTATTAGAATTAAAATCATCTTCTTCCAAAATTTTTAGCTTAAAATCATCTCCTTTCATCTTGCTATAAGAAAAAATTCACCACCATATAAAACAAAAATACTCAACAGTTTGAAATTCAGAAATTGAAAACACTAGTTAGAATCACTACAAAATTAATCTACAATGACTAATTAAAATCATGAACATAAAAACATCACCACATGAAAATAACAAAATGATTTTATTCTTAAACATATTTAACCAAATAATTTTTAAATTCCAAATAAACAATTAGTCAAATATTCTCATCTTGAAACCTCAAAAATCCATTGAAAAATACAAACAATTTCAAGTTTTCACCCAAAATAAATTTAAATATATCTTAAATATGATGTTTTAAGATTTTAGGATCAGTTTAATAATCATCATTTTGATTATCTTCTTCATCAGAAATGAATTCTAGAAACTCAATATTTCACAAATTCGAATATCATATAAAGAATCAAATATTATTTTCCCTTAAAATTTTCTTATGAACACACTACATGTAACTCAATTTACCTAAATGAAATCCCCTGTAAGATAATTACTTACATAATTCACACATAGATAATTTAACTTTATTAATTCTTATGTATAATAATCATTATATGCTTCTCTTCAAAACTACATACACTGACTCAAAACTCATTATGTTGCTCAAATATCTGAAATGGTGACCTTGTAGGAGAATTTTCTTACTAGAATCATCACATGTAATCTAAATTCGCATATTCATAGAAGAATTTACCAACATAGGACTAGATAATTTGTCAAATATGACCAACTCAAATATAATATAGGATACTTTCATAGTTTAATCAGGGTAGTTTAATATGAAAATTTATTAAGACAAAATTTTGATATCCTACATAGTAAATATTGATTCCTCAAAAACACTAACATAACTTTCTAAAATCATTTTAGGGAAGCTAAAAAAATCTAAAAAACATTCCAAAAATCTTAAAAACATCTCAGCCATCATTAAATTTTTTTAAAAATATTAAAAAAAGGTTCAACCAATCAATAACTCCAATCCAAGGGTACTTAAAGAACATACTTGGATACAAATATCTAATAAAAAGTAAATTAGGAAATATTAATTATGGTTTTAATTTCAAGTACATTGGGGGTGAACTAGATCATAAGAAATTACTTAATATTAATTATTAATAGTAATATAGTTTTATAAAACAATTTATCATATTACATGGATGGAAATAATTATATTTTTCTTGTAATAGAAAACCATAGAATAATTTTTTTTCTTAATAGATATTAAATTAAATTTCTAAATATAGATCTTAACATGGGGGATTACATTGGGAATATATACATTTTTTACTCAATAGTGATATAATAATGAATTTAAACTGAATAAAGAAATTTTTGGGTTAAAAAAATCCTCTCAATATTGGTACTCCATGTTATACATGTGTTACATGATTTTTAAGAAATGAAAAATGGGATTACAATTTCTATACAAGAAAATAACATTGAATAACTCATTGTGATCTTTTATGTTAATAACATAATTGTCATAAGATAATAATTTCAATAATTTAAAGAGTTTCCTATAAAAATGAATAAAATTTTAAAATATTAATAAAAAAATATGAAATTATTATCAAGTTTATAATTTACTAATTTTTTTTAGAAAATTATTTATCTCACAAAGTAAATTATCTTGTGTGTTGCTTAAAAACTTTAGCATGAAAGATTAAAATGAGGTGTATAATCTAGTATTAGTAGGAATAAAATTAATAAAGGACGATAATAGAAAGGTAGAAGATAAAAAAAATTAGAAGGCTAATTGAAAACCTTTTATACTTGACAACTTAACATACTGATATCAACTTTTTAGTGATATTATATGTGAAATTCCAAAACATCTATATGAATCTCACCATATAGTTGCTAAGATAATTATTAAATGTGTGAGAGGAACAAATGAATATGTTATTGTGTATGTCATAGATGAGAAATTAAGTTATTAAATATATATATTTGGGTTGGGAAAACTATTCTGATGATAAAAAAGTATACTTATTTTGGAATTTTTCTATTAAAGGAAGATATGTTGCATAGAATTTTAAGGAATAAATTTTTGTGACATTGATCATGAACTAGGATGTGTATTTAGACACATCAATACAAAATTATATAAACACTGACATGAATTAATCCTTTCAATTGGATGTAAAAATCAAAGTGTTATCAACTTATCTATGAATCAAGTAAAACATTCTATTTTAAATCACATAATTATCAAATGCCACTTCATCAAAGAAATGTTTAAGAAATAAGAACTACAAATGAAATATTTATTTTATAAAATATTAAGTAGTTTATACCCTAAAAAACTTTCTATCTATGGAATAATTTAATGTTTTGATCTTGATGGAAGGATCTATATATCTCCCAAAATATATATAGGTATTTCTAATAATTTCACTCTTATTTTTTTGTATTTGATTGAAAAGGTGAGTAAAATATTCATAAAACCATTCCTAGAATATATATATATATATATATATATATCTTTATATCATTTGATTAAATGTTAAGGAAAAAGGTGGGGGAAAATGAGAGATAAAGAGGGGGGAGTCAAAAGTAAAAATAATATTTTTTTTCATGAGAAAATTGAGCTAAATTTAATTAAGATAGTTTTGTAATTTATAATTATTTCATTATATGGATAAAGTTTCTAAAAAATCAAAAAGGGTATATTGAGTACATCATTAAAAATATTGAAAATATAGTTTCATAAATTTTATTGAGTTTTCACATGAATTATAGTTAAATAGGGATGCAGGTATCTCAAAAAACCATTTAATACTATGAAATGATATCAATAATATTTTAAAATAGATATGGATAAGGAATTAGTTTCATCATGATATCTATTTTAAAATTTATTTTTTTAATTAAATTGGTTAAATTATTAGTGTTTCAAGATATGTACTGATGTTTTTGTCCTAATAAATACTTTTAAGAAGTTTATAAGGAACTATTAGGTCTTTGAACATCACTAGAGAAGTTTTTACATTGATCTAGGAAGCCACATCCTGATATATATAACTATTCCCATGGTTCATTAATTATCTTAATTAAGTGGTCCCATGTCTTGTTAGCCATTTTCTATAGTGGTAAATATGGGGTATTTTATAAAAAAATGAAATGTTTTAGAACTACAATCTAACCATTTTCATTTGAAGGTGAATCTATTTCACCAAGTTGTGGTGTCAGTCACACTTGAGGGTTCCAAACAACACTGTGTTTGGAAGGAAATAAGTATAGAAATAATACTATTCCATGGTTTAGAGGATGATGTCTCTTGATATTCATATTATGGGAAACAATTATGGATTTCCACTCGCTTTGGGATTAAACCAAATGTGGAAATCTCATATGTGGATGGAGTTATGAGAGGGGGGATACTTAGAAGGATAGTAAGGTCTTGGTTCATCTTCCTTTTAGTGATTTTTATGGTGAAGGCACGTCTATCGGAGCCAAGGATCGTGCTATAGGCATCGGGTTGTCGCTGTGTAGGAGCTTCAATATTGAGATATCAAAAGTGGAGTTAGAATCAATAGTTCTAGTTGGGCTGCAACAAAAAAAGGGTAATGTACAATGGGAGTTAATGTATATAATTAGGAAATGCAAGATCCTCCTTATTCATGGAACTTATATTTTTCACACGTGGAGGGAGGGGAATAGTGTAGCTGACGCTCTTTCCAAAAAAGGCACGTCTGAGTAAAGGTTGATTTTGGACACCAGCCTGAGTTCATTACCTAATGATTGTAAGCTTATTGTTGAAGGTGATTCTCTAGTACTTCACCACTTTTTCCCTCCCTAAGGTGGGCTTGTACTTGTCACGATTTCAATAAAAAATTTAACTTTCAACGAATATTTTGGAAAAAATAATAAATAATTATATGAATGTATAACCATTATGATGGGTCAATATAAAGGTTAATAATGACACTATAGTTTTTTTTTGAAACATCCATTTTGATTAAATCTTCTGAATTTTAAAATTTTATAAATGATTAAATTTTTAAAAGAAAAATTAGGAGATTACCCTGATTTTAGTAAGATTATATTTCATTAGAGTATCATCACACTATGGTAAAAATACCATTTTTTGGTTAGGAAAACTTCTATTAAAATCATATTTTTAAATCTCTTTAAGTCACATAGAGATAAAATAATGATATAATTAATTTAATTCATCTTAAATTGTTGATTTGTTTTAGGTATTTAAATAATATTATAAATATAATAATCCTAGATGATTTTTTATATACCTTTGAATAAATAACCATTAATGGTAGGATAAGGAACCTATTTAAAGGTTAGTTTTTATATGAAGAATCATAACTTTAAGTGATTAACTACCATACTTTTGGGGGAGAATAATAAAAATATCCAATTGAGAGACTCTAATACATTGTATTCGGAGATTATTGATCAAATTATTTTTTAATTCATATTTTTTTAGGAATATATATTAGAATATTGAGGTGTGGTTATGTATGTTGTTTCACATGGATTGGTGAAACCACATTGGGTGGGAGGGTGAATCAGTGTGGGTTAATTTTAATGAATTAAGACTTTATCATTTTTACCAATTCAAAAATTTAGTTAATGAACATCTCTTTATTATTTTATCACTTAATTCACAAGTGTTAAATGATAAAAAAAATATGGAATGAAAGGAATTTATGATTCTCTTCTAATATTAATGACTACATATTTGGTGTATGGTGAATGTTATCCGACTTACACACAACATATATTTTATTATAAAAATGAATCTTAGAAAGGTTATATGCTTAGAATTGTTATCCTATAATTAATTGAGTTATATGAAAGAACCAATTTTCTATTGTTATAAATCTTGAAACAACTTGGTCTTCCTCTTTAAATAAAAGATTTAATTGGATAATTTTGAATTGTCATCAATTGTATAAGAATAACTCTCTCCTAGATGTATTATCATAATGTCCTTACTTATATATATATAAATCAACAAGGGGTTCATTTTTATAAATAAATCAGAAAATGTTTTTTTGATGTGGCTCGTAACCACTTTCACTATTAATTTTTTTGATAATTTCAAAACTTATTTATTGTACTGTTAAATTTTTTCAAAGACCTTATTACAATCGTTTATTCTCTCTAATATAAGTATAATTGACTATTAATATTTTTCAATATTTTAATAGTCGTGTTTATTATGTATTTCGTATTTCTTCCATTTATATGTTAGTGTTGAAGTGATCGTGAAGCATGAAGTACAATCAACTACATGACCAGATGCATCAACTGTATGAAGAAAAGAGAAGATACCATAAGATAAGAAGTTAAAAATTTTATAATTGACGAATCAAACATATGACTCAGTGTATTAACCACATAAAAAAATAAAATTTATTGTAAGATATATAGTCAAAAAATTTCCAAAATTTGAACAAACCGCATGAAGAAGCTTGATCAACTGAATGAATATGGATCAACAATAACACAGGTAATCATAATTTTTTATAATTTTTGGATAAACCAAACATTTTATATCGATCAACTGCATATTTAAATTTCGATCCACTATACATTGAAATTTTAATAGACCACACAATATATATCGATCAACCACACATTAAAATTTTGATCGACCACATGATGAAATTCATATCAACTTTAAGATCATTTCCAATAAACCTCATAAGAATAGTATGAACTATCAAAAGTTATGTGTAACAAATATGATTTTTTCATGTTTTATTTTATAAAATTATATGGATTGTTTATAGAGATAGGAATTAAAAAATCATGGGATTTTAAGGCCTGGTGTGCCTAAAATAAATTTTTGAAACATAATAAATATATTAAATTCACACACACCCTGTTTTCTTGAAAAATTTGAAAAATTACAATTGGAGGATCAGATTTGAAATATGTGGACATTGTTGAGTTCAAATCATGAGCTTTACCTCAGACATGATATATCCTTATAGCACATTTAATGTTTGGGTTGAATGCGGTCATGTGTAGACTTTTAAATTAATTAATTGAATAAATTATTTTTTAGTTAAATTACCCTAAACTAACAAATTTTCTATTTATACACTTTTATGGAAAATTTTAGGTTTCGTTGCATAAACCTGAAAACTGAGAGGATCCATTGGAGAGAATTGGAGGAGATTCATTTGGAGAGTGATGAACATATCTTGGACCATTGATCTGTGTGCGACAAAACTCAAGGATATTTCCAATAAAAATAATAAAAAATCATTCTTCACCAATAATTAACCCAAATCAAGGTTGGATAATGTTTTATTTAAATTTATCTCCATTGATTTATTTCTATAATGAATGTGAATCAATCAACTAATGAGTTGATTCATAGATCATGCGTATTTTGGGTATAAGATAGATATTATATAGGATTTGGGGATTTATTATTGATTAGTTTATTATCACTTTGTTATTTTTTCTAATGATAATTAATTGAGGATGGAAAAAACATTATCTGAGGTCTATTACTCATGTTTGTGTGTGTATTTATTCTCCCGTTATTCATTCATCATGGGAAAATCCTTTGGGACATGGTTTGATGAATACCTATTAATCAATTTTTCACACCTGATTCTTGGAATAATGGACTGATACCATATATTTAGTTACAAATTGATGAAAAATCGAGCTAAAAAGATAGAAAAGATAGATCATGTTTAGATCATAGGGGTTCATGCATTGGGTTTTGGCATGCGATGAAGGTGTGGCTTCAACTAATTTTTTCTAGAGAATCGGAACCCGGAATACATCCAACCGATGATGATAGTGGATATACTACCTTGGATATGCGATAATCTTTGACACCAGGTATGAAATCAGTGGCAATAGAGTTGTGGAATATGTAGGGGATGAATCACATGTTTTTCAAAATCCCATAGAACATGGAGTGTAATGCGGGATTACATGGAATTTGGGGCCTTGGATGTAGTTATAGGATTTCCTTAGAAATTAAAATATCACACAATGTGTGACCTTTATCACATGGCATGTAACATGAACTAGAATCTTAGTATGAAACTTGGAGGGTACACGAACATGAACAAGAGTACACAGTAATAGACATTGTGTGTGCTCTGACCCGAACACGGCTAGGCCAGGTGTACATGGTAAGAGATGTGTACTTGGACATAGTTAGGATTTCACAATCTTAAACACACCATGTACTCAAACACAGACATGGTCACGTGCCATGATACATGGGAATGACCTGACACAAAATTGAAACACTGTGTACTTCTAGTATAAGCTGTGTAATCCTTCAAACATGTATTAGAACCATTTTTCTATTCATCTTGGAAAAGTTTTATTAGGGTGCGTTCCCTTGATCCATTCATTGAGGGTTAGTATAGAATCCTATCCTACAAAAAGGATGGTTATCCCTTCAGTGGGACTTCAATCTTAGAGAGAGTTGTTGGAATCCTTCTATGGGTCTTGGAGTGAGATCCTATATCATCATCTCTCTTTAAGTGAAGTTCTTAGTATCATTATGACCAACACTAAGAATGTGTCTATCATCTACTTAGTAGGTTATTCTAGATTTAGTTTTTAGTATACCCCATGGACTTGGGTGTAATCCTCATATGTGTATCATTCTCTTTGGACTTACAATGTGTACTTATTATAGATATACCTGAAGATTGTGACATCTTTGAAAGACGTCATCATTATTATGAGACTCTTTAGGGTGTTCTCCCAGATGATAGCTATGTGGAACCTTCAAACAGGAAAACTTTACTGGAATTATACTTGTGACTTTACCCTAAGAATGTTTTTATTTATTGAGTATATTTGGATATTATTGTTATTTGTGATATAGACATATACCTTTGATGATATAACTATTATTATTGATTTGATCTTATTAGTGATTTTGGGGTGTCCTACTGGGTATTGTTATAATAACCCATAAATGGGATTTTCCCATATGGGTCATGTATTATGTGGATGATCAACCTTTTGATGGAGTTATAAAGGGAATATGAACCAGGGGAGCTTAGTTACCCAAAAAGAGTGAGGTGTGTTCCTATTCTCACCTTGAAAACAATCCTCACCATTTTTAGGTTGGAATTGTTTTCATTTTCATTATGGTGGGTTTGTCTTTGACCCCTTTTCTTTATAGTACATTTTTAGACTCTGATAGTGGGATTTTAGACATATGCATGGATGGTTTATCAGTTGTTTTACATTTTAGCATGGTATGATCTCGGAGATATGTTTGTGTGTACATGTACATTAGGATAAGGCCTCCCATGTGATTTATATTCCTACTCAATTCTAGTCTCTTTCCCCTAGCCTATTGAAGGTGGGATTGGGGTACCCATGACATGGTTCATGTTGTGATGGTTCGTGAAAGAGTAGCATCAAAGGAATTCAGTTCTAACTTAGGACCAAAGTTCATGAGATTGGTTTAGAGAAACAATGTAAGTTGTTTTGAGTTTAGATTTCAGGATATGGACTCTAGTGTTGGTGTGGCGGCCAAAGTATCCAGAAACTAGGAATATTATCCCCTAACTTTTGACTATGTACATGTAGACATTGGTTGTAGGGAAAACATTGGTATATGCATCATATAAAAATGGGTTTTGGTTTCTATGTACTTATTGAGAAACTCTCCAAATATACTCATTGATCATGGTATATCATGTGTTTTTAGGAGACCTATGTGACATTTTCCAGCTAAGATTCATCATCTGGATTACAAGGATGATCCCCTTAGTGACGAGGATTCAATATAGGGACCTATTCAAGAGGTGTTACCACTAGGTGGTTCACTATTCATTCCACCACATATCAAGCAGTAGATGGTACCAATAGTACTAGTGGATGAGGTGTACATGCTGATCAGGCTTCATTAGTTTTAGTGATAGATACCCCTTAGGTTCGAAGTTGAGCCCGACCCATAGGGAGTTGAGGAATGGATTTAGGCGGTGTTGTGAGTTTTCCATATTGTCAAGACACCGGAGGATCAGATGGTGGTCTTGGAAGCGAGCCTTCTCCATGGATATAGAGGAATATGATGGGGTTTATTGACCCATTTATATGACGAGGTTACTCTTACATAGTCAATGTTCATGTACCTTTTCAAAGTGTAATTATTTCTAACTACATTGAGTGATGTGAAAATCCAAGAGCTTATATAGATTTAGAAGGGAATTATGATTGTGGCTAAGTATTCATCGAGGTTTACTAGCCTCTCTCGATAGTAGACGAATATGGTTAATTTTTTTTGAGATTGGACTTTAAAGTGAGGAATATGTAGAAACATTTTATACAGCTTTATACCTCTAGTAATTCCTATAAATGTTGGGGTGAAAGAGTGTGATTTGGTGGTAAAGAGTTTCCTGGATGAGAAGAGGCAGATAGTTGTAGTCAGCAGTGAAAAAACATGAATAGATTCTACAGAAGAAGGGATATAATGTTAGACTTTGGGAATTAGATGTGAAATACATTTCAAGAGGTGATCCCATGATAGAGGGATCATATTTCGAGGCCCATAGGATGGATCTAGTTAGCATAAGGATAGGCGGTGTCACTCTTCTGATGATAGGGCACATATCAAACGGGATTATATGACCCACCTTATGGATGATATATAGACAATGGATGCACTTCCATGGTATAGGAATCATCATGAGAAGGTAAATACTTAGGGAGGAAGGCTTAGTAGATTAGCTATATAGAAACCCTGCTTTAAAAAAAAAATATTACAACATTTTAAAGATAAAAAAGATAAAATCATTACACAAACAGGATCCAATGGTTCAGTGTCTTGTGATAATAAAGACCATACAAAAATTTTATATAATAAAACATAAAAATTTATTTAATTCCTTATTCTCTAGCTTCTTATTGGACCATGTGTTCTCCTTAGTACAAGTATTCATATGAGGATATAAATCAAAAGGGGGTGAGATAAAATCCCAGTAAGAGGATAGATAATAACATGAATCAATATAGCATGGGTGGGAATAATCATTATCATCATAACATAATAATGGTATCATCATCATAATCATTAGAGGAAACATTAGATAAAGGTATGGTATGCAGCAATGTATAAAAATGAAACATCATGTTTTAGTGGTCAAATAAGACACATAGTTGTGAACAAAAAAACATCATGTTCATGCTTTTTCACTTTTTTTTCATGAGATACATAAAATTACCCATTGAATTGGAGTGATATATAATTATGGGTGAACCTATCACATCATAACATTTATATGCGCTATATAATTTCATTCGCACCCATCATATCAAAGCATTTACATTATCATGCAAGCCACATAGAACATATACCAATATTTGAAAAAAATAACCCATGGAAAGGAATGAGTTTAATTTAATAAAGGATACATTTACAAAATTTGGAGTTCCCAAGATCAACCTAGGATTATATTTTTTGTATAAATGTTGATTGAAGAGTAAACGATCTCATGAGAATTAAAAGATTTGTTTTTTTGAAAGAAGAGTTATTTGGGAAAAATATTTTCATTTTTCATAAAACTATATTGAAAACATATATATCCTAGAAAATAAAAGGAAATAAAAAATAAATTCTTTTTATAGAAAAATAAAGGAAAATCCATATCGAATATGGTTGAAAGATAGAAAACCCAAAGGTAGTGAGCTGGTTTCAAGAATTCCCCTTACCTTATGTCTGAATTATTTATTCACTTTAATATGCTGGATAATAAAATTAAATTAGTTAATTAACAAATAAATATACTTTTGTAAAAGAATTTTATTAATTATAGTTTTATTAATTTCATTTATGGGCTTTTTTATTAGTTATAGATTTCATTTTCATTGTTTGGGAGAGTTCGTTTTCTTGGTTTTCATGATCGGTTCACTTGTACATAAGTATGGAAGTTCATGTACAATTGGAATAATTATTCAAAATTAAAATTATTGGATATTAATGACTATCCATAATTTTAAATGGTTATATATATATATATATATCATTTTTCTATATAATATTAGGATTAGTCATTAGATAAGCCATTTTGATAATCATTCAGATTATTACGGAGGTTTTTTGATCACAATGTACTCATTTTGTTTTATCATTTTGTATTATGTAAATATGTTACTTACATAAAATAAAAGGTTTATAAAAATAAAATTTATAATATTTTTTATCCATAAAAATGGTTTCATAACCAGCCTTAAAGGAAGAAAGGGAAAATGAAAACATGTCATCCTTGAAGGTGATAAATCACTACCTCATGGATGATGCTATCATTTTAAGAATAAAAGAGAGAGGAGAAGGGGTTTGATGATGGATTATTGAATTAGAACTATAAAATTCCATTATATGAAAGGTTTTTGAGTTATCATGCCATTTGGATGATGGGATATGAGGGAGAATAAGAAAATTAATTAAAAGAAAAGAAAAATGATTTTACCTCTTGAATCCTTCTCCTTGACAACTTCCTTAGGGAAAAGCGATTGATATTTGATGATACCAAGAGATACTTAACACATGGGAGGTGATGAGAAGAGTATTGGGAAGAATTTGGGAAATAAAAAAATATGGAATGTGTGAAGGGAAGAGGTGGTGAGGGGTAGTATTTATAGGGGAGGTGAGGGGTGTTTTCTCAGTATTTTATTCATTAGTTTATTAATTTGGATCAGGACTATGAATAGTTTGAGCATTATCACTAAATATATTAATATAATTAAGGTTAGTTAGAGATTATTATGATTACATCAGTGATGAATCAAGTAATAGTGCATTTTAAATATAATATATATATACCATAAATTTCTGTATTTTACAATTCACAAAAAATTCAAGTATTTCAGAAAAATCCCAAAAAATAACCCTAACCATTTTTTGATATGTAGAATTAAAAAATGAACTCCATTTTATGAAAATAATTTTCTATGTATGATAAATTTAATTTTTAATTAAAATCATCATTTACTTGAAAAATACCAATTTTAAAATTATAACTCATTTTATAACACTTTTAAAAATTAATTAAGTTCTCATAAAATTATCTTATAATCATAAAAAATTAAAATATTAATTTATAAATACATTTTATTAAAATAAATTTTATTTTAAATTATTATATTAATTAGAAAAATTTAATTGAATATTTATGACTTACAAAAATACCTACACTTAATTAATAATTTATAGAAAAATTATTTACTTATACTATGATATAATTATATCATATTACCATTTATAAGATGCATAAATTTATTTATACTTTCATGAGTAAGGTTATTATTTTATTGGATGGTTTACTGTTCATAAGGGTCATATAACTATTCTAGAGGTCAAGTTATTATTCCATTTTTATAAGTTTCTTAACTAGTAGAAATACCTGTTATACCATTCATTATTCATTTATAAAGTTTGTATTGTGTTATATAAGTGATTTTATGTGATTTGTACTATATTAAATAATTATAAGAAAGAAATTCTCATTGGTAAAATTTTGGGTAATTAAATTCTTCTCCCTTATGAAATTTCACCCTCGAAATTTCATTTTACATAATATATTGAAAAAAGGGAGGATAGTTCTCATTAATCACTTCTTTCTATTCCCATGTTTCCTCTTAGTACTTATGGTTCTTCCATAGTACTTTGACCATGTGAGTAGTCTTATTGAGTAGAAATTTATCTCTATAGTCCAAGATCTTCACTGGTTTGTCCTTGTAAGAGAGATCATCTTCCAACTATACCAACTCTGGATTTAGTACATCTGAGGGATCCAGTATATACTTACTCAAGAGGTATACTTGAATACATCATGTACTTGAGACATAGTTGGTGGGATTTCCAGTCGATAGGCCAAAACTTTGACATGATTAAGAATCTCAAAGGGGCCAATGTACATGGGACTCAAATTTCCTTTCTCCCAAATATCATGATCCTCTTCTATGGATATATGTGTAGTAATACCATGTATTTGACCTTAAACTCAAGGTCGCATCAATGATTGTGTATATAGATCTTATATATAATTTGATCTACCTTTTTGTATTGCTGAATGGTTTTCACCTTTTACACCATTCTTCGACCATTTTATGTTCTATCAGCTTATACTCCCCAAATTCATCACAACACATCGGTGTTCTGCATCATTTCCTTTAAATGGATTCATATGGATCCATTTGGTGGCTTTAGTGAAAACTTTTATTGCAAGAGAACTCAAGGAGAGGTAGATTTTGGTCTCATCCTCTTTTGAAGTACATAGAACATGCCTGCAACATGTATTACAGTTTCTGGATAGTTCATTCAAATTGACCATCAGTTTGAGGATGATAAGAGATACTGAAGTTCAGCTCTGTGTTTAGAGAATATTGGAGACTTTTCCATAACCTAGAGGTGAATATTAGATATCAATTAGATAAAATAGATAGTGGTAATCTATGTAGAATTTACAGTTATCTTATTTATATCCATTATAGTTTATCCAGTGATAATTCCTCTTATATTGTGATAAAGTGACCAATATTTCTAAGACAATCCACAATAACCCATATAGAATTATTTCCTCTAGATTTTCTCAGAATTCCGATGAAAAATTCCATGGTGATGTTTTCCCATTTCCATGTTGTTATGGGTAATGGTTGGATCATCACATTATAATTTTGTATTTCAGTCTTCACTTGTTGACATACCAGGCACTTTGATGTATATTCAGTAGTCTCATTATTCATATTATACCACCAAAAGTTCTCTCAATGGTCTTTATATATCTTTGTGCTCCATGGGTGAATAGATAAGGTGGAGTTATATGAATCATTAAAAAGATCATTATTTATCTCTAGATTAGATGGTACACATAATCGTGACCCAAATCTTACAACTCATTACTAAAAAAGTTTAAACTCTGAGGATTTCCCCTTTCTCATGGATTCCACCTTCTTGTGAATTTCCACATTATTTCTTTGAGTATTATTTATTTTCACTATAAGGGATGGTTGAGAAATCATTTGAGAAAATATTGATGATGTTCCTTCCTTAATGATTCACATGTCCATCCTTTCAAAAATAATAAGATTGGATACTTCTCAATTTTCACCATTGATAATGTTGTAGGATCTATTCCACTTAGAGCATCCACCACTTTATTTGACTTTCCAGGATGGTAGTAGACTGATAAGTCATAATACGTGATGAACTATAATAATATTTTCTGGTGCATATTAAGATAATTTTGTGTGAATATATATTTGAGCCTCTTATTATTAGTATATATTTAAAACTCCCCCTATAGAGATCATTTCTACCATATTTTCAATACAAAGATCACTCTTTCCAACTTCAGATCATGCGTGGGATAGTTTTTCTCAGGAATTTTCAATTTCCTTGAGGTGTAGGCTATAAATTTATAATTTTAAATTTGTATAAAACCTAATATATTTTTTGAATAATTTATCTATAATACAAATAGTTCCCCACTTTTTGGAAGTGCGAGTACTTTCGCAATGATAAGCCTTCGTTTTTACTCTTTGAAGTGGTCTTTACATTCATTGGTCCAAAAAAACTTTTCTCCCTTCTAATTCATCATTGTTAGTGAATTTTATAATCATAAGAAGTTCTTAAAAAATCAATTATAATACCTAGATATACCAAAGAAACTATGGAACTCCATTACTAATGTTGTTCTGGTCCACTTTTCAATTACCTTTGTCTTGGAAGGGTCTACGAATATTCCTTTTCAGGTGATAAAATGCCCCCAAAATGATACTTTCTCCATCCAAAACTCCCATTTTTTGTACTTTTCATAACGTTTATCCCTTCATAAATTCTTTAGAACAATATTCAAATGATCCTATTTTTCCTCCTTTCCCTAGAGTATATCAGAATATGATCAATAAAGATTATGAAAAATTTATATAGGTAATCTTTAAAGACTCTATTCATTAAGTCCATGAATATTTTTGGAGAATTAGTGAGTCCAAAGGGAATCACTATGAAATCATAGTGACCATACCTCATTTTAATGGTATTATTGGGAATATCTTCATTCCTCACCTTTAATTTGTGATATCTTGACCAAAGGTCCACCTTAGAGAAATACTTGGAATCATGCAGTTGATTGAACAAGTCATCTATCTGGGGAAGGGTATACTTTTTATTTATTGTGATTTTGTAGAGTTCATGATAATCATTATAGAGGCACATTGATCCATCCTTCTTCTTGATTAAGAAGACTAGTTCACCCCATGGCGAAGCACTCGGGCATATAAAACCCTTATCTAGGTTCTATTGTAACTTCTTTTTCAATTTTTCCAACCTAATGGTGGATATTCTATAAGGTGTATTTGATATAGGAAGAGATCCAAGAATAAGTTCAATTGTGAACTCAACCTCTTTCTCAAGAGGAAGACCATGAAATTCTTCAGGGAACACATTAGTTTATCCCCTCATGATGGGAATGTCCTTGAGCATGATTATCTCCATTATCTCAATCATTTGAGCTAGATATTCCTGCTCTGAAGGAAATAATATCCACACTTGAGATGATGATTCTAAAGGTTATGCATCCCCTCCTTACAGTTGTACAAAATTGGAGGATGGTTTAGGATTTGAAGTGTGATCTACCTTTCTTAATAGTTGATGTTGTATTTGTATAAAGATATCAAATACATGCACAAAATAGAATCAAACTCTACCAAAGGAAGTAAGACAAGATTTTATGGGAGGTTCAGTCCACAAATATTAAATAGTGAGAATTTATATACTTTGGATGAAATAATTTCCCACTTTTTGTTCTCACAGATAACTTAACCTTTATATTTTGGGGTGGTGTTTGAATAGTCATCCTAATTTTACAAGATATAAAATAATTCATAGTACCATAATCAAATAGTAAGTTCACTATTCATGAATAAATAACCAGCACACATATCACCATATCATTGTTGGGATCCACCTCAGTAATAGTGATGGCATAACCCTTCCCTTGATTATTTGGATTTGGTGGCTGATGATGCTACTTAACCTTGAGGAATTGAGGTTTAGTGTACTAGATTTCATAGTTCCCTTTCTACATATAGTTGAATCATTAAACCATGGGTGGTGATCTTGTTTACTCCAGCACATTGTCCTACTTCATCATGTCTCTTTTACATTCATGAGATTGGTGTCATTCTCTCCCAAACTTAAAACATTTACCCATTCCTTTTATTCAATTACCATGATGCTTCTTACTACATTTTTTACATGTGGGTGGTTGAGTTTTCATTCCAACTTTATGATTAGATCCTCCGATTTGAAACTCCATATTTTGTTTCTTATCACCATATCCATGGGACCATTCTCCAAACTCCATCTCCACTTTTACAT
Organism: Viscum album; assembly: GCA_963277665.1. Taxonomy (NCBI): domain Eukaryota; kingdom Viridiplantae; phylum Streptophyta; class Magnoliopsida; order Santalales; family Viscaceae; genus Viscum; species Viscum album. The sequence continues at coordinate 1,655,003,488 of OY728125.1, forward strand.
CACATTGAACAACTTCATCATAACTCACAAAGTCTCGAATTTATAGTGCCTTTAAAAGGTTTAGTTTTGAACCATTAAATAATATATCAATTTTTCTCTCATTGTTGAAAACAAAACACGAAGCGTACCTTACAATCGCTATGTAATTTTTATTATAGGCCATGATAGATTCACTATGCTTTTGATTTATCTCTATGAACTATCTCTCCATATTTTTACAAAGAGTACAAGGAATATAATTATTAAGAAACATTATCTTAAATTCTTTTCACTCCATCTCTTCAATTTCTTCCTTCAATTAGGAGTTCTTAATCAACGCCCACCATTGGTCAGACTCTCTATCTTAACGATAAATGGCTAGATTCACCTTCTCCATATTAAAACTGATAAGTATATAAAATAACTTCTCTATTTAGTTGACCCACTATTCCAATAATAGTGGATCAAAAGATCCACTAAATGGCGGGGGTCGTTTCCATATAAAAATTTCGATATCTAGTTTATCCCTCTTAGGTGAAGGAGGATGTCCTACATTATTTAGGTTCTTGTTCCTATCCTAATACATATAGGTAAGAATCTCTATGAAATTGTGAAATCCACCTCCCAAATCATTAAGGATGTCGTTTGGGAAATCGTTGCATTGTCCGTCGGATGGGTTGTTGGCCTGGTTTCTCCTGATTCCCGCCATTTTGTAAAATAGAAAAGGTTAGAACAAAACATAACTCTACAATTAATGAATAAATAATTTAATTATTTTTATAATTAAGTCTAATGGAATATATTGTGGTATCCCTATTTTTAATATTTATATAATAAAAACCATCTTAGGTGATTACATACACTTAGTCTCATACAAAGGGTTTTTACTAAGATTCTCTAATCTTAATTCCCAAATTAACTAAATGTACTCTAATACCAACTATAGTAACCCTGATTTTTCATAAAAATCTATTACATAATTTTAAATATATATAATATAAAATATTTAGAAAACTAGGATCCAATGGTTTAGTGTATTTGAAAAATTCGGACCATAGATAACTTTTATATAATAAAACAAAAACATTTATTTAATTCCTTATTCTCTAGATTCTTATTGGACCTTGTGTTCTCTTTAGTACAAGTTTTAACCTAAGGATATATATCAAATTATTGGTCAACTAAAAGCCTAGTAGGAGGATATATAAGAACATGAATCAGTATAGAATGGTTGAGAATAATCATTATCATCATAACATAATCATGGTATCATCATCATAATCATGATATAAAACATTAGATAATGGAATGGAATGTGGAAATACATAAAAATGAAATATCATGTCTTAGTGGTAAAATAACACACATAGTTTTTAACAAATATATCATCAATTTCATGAGTTTTCACTTTTTATCCTGAGATACAACACATTATCCAATACATTGGATCTCTATATAATTTTGGGTGCACTCATCACATCATAAAATTTACATTATATGGAATGAAACATAGAAAGTATATCAATATTGGACATAAAATTACCCATGTGAAGGAGTGGGTTTCATTTCATAAAGAATACATTCATAATCATTGTATTTCCCAAGAAAAAAATGGGACAATATTCTTGTTATCAATCTTGATTGAAGAAGAAATATTCTCAAGAGATGTAAAAGATGTGTTTTTTTTAAGAAGAGTTCTTTTGGAAAAATCTTTGAATTTTCCATAAAAAATGGCTGGAAACTTGTATATCCGAGAAAACAAAATGGAAGGAAAAAGAAATTATATTTATATAAAGACAAAGTAACATCCATACCAAATACAGGTGAAAAAGAGAAAACCAAAGTAAGAGAGTTTGGTTTGAAAATTCCCCTTACCTCATATCTGAATGCATTCTTCACTTCAATATATTAGATAATCACATTAAATTTACTAATTAAAAAATTCATAACCTTTAATACATTAAATTTATTCATTATAGTTCTATTAATTTCATTTTTGGGATTTCTAACGAGTTATAGAGTTCAATTTCATTGTTTAGGAGTGTTCATTTTCTTGGTTTTCATGATTAGTTCGCTTGTACATAAGTATAGAAGTTCATGTACAATTAGAATAATTATCAAGAACTGAAAATATATGTTATATATGAACATTAATAATTTTAAATGGTTATATATATATATCATTTTGTTATAATAAATGAGGATTAGTCATTAAATAAGGCATTAGTGGCAATTGTTTAGATTGTTACAACGGTTTTTTATCACAACTTACTCAATTTCATTTATCATTTACTGTTATGTATATTTGTTACTTATAGAACATAAAAAGGGTTATAAAATAAAATTTAAATTCTAATTTAACCATTAAAATGGTTTTATAAAAACCCTTAAAGGTGGTAAAGTAAAATAAAAACATGTTATCCATGGAGGTGATAAATCAACACCGCATAGACAATGATTTCATTTTAAAAAAAAGGGAGTGGATAAGGGGTTTGATTTTGGATTATTCCATTGTCATAAAAAAATTACATTATATTTAATGTAATGGAGTTATTATTACATTTGGAAGAGGGGATATTAGGAAAGAATAAGAAAATAAAATAACTTGAAAATAAATCAAAAGAAAAGAAAGAGGATTTTACCCCTTGAATCCTTCTCCTTGAAAACCTCCTTAGGGAAAAGGGTTTGGTATTTTTTTAGACCAAGAGCACATAGACGTGGGGGAGAGGATTGGGAATAGTATTGGGAATAATTTTTAAAAGGCTCAAAGCGTGGAAGGTGTGAGGATAAGAGGTGGTGAAGGATGGTATTTATTAGGGGGAAAGGGATGCTTTCTCACTATTTTATTCATTAGTTTATTATTTTATCTCCAAAATATGAATAGGTTGAGAATTATCAATAAAAATATTAAAATAATTAATGGGAGTTCAAGATTATTATTCTTACAACAAAAATGACTCAAGTAATAGTGTATTTAACTTATAATGTATTTATACTGTAAATTACCATATTTTACTATTTACAAAAATTCAAGTATTTCATAAAAATACCAAAAAAATACCCTAAACATTTTTCGACATCTCGAATTAAAAAATGAACTCCATTTTAGGAAAATAATTTTCTAAGTATAATAAATTTAATTTTTAATTAAAATCATCATTTAGTTGGAAAATACCAATTTTAAAATTATAACTCATTTTATAACACTTTGAAAAATTAATTAAGGTCTCATAAAATTATCTTATAATCATAAAAAAATAAAATAATAATTTATAAAAAAAATTTATGAAAATAAAATTTCTTTTAAATCATTATATTGATTAGAAAATTAGAATTTAATATTTATGATGTACAAAAATTCAAACACTAAATTATTAATTTCTATTATATTTATTTACTTATAATATGATATAATTATACAATATTACCATTTATAGGATGCTGAAATTTTATATTTAATTTTATGTTTGAGGTTACTATTCTATTGGTCGATTTACTATTCATAAGGGCTATGTTACTATTTCAAAGTTCAAGTTAATATTCCATTTTTATAGGTTCTTTAACTTCTAGAAATAACTCTTATACATTAAATTCTTCATTCATAATGTTTGTGCTGTGTTCTCTAAGTGATTTTATGTGATTTATACTATATGACATAATTATAAGAAAGTAATTTCCATTAATAAAATTTTGGGTCATTACAAGCCATTAGGGAATCAAAAGGTGGTAGATGTTTTGATTTTTTAACAATCACCACCCTAGGTGGTCCATTATAGGCTTAAGAAGCTAGGGGAAAAGGGAAAGGGTCATTGAAGGTGGTCGATGCTTATAAAGTAGAAGCTACAGGGATGATACGAGGTACAATTTGCGTCTCTTCTACTTTAGCTTAAGTATTGATAAACATAGGTACCATCCATTCCTTTATTCCCACTTATCTGGATTGAGACATAGAGATTCTGATGGAGCCCTTAGATCATCCCTTGCGCTTGGAGACTCTAGTTGGAGGTGACTCCGTGACCACACACATTTGAATAAAGTGGGAACTAAATCTTGTAGGTGAGAGTTTTGTTTGGTATATATTTGTAGTAGTTATGAGGCCTTATAATGTCATATTTTTCATGTATTATTTATCTATAGTTCATTCCCAAATAGACTATTTCAAATGGAGGATATGGTGTGTCCACAATGATGGGATGAGGTTTTCCTTTATTGTTTAAAAGGAAACCTAGGGGCATAATATGGAATAATGTATAGGAAGGTACAACTAATTACTCACTAGTTTGATAGAATAAACCTTGGTATAGTGGATGCTAGTAGTTTTCAGTTTCTTATTGTGGTGGCAGAGTATGTGGAAGTATTTCCTGAGGACATGTTAGGATTAAACCCCCATCAGAGATCGAATTTTGTATTGATCTACATCTATAGAAAACCATGATATTTGAACCATCATATCAGATGTATCATGTAGAGCTTCACAAACTTTGGGTGGTGTTTGAGGACTTGTAGAGGAAAGGATTTTTAAGACCCATTTTTTTTACCTTGGATAGCCTCACTGTTTGTCTCCAAGAAGGAAAAGGAGGGATTGATGTTTGTGTGAATTACCATCACCTAAACTATGTGACCATAAAGAATAAGTATCCACTATCTAGGATCAAATAACTCTTTGATTATTTTAGAGGGGCACAATGGTTCTCAAAAGATTAACCTCAGATCGGGTTATAAGCAGTTCTGAGTACATGATGAGGATATATCGAAGATGAAATTTTGATGTCTCTATGGAAACTATGAGTACTTGGTGATACCCTTCAACATGAAGAAAACTGCAGTAGTGTTCAGGTGACTCATGAACCATATATTTTATCCTTTCTTATACTAGGGTGTGGTGGTCTATATCGATGATATCCAATTGTACTCAGCATATGAGGAGGAACATGTGAGACACTTGAGGATGGTTCTGGATATAATTTGAGAGAACCAACCTTATAGGAAGCTCTTTAAAGTGACAGTTCTAGGTTCAGGAGGTCCACTTTCAAGTACATGTTATATCAGAATACGAGGTTGTAGTGGACCTGAAGAAGGTTGAGGTAGTGTTAATTTGGGATCCACTCAAGACTATGATGGAGGTGCATAAATTCCTTGGATTGGTATGCTACTATTGAAGATTCATACCTGATTTCTCTAGGATATCATCTCCCTTGACAGCTTAGACCCAAAAGTGAAAGCGTTTCATGTGGAAAGAGAGGAGCCAATAATCTTTATTGAATTTAATGTAAATATTGATGAGAACTCCCATATTATGATTACTATATATGGATTTTGAGTACATAGTGTTCTACGATTCATCTAGGACGGGGTTTGGTTGTGTTTTGATGTAGAGGAAGTGATTGCCTTTAGTTTATGCTAGTTGTGACCACATGAGTAAAACTATGTGACCCATGATCTTGAGTTAGAAGTTATAGTATCCACACTCACTACTACAAAAGAGGACATTAACAACTCCAGAATATGCCTTTATAAGTTCTAAGAAATCACTAATAATCAGATCATGGTTAATGGCCCCAAAATTTTATCAGTGCTAAAAACATGATGTTAAAGACCCCCTTCAATAGTGCTATTAAATAGTTCCTTTAACAACTCTTTTTTAGAATTATTAAAGGGTCTGTTTAACAGTGTTTTTAGCACTATTAAATAAGGCCTTTAATGGTGCTTTTTCTTGAGTTGATATAGGAAATATTGTTAAAGGGGATAGTTTTTTTTCGGACATCCATGAGCCTGAACTCTTTATCAACACTTTCATGACACCTTTAACAGCCCTCCCACCACCTTTATGACCAATTTTCACCCCACCACCCCTTTTATCAGTGCTTTGTGATTTTCCAACCTGATGTGTTCCCACTTGGATTCAACCCCTACACCTATCCTTTGAATATGGAACACCTTTAACACTACAACATGTTGCTTTTTTGTCTGTTTAATGATATTTCTATATATATATATATATATATATATTTTATTCATATATTTATATAATTATTTTTAAATAAATTTATACAGTATATGTGTGTGTGATATAAATATACTTATATTTATTTAAATATATTATATATTACATTCATTTACATATACTAGAATACAATATTAATATATATATATATTTATACATATGTTCATTAATACACACATATATGTACATATAAACATTATAAATATTTTTTTATAATATAAAAGTGGTTAGATATTGATTTGAGTACATTTTTAGAATATGTATTGATTTACCTATATTAGAATTTACATTTTTAGGTAAATATGTTGATATATGTATTTATATAAGTGATTTATTTAAAAAAAATATAAGAAAACATTTATATATAAAATTATAAATAAAATTATGTCATGAAAAATGATAAAATTTATAAACCATAATATCAATATGAAATTAATCCATGGGAATAAATTTATCCGCCACCAAAAAAGGCAATAAGACCCCCTTAAACAAGGCTGAAAATCCATTGAATGTTAAAAAATTGGGGTACCCCAACTAAAAAATCAGTTTTGGAGGTCTTCTATGCCTTTTTGACATTGAAAAATGTGAAAGAGGTTTACTTGTGTCACTAATGGTGTAGATATCATCATAGAATTCAATTTTATGTGTTGTAGAGCCCAAACAAACACCCGGATTAAATGTTATGACTGTTTGATATCCGGGTTACGTTTTCAACTTATTTTAGATATTTTCTTAATTTTCTTATTTATTTATCTTCAAATTGATATTAAAATCTTTTTACTCAGTAATAATAAGCAAATTATTAATTAAAAATATTTTTTATAATTACTTTATAAGTCATTTTTAATAAATATATTATATATATTAAGTGTAAATGCTTATTTACCTTATCTAAAACACATTTTAAAAAATATATATTATATTTATATCAATATAAATATATATTATATTTATATAAATACATTATAGAGTGATAAATACCTTCTCCAAGGAATTTTTCCATTGGCCATCAACAAATGGATTTGTAATCCCATTGAATGATGAAGTGTGATGATGCATGAAGTAGCTTAACATTGCAACGCAGTGTGGTGGGTTAGTAGGATGATCTATACAGGAAAAGTTATTGCATATAACCTGATTCATCTTCCCTAATTTAGTTATAGGTTGATCCATTTCAACTACATATCCAGCTCTAGCTTCATTATCTTTCTCAGTAGGGTAACTCCAACATGGAGTACATGCATTGATAAGATTACAATTCCTTCTATAAGTATCCATTTATAAACAATGTAATACATTATATTAGATTATAAAATTATGAAAAAAAAATTTATAATAAAAAAACTTGTGAAACAATGAACATAAACTGAAAAATTTATGCATTTCTAATCTCATAATCATAAACATGGTTTCTTTGGAACATTTTCAAATAATATTTTCAAATACTTATTAATAGTTTCTAAAGAAAATGTGAATTATCAAAAGTATATCCTCCAGGAGTTCCAAACTAGGTAAACTGTAAGGCCCATTTTCATGCACTAGGTGATGATCAAGTTAAAGCATAATTCACCATTTTAAAAGTTATTACCCCTAGGTACAACTATTCTAGATCCACTTCCACTTATAGTATACATATGGAGATCTAAATCTAGGAAAAACACATAATATCTTCCTCATAAAATCTTTAGGATGTTATTCATTAATTATTATAAAATTATATAATAGGATTATGTTCCCTAATCTATATTTTCCAAAATATAGTTCTCAAGGTTTCTAATAAAATTTCTATGATATCAACCAGAAATACCTTTATCTTTTTAGCCTAGAGTTGGCAGTTACATTATTACATTGGTACTAGATACAAGTGATCACATTCCAAATTATTGAATAGGTTAGTAGTCTTAGAAAACTAGATACATACATGAAATTCACATTACATTTAAAAAACTAAAATTCAACATATAAATTTCTTTGATAACACCATAATTACCTTTAGAATATTCCTAAATATTAATCATAATACACTTCTTGGCATCATTGGTAGGGGAAACATAATAAATGGGTAAGATTTAATGCTCAGTAAGGGTATGTATACAATATAATCTTACTTGAATAAATATGAAATAATCAATATGTAATGGTAAATAACTGAAACACATTCCATTTAAACAATAACTTGACAATGAATAATAATGTTTCATGAATAAATGATGATCAAATAACACCATATAAACAATCATATGATATTAACACTTATCTATGGATATTCTAACTTATTTAATGGCCATGTGTACATTAATAACTAATCTCATAACGAGGGAATGCATAGTTAAAGACATCATAACCATACCATTAAGTCCTTATGCCAAGATATATTACATAAATGGGAAGGTCCTTGGAAAAATACCCAATATAGTTTGTCTCATAAGACTTACTGATTCATCTAGGGGATATAGTAGGTCTTTCCCATCACCTAATAAGTCTAATACATTCCTTATATTAAATGGGTAAAGCATAATAAATATAAACATTCATATTGAAAAACTAGAATATGAAATATTGATAATTTCCATAATCAATTAGCATAATCATAAACCATTCAGAGTAATATGGTGAATGGTATCAAAATTGTACACCCCTAGTCAAACTGATTAAAAACCATTAGGATAAATAATAATGATGGTATAATTACAACATATTCCCAATGGTTTATAAGTTAAATAAGGGTTTTTGTTGTTGATGAATATAGACACTGTAAAAATTCCATTAAAACATTTTTAAGGAAAATATCATTTTCAACTTGATAACCAATTTAAAAAATAATTTTTTTTCTAGAATATTCAGAAAAAACTTTCATTAAAAATATATTTGTAGACTAGTAAAGGAATCTTCAATTAAATGATGAATATTAATTATCTACACATAGTATAAGATAAAAAAATTAATTTCACACTGTTTTAAAAATGTTAAAAATATCCTCATTCAAAAAAGGAAAAGAATATTCCTTGCAAACCATTTTTTAAAAAGTCAAAATTTAGTAAAACAATATTTAGTAAATTTTTCAGAGAATTTTAAACCATTCTTGAATTTGTTTTTTAGAAAATAAGGATATGGAAAAAAATGTTTTTGATTGAAGAGGGAAATGATGTTGGATTTCATTAAGAACATTATTTTGGTCTCTTTTGTTCTTAAAGAGAGGAAAATGAGTGGAAAAATTGTATTCTATAGAAATAACTAGAGGAGAATAAAATTAACGAGTTTATTGAAATATATATCATTGCATTTCATTATTAAAAACTTAATGATGAACAATTCGGATAAACAACCTTTTTATAACATTTTCCTTTACCTCTTTGGTAACATCTAAATCATAAGGCCCATGTAAGAAATAAATTAAAATGAAACATTAAACATTATAAATATAAAGGGATTACTTATATAAAATTTCAAATGGGTATTATATACATCATAGAAAATAAATAAGTGGTGAATATGTCATATGTCTCACTGATTACAATGATCATGACATTGAAGTGAGAATTAATCAATCTATTTGTTATGTGTATCAGATTTAAATACACATAAAGAATGGGAATAAAACACAATAAAAATTCATTACACACATAATCTTATAATATCAAATACAATGAATAAGTAATATAACCCCATGTAAATAAATTGAGTTATCAAATTCTTTACCACTTGGTAACTTTTAAGTCAAATACCCTTGAATGAAATAATAAAAATTAAAACTTAAAATAAAATTAATTATGAAGGATTAATTTTTGTACATGTAAATGGGTTAGTAAATACACCATATAATATAAATTAAGTGTATAACATTAAAATATTTCCAATGAAAGGAAATTGAGACGAAATCCCTTCCCCTAGGTTTGATTTCCTTCTTACATTTTTGTATTTAATGTATAATAAATATATCTTTATTTTAAATGTATTAAAAAACATAATAAAATATTTAATACATTTTTTTGTAACACCCCAAGAATTCATAGTGTGTTATTTCTTCAAAATAATTCAATAACTTGCACTACACGCAACACCGAGTTCAATTACACCATGACTTACCAAACAAGACGTTCAAAAGAGGTTATGAATAGTATTAACTAAATTTTAAACTTTATATAATCCTTATAATTTTAGAATCCATATTATGAGTTTCTTAGACATAATGTAAGAACAAATTCATTTTCAGTATTGTACTTTTACCAACTTTTAATGGTGAACCCTTTTTAAATAAAATATTTTAAACTTTTTGACTAAATGGGGACATCAAAAAAAAATTTAAAATGAAACATCCCAGGCTTCCACGGTACGCTTTCCTTTGAATAATACAGTAGCGTGTGTTGTACGCAACTTCGAGTTCTAACACACACCACAACCAATCAAACTAGCCGTTATGAATAGTAATACCTAACTTTTTAAATTATATATATTTTATATTTCAAAATGGACTTCATTTTTGGATTCGGAATATCGAATTTAGCCTAAGGTGAAATTTTGGTACTTTTCAGATAACTTTAATATTTTGATGAATAGTGAAAATTACTAAATTTTAATTAAAAAGAACTTTTTTAATCAAAATAATTAGTAGTGATAAATAATTAATTTGAGTGGTTTTAAAGTATATTTAGAATATATTTTTACCATTTAATATAATGTTGGTCATTGGACATAATTTTACAATTAAACCGAACATAAACAAGTCTCAATCTTTTGATAGTTATTATCTCTTAAAAACACGCTTTTTGTTTTGACAGTAGGAATTAATTTTAAATTAATTTCGGCCACTTCTGTGTTTTGAATTTAGAAAAATGGATTCCATATTTGGAATCAGTATGTTTAAATTGTGTAAATAGGTAACTTTTATTTTTAGACATTTTGAATAATTACTGCGGTAAATATTTTATTTACCATGGTTAAGGGTAAATCCGGTAAATAAGGGTTAAAAAAATAATATTATAATAATACTAAATTACCCTAAAACGTGTCCTAGCCTTATTGGTTGATACATGTTCAGACATAGTCATATTTGGGTCGATTTTGGGACCCCATGGTGCCACTTGTAGGTGATAGGGACACTTTATTTTAATTAAGTTAAAATGAATACAAAAATGACACAAGCATATATCTTTTAGAAAAACAATTGTTACATAGGGTTATATATGTTGGATTGTAGATTATAAATATTCATTAGAAATATAAAACGAGTTCCTACATAATGATATTTTATTTATAATTTTTAGACATTAAATAATTTAATTTATTTATGACACAATGATGATGAAGTAATTACTATAATAGTGAAAAATAAAAATAATTGATATTATAAATACCCAAATAAATATAATATGAAACTTTTATTGAATTACACTAATTTTATAGGATAATATGACATATTAGGATTGATTTAATTAGCTTTTTTCGAAGTAATAATTCTTTTATGAGTTTTACAAAAATCAACTATTGAATAGTGTCAAAATTGACATAAAAGAGTTTTTAAAACAAATATTATATTATTAATTGATATTAAATTCCTAAAAATCTAAGGTTCGGCCAAGAGACTTATATGTTGATAGGTGTATCATTAATGGACCACTTGGGGGTCGTTTGGATGTATATGGTAAGTTTATTAACCATATAATATAAAAATACAAAGAGACATTGTAAAAGTGAAACTAATTAACTTAGAGTTAATACTTAAAGATAAGGTTAATATAAGTACCCAAACCTGTCTAAATTCTATTGGTTGAGTTTTTTTCAACCTATACCCACCTTAACCTTTGAATAATAAACTTTTGAGCCATTAGAAACCGAATATGAATTTATTATAAACTAATATTTCTAGCTTTTCCAAAGGTTCCCCTCACCCCTCTTATAAAAGGTCACTCCTCCTTCTCATTTCTTCACACCTTCAAAACCTTTTGGTTCGGCAAAACTCTGCCCAAATACTGTTCCAACTTCCCTCACTACAACCTAGAGGCCTTAGTTTGTTCAGAAAGCCAACCTAAGGAGCCTTTTTGATCAAATCAAAAGGAAGAACCCGAAGAAGAGGTAATGATTTCACCAACCTTTTCCAAGTTCCTTTCTTCTTCCACTTCTTATTATTTTGTTATTACCATTCTAAAATAATAACTCCAGTATCATATATATACTGTGATGTTATTATAAATATGGTACAACCATATTCAGTATTCTATCCACCCTTTGAATAACATGTCACCATACGAGCGTACGTACGACTTACCGTCTCCACGTCGTGGTGTAATTGTTATTCAATATATTATTATTTGGATGGGTATAATAATGATATATAACTCATGTAAATAATAAATACAACATGTTAATTATTCTGTATATATGATATAAAAACCATTTATATATTATTTCAAAAGAATGATATTGTCGCTCGTGCGTACGTACGGACTACCGTCTCCACGAACGCGATGAGATTCATTCTCCATCATATCCATTCAAGTATAATTTTCATTTGATGATTTAAAAATGATGTTTAAGGACATTATATCATTCTGGATATGAATAATATACAACCTATCCATTACAAACATGGCTTACATAACAAAACATATAAAAGAAAACAAGTAAGTTAACACCCGAAACAACAATAATACTAAGATATTATTATCAAATCAATATTAAAAGATCATATATGATATCATATTAATTTATATTATTCTTGTATAATTTAATAACAATTATTTCACCATTATACAGGAGGTTAACCTACCCCAACCAAGGAAAATTACAAGGTAAGGGGTTTTCATCTCACTCTTTATTCCCGTGAGATTCATGCCATATTGCCACCATCACCTTTTGTGTGGTGTATGTACTGCCCATAATTATATTCTTTGTGTAATACACTCTAATTTATGTGTATTTACATATTCATTGTATGATACCTCTTTCATGGGTTGTATGTTTCATAAGTTACCAATTTGGTAAGGGTTATTTCCCAATCTCTTCATTATCCGAGGTTGTTTATACGTAATAATCTACTGGGATCTCTTTATCATCCACATCCATGTTTCTTAAAAATGAATTTCAAAACATTTTTACTATTTACTAGAATATGGGTTAAAGTCATTTATACCCTTGTTTGACTTTTTATAAGAGGTTTATAAAGGAATCTTTCCGTCGTTTTCCAAACAAGGTGCTTTTTAACCTTTTCGACAAAATTAAGGTAAGAATATTTTTTTTAACTTATACGGCAGGTGTGGCTATTTTCCATTGTTATAAAATCGTCGAAGCTTTCCTTACAAGATAATAAAAATATTTTCAAAAAAATGTTTTATTTCATAAATATAAGACTCTTAAATGATTTCAAAATAGAAAGATATATTTTTCTAAAATAGTCTTTATTTCATCTATGTCAACATACTTTGATGGATTTTAAGCTTATTTGAAGTTGATTTATTATGATACAAAACATCCATATTTTATTGAAGGTTTTGTGATATTTTCGACTGTGGACAAGTTATTCTTATGTCACTCATGGTTTTTTTAGAGTATTTATATTTCATAAGTTATTTGTAATCCGAATGTTTATGTTATATTTCAACCTTTCATTCAGATGAATGTGTTAGACAAGTATGTTCCGGGTTGGGGACCGGTAAAAGTAAGCCCTCCGGTTTGGTCTCCGGTTATTAGAGGAACTCCAGTTTGGTCTCCGGTTATTAGAGGAACTCCGGGTTGGTGTCCGGTTATTAGAGGCACTCCGGGTTGGTGTCCGGTTATTAGAGGCACTCTGGGTTGGGTTCCGGTTACAGTTAGCCCCAAGGTCTTGGGATGAGGCCTTGACAAAGAAATTAAAGTTCAGCATTATGCATTCCATCATTATGAAAGTGGTTATTTATTTTGCATAGTATTATTCGATTAGTAAGAATATCCATGTGAATAAGTAAATGACATTATTTCATTTTATTTATGCCATACTATGTTGAAAGTTCAAGTTTGAAAGAATTTTGTTTTAGTTATACATTGCCTTAAATGTTTATTCTTATTTATGAATGTTTCTGCTATATTGTTATCCTTACTGGGCATTTGAGCTCACCCCTTTTCAATGTTTTATTTTTCCCAGGAAGTGAAGAAGTAAATTATGAATGACCTGTAGGGATATTATGTGGGGATATGAGTGTGGATTATGGAGACAATATGTTGTTGTAGTAGTTTTTCATTTTATGATGTAATGTAAGAATTATGAATATATCTAGTGTTTCCAAGGCTACTAAACCAATCGGTATTTCGAGATTTGATCTTTCTTGTGATCATTCCAATGTTATGTAATAATGCACCAACTCTGGGTAACTAGGGTCGGGGCGTTAAAGTTGGTATTAGAGGAAGTTTAGTACAAACCTTGGAAGCTAGATTTAGATAAACACTGATTAGAGCACGTAGACCTAAGATGAACTTTGAGGATTAGTATAGAAGAACTTCCTAGAATTTTGGTATTGTAGAGATTTTGTGAGTTTTTCAAGCAATAAATCCTTGTCTGGATACGAGCAGGTAAAGGCGGCTCTGGCACAGATGTACCTAGGGGTAAAACCCGAAAACACCGCTTTGAGCTAGACTCGAACGGGAACTGGTGCACGAAAACGGGCCTTGATGCACTCTTGGTTACGACACTCCTAGGGGATATGCTTAGGATAACTCTCATTTTCTTTACAAATCATTATGAAGGGTTTATGAGTATATACTTCCTCAAAAGAGACATTTTTATGATTATAGATTATATCCATAAACTATTTAATTTATGTTATGTGTTTCACAAGTTTGGGATTAGGTATTGTTATTCATAAACTAATCTAGTGTATGCCATTTATTAGAAATGGCGCCTAGTAGAAGGAATGAGAACTGCAGCAATGCACGTGATACAAAGAGAAAGAAGGATTATATATTTTATGGTCTTAAGCCAGAATTTACAAGAGAAATAGTCTCGCATGTATTATCATAATATAAAGAAATAATATCATGTGTTGATAAGATAAGTAAATAGTTTACTGAGTCCTATGGATTTCAAGGGAAGCTAGAGAAGAAAAGGATGGAAGAGAGAAAGATGGATAAAGGGAAGAGGGAAAAGAAGAATTTTCCCATATGTGATAACTGTGGAAAAAAACACCCTGGAACTTGCCTGAAAGGAATAGGAGTTTGTTATAAGTGTGGAGGAAAATGGCACAAAGTACGTGACTGTAAGGGTAAGAAAATGGTTTCAAATGTACAATGCTTCATTTGCAAGGAGTTTGGACACTACGCGAACCTATGTCCCAGTCATCAGACTATGCCGCAAATGATGCTATTGGATAATAATCAAGTTATGATACTACCACAGATGAAGAGGAATGATTAGAGTTCTTATGTTGATTATGTCAATTGAGTGTTGTATCAACAATGTACTTGTTATAATAATTATGGAGTATATAAGGATTGTACTGCAGTACTATTTCATTAAGGACTTGAGATTGTGTGGAACAAAGAAAAGTGACTCAATAGCAGAATAATTTTTTGGAAAATATATGGTTGAGAGAATGATAAACCATAATATAGTTCTGATACCGAGGTTGTGATTTTGGAATAATACATGATTGTTTTGGATAAATTATATTGGATATTCTTGACTACCTTGGAACGGATTAATGATTTGTATATTCCATCATTGTTGGGGTTTAAAACATTTTTAGACTGATGAAGTATATCCAAAATTCTATATGGAATAAGGGAGCATGAATGTAATCAATAAGGAATATTGTAATTCAGGATGTTTCAGTGTATTAAAAGAATACACGATGACGGTATTCATATGCTATTACGGGGTAAAAAGGATCTACATTATGTTTACCTTCCGTATAAATGTTGGACTATGAGTTTTGACAGAAGTATTTTGGATAGTTCTAGTTTGGATTATTTTGGATTGCCATAAAAGGGACAACCCGGAGGTTGGGCGACAACCCGTCACATCCGGCAAGGCTGCGAGACTTGAACCCCCAACCGAAGGGCGACAAGGGTGTATCACCTACCACTGGCCCATGAGATGTCCTGGATTAGATAATGCAGTTTTTATTAAAATATCTTGTAGATGAATTATAAATTCGTTTATTTTGGAACCCTATATGAATAGTGTAAATAGAATTTTTTACGTTCTATTATCTTTTAGAGTGAAAGATGAGTTTGTGGTAGAAATTTATTAATGGATAAAACTCTAATTATAAAGTAAGTATATATCCTTATGATCTTAGCCAATCTCATAAATAAATTCTTCAACATTAAGAAAAGGAACTTAGAACAAAAATGTTGTCCTAGATGGTACCTTAAATCATTACTAATTTATGGCTTTGGGATTGTTGGCCTTTTCCTAGCCATGTTCTCTACCGCTCTCCATCAGATAATTGATGGTTAGATTTCTCTTCCATATCCATATTTTCCTACATGGAACCCTAGTATGTGTTATTTTCGGTAATCTTCATACTTTCCACTCTATATTTTAAATAGAGGCCTCATTAATTCATTTTTTCGATGTGGGATTTCAACTAAGATATTTTGAAACGTCAAAAATGTGTTATCCCAATACCCTATGTTTTGTTGAACCGATGGTATTTCAAATAATCATAGATTGATGAGTTTAAGGACCTCAATTTTATACTTGTTTGTGATTGATGACCTCAATCAATACCTATAAATATTTACGTTTTTCCTCCAATTATATGTCTCTAATTGCCACCAATGTTCTCCTAATCGAGATCATAATTTGGTGGTGACCCTTTCATTTCTCTTTTCCTCATATTAAGACTAAATTTTAGTAACCCAATTTCCGATGTGGGTTTTCCCACAAATATATTTTATATTTTCAACCTTTTATTTTCGAAGAACAATTTCAAATTGCGAGGACATAATTTATTGAAGGAGGGGAGAATGTAACACCCCAAGAATTCATAGTGTGTTATTTCTTCAAAATAATTCAATAACTTTCACTACACACAACACCGAGTTCAATTACACCATGACTTACCAAACAAGCCGTTCAAAAGAGGTTATGAATAGTATTAACTAAATTTTAAACTTTATATAATCCTTATAATTTTAGAATCCATATTATGAGTTTCTTAGACATAATGTAAGAACAAATTCATTTTCAGTATTGCACTTTTACCAACTTTTAATGGTGAACCCTTTTTAAAAAAAATATTTTTAACTTTTTTACTAAATGGGGACATCAAAAAAAAAATTTAAAATGAAACATCCCAGGTTTCCATGGTACGCTTTCCTTTGAATAATACAGTAGCGTGTGTTGTACGCAACTTCGAGTTCTAACACACACCACAACCAATCAAACTAGCCGTTATGAATAGTAATACCTAATTTTTGAAATTATATATATTTTATATTTCAAAATGGACTTCATTTTTGGATTCTGAATATCAAATTTAGCCTAAGGTGAAATTTTGGTACTTTTCGGATAACTTTAATATTTTGATGAATAGTGAAAATTACTAAATTTTAATTAAAAACAACTTTTTTAATCAAAATAATTAGTAGTGATAAATTATGAATTTGAGTGGTTTTAAAGTATATTTAGAATATATTTTTACCATTTAATATAATTTTGGTCATTGGACATAATTTTACAATTAAACCGAACATAAACAAGTGTCAATCTTTTGATAGTTATTATCTCTTAAAAACACGCTTTTTTTTGACAGCAGGAATTAATTTTAAATTAATTTCGGCCACTTATGTGTTTTGAATTTAGAAAAATGGATTCAATATTTGGAATCAGTATGTTCAAATTGTGTAAATAGGTAACTTTTATTTTTATACATTTTGAATAATTATTGCGGTAAATATTCTATTTACCATGGTTAAGGGTAAATCCGGTAAATAAGGGTTAAAAAAATAATATTATAATAATACTAAATTACCCTAAAACGTGTCCTAGCCTTATTGGTTGATACATGTTCGGACATAGTCATATTTGGGTCGATTTTGGGACCCCATGGTGCCACTTGTAGGTGATAGGGACACTTTATTTTAATTAAGTTAAAATGAATACAAAAATGACACAAGCATATATCTTTTAGAAAAACAATTGTTACATAGGTTTATATATGTTGGATTGTAGATTATAAATATTCATTAGAAATATAAAAATATTTCTTACATAATTATATTTTATTTATAATTTTTAGACATTAAATAATATAATTTATTTATGACACAATGATGATGAAGTAATTACTATAGTAGTGAAAAATAAAAATAATTGATATTATAAATACCCAAATAAATATAATATGAAACTTTTAATGAATGACAATAATTTTATAGGATAATAAGACATATTAGGATTGATTTAATTATCTTTTTTCGAAGTAATCATTCTTTTATGAGTTTCACAAAAATCAACTATTGAATAGTGTCAAAATTGATATAAAAGAGTTTTTAAAACAAATATTATATTATTAATTGATATTAAATTCCTAAAAATCTAAGGTTCGGCCAAGAGACTTATATCTTGATAGGTGTATCATTAATGCACCACTTGGGGGTCGTTTGGATGTATATGTTAAGTTTATTAACCATATAATATAAAAATACAAAGAGACATTGTAAAAGTGAAACTAATTAACTTAGAGTTAATACTTAAAGATAAGGTTAATATAAGTACCCAAACCTGTCTAAATTATATTGGTTGAGTTTTTTTCGACCTATCCCCACCTTAACCTTTGAATAATCAACTTTGGAGCCATTAGAAACCGAATGTTAATTTATTATAAACTAATATTTCTAGCTTTTCCAAAGGTGCCCCTCACCCCTCTTATAAAAGGGAACTCCTCCTTCTCATTTCTTCACACCATGAAAACCTTTTGGTTCGGAAAAAATCTGCCCAAATACTCTCCCAACTTCCCTCACTACAACCTAGAGGCCTTAGTTTGATCAGAAAGCCAACCTAAGGAGCCCTTTTGATCAAATCAAAAGGAAGAACCCGAAGAAGAGGTAATGATTTCACCACCCTTTTCCAAGTTCCTTTCTTCTTCCACTTCTTCTTCCTTTGTTATTACCATTCTAAAATAATAACTCCAGTATCATATATATACTGTGATGTTATTATAAATATGGTACAACCATATTCAGTATTCTATCCACCCTTTGAATAACATGTCATCATACGTGCGTACGTACGGCTTACCGTCTCCACGTCGTGGTGTAATTGTTATTCAATATATTATTATTTGGATGGGTATAATAATGATATGTAACTCATGTAAATAATAAATATAACATGCTAATTATTCTGTATATATGATATAACAACCATTTATATATTATTTCAAAAGAATGATATTGTCGCTCGTGCGTACGTACGGACTACCGTCTCCACGAACGCGATGAGATTCATTCTCCATCGTATCCATTAAAGTATAATTATCATTTGATGATTTATAAATAATGTTTAAGGACATTATATCATTCTGGATATGAATAATATACAACCTATTCATTACAAACATGGCTTACAAAACAAAACATATAAAAGAAAACAAGTAAGTTAACACCCGAAACAACGATAATACTAAGATATTATTATCAAATCAATATTAAAAGATCATATATGATATCATATTAATTTATATGATTCTTGTATAATTTAATAACAATTATTTCACCATTATACAGGAGGTTAACCTACCCCAACCAAGGAAAAGTACAAGGTAAGGGGTTTTCATCTCACTCCTTATTCCCGTGTGATTCATGCCATATTGCCACTATCACCTTTTGTGTGGTGTATGTACTGCCCATAATTATATTCTTTGTGTAATACACTCTAATTTATGTGTATTTACATATTCATTATATGATACATCTTTCATGGGTTGTATGTTTCATATGTTACCAATTTGGTAAGGGTTATTTCGCAATCTCTTCATTATCCGAGGTTGTTTATACGTAATAATCTACTGGGATCTCTTTATCATCCACATCCATGTTTCTAAAAAATGAATTTCAAAACATTTTTACTATTTACTAGAATATGGGTTAAAGTCATTTATACCCTTGTTTGACTTTTTATAAGAGGTTTATAAAGTAATCTTTCCGTCGTTTTCCAAACAAGGTGCTTTTTAACCTTTTCGACAAAATTAAGGTAAGAATGTTTTTTTTAACTTATACGGCGGGTGTGGCTATTTTCTATCATTATAAAATCGTCAAAGCTTCCCTTACAAGATAATAAAAATATTTTCAAAAAAAATGTTTTATTTCATAAATATAAGACTCTTAAATGATTTCAAAATAGAAAGAGATATTTTTCTAAAATAGTCTTTATTTCATCTATGTCAACATCCTTTGATGGATTTTAAGCTTATTTGAAGTTGATTTATTATGATACAAAACATCCATATTTTATTGAAGGTTTTGTGATATTTTCGACTGTGGACAAGTTATTCTTATGTCACTCATGGTTTTTGTTTAGAGTATTGAAATTTCATAAGTTATTTGTAATCCGAATGTTTATGTTATATTTCAACCTTTCATTCAGATGAATGTGTTAGACAAATATGTTCTGGGTTGGGGACCAGTAAAAGTAAGCCCTCCGGTTTGGTCTCCTGTTATTAGAGGAACTCCGGTTTGGTCTCCTGTTATTAGAGGAACTCCGGGTTGGTGTCCGGTTATTAGAGGCTCTCCGGGTTGGTGTCTGGTTATTAGAGGCACTATGGGTTGGGTTCCGGTTACAGTTATCCCCAAGGTCTTGGGATGAGGCCTTGACAAAGAAATTAAAGTTCAGCATTATGAATTCCATCATTATGAAAGTGGTTATTGATTTTGCATGTGATTATTTGATTAGTAGAATATCCATGTGAATAAGTAAATGACATTATTTCATTTTATTTATGCCATACTATGTTGAAAGTTCAAGTTTGAAAGGCTTTTGTTTTAGTTATACATTGCCTTAAATGTTTGTTCTTATTTATGAAAGTTTCCGCTATATTGTTATCCTTACTGGGCATTTGAGCTCACCCATTTTCAATGTTTTATTTTTCCCAGAAAGTGAAGAAGTAAATTATGAATGACCTGCATGGATATTATGAGGGGATATGAGTGTGGATTATGGAGACAATATGTTGTTGTAGTAGTTTTTCATTTTATGATGTAATGTAAGACTTATGAATATATCTAGTGTTTCCAAGGCTACTAAACCAATCGGTATTTCGATATTTGATCTTTCTTGTGATCATGACAATGTTATGTAATAATGCACCAACTCTGGATAACTAGGGTCGGGGCGTTACAATTGGTATTGTAGGAAGTTTAGTACAAACCTTGGAAGCTAGATTTAGATAAACTCTGATTAGAGCACGTAGACCTAAGATGAACTTTGAGGATTAGTATAGAAGAACTTCCTAGAATTTTGGTATTGTAGAGATTTTGTGAGTTTTTCAAGCAATACATCCTTGTCTGGATACGAGAAGGTAGAGGCGGCTCTGGCACAGATGTACCTAGGGGTAAAACTTGAAAACACCGCTTTGAGCTAGACTCGAACGGGAATTGGTGCACGACAACGGGCCTTGCTGCACTCTTGGTTACGACACTCCCGGGGGATATGCTTAGGATAACTCTCATTTTCTTTATAAATCATTATGAAGGGTTTATGAGTATATACTTCCTAAAAAGAGACATTTTTATGATTATGGATTATATCCATAAACTATTTAATTTATGTTATGTGTTTCACAAGTTTGGGATTAGATATTGTTATTCATAAACTAATCTAGTGTATGCCATTGTTTAGAAATGGCGCCTAGTAGAAGGAATGAGAACTCCAGCAATGCACATGATACAAAGAGAAAGAAGGATCATATATTTTATGGTCTTAAGCCAGAATTTACAAGAGAAATAGTCTCTCATGTATTATTATCATATGAAGAAATAATATCATGTGTTGATAAGATAAGTAAAGAGTTTACTGAGTCCTATGGATTTCAAGGGAAGCTATAGAAGAAAAGGATGGAAGAGAGAAAGATGGATAAAGGGAAGAGGGAAAAGAAGAATTTTCCCATATGTGTTAACTGTGGAAAAAAACACCCTGGAACTTGCCTGAAAGGAATGGGAGTTTGTTATAAGTGTGGAGGAAAAGGGCACAAAGTACGTGACTGTAAGGGTAAGAAAATGGTTTCAAATGTACAATGTTTCATTTGCAAGGAGTTTGGACACTACGCAAACCTATATCCGAGTCATCAGACTATGCCGCAAATGATGCTATTGGATAATAATAAAGTTACGATACTACCACAGATGAAGAGGAATGATTAGAGTTCTTATGTTGAGTATGTCAATTGAGTGTTGTATCAACAATGTACTTATTATAATAATTATGGAGTATATAGGGATTGTACTGCAGTACTATTTCATTAAGGACTTGAGATTGTGTGGAACAATGAAAAGTGACTCAATAGAAGAATAAATTTTTGGAAAATATATGGTTGAGAGAATGATAAACCATAATATAGTTCTGATACCGAGGTTGTGATTTTGGAATAATACATGATTGTTTTGGATAAATTATATTGGATATTCTTGACTACCTTGTAAGTGATTAATGATTTGTATATTCCATCATTGTTGGGGTTTAAAACATTTTTGGATTGATGAAGTATATCCAAAATTCTATATGGAATAAGGGAGCATGAATGTAATCAATAAGGAATATTGTAATTCAGGATGTTTCAGTGTATTAAAAGAATACATGATGAAGGTATTCATATGCTATTATGGGGTAAAAATGATCTACATTATGTTTACCTTCCTTATAAATGTTGGACTATGAGTTTGGACAGAAGTATTTTTGATAGTTCTAGTTTGGATTTTTTTGGATTGCCATAAAAGGGAGAATCCGGAGGTCGGGCGGCAACCCGTCGCGTCCGGCAAGGCTGCGAGACATGAACCCGCAACCGAAGGGCGACAAGGGTGTATCACCTACCACTGGCCCACGAGATGTGTTGGATTAAATAATGTAGTTTTTATTAAAATATCTTGTAGATGAATTATAAATTCGTTTATTTTGGAACCCTATATGAATAGTGTAAATAGAATTTTTTACGTTCTGTTATCTTTTAGAGTGAAAGATGAGTTTGTGGTAGAAATTTATTAATGTATAAAACTCTAATTATAAAGTAATTATATCTCCTTATGATCTTATCCAATCTCATAAATAAATTTTTCAACATTAAGAAAAGGAACTTAGAACAAAAATGTTGTCCTAGATGGTACCTTAAATCATTACTAATTTATGGCTTTGGGATTGTTGGCCTTTTCATAGCCATGTTCTCTACCACTCTCCATCAGATAATTGATGGTTAGATTTCTCTTCCATATCCATATTTTCCTACATGGAACCCTAGTATGTGTTATTTTCAGTAATCTTCGTACTTTCCACTCTATATTTTAAATAGAGTCCTCATTAATTCATTTATCGATGTGGGATTTCAACAAAGATATTTTGAAACGTCAAAAATGTGTTATCCCAATACCCTATGTTTTGTTGAACCGATGGTATTTCAAATCATCATAGATTGATGAGTTTAAGGACCTCAATTTTATACTTGTTTGTGATTGATGACCTCAATCACTACCTATAAATATTTACGTTTTTCCTCCAATTATATGTCTCTAATTGCCACCAATGTTCTCCTAATCGAGATCATAATTTGGTGGTGACCCTTTCATTTCTCTTTTCCTCATATTAAGACTAAATTTTAGTAACCCAATTTCCTATGTGGGTTTTCCCACAAATATATTTTCTATTTTCAACCTTTTATTTTCGAAGAACACTTTCAAATTGTGAGGACGCAATTTATTGAAGGAGGGGAGAATGTAACACCCCAAGAATTCATAGTGTGTTATTTCTTCAAAATAATTCAATAACTTGCACTACACACAACACCAAGTTCAATTACACCATGACTTACCAAACAAGCCATTCAAAAGAGGTTATGAATAGTATTAACTAAATTTTAAACTTTATATAATCCTTATAATTTTAGAATCCATATTATGAGTTTCTTAGACATAATGTAAGAACAAATTCATTTTCAGTATTGCACTTTTACCAACTTTTAATGGTGAACCCTTTTTTAAAAAAATATTTTTAACTTTTTGACTAAATGGGGACATCAAAAAAAAATTTAAAATTAAACATCCCAGGCTTCCACGGTACGCTTTCCTTTGAATAATACAGTAGCGTGTGTTGTACGCAACTTCGAGTTCTAACAGACACCACAACCAATCAAACTAGCCGTTATGAATAGTAATACCTAATTTTTGAAATTATATATATTTTATATTTCAAAATGGACTTCATTTTTGGATTCGGAATATCGAATTTAGCCTAAGGTTAAATTTTGGTACTTTTCGAATTACTTTAATATTTTGATGAATAGTGAAAATTACTAAATTTTAATTAAAAACAACTTTTTTAATCAAAATAATTAGTAGTTATAAATTATGAATTTGAGTGGTTTTAAAGTATATTTATCATATATATTTTTACTATTTAATATAATGTTGGCCATTGGACATAATTTTACAATTAAACCGAACATAAACAAGTGTCAATCTTTTGATATTTATTATCTCTTAAAAACACGCTTTTTGTTTTGACAGCAGGAATTAATTTTAAATTAATTTCGGCCACTTCTATGTTTTGAATTTAGAAAAATGGATTCCATATTTGGAATCAGGATGTTCAAATTGTGTAAATAGGTAACTTTTATTTTTAGACATTTTGAATAATTACTGCGGTAAATATTTTATTTACCATGGTTAAGGGTAAATCCGGTAAATAAGGGTTAACAAAATAATATTATAATAATACTAAATTACCCTAAAACGTTTCCTAGCCTTATTGGTTGATAAATGTTAGGACATATTCATATTTGGGTCGATTTTGGGACCCCATGGTGCCACTTGTAGGTGATAGGGACACTTTATTTTAATTAAGTTAAAATGAATACAAAAATGACACAAGCATATATCTTTTAGAACAACAATTGTTACATAGGGTTATATATGTTGGATTGTAGATTATAAATATTCATTAGAAAGATAAAATTTTTTCCTACATAATGATATTTTATTTATAATTTTTAGACATTAAATAATATAATTTATTTATGACACAATGATGATGAAGTAATTACTATAATAGTGAAAAATAAAAATAATTGATATTATAAATACCCAAATAAATATAATATGAAACTTTTAATGAATTACACTAATTTTATAGGATAATATGACATATTAGGATTTATTTAAATAGATTTTTTGGAAGTAATCATTCTTTTATGAGTTTCACAAAAATCAACTATTGAATAGTGTCAAAACTGACATAAAAGAGTTTTTAAAACAAATATTATATTATTAATTCATATTAAATTCCTAAAAATCTAAGGTTCGGCCAAGAGACTTATATCTTGATAGGTGTATCATTAATTGACCACTTGGGGGTCTTTTGGATGTATATGGTAAGTTTATTAACCATATAATATAAAAATACAAAGAGACATTGTAAAAGTGAAACTAATTAACTTAGAGTTAATACTTAAAGATAAGGTTAATATAAGTACCCAAACCTGTCTAAATTATATTGGTTGAGTTGTTTTCGACCTATCCCCACCTTAAACTTTTAATAATCAACTTTGTAGCCATTAGAAACCGAATATGAATTTATTATAAACTAATATTTCTAGCTTTTCCAAAGGTGCCCCTCACCCCTCTTATAAAAGGGCACTCCTCCTTCTCATTTCTTCACACCTTCAAAATCTTTTGGTTTTGAAAAACTCTGCCCCAATACTCTCCTAAATTACCTCACTACAACCTAGAGGCCTTAGTTTGATCAGAAATCCAACCTAAGGAGCCCTTTTGATCAAATCAAAAGGAAGAACCCGAAGAAGAGGTAATGATTTCACCACCCTTTTCCCAGTTCCTTTCTTCTTCCACTTCTTCTTCCTTTGTTATTACCATTCTAAAATAATAACTCCAGTATCATATATATACTGTGATTTTATTATAAATATGGTACAACTATATTCAGTATTCTATCCACCCTTTGAATAACATGTCACTATACGTGCGTACGTACGGCTTACCGTCTCCACGTCGTGGTGTAATTGTTATTCAATATATTATTATTTGGATGGGTATAATAATGATATGTAACTCATGTAATTAATAAATATAACATGTTAATGATTCTGTATATATGATATAACAACCATTTATATATTATTTCAAAAGAATGATATTGTCGCTCGTGCGTACGTACGGACTACCGTCTCCACGAACGCGATGAGATTCATTCTCCATCGTATCCATTCAAGTATAATTATCATTTAATGATTTAAAAATGATGTTTAATGACATTATATCATTCTGGATATGAATAATATACAACCTATCCATTACAAAAATGGATTACATAACAAAACATATAAAAGAAAACAAGTAAGTTAACACCCGAAACAACGATAATACTAAGATATTATTATCAAATCAATATTAAAAGATCATATATGATATCATATTAATTTATATGATTCTTGTATAATTTAATAACAATTATTTCACCATTATACAGGAGGTTAACCTACCCCAACCAAGGAAAAGTACAAGGTAAGGGGTTTTCATCTCACTCCTTATTCCCGTGAGATTCATGCCATATTGCCACCATCACCTTTTGTGTGGTGTATGTACTGCCCATAATTATATTCTTTGTGTAATACACTCTAATTTATGTGTATTTACATATTCATTGTATGATACCTCTTTCATGGGTTGTATGTTTCATAAGTTACCAATTTGGTAAGGGTTATTTCGCAATCTCTTCATTATCCGAGGTTGTTTATACGTAATAATCTACTGGGATCTCTTTATCATCCACATCCATGTTTCTTAAAAATGAATTTCAAAACATTTTTACTATTTACTAGAATATGGGTTAAAGTCATTTATACCCTTGTTTGACTTTTTATAAGAGGTTTATAAAGGAATATTTCCGTCATTTTCCAAACAAGGTGCCTTTTAACCTTTTCGACAAAATTAAGGTAAGAATGTTTTTTTAACTTATACGGCGGGTGTGGCTATTTTCCGTCATTATAAAATCGTCGAAGCTTCCCTTACAAGATAATAAAAATGTTTTCAAAAAAATGTTTTATTTCATAAATATAATACTCTTAAATGATTTCAAAATAGAAAGAGATATTTTTCTAAAATAGTCTTTATTTCATCTATGTCAACATCCTTTGATGGATTTTAAGCTTATTTGAAGTTGATTTATTATGATACAAAACATCCATATTTTATTGAAGGTTTTGTGATATTTTAGACTGTGGACAAGTTATTATTATGTCACTCATGGTTTTTGTTTAGAGTATTGATATTTCATAAGTTATTTGTAATCCGAATGTTTATGTTATATTTCAACCTTTCATTCAGATGAATGTGTTAGACTAGTATGTTCCGGGTTGGGGACCGGTAAAAGTAAGCCCTCCGGTTTGGTCTCCGGTTATTAGAGGAACTCCGGTTTGGTCTCCGGTTATTAGAGAAACTCCAGGTTGGTGTCCGGTTATTAGAGGCACTCCGGGTTGGTGTCCGGTTATTAGAGGCACTCTGGGTTGGGTTCCGGTTACAGTTAGCCCCAAGGTCTTGGGATGAGGCCTTGACAAAGAAATTAAAGTTTAGCATTATGCATTCCATCATTATGAAAGTGGTTATTGATTTTGCATGTGATTATTCGATTAGTAGAATATCCATGTGAATAAGTAAATGGAATTATTTCATTTTATTTATGCCATACTATGTTGAAAGTTCAAGTTTGAAAGGATTTTGTTTTAGTTATACATTGCCTTAAATGTTTATTCTTATTTATGAAATTTTCCGCTATATTGTTATCCTTACTGGGCATTTGAGCTCATCCCTTTTCAATGTTTTATTTTTCCCAGGAAGTGAAGAAGTAAATTATGAATGATCTGCAGGGATATTATGGGGGGATATGAGTGTGGATTTTGGAGACAATATGTTGTTGTAGTAGTTTTTCATTTTATGATGTAATGTAAGACTTATGAATATATCTAGTGTTTCCAAGGCTACTAAACCAATCGGTCTTTCGAGATTTGATCTTTCTTGTGATCATGCCAATGTTATGTAATAATGCACCAACTCTGGGTAACTAGGGTCGGGGCGTTACATTTTTGATTTATTTATAGTCTTCTATAATCTCTTTATTAACAATTCTATGTTAAAATCACTATTTTGGGTGTTAATTAATTTGTTTTTCATATATTTTTTGTTTTGGAAATTTTGATCCTTTTACTTTTGTCATGGTAAAATAATATAAAAAATTTCAAACATGATAAAAATATCATATATAATCATTATATAAGTAATTATAATTTCCATAAAATTTATTGATGGGAAAATGAGTTTCACTGTTCATGGAGATGGTAGACCATACGTACACATGAACGTTGTTTCTATTTTTCCAACAGATTGAATAAAAGAAAGGTAAATAATATTTTACCATTAAAAAAACATTAATATATCAAATTTATCATATATATTGATTAAATATATCCATATTACTATCCATGTGAAAATAATATGAAAACCATTTCACATCGATACATGGAGGAGGTAGTCCACAAGTACACATGGGCGACATTATTATTTTCAAACAGATTAGAGGGTAAGAAGGTATATGTCATATTATAATTAAATAATTATATTAATTTCATAAATATAATATAAATAGGTTAAATCCATAATTTTATCTAGTTGATAGAGGGGGTGACGAAAAATAAATTACATCGGTTCATGAGGTAGTAGTCCGCCATACACACGATCGATAGTTTCGTTTCCTATATGGTGAAAGAGAAGACGGATTTAAGTTATCACATTAAAAAATTGACATATAAGTATATAATAGATACTTTTTATACTATTTATCATATTTTTAGAATATTTTAGGTAGTTATAAGAAGAAGTAAAATGAAAATACCTGGTTAATAACTTTACCTCTTCTTTTGGAAATTTTCTTTAGGTTTATACGAAAAGAATTCCTAGACTGTATTTGTGATAAAAAAGGACTATTAGATGTAGGGAGGGATTTTATGAATTTATTTGTGAAGTTATTGGATAATACAAAAGGATTTAGGGGTATAACTAGGATAGGAGTGGGGGTGACCTTTTATAAGTAGGGGAGAGGACACACTTGGAAATTTTATAAAGAAAAAGAGATAGACATGTTTTTTCACAAGACACAAGGCTCAAAAATGGAATATCATAGATCCATAGAATAGATAAGGTCAAAATATGGCCATATAATTATAATTGGGAAGTTTTTAGGTCATTTTAACCCTTATATTTTTAGTTTAACCCTTACTAAACCCGTTTTAACCTTAACCATGATAATTAATTTTTAATGTTTTTACATTTCATTATGAAAAAATTAATTTGAAATTATTATATAAAATTAATTATTATTATTAAAAATATGTAATCCTTCTTTCTTATTTTTATTAACCTAAGTGAAAAAATTTAATTTAAAATTAATCCTGCAGATGTAATGAAAAAGGAAATTTCTAAAGAGAATGGTTTTATAATTATAGATAGTTTTAATATTAACATTCAATTTGAAATTAATTAT
Source organism: Viscum album (assembly GCA_963277665.1). Lineage (NCBI taxonomy): Eukaryota > Viridiplantae > Streptophyta > Magnoliopsida > Santalales > Viscaceae > Viscum > Viscum album. The sequence goes on from OY728125.1 coordinate 1,655,033,196, forward strand.
AATGAAAAAATTATATTAATTATAATATAATTTAACTAATTATACTTTTAAAACAATTATTAAATAAAACGTAACTTTTAAATTCCTTAAATGAAAAAGGTGGTTTTCAATAAAAACCAATATGTTTCACTATTCATCTGAAATATAATCTTTTCTTAAAATTATAAACAATTCACTCTAAGATAATTTTGACATGATGATTTAGAAAAATAATTCAATTTGTTAATTTAAATAATAAAAAAATGTTAAAAAGTAATTTTAAAGTATGTGCAAAATGTGCGATGAAAACGATTTTTTAATAAATATAGTTTTCGGAACACATTCTTTTTATTTCAAATGATTCTTATTTTATTTATAATAAATATATAACCATTTCATTTATTTTTAAAAATAAAATTTTCATAATTTAGTTATTCCTATTCTTACCCACTGATTTAATGGCTCTTTTATAATATTATACAATATTATGATTTATTTACAATCAAGGTCGTGTGGAAGACAAGACATTGAAGAGATTAAATTTATGGAAATATTTCACTAGTTGTTTAATATAATTACTGCTTGTTGTATACTATATCAAACAAAATATTCTTATTTTTTAATATAAATTTATTACAACTAACACAAATTAATACTTACCATGAGGATGGACATACCAAAATTGGAAATCTACCATGCTCTAACACCCCAAGATTGTGTGAAATATATATATATATTATATTAAAATTTATATTTTTGATATTTTTTATTACACAAAATAAAATATTTTATCTTGTGTTACATGAAATAATGAGTATATCCTGTGTTACATAAAACAAAGAGTTTATCTTTTTCATAAAAACTATATATGTCTGTATGACCTGCGACACTGAGCTTCAACGAACAATGAAATAATATTATTTAAAATGTGACCATTATAACCTAACCATTAAATAGGAAGGTATGAATAATAATATATACTTTATTAAATATAAATTTAATTATAAATTCCCTACTAAATATAATTTTATTTATAAATTATTGAAAAATAATCATTTAATTTTAGTAAAGTAATTATATTTTTTTAGAAATATGTTTTCTTCAAAAATGGTTTTTATTGTTTTTATGAGAAAATATTATATGTAATTTGTATATATTTTAGAATTTTTTTTGATAAAATAAAATTCAATTTTCAAATCATCATATTGAAATTTACTTGTGGAATTTTTTGTTTTTTAACAAAATGTTGATTTTTTAGTAAATAGTAAAAAATATCGTTTTTTGTAAAATGATAAATTATTTTAAATAAATTAAGAAATTTAAATGAAAAATTATGTTTTAAATTAAAACAATAATTATTTAGTGATATTCAATACAATTAATTTTTTTTTGTATTAACTTTATATTGGATTTTAGTATAAGTTTATTTTTGGGTTTAGAAAGGGGGTTTTTTTCTTCTGAAAATTGTTTCAAAGTGCATAATGTTTCTCAATTTGAATTAATTAAAATAATCCGTAATTTTGAATGAATTAAAACAAATTTATAGATTATATATCAATAAATTATATTTTATATTCATATAATTATTATTATCAGATGTAGAGTTAATATAAACCATCTTATGCTTGAAAAAATACACTTATCGAAAACCCTGTTTTTCAACATGTCTCTAGGTTTTATTTTAAATTTAAATTTTTTTTTTCAGTTTTAGAAAATATATTTTAAAAAATAATATTCATTTTGGAAATATTAATTTCAAAGTTATATAAAGGTAAATTTTTGAGAATTTTCTAAAAAAATAATTTTTTATTGAATAGTGAAAATACTGAATTTTAATTAAATGTGACCTTTTTTTAAAATTATTTACAATGTTAAATTATATAATAAATTGATTTTTTAGTAAAATTAGTTAAATTATATATCTATTAGTCCAATTTATTTTATTGGAATCAATTTCATATAGAAATTGGATAAAAAAACTTTGTAAACATTTGAATATTTTCACTTTGAAAACCTGTTTTATTGTCACATATGGGGGATTAATTTTAAATTAATATTTACTAATTATGTTAATGGAATTTGGAAAAATGTATTTTATATTTTTAATCCATATTATTTATATTATATAATAAGTTCAAATTAATTTTTTACCAAAATAAATAGTGAAAATAGTAAAAATTAATTACCACGGTTAAGGTAAAAATGGGTTTATAGAGGGGGGGTTATGATAAAAATATTAGGGTCAAAAAATTACCCCAAACTTATCCAAAACCCATTGGATGGAAATATTTAGACTTTATTGCTTTTAGGATCAATAATTTTCCAATATCAGAGCCATATGAAATGACAAAAATGGGTGAAATTATTTCTTTCGTAAAAATTATGAGTGTGCCAATCAGATCACTTTTAAAATGAAACCCTTATCCTCTCATCTTAACACCATAAAAACCTTTTGGTTCGGCCTATACCTACCAAAATAACTTTCCAAATTCCCTTCTATCATCCAAGAAGCCTTATTTTTAATAGAAATCCAACTAAGGGATACTTCTGGTGCAAAAATAAGGAGGATAACCAAAGAAGAGGTATTGTTCATCAATGATAATTTTTGTTAAACTTATATTCCCCATAATTAAAATATAATAAAAAAATTATTATATAATAAAATCAATATCTAATATATATTTATAATTTTTAATGTTAAAGTAATGAACTATATATTGGAACCAAGGGAGTTATTTTTTGGAAATTAAGTCTGGTTGGTGTTTGTTGTCAATCCATGATTAGATGATTTGGGAGTTTACAAATAAAGTGATATTAAATTACAATATGACTACAATATTTAAGGTGGTTTTGTTTCCTAGTTTTTTTCCAAATTTTGGACTGAAAATAATGAATAAGAGGATAGCATCATGAAAGATTGTTTTCTGGAATGAATTCTTTATAAATATGGTAAAGGCATGGGTTTTACAAAGATCAGGTTTTAAAAAGTTTGAGATTTTGAGTATGGAATGGGTTGAATATGTTCTCCATGACTATGATAAGTGGATCGTCATGAATGTGTGATAAGTTTATGGTAATCTTCGTGATTATGACAAATCTCACAAGAGATTTGTGAATGGATGATCTTCTTGAAGATGTTTTTGAAGGTTCATGAAAAATGTGCTAGAGTCATGCAAGAATCATGAAGGGATGAGAAAAAAATATCATTCTACCACTAATTTATTTATGATGAAAAAATTGGAGAAAAAGATAATCACTATGATTTTTTGAAGGCCAGACAGATTCGTGTATATGGTACACAAAGTGAGATTGAAAATTGTGAAAATACTTCTCTACTCTTGACTAATGATTAGGTATATGGGAATAATTAATTTCATGATGAATCCATAAGTATTATAAAGGTAGTTTGTTCTACAATGGAATTTTCCTTTGCAGAGGTGTGATCTTTTCAAAGGAGCTTCATGAAAGGTTGTTTTGAACATCATTTTTTAAGTAAAAAATTATTTCAAGAGCATGCACTTAGGACTTTGATGAAATAAGAGTCTCATTCTTGATAAGGGAAAAGAATTTAATTATAATCCATTGAAGTGACCTTCATATTGATAAAATGAGTAAGGATTCTCCCATAGTAGTGATCTAGAGGGAGTCGAAGAAAGTGTTCTGAGGGACGTAGTGTGCTATCCCTAAAATATTGTAATGGTAGTGTGCCTAGAACAAAGTGACTATGTCTAAACTTATGTATTCCACGACTAATTAATATTAGTAGATTTAGGTATGAACAATACATTGTCGGTGTATATTCCTTGGACCATCTCTTAGTGGCGAACCAAGTAAAACTGTTGTGTTGTCCCTTTATATGTGAATGTTTAGATTAATGTAGAATTTCATCATCTAGGTTTAACTAGTTTCTTCCAATTTGTGAAAAATATCCATCACTTTAGAAGAAAAAGTTGACATCTTGATTCAAACCTCCCATCTCAGGGTGTTCCAGGGTGCCACAAGTGGTTTCAAAGGGTATATGTTGCTATAGATAGATATGTCCTCCTTTGTTGTCATGGAGAATCTAGTAAATGTTAGGGTAGTCCCCTTATTTAATTGAATAAACATAAAAATTTGGAAGAATAAAATGAGATCCCATCTATGATTTCTTGGAATATAGTTGCTTTTTTCCACTGCACAATAGATACATGTAACTGATACAAGATGAATATTTATGGCTGAAGTAGATAGGAAAATGATTGATGCAGATACCAAAGAACATAATGAACTTATTGTAGACCTTTATGATCATATTTATTAGAAGTTGATGATTTTCACTTCATCCAAGTCTATATGGGGAAAAAATAAAATATATATGAAGGTGAAAAAAAAGTGAAGGAGGCTAAACTCCAATTTTTACATAAGAGGTTCGATGATCTGAAGATGCATCCTCATGAAAATGAAGATACCATTTTTAATCAAATTACTAAATTTGTTGGAGAAATATGAGGACTTGGTGAATAAATCAAAGAGATTGAAATTTTGAATAAAATCTTGAGAAGGATTCCACCTCTCTACAATAAAAAAATGTATTCCCTTGAGGAAATAGATCTTTCAAAACTTTATTTAGATGATCCTTTGAGCAGTCTGGTGCCATATTAAACGAGTGTCAAAACAGAATATGAAACCACTCGCATAAGAAAAAAAATCGTATTTAAAGACATGAAAAAACATAAGATTTTTTGTGGTAGTATTTATAAATATAATGAGGAAGAAGAAATATTTCCCTCTTTTCAAAGAAATTCAAGAGAGGAAAATGGATATTTGAAGGAAATATTCCTATGAAATGTTTTCAATGTAGTATAGTTGGGTACATTGCCTCTCAATTCTCGAGATATTTTGATGATAAATAAAGTGAAGTTGGAAGTATATAGAATTATCAGAAATGTTTTCCCCAAAAGGGAGACTTTAGACTAGAAAATAAATTACAGAGAAAGAGTTTTTCCGTAATAAAGATCAAGGTGATAATGATTTTTTGAGGAGTTTAAATATAGAACCCAAGCATCTATGATGGATATAGTTGAAAATTCATAACCCTCAAAAGATTATACTATAGATAATCAGTTGGTTGGTGACGATGATCTCATGTTGAAACTTGAGGATGATCTTGGTAATATTGACAATCAAGGAAAAAGAAACAAATATGTAAACCAAGAAAAGTATGGTGATGATGTTTATGAGGGATTATTCCATGGATATTCAATGAAGAGTAAATCCTACAAATGTTTTAATAGTTATCTTGGAAGAATTTTGGAAATCATTTATGTCCATATCATTGAAGATAAAACCAAAAATACCTAGAGTAATTATTATGATGATATGATATATTATTAGAAAGAAAGTGGACATGGAACATATGAAAATAAAGAAGTATATAATTGTGTGAAAAACATTCTGGGGTCACAAAATGATGATGATTCAGAAGAATAATTAGAATAGTAAACCATAGATGAAGAAAATTATTATGAACCTAACATGAGAAATAGAAGAGTGTAAATTGATCAACACAACATCATTGGGGATTAGAGTACATCCACATAGAAAAGTAGATTGAGGAATGATGGATAGTCATTTTTCGTATCAATTGGGGAATTAATCTCATTTGAAGAAGATGTAAAGTATGAATCATGGGTCTAATCCATGAAAGAATAATTGGATCAAATTGTTAGGAACTAGACATTAGATCCTGTTAAGAGAAGTGAAAGTCATAATGTGATTGGAACTATGTGTATAACAACCCAAGATTGACATACATGGATATTACAAAATTTTAGATGAATATTCAGTAAATTAAAAAAATACATGCTTGAGGACTAAAATAGTTTAGTGTATTTGGAAACATGGAAACAAAACATTCTATCTCGTTGATAGATTGTCAATGTCTCCCATAAAGATATCCACATTTATTAATTCAACCTAAATCATTTAGTCATAACCTATAGAAAGGAAACATAAGAAAGGGGTGAGCTCAGATTCTTAGTAAGGGTAAACCAGAGATAAATGTAAGCATAAACCTGAACATAAGGGTATGCTAACACGATTGTAACATTATGATATCATACCTTACATATCAAATATCATAAACACGAGTTATGAGATAAATATTTTCAATTCATAAGACATGAATCACAAGGAAATAAAAATCATGAGACATGAAATCTTAACTAAGGAATAAGACATAGTTTTTCTAGCATGCATATAAAAATAGAAAATTTTATGCCAAGCTTACCTAACAAGATCTTTATAACATATTAGGCTTGGGATATGACCCATGTGCCTAATTCGATATTAGGATATAAACATGTATACCCAATTTTGTTTAGTATTGGTCTACTACCCATGTACCTTCTAATTTTCAGTCTTAGGCTACAACCTGTGTACCCTCTTTCTTTTAGGCTTGGGCTACAACCCATAAACCTTCTTTCTTTTAGGCTTGGGATACATACCATGAAACTTATTTATTTTAGGCTTGGGATACAACCCATATAAAATTTAATCCAATATAAAATTTATAATTACCTAATAAATTTGAGGGAGATATAGGTCCCACACATCTCATAGAAAACCATTCACACTTGTGCCACAAGATAATAAAACATTCATCATATCATAACCCATAAGTATACATAGGACTTATAAACATAAAATCATAACCCATGAAATGAAATGGGGATTATTAATTATTATTCACATCATAATATATGAAATGATATAGGTTTCATAATCATTTCATTAATTCATAACCCATGTAAAGAAGCGGTTTTCAGAAGTATAGAACCTGTGGAAGTGAAATAGGTGTCTTAAACATCATTCCATCAAAATGTAAAACACTCAAGAAAGAATTATGAATGGACCCATTGGATAATTTCGTATAAGGTAATGAGTAGCATCAGCAGATTCCATCTTTTATGGAAACTAATTTTGAATTATCTTTCAAAACAATTTCTTGAGGAAAATATCATTTCTTCTTTAAAAAAGGATTTTAAATACATAAAACTATTAAAAATTATTTTCTTATAAAATTACTTGAAAAATTATAAATAATACTTTAAATAATTTGAAATCCTCCTTCCTTGAAAATTAATTTTTAAGTAAAATTTTCTCATGGATTAATCTTTTAAAATTAAAAGAAATTATCAAAGGAATTACGGTGTGTAAATCCATACATGTCGGATGGGGTAAAAAGAACATTCTTTTTACATAGAAAAAAGGTTAGAAAGAATTACTTGTTTGGAAAGTGAAAATAAGATTCCCTTGAAGAGATTGGTAAAATAAAAAAGGGTAAAAATTTATGTTAAATAATATAGGATAATGGTATAATATTCTTGGAAACTGTTTTTCGAAAACACAAATTTCTGACCAAAGGGAGGGTAAAGTTAGGATTTCTTAAAAACACTTTCTTAACTATATTTTGTAAAAAAGAGTATAAAAATGGTACCAATACATTTTTATAACATGGATAAAGAGGGTATAATAAATTTACCTAATTTCCTTGAGATATGGATCATATGATTTCATCCAAGGAAGTATAAACATAAACAATCTTGAAAGAAATGATGATATTGTCTTAATATACACTTATAACTTGGTAACATGGGATCATACTCTCCGCGTAATAAATGAAATTAAATGAAGTTTAAAATATCATTAAAAGATTTATATTCCTAATATAACATGTAAAATGGAAGTTTATACACCTCAAAGAAAGATTTTAGGTATATAAAAAAATATGAGTCTTAAAGAAGGAAAATTGAGAAAAAAATGTTTTACCGATTTTGTAACTTTTGAAACATAATCCCCATGAAAGAATCATCATTAAATAGAAATTTTAATACCCATAAATTTATGTATATTATATATAAAATAAAATCATGTTAATTACACACAACACACAAAAGGAAAGAGTGGAGAATATATCTTGTATCTCATAGAAATTAAAAGTGAGATGAAATCCCTTAACCTTAGGTCTTGAATCTCTCCGTATTTGTACAATATTCTTGTATAATAAATATAAGTTAATTATAAATATTTTACAAAATTATATTATTATACATAATACCATATATGGTTTGATTATAAACTTATATTACCCTCTTGTTAATGATCTTGTGTTAAGGTTTCACTTCGGGTAATATTTACTTTGTTCTTCGCATGTGTTTTATTGTTGGTTATTATAATTATATCATGATTCTAGAATTTAAATGATGATATAAATAGAATTTTTATCCAGTATATTTTTATTATAATAATATATAGAATAAATAAGTACAAAATGGAATACACTGTTTATGGAGACGGTAAGCCGTACGTACGCATGGATGTTATTTCTGTCTTTATTGTCATATTAAAAGAAAGTATGTAAATGACATTTGTAAATATATGTATGTATATATATATATATATAATTATTACAGTATCATGAATATATAATATATATCATAAAAGTTCATTAAACCCATCCTTAATACATTCCATGTGGTGTGTGAACAAATCACATCACTTTGAAGGGGGTGGTAATCCACACTTCCTCAATCAAGATTATCATATTAACACCAAATGTAAAGTAAATAGATGTGTGTTGTAAAAGGAGTAAATAATATTAAAAACATAATAAATATAATATATAACATATATAAATAGATTTTTCATCATATGTTCCACCATGATAGGTGGTAAATGAAGAAATGAACAATCATCATTTCGTGAGGCTGTAGTTCGTCGTACACAGAAATAATATGTTCGATATCCATTAGAAGTAGGTGTGTGTAATATTAGGTTGAACCCTTTGCCTAAAAAATTCCTATTATATTTGGGATACTGGTGTTTTCACACAATAATTTAATAACGAGGGTGGAGGGGTGGAGAAAGAAAATAAAGGAAAGGAGCTTGAGAGAAGATGTTACCTCTAAATAGGGTAACCCCTTTTGGTTTGTACCTAAATGATTCCTTGAGAGGATTTCTATGCAAAGGGATGCTTAAAGGTAAAAGGGATGATTTTTTTAAGTTTATTGGTCAGGTCTTGGCCAACCTTAAGATTTTTTAGAGCTATGAGGAATGATTAGAGGTGGTGGCCTTTTATAGGGAATGAAAATGACTCACTTTGAATTATTTGAAACAAGTTAGGTGTGCACATGTACTTACCTAAAAAAATCACCCAAAACCAACAAAAATAAATAATGGAAGGTTTATGGACGAAATGTGTACAAACAATGAGTGTTGGAAAAGTTTATAGGTCATTTGGACCCCTATTTTTGAGGTTTAGTTCCTATTTAATATTAATTTGTCCTTAATTGTTGTGATTAATATTCATCAATTTTACTAATCATTTTGGTAAAAAATTAACTTGGTATTATTAAAATATAAATACTAGACTTGATAAAATGGTGTATGTTGGATTTTATAAATTAAATTCATATAAGAGGGAAAATTAATATTAGTTCTATTTCTGTAGATGGGATGAAATAATGGGGTTTTAAAGTATAAAAATGTTAAAAAGGTTATTAAGATTTTGTATTATATTTCAAAGTGAAATTGATTATAATGAATTAAATTTTACTAATATATGTAATATTTATCTAATTTAACCTTAAAAAAATTAATAATATCATTTAACATTATTAATTAATTAAAAAAAGGCAGTTTTCAACTAAAAAATAGTATTTTTAACTATTCATCAAAAAATGAAGTTTCTCAGAAAAATTGAAAAAATTCACCCTAGGAAAATTTCGACATTCTGAATTAAAAAATAAAGTTTATTTTATCAAATTAAATTTATAAATGTGTGTAAAATTAATTTTATTTTTAAAGCAGGTTTATTCAAGAAAATGGTATTTTTAACATAAAAGAACTTCCATAAAAATATTATCATTCATTATCAATATGTTTTGTTTATATTAATCGATTATAAAAAATATTTTAAAAGTAGTTATTACTATTACTATAACTATGTTTAACACTTAGGTAATAATTATCTTATATATATATATATATATATATATATATATTTCATTGAAACTCAGAGTTGGGTGCATCGTACGACAAGTCGGTGTTGCGTGCAACACAAGATGAGTTGGTATTGCATGTAGCACAATACTTGTTAGTATTTTGTGTGAAAGTAATGTTTAGATTTGTGATTTAATATATATAAATATAAATAACTATTTCCAGTATCACGTGAAATAAAAATATCAAAAAGATAAATTAATTCGACAAAACAAATTCAGAGAATCTAGGGGAGTTAAAAAGTGTATTTTTAAAAATAAATTAGATGAGAATGGAAATGTGATAAAATATAAGGTTCAATTGGGGTGTAAAGGATATTCAAATATTGAAAGCGTTGATGTTGAAGAAACATTTTCTCATGTGATTAGACTAGATTCAATCATGCTCTTTCTTTCTAAGGTGTTTCAATGAGGGTATAAAGTATATCAAATGAATGTCCAAAAACCTTTCTTAAATGGTGTTTTTGAAGAAGTCTACATTGAAAAAACAATGGGTTTTCTCATTGGTAATGATAAAATGAAGGTTTGTAGATTAAATATGGAGCTCTATGGTCTAAAGCGAGCACCGCGATTATGGTATTCTCTATTTGATTATTATCTAAAGAAGATTGAATTTAAAATAGGAGGAGTAGACCACAATATCTATGTGAATTATTCTAAGAAAGACCAATTATTGGTTTTGGTGCATGTAGATGATATTATATTTTGTGGAAGCAGGCAGAGATCAATGGATGAATTTTCCAATCAGATGAAATCATAATTTAAAATAACCATGATTGGTGAACTCACATACTTCTTGGGGATACAAGTGATTGAGAGGAAGGACTACACATTTATCTCTCATACAAAATATGCAATAAATCTACTAATGAAATTAAACATGCATAAATCCAAACAAATGTTGACTCCGATGACTGTTAAGAGAAAAATGGGAGAGCATGAGGATGGGACATCTGTGTATCCCAAACTATATAGGATAATAATTGGAAGCCTATTTTACTTGACTATTATACGAACATATATTTTATTTTCAACATGATTAGTATCCATTTTTCAGATTAATCTGAAGGAAGAACATTTTATGGTAGTAAAAATAATAATGAGGTACATTCAAGGAACTCAAAATTATTGATTATACTTTGCTGCAGGAAGAGATAATGAAATATTGGAATTATCTAATGTTGACTGGGTTTGAGATTTGGTTGATAGAAATTCAACAAGTGGTGGATCATTATTTGTTACAAAGAAATTTGTTAGATGTTCTAGTAATAATCATGAAATATCTTCTCTTAGTACTATTGAAGAAGAGTATATCTCTACTATAAAAGATGGTACTCATATTTTGTGGATGAAGAAAAAACTAACTAATATTGGTGATGAGGTGAGATAGCATATGATGATTCAATGTGATAACATGATCATGATTGAAATTATTAAGAATCTGATACAACACTCTCATAATAAATATATTGAGATCAAATATAATTTCATTAAATAAAAGGTTTAACAAGGAATGATTAAAATGAATCATATTGGAACTGGCTGACATTATGAATAAGCCATTGGAAACACATGTGTTTTATAAGCATCGGTTGAACCTAATTGTTCAGACACCTCTCAATACATGATGAGGTTATGGTTGTTCCCCTCTCCTCTGTTGTGTTAACTTTTTTAATCTATTTGCGGAAGTGATGTAGGATTATAGGAAATATATGATTTAGGGGGAGTGTTTTTTTGAGTTTTACAAGTAAAAATCACTACTAGAAAATGGTGTTTTGGAGACCACTTACATGGGCGACTGCCATTGGCGGTCGCTATTGGTACCCTATAGAGACCGCCAACGGCAGTCACAAGGATTCTTGAAAAAAAAAATTTAACATCACCCCCTACCCCCATCCATGCGCCCGATCACAAACCCTACCCCACAGCCTGTCATCCCCTCCCACGCTGCACCGCCACCACCATCGCCCGTCCCCTCCCTCACTGTACCGGTGACACCGCACAGCTGATGGCGCACCACTGACGCCACATCGCTGACGCCTCCGGATCCCCACTAATGCCTTCTCCCATTCCCACCCACACCGCACCACCCATCCCCTACCTCGATACACCTACACCACCTTACCACCTCATCCTCCAGCTCCCCACTGCTGTCACCACCCGTCCCCTCCCTCACCGCACCGTCTCCAACTCCGGCTCCAATCCAATGCCCATCCTCTCCCTCATAGCACCACCTTAAGTCTCCCCTCCCTTCTGAATTTTTCTTTCTATCAAGTATGACATAATTTATGTTTTAGGGTTTTAATTTTGGGTAATTTACAACACAAATTTGGTATGCATGAAGATTATATGAATAATTCATGTGAATATTGCATGAAAATTTGTGTGCATAAAGAATTATGAAACAATGTGTGCTGACAGTGTGTGTATGAGAAGACTTAACACTTTAATTGAGGTTGGAAGTTACATAAAATGTTAAGTCCAAGTATATGTTGACTGGATTGATATTAAGTTGTGTTGTTATTTTATTTATACCATTCTTGAGTTTATCACATGTCTGTGTGTGAGTGTATCCCATGAGAAAATGTTTCTAGGTTTGACCACATGTGTGTGTTTCAAAAATATATGTTATTATTAAAATTATATGTTGTTCCTCTATATCATATTCCATGTTTTAATGTGACATACTTCATATATTTTATATTTTATTTTTCTATTCATGGTACCAATGTTACTGGTGTACTCATCATGGATCAGTATCCCTTAAGGGGGAGAGTGATAAGATAATGTATGTTCCATGAAGATTCGATTAAGATAGAGGATTGGGTATATTATATATTTTTCAGCCTCACATAGGGTCATGGAAGAGTTATGTGATCTGAACCTTGAGGCGACAATGGGTAATGATGGTATTCAAGGAAATGACTTGAGATGTTGTTTTGGGATACAAAGGCCCAAGGCAGTGTACATATGTGTTGGCCTAATGGATTAACTAAGAGAGAGATGGGGTTAGATGGCCTTCTATGTTTTGACTTGATAATCTTACCTTTTTTATGTTTGTGAATATATGACGTTACTTTGTGGTCGACTAAGTTCATGAACTTTTTTATAACTACATTCCCATCACGGAGCCGAATTTTTTTTAGAACATGGTCGCTCCGAACATGGTTGTGCGTTTTATTTCATGCACATTTATTTATTATCACAACAAGAACTCTTATACCATTGCACATGTGTTAAGGAAAAATTTGTTGTTTCCTACTACTTTCAAATTCCCACCATGCTTGGGAATCTCGATGCATGTGAATACTTCATAGTCTGGGATACTAGGGAAAGTCCCTAATGATTGGGGCTAGGATACGGATAATGGTGGTTAGAGGTATAATTGGGATGGAATTTAGAGTGATGTATCAATTTTTTACACATTCTTGTTATTTCCAACACTTTTATTGACCTAACACTTTGGGTGTATTTGGGTTTTTACTATATTACTTGAGATACCTACAATGGATTATGACTTTTTATTGTTTATTGACTCTATTATGTTATTGTTTATCCTTTTATTTATTGATACAAAGGGTATATTTTTATCACTGATGACATCCAGACCCTAACTACTAGTATGAAGCATATTTCATAAAAGGATACCTTCTTGAGGCCATGAAGAACACTGTCTTGTACCCTGTGATTTAGCATGAGGAATCACATTCATTGTCCCACATATTATCTATTGATAACATAAGTCAAGAGATATTTGTATTTTTTTATTCTGGAATTGTATATATATTGATGTTATCCTTGATATAGATTAGTTCGTTTTCCATAAAATTACAGATTGATTGCTATCTTTGATGGTTAATATTTATTGGGTTTGATGGAACAAAGGTAATATGAATTCAAGAGGAAGTGAGACATTATTTGTAAAAAGATAGAGTTTCTATGAGTTTGAGAAGAATTTTCATCACTAATTGATTTGAGGAACTTTCATCACAAATTATATTTGTCAATTTATTGTTATGAATTAACTTAGTCGTTAAGGTTTATAGTTCAAGATTGGTATTTGATGAATTTTTTCATGTACCACATATGAATTCAGGTTATTATGTTGTGTTTAATTTTTTTGATTTATCATTTGAATTTCTATAGTTATAGTTACTTTATATGTTTTTATTATAGTGTATCAAAATTTATTCATTATGATTTTAGTGGACCACATATTCCTTATTGTTCATGTTGGTTTTCTATTTTTTATTATACCCAATATATAATATATTTTTTTCTTAACTGATTGACTCCCCCAACCATTTGATCAAATCAGTTAAGTAATGTCATTATATATGACCCAAGATCTATCCAACTCCATATTATGAAGAAAAATATATTGGAGGGAACCAATGATCATGTTTACAGGAGGATAATATGATAAGTGTGAGTAACTTTATAGAAACACATTTGAGAACCAAACCTAAAATACATATCTCAATACTGACAAGCTTGTTGTGGATGACCCAATCAGTTACCTTAGGGTAAAAAATAACCAATGATTGTGGAAAATTTAATAGTTGTGAAGAAAAAATATTATTATGGATGTTTGAAGAATGAGATTCCATATCTATAACATTCCTTTCTTGAAAAATGTTTACTCTATATAATTATAGACCAAATTAATTCCCAATATAGTTTCTTCATTATACATATGTTCATATAATCTTTAAGGAGGTAATATTTCATTTCCATTTTATTTTTAAACTTTTAATCAAAATATGGTTAAGGACTCTTTAATATAGAATCATCATTAAATTTACCACACCAGCATTGTGGCGATGACATGGGCTTTCACTTTCATTTCATTATCTATTCTCTTGATTATTATTAAGAGATATAAATTGTTTATTTTATCAATGGTCCACATGCAATTGTCCAGTATTTATTTTAAATATATTTGATATGAAAAAAAATCATGTAATATGAAGTCTTATGTAAATGTATGTTATGTAGATATTATTATGGATAAGATATAAGGACACGACCTTAAACATTACATAATCTTGAATTAAATGAATAATTCCCATTTAGGATCTTTTCAGGTTTATAGTTTTAGAGAATTAGGCCATAAAAATTACATAACGACTTGAAAATTACATGTAGACACTACTACTTAGTATCTATTTTTCATAAAAAAAACTCTAAAAAAATAGAGACATGTCTAGTTCCATGTTTTAGACATCATGACTTTTCCTTGATCTCATCCTTAAACCTATTCATCTTTATGTCCTGTGAAAAACATTTCAAAACTTAGGATGACCATAAAAATCTCAGAAAGGGTTATAGAATAATGAAAAGAAACATTATCCAATCAATAAATACAAATCTATGAAACCATACTTTCAATCATAACATACCTCATGAAATCATAAGAGTTATGAATAACTTAATGAAATCATAAATCATAAAGGTAACTTATGGAATTCATAACATACATACATTGTAGCTATCATATCTACATAGGGGGTCACATTTGGAATACCCATCACAATATATTCCCTAAATATCTTAGGATAAAAATTAATGTTTACCTCTGTCACGTTACCCAATGCATTGGGGAGCTATCTCGGGCTCACCCGCCCTAGGTTTATCACGGAACCACCCGTATACGTAAACAATGCCCAATAACCATAACATAATCATAACACATAAAACAATCATAAATGAAAGATAACATTTCCACATTCCAATCACAAAATATAAAATCAAGATATTGAAATAAACAATGCTTTATCAAACCATTTTCAAAATCATTTTAAACATTTAATAAAGAGATTTTTAATCAACGTGTCCCATACCACTTTGAATATTTTAATGGTATTACCATTTTAGAAAATTAATTTCCCTATAAATAAATCCTTAAAACCATTTTTAAAACACGGAAATTAATGAGAAATATTTATAAGAATAAATCATTAAAACATTTAAAATGATATTTTAGTTAAAGTGTTTTTAATAAAATGAGAGATACTTAAATACAAACAATTGAGGAATCAGATTAAATCAGAACTTTATAATATCATGAGAATAAAGGGATTCATGATATAATATGAAAAAGGATAGTATATACACTATATAAGAGTGAATTGGTGCATAACAACAATGTAGTCTCAATGGAATGTAAATTGAGACGAAATCTCTTTTAAAGACGACATCCTTATATAAAGGTAAACCAATGACATAATTATGAATGACAAATAATAATACACTCAATATAAGTGGATATTAAGTGTAATACAATCATAGGTTATTCAGACATATTCATAGAACGATATTATGAAATAGTAGAAGTTTAACCCAAAGAATTGAAATTGGGTAAACAAGTTCTCTTACAGAAATTTGACAGCCTAACATCGTTACATTAATATTCAAAAAATGAGTTGATGAGAGAGAGAAATGGTATATCATCACTTGGACATAAAATTTACAGAAATAATGATATATAATAATATATCCCAACATAGGAAGATGTAAATTAAAATACATAACAAAAAAAGAAGTCTTTTAAAAAGAATAGGGTGAAAGGTTCCCTTACTGATTTGGTAACTTATGAAACATACACCCCATTAAAGAAGGATCATAAAATGAAGATATAAATACAAATAAATTAATGTATATTCCACAAGGAATACAATCATGGGAAGTACATATTCCACACAAAAGGAAATAGTGGCAAATATAGCATGAATCTCACGAGAATAAAAAGCGAGATGAAAACCCCTTACCACATTGCAATTCAATCGAGTCGTATGAAAAAAAGTTAATAACCACCAAATTAAACACATAATACCATGAATATAAATAGGATCATGATAGTATATATCAAATGACATTATACAATAGACCACATGCAATAAATAAGTGACGAACAATGGAAATCTCACAGAATTAAAAGTGAGATAAGAAATCTCTTACCTCGTATCCGACTTGACCCGTTCATTCTTTAGTCTCCTGAATAATAAAATAAAGTAAATTTATAATTGATCAATAAACTTTTTTAAAGTTTATTATTACTTTTATATCACTTATTACCATGTTATAAACATTATGTAATCATTTGAGTTAATAACGTTCGTTTTGTAGATATTTGGTACTTGAGTCAAAAATGAACACCTTATATTTACAAGTTATCCATGTGGTCAATAGTCCATTATATCCAAAATGATATTAATTATTTAGATATCATATATATGATATATATCTAGTATATTTATTTATTTATAACAGTACATAACATTTGGAGATAAGAAATGAAATGCACCGTTCATGGAGACGGTAAGCTGTACATACACATAAATGATACTTTCATTTCTATTTAATATTTTAATTGAATGGAAAAATAACGATACAAAGTTGTATTATAATTACAGTATAATATCATATATTATTTCAATAACTCCATCCTTTATATGTCCCACGTATGGTATGAACGAGTCATATCACTTTGAGGGGGTGGTAGTCCGCACTTCCTCAAATGAAATTATCATGATTACTCATAATGGAAACCGTAAAGGTATGATATAAATTTCCAATACAGAAGAATAAATAAAAAATAAACATAATATATATCATATATAAATACAGTTTCATCATAATGGCCACCATGAGAGGCAGTAGGATATATTTGAACAATCATCATTTCGTGAGGCAGTAGTTCGTTGTCCACAAAAACAGTATGTTCTTTATCCATTAGATGGAGGTGTGTGTAAGTGTAGTTCGAATAATTATCATAAAAACAACCAAGTATATTTAGGATACCGGTTTTGTTATGAAATAAAGTAATTAAAAGAGTTTAGGAGTTAGAGAAGTAAAAAAAAACAAAAAAAAAACAACAAAAGAATTTAAGAGAAACTGTTACCTTTAATTTGGGTAACTTCTTTTAGTTTGAACCAAAAAGACTTATTGAAGTGCCTTATGCCTAAGGTAAGGCTCCTAGGACAAGGATGGGGATATTGAAAGATTATTTGGGTAGGTTTTGGATGATCCGAGATTCTTTAGAGTTGTGAGTAATGGGTTAGAAGTGAGGGCTTTTTATATGGGGGAGGAGGGGCTATTTAGGAAAGTGTGAAAATATTATTTTGTTATATATTGATATTCGGTTTCTAAAGGTAAAAAAATCATTAAAGTCGAATATAAGATGACTAATGGTCTAAATAATTTCATCCAATAAGAATTGGAAAGTTTTTGGATGTTATTTTAATATTTATAATCTTATTTATTTAAATCATTTATTAATGAGGTAAACACTGCATTATTATTCTGTCATAAATAATTTAATTTATTGGATGTAAAAAAATTAGAAAAAAATACCATGATGTAGGAAATATTTTTATCTTTTCAATGAATATTTATATTCTAAAATATAACTTATATAACACCATTTAAAATTTAATTTACAAAGAGATATTTGTTTATTTCATTTTTTCCTTTACTTTAGGTTAATTAAAATAAAGTGTCATTATCATTCACAAGTGGCTCCATGGGGTACCCAAATCGACCCAAGGATGCCTAGAGTCGGCCATTATTCATAAAATAAGGTTAGGAAAGTGTTAAGGTAATTTTAAATTTTTATAATATTCTTTTTACCTTGAATTACCTTATTTACCTTTAACCGTAGTAAATAAAAGTCAAAAGTTACTATCCACAAAAAATTATTTTCATCTTATTGAACCAAATTTTAATTTCTAATAACAACCATGTATGTCAGATTTTTGAAATTCAATTCACAGAAGTGGTAAAATTTCATTTAAAAAAAAGTCAGTTTTTTTAACTACTATTAAGTGGTTTCACTATTCATCAAAAATTGATGTTTTTCAGAAAACTACAAAAACATTCAGCCTAAGATAGATTTGATATTAAAAATAAAAAAAATAATTTCTATTTTACCACATTAAAAACATAGAAGTTTCATTAATTAATTTATAATTAATTCTCGTTGTTAAAACAAATAGCGTGTTTTTAAGAACCAATAACTATCAAAAGATTGACACTTGTTTATGTCCACTTTCAAAGTGAAATTATTTCCAATGACCAAAATTGGATTAAATGGTAAAAATATATTCTAATTACTCTTTAAAAACAATTAAAAAGATAATATAACCATATAAATAAATTAGATTAAAAGGCAATTTTGAATTAAAATACAATATTTTTCACTATTCATTAAAAAATAAACTTTATCGAAAAAATTCCCAAAATTTACAAAATGAAAATTTTGATGTCCCCATTCTAAATAAGGATTTCATTTGGTCAAATAGAATGTATTGAAGTGTCCAAAACTAGATTTAAAGGGGGCTCACCATTAAAAGGCGGCAAATCGACCTTTTAATGTGAATTATGCTTAAAATTAGATTCATTCACATTTTAAGCCTCAAAATTTTATTGGATAAATGTAAATATATTTAACAAACATGTATAATCATATTTTAGTTAGTTTTGTTCATTCTCGCCAATACAACGACTATGAGTTTACTACCATTTAAAATAATAATATTATATTATTAGTGTACAACATAAGATTTCAAAGAAACCTATTGTTGCGTATTGGGTACGCTATCAAACATAGAAACCCTTTTAAAGTAAAACTAATTAATATTTAATTCAAAAAATTTAATAAATATTAAAATTTCTTATTATTTATTCACCTGGGATGTTACATAAGAGTTGGATTGTTCTTTGAAATCAAATGTCTAGAGAATATTTCAAGGGAATTATGCAGTTTATTGAGTTCACTGGAGGATTTAAAAGTGACTATATTAGTTATACATATCGAAAATGTTAAAATAGATATCAATTCACATGAGATACTGTGAAGGATCACTATTCTTGAATGAATTTCCAAAAGATTATATGATTTGGGCTCATCATGGGGAAGAATATATTCATTTTCAAAATACAGATGCAGTTCATATGGATGTTGATGCGAGGATGGATGATCCAATGCATGAAATGCTTATTGAAATGGTACGTGGGTTAGATCCTAAAGTCATTGACATCCAAAATGTTGACACCAGTGAGATAAATCTGTGCTCTGGTGCAGATTGTGATTTGAGGAGATTTTATGAAGTACTTGATGATGCAAAAACAGAATTATATCATGAATGTACTGGTTAAAATAAATTGTTGTTTATCGTGGATTTGTTGCATTTTAGGACTTTGAATCAATGGTCAAACACATCATTCGACATGTTGTTGGTGATATTGAAAAATGTAATTCTTGTCGATGTTATGATTCCTGAGTCGTATTACCATGATCATAAGTTTACAGAGAACTTAGGTTTTACATATGAGACTATAGATGCATGTGCAAACAACTATATGTTATTTATAAGAGAAACTTCCCATTTGGATATTTGTACGGTCTGTGGTGCTTTCAGGTGCGAAGAGAACAGTGGAAATCAGACTCATCAAATTTAGACTGTGAAATAGTGAAAACCGATTTCCATAAATCAAATCTATTACTTTCCCCTAAAGATGAGGTTGAAAAGTTTTTTTATGTCATCTAAAGTTTCTAATTTAATGATATGGAGTGTGGAAAAAAATCAAGAAAGTGATATGTTAACCCACCTTGTAGACTCTCATGCATAGAAGGATTTCGATAAGATACACCCTGACTTTGCTAAAGATGTTCGTAAAGTACGATTTGGGTTGTAAGTAGATGGTTTCAGTCCATTGAACTCTATGGTTGGTGCAACTCATAGTACATGGCCCGTGCTGTTTCTTCTGTATAATCTTCCTCCATGGATTTGTATGAAGCAAAAATTTATATTACTTTACACTCTTATTGATGGACCTTGAAGTCTAAGGGATAAGATTGATGTTTACCTTCAGCCATTGATTGATGAGTTTAATGAATTTTGGGGTGATGGTGTGATGACTTATGACTATGAAACGAATGAAATGTTCAAACTGCAGGCTGCTTTATTTTGGACAATCAATGTCTTCCCGACTTATGAAAATTTATCAGGATAGAGTACATAAGGGGAATTTTCTTACCATTGTTTCAATAAAAGTAAAAACTTTGTATGGATTAAACATTCCAAAAAATGGGAATACATGGGTCACATAAGTTTTATCCCCCCCCTCTGTACACGTTCAGAATGGATAGAGTGACATTTGATGGTTCTAGTGAGTTCATCAAAACACCAAAGATAATGATATGAGTAGAAATGTAATCATATATTGAGGAAGAAAACATCAGCATAATATCTGAATTTTAGGATTTGGTGGCTCATCCATTACATAATATCCGTGGTGCGGTAGATAGCTCAATCAAAATTGGAAAAATAAAAGTATTTTTTACAATCTCCCATATTGTAAAACTAACATTCTAAGGCCTAATTTGGATGTCATGCACATTGAAAAAATATTTGTGATAATATATTGTGGACTAATTTAAGTGTTAGTGGAAAATCAAAGGACCATGTTAATATAAGTCACGATTTGGAAGAAATGGGTTTAAGGAAATAGTTTCATTTACAGTTTTCTAAGGGAAACGAGAAATATATGCTTTCTGCATAGTATACAATGACTACAAAGGAGAAAGAGACATTTCTTTCCATTTTGAAGATGATCAATGTGCCTAATAGTTACTATTCAAATATTTCAAACTGTGTGAATCTGACGAGAAGGACATTGAAATGGTTAAAAAGTCATGACATTTACATACTACTTAAACAATTTATTCAAATTGCAATTTATTATTGTTTATCCACCAAATTTGTTCAACCGTTTATTGAGATGTGTATTTTTTAGACAGATTTTTTTAAGATATCAACGAATGAGCGATTTAAAAATTTTCAGGACCGAATTGTACTTACACTTTGTCACTTTTAGAAACGGTTCCCCCCTCATTTTTCTATGTTATGGTTCACTTGACTGTGCACCTAACTGATGAATTAGTGGCTGTTGGTCGAGTAATTGGAGGTAGCAGCCATGACCACGCTTGTCGCATAATTTTCATGAGGTGTGTTTCTTTTATATTAATTATTTAATTAATGTTATATATTGATTTAGATTTCAAATGTGTAATTGTTTGAGATTAGAATAATTTATGTTTTTAAAAACTCCAAAGTTCTTTAATTTTAAGTGTATGATCTGTAATTGGATACTTTATTGTGATAAATAATTTCTTAGAATCCCCATTGGAGGATAGGAATTAGGGTAGGTGGCCCAGGCCTATTGGACCAATGGCCTTGTGAACCAATAGCCTAATACCCTATTGGCCTAAGGGGAAATGGACTAATAACCTATTTTCCTAATGACCAAATGTTTGAATAGACCAATAGAACAAATGGCCAAACGCCCCAATGGCCTAAATGGCCTAACTCCCCAATGACCTAACGCCCCAATGACCTAATGCCCCTACATCCCAACGACCAAATGGCCCAAAGTAAAAATGGACTAATGGCCTTACGACCCAATGACCTAATGTCCCAATGGCCTAACGACCCAACAACCCAATGTCCCAATGTCCTAACAACCAAACGACCCAATGGAACAATTGGCCAAATGGACTAGTGGCCAATGTTGTTTCTTTATACTATGATAACTGTTTTCCAACTATGTTTCTAGATAGTTTAATATATATATATATATATATATATATGTATATGTATATATACTATTATTGTTAGTATGTTTTGTTATGAAGTGGATTATAATGTTATTCTTGATAGAAATTGGTAAAGAATATAAATCTTGAATTGATTGATAATTAATGAGATAAAGAATTAAGAGTCATGTTTACTGAATCTGGTGTTGGTTATAATTTAAAAACAATCAATTTGACACATTTCACTTGTGTATTTGAAAATTAATCTGCTGTTGGGGGATTCTGGGTAGAGGGTCAGGGGCTATGAAGATGGGGGGATGTCTGGGGAAATTGGGGGGGATGTCTGGGGAAAGTTGGGGGGGTTCAAAGTTGGGGTTGTCCGGGTTTGGGGGGATGTTTAGGGGGAGTGTGGGGGAGGGGGGGGGGTCTGGGGGGGGGAGTGGGATGTCAACCAGTTGAACATGGAGGGATTTTCATAAAAAAATATCTAAATTCAATCAATTTTTACATACTATGTGAAGTCTCATTATTGAGAAATATGAGGCTCTTTATTTTCTAAGAACAATATTTATAAATAGGCTCAAAATGGAAATCTCAATTACATTGACCCCTCTATTTGGAATTCTCTAAAATACTATTTCTATATGATTACAATGAACTCCCAATGGCTATTCAACATCAACTCTTTCTTTAATTTCTGGTTAGATAATTAGACATGCATGCCACTACTTAAGGTTATAAATTCACTGGATACCTCAAATGACCCAAATATATCAATAAAGGATCAAATGGAGGGTTATTTAGAAATATTCTAGATGAAGTTAAGGATATTATCCTGAATAGCACTTTTATCAATGGTAAATAAACTTATTATAGGAACTTTCACCTAGTGGATGGTTTACACCAAATGTTGCCTCTAAAATAGCTATGTAGGCACATTCTAATTTTTAGGACAAACCATTAAATAGGTTTTGGATTATTCCATCCTATTTTACTCTTTCTTGGAGAATCATTCATGCTAGGATGCCCACAAAAAACCTAGTTCAACAATTTGGTATTAATTTATGCTCGTACTTCATGTTGTGTAATCAACACAGGGAAAACATCAATCATTTATTCCTTAGAAACAAAACTACTACTAATAAATTATGGGCTAAAAAACCATTTGATACTTATATGACATATTATTATGGTATATATGATCAATAAAAAGCTTGCACATAGCTGTCCGGGGGTGTGGGGGGTGTCCGAGGAGAGTGGGGGGGTGGGCTATCCGGGGGGAGTTTTTTTGGCAGGGGGGGAATGTCTAGGGTAGGGGTGTCCATGGGGTGGTTGGGAGTAGGGGTTGGGGGGGATATCTTGGGGGAGTAGGGCTGTTCCAGGTGTGGAGGGGGGGTCTAGGGTGAGTGTGTGTGTGTGTGGGGGCTGTCTGGGGAGAGTTTTTTTTGAGGGGGGGCTGTCCAGGGGGAGTGTGGGCTGTCTGGGTGGGAGGGGCTATCTAGGGGAAGTTTTATGGGTTGGGGGGGGGGGGGTTGTTTGGGGGGGGGGAGTGGAGGCTAGGGGGTGCTGCATGAGGGGGGGGGGGTGAGGGATGTCCAAGGAGAGTTTTGGGGGGTGGGGGATGTCTGGGGGGGATGTCTAGGGGGAGTGGGGGTTGTCCGGGGGTGTGGGTGTGGGGGCGGGGGGTGGATGTCTGGGGGTTGGGAGTGGTGGTTTTCCAGGGGTGGGGGGATGTCTGGGTTTAGTGGGGGGGCTGTCTGGGGTGAGTGGGGGTGTGTATTCAGGTTGTGGAGGGGGGTGTCCGGGGGTGTTGGGAGTGGGGGCTTTTCGGGGGTGGTGAGGCTTTCTGGGTTTAGTTTGGGGGGGGGAGTGTGGGGGATGCAGGGGGTTGGGAGGGGGCTATCTAGTGGGGGTATTCAGTACATAACTTTAATTTATATAGTTAAATGTCAACTGAACACATCCTAATGGAAGTCCAAACCTCTTTTCAAACCACCTCATCATGTACGAGAAACACAGTAGGTCTTTATTAGAGTATAGTAGTGAGTCTAATGGCCTAATGTAAAAATTGGCATAATAGCCTATTGGCTAAATGGAGACTTGTCCAATTGGACAAATGGATAAACGCCCTAATTCCTAAAATCTCTAATGTCCTAACGCCCTAACGACATAACGCCACAATGCCCCAAAAACCGAATGGATAATTGGACAAATGGACTACTGTCCAAATTACCAAATGTCCTAATTATATAATATCCTATTGTCTTAATGAAATATTATCCTATTAGACTTATGGAAAACTATCCTTATGACATATTTGACTATTGGACTAATCGACAATTGGCTAAATAGAGACTTGGACAATTGGAAAAATTCCCAAATTCCCAAATTCCCAAATGACCAAATGGCCTAACACCCTAACAGCCTAACAGCCTAACACCCTAATTGTCAAACACCCTAACGGCCAAATACCCTAACGACCAAACACCATAATAGAAAATTGTCTAAATGGACAACTATCCTAGTAACCTAATGTCATATGGGCCTAATGTCATATTAGGATATTGTCCTAATGGAATATTAGCCTATTGGACAAAATACCAAATGGACTGATGACATATTAGCGTATTGACCTAATGGCCAATTGGATAAATGGAGACCTGGCTAATTGGACAAATTCACAAATGACCATACACTCGAATGGCCTAATGATATAACGACCCAATTCTTAATGGTAAATTGGCCAAATAGACTACTGTCCTAATTACCTAATTTCCTATTGGCCTAATCGCATATTAGCCTATTGGCCAAATGAAAAAGATGGCCTAATGGCATATTAGCATATTAGAAAAATGACCAATTGGCTAAATGTAGACTTGTCGAATTGGCCAAATTCCAAAATTCCCAAATGGCTAAACACCCTAATGGACAAACACCCTAATAGAATAACTCCCTAACATGATAAATCCCTATTGGGATAACTCCCTAACGGCCTAATGCCCTAATGACCTAACAACCTAATGACATAACGCCCTAACGCCCTAACTCCCTACTGGCCTAATGCCCTAATACCCTAACGACCTAACGCCCTAACGACCTAACAGACTAACGGCCTAACAACCTAATGCCCAAATGGCCCAATTTGGTTATTATATATATATATATATATATATATATATACTAGCTGAATAAAATTTTCCAATTTTCATTCACTACTGGAAATATGATATATACCAACGGTTTTGGGAAAACCGTTGGTGTAGTTCACTAATTTGGACCTATACCAATGGTTTGGCCAAAACTGTTGGTATAAGTTACTTATATGGACCTATACCAAGGGTTTTGGACAACCCATTGATATAGGGGGACCTATACCAAAGTTTTTGGCTAAACCGTTGGTAAAGGTCCTCTATAATGGACCTATACCAACGTTTTGTCCAAAACTATTGGTATAGGTCCCAAAATCAAAGAACTTATTCCAATGGTTCTCAAAACCGTTGGTATAGGTCTATACCAATGGTTTTGAGAACCATTGGTATAGGTACATGTATTTTAAATGGAATCTTCTTATGAAGAACATCAAATAAATCAAAATTTAAAATATTTATGATAATACATACATATATATATATTTATGAAATTATGTTCACAAAAATCATGTTAGGTTAGTGGTTAGGTCATTTAATAATTAACTGGAGGTCCTGGGATCAAATCCCACTGAATGTTTGTTTTTTGAAATACATATACCAACGGTTTTATGGAACCGTTGGTATAGATTTTCATATTACTTATACGAACGGTTTTCAAAACTGTTGGTATAGGTCTATACCAATGGTTTTCCAAAAACCATTGGTATAGACTTATCCTCACCACTTACTTGGCCATGGTTCTCCAAACCGTTGGTATAGGCTATACCAACGGTTTGGCGGCCTATACCAACGGTTCTAAACCGTTGGTATAAGGTATTTTTCCAGTAGTGATTTTCTTTGTTTAGTTGTTTATTTTGTATCTTATTGTAGGTTTATTGAATCAAAATGTTGTAATGGATTGGAGCTATTTGGATAACTGGATATGAAGAAGTATGTATATTATTTACTGTTTTTGAGGATCCTGGTGTTTATGCTCTTTCAAATTGTTTTTTTTCCTGATTTTGGCTCTGTTTTTTCTGTTTGAGTAGCAGCATTGTAATTTTTTAAAAAAAAACTTTTCCCTAGGTTAGCGGCCAGCTATGAAGGTCACTATATCTTGACCCCATAGCGACCTATATTTAGTTGAGTGTTAGTTCACCTACAGTGACCGCCAATGGTGGTCGCTCTTGGTCCAATTTTTAGTAGTGAATTCAGGTTCTTTGGGATTATTTACAAAGGGGGAGAATGGATAAATTCATCATTTTCAATGGTTTTAAGGTTTTAGGTTTTTGAAAAAACATAAAATTCTTCTATGACATGATGAGAATAATTTGTGATGAGGAAACAGTTCAGGGCATGTAATGATTCTGTGACATGATCAGAACTTATCTTGGAAATCTTTAAGCATTCAAAAACATTAGAACGAATTCATGCTTCCACTATTATTTTCTACACCGATATTTTCTCATGTAGACTTATAGTGTTATATGGATTGTCTCTCTCATTTTAGGTGTTGAGAGGAGCTTTTGTTTTATTGAATTTATCTACAGATTTCCAAAAAACCCAATGGGGAAGATTGTTGGAAACAAGGCTATTATTTTCTAGAAATGAAGTATGGTTTTTGTTTATTGTAAATACACACTTTTTATGATCAAGAATCTTACATGTAAATCATTCTTGTAGTACAAGATTACTAAAATATTTAGGGTAGAATTATTTACCATTGTTTTTAATATTTTTTGGGCTCAAAATCACAAGGAAGAGTCTAGAATCATGAAAGGTTGTTTTTGGGAATGAATTCTTTATAAATATGGTAAAGGCATGAGTTTCAAGAAGACTAGGTTTCACGAAGTTTTAACTTCACGAGTGCGTGATGCATTGACCTTGTTCTCCGTGACTCTGATAAGTGGAGAATTGTGATTGTGAAATGAGTTGATGGTAATGTATGTGACTACAACAAATTTCATTAGATCTTTACGAACGGAGGGGATTCACAAATATGTTTTTGAAGGTTCACAAAAAATTCACTCGAGGCATGGGAGCATCACGAAGGGATGAGCCTATAAATATGAGGCTACACCTGCTTCATCTACGAGTAATAAAATAGGAGAAAAATAGAATCAATTTGATTTCAATAAGGACACACTTCTATAAAATGGACCTATACCCACAGTTTTACAAACCCGTGGGTATAGGGTTAGTATGGAAACCTATACCCACGATTTTTTGCAGAATCGTGGGTATAGGTTTTTTTTGAGGCCTATAAAAAATGGGTTTTCAAAACCGTGTGTATAGGTTTTTTTAAAGGCATATACCCACAGTTTTTAAACCCATTGGTATATTTTTCCCACGTTATGGAAGGAAAATAAGCATTTCCATGGGATAATTTTGTTTTTCACAGAAACACCTACACCCATGGGTTTTCACCTATAGTAATGGTTTATATATATATATATATAAGTAAATATATATTTATATATCAATAAGTGAATATGGTGTAGTGGTTAGGCACCAAAACCGTATAGAGGCAGTTCAGGGATCAAAACCCGTATTTGCCTATTTTTTAAAACCTGTACCCGCAATTTTAAAATTGTGGGTATATGGTCAATGAAACTATGGAATGAACCTATACACATGGTTTAGAAAATATAGGTATAGGTATTTAAAACCATAGGAATGGATCAGGGTTATACAGACGCCTTGGTTTCCCACAGTTCTTTGAAACCATGGGTATAACCTATACCCCCGATTTTGTGGGCCATACTCGTGGTTTCAAACCATGAGTATAAGCTAAATTTCGAGTAGTTCCAAATTATTCATGAATAAAATAGTAAAATTGATCTTGATAATCAAAAAAATAATTCTATATCATTGAACAATGATTAGGTATCTTGGGAAAATGACCTTCATGATGATGGGGTATTTCGTGACGAATCAGTGAACATCGCAAATGTAAGGGTTGATGTCCTGAGAACCAACTGTTTTGTACTTTGATTACATGAATGTTCACTTATTATATATTGTTCATTGTTCTTCATGACTAAAATATAATAATGTCTTGGAATATTTGTTGCATTGATAAGGTCATGGAAGATCCCCACTGTGATGAGAACCTTGAAATGCTATAACAACATTCTTAAATAAAGTTCTGCGGTTGGATGACATACTATGATAGGACACATAAACCCCCTCCCACCAAATATTCCCCTCCTGAGCTGGAAATGGTGAAAGGGAGATAATGACCCCCCGAGTCCCGCCTCCAGTAGGCCCCGGGTTGGCGACTAGCACCAAGGGTATGAGTTTTCACAAATATGGGAGGCATTACCCTTTTTATTATTTTGGATCGGGAAATAGGACAAGTCAACCACCAAAAAGGGAAAAGAACAAGTGTATATAAATAAACCCAAACCAAGCCCACATGCATGTTTAAACAATTTTTATAACAAGGTACAAGTACAAGGAAGCTCAAAAGTACAATGCCAAAGAAAACAAGAGAACAACAACTGCAACAACTCCAACTGCCCGACTAGTAGGGTCCCGCACGGCCCTGGTAGTCCTCCTGGAAACCTGAAAGTAAACGTAGGGTGAGCATACAAGTATACTCAGTAGGGAAACCAAAAGCTCTCGTGCACAAGTGGGGAGACACCCTAAGGTCCCGTGAGAAAACAGAAGAACCAGAAACTAACAAGGAAAAACTATCCACCCAGCCTCACTGGTCACACTCACCAAGTAACACAAACAAGTTTAGTATATATATATAACAAAAAATATTGGGTACCCCGCACCATTTCCCACTTAATTAGATGCTGCTCTTCCCAACGGCAAACGTCCTGATGCTACCACACTCTTCCCGCCCGCACACACCTGGGCCAAACCACGCATTCCGCCCGCACACACCTGGGCCTCACAACCACGCATCTCGCCCGCACACACCTGGGCCACAACCACTAACCCGCCCGCAGACACCTGGGCCTCATCCCGAAGGTTCTTGGGAACGGTAAGCCTGCCTGAAGAGTCTTGGGCTAAAGGTCGCCTCAAGCCATCACAGCCTCCGAGACCTACCCGGAGAGTCTTGGGTGTAAGGTCACCTCAAGCCATCATATCCTATGGAAGAAGGAGCAGGAAGGAGCTAGTAACTAAGGGGGAAAACCCTCTCCCATAAAATGGGAGTGTTCGGCACTAGGTGCTTGACATGGGTGTGGTTCGACAAAACACAAAGATACAATTATATATATACATATACCAAACACACAGCCCAACCTATGGCTTCTTAAAAAGAGAAACTGAGCATGTGCCTCGGCACTGCTACCACGAAGCATGCATCAACAACCAAAAAATCATCCCCCAACCCCATTTAGGTTTTCATGTTTCATGCAATGGTTTAAAAAAAATATTACTACTGGGCAACTAACATCCAGAAAAAACCTTTCACAAACATATCCCTGCCATCCACAACCAAGGTTAGGTAAAACACAAGCAACCACATGCCATTTCATTTACAAGAGATTATCACAACCATACAACATTCCATCATTCATTTATTTCAAAGTTCCACACATAAAACCCTTTCCACACACAAAACATTTTCGCATTTGAAAACACCTTTTACTTCAAAACACTTTTCACAATCAAAACATGTAACGTATGTACGGTCACATCGTGTATTCATTAATGCACGTTGAATACGGATTTACCTATTCGTTGCCTATATAAGAACGAGGTCATGTTTTATCTTCCATATCGATCGCTTCTTTGTCACACGACGACGCTCTTGGATGATCAAGAAGTCTTCCTCCTCTAACTTCTTTGTCCGAACTCCGATCGTCGATCCGTCAGTGGCCACAGGATCGTAGCGACGAGACGAAGCTTATAAGCCTGGACTTGTCACCTTTCCTTCTGGCCTTCCTTCTACAGCTTCCATCCTAGGAGGCGTTTGTCGGGTTTGGCGAAGGCGGAGGACACCGAAGGACGTCGTCGGAAGCAACGTGATCGGGACCTTTTGAAGTAGGGGTTTACCTTCGTCTCTCTATTTGGTGCAACATGCGGGGTGGGATATTTTTCTTTTGTTCCATGGGATGATACAGACTGTAATGTGTGAGTACTCATAAGAAGATAAGACTCTCTTTCATGGAGTTCGCACTTGGTAATCTCTAAGATGGGAGATTTTGAGAACAGAACCGCCAGTATCAATTCTGCATGTCTTGGTGTCATCGTAAATTGCTATCTACGAGCATGTGTAATGGTCCTTAGACTGGATGATTATCATTAACTAATGTCTTGACTTGTGCACTTAGATTTACTGAAGAAAACAGTCACGCAGACAATTGGTGAGAAGTAGGGTACGTTGGGTTCGTCACGAGTGACATGTTGTTAATGGATAAGTCGAGGAAGTATTTGTCCCTTCCATTTATGGAAGTTGATATCTCGGCCCTTTGATAGAAATAGAACTATCACATTAAATTCCATGGCCATGGTGTAAACGATGAGTTTATTTCAGGAAGTCAAAGAACGACGGATCAAGCATATAGGTTTATGACACTTCCATGAAACATGATTGATGAGATATCAAGACAAAAGGATTAAATTACACAGTAAGCATTCGTATGAGGTGATACGTCAATGCGGCATCAACTTCTTTCTCTTGGGTGCCTTGACCCGTTGCTAGACAGTAATCTTGGACTTTAGGCAAGACCGCCTAATGTCAATGAGAAAGAGGCCTTGAGGGTCACACACTAAGTGTATTCAAGTATCTCAAGTAGAATAAAGATTATTCCCGTACGTGGTTTAATAATTATTCAAGGAAGCCTAGATCGTTTTAATGATTGGAGGAAGAAGGAAATGAAAAACAAGATATACACACCATGTATTAAAAATTACACGTCGTGTATTTTTTCATGGAAAACAAGTACACACCGTGTATTAATTATTACACACCGTGTAGTTTTCTTTATGGAAAGGAAATGAATAAATGAAAACAAGATATACACGCCGTGTAAATTGAATGTACATGCCGTGTAGTTTTTTCAGCCGGGGTTTTGAGGATATAATATTGTTTTAAATGATATTTATTATAATCAGCGTGGGTGCATGTCAAGGAATTAATTATTCAACATGGGGTTTTAAATAAGAGTCAATGAAATAAATAAAATGCGTAATGCATTTATTTATTGTCATAACTATACAACCTCAAACCTTATTATAAATATCCTCACAACCCTAACTCTTTTCCAACACACAAGAGAATCGTTGTGCACAACAACTCTTGAGAATTCTTTCAAGGCCGAAAGAACCTCTTCCTCCAAGAACGCTCTCAAGACCGAGAGAGATCCGCTTCCATCGGATCAAGATGATCTAAGGCGGACAACACAAGCAAGGGTTTCTCCACGCTAGCACTCAGAGACTCCTTTGGTGACGTCCCAAGATACGAGGTACACGTGTGGATCACCGCTAGATGAAGTCAACACTTGGATTCTACAACGCAACGATGAATCACATCGGAATGTGATCTAGAACATCAACGAAGAAAGAACACCCAAAAGGTATTTCTTTTAAATTGATTAAATTAACTATAATCAACCTGTAACGATCCTACTTTGTGGTTCCATGACTTTTCTTTTCTTTGTTCATTTCTATGATTCGATCCGTGGAGATTGGCATTTATCATCATATTGATCCCGGATTGATCATTGTTAATGACAAAAAGCCAAGTGGGAACATCCACCCACATGCTTCCACTGTGACCAGAACCTTCAAATGGTATCAGAGTGAGGTAATAACATTGACTATAGTTATTTAATTTTCATTGATAATTTACACATTTATATTTGATTCAATTCGAAATATATCGTTCTATTAATCTGAATAAACAAGATCTATTCTTCCTCCTTCTTTTCTCGATTCATTTCACAGAAATGACCTTTTAATTTTAATTTTTGATTAAAATAAAAATAAGAAACTCATTCGGAAGGGCCTCTCTTTCGGTCTATACAACACGAGATTACATAGTGTGTAATTAAAACTACACGCCGTGTACTTAAGTTCAATGAACCGGCACTGGTCCGCCAAACCACACCGTGTGAATTGAATATGCCTAAGTATTAATCACGCCGTGTTGACTATAATTGAACGGCGCGTGGAACCGGAATACACGGCGTGTATGTTGGAGCAACACGTCATGTAGTCCGTTCCGGCCCAGGTGAAACCGTGTACAAAGATAAGCCGCGTACCGCGTACACAGGATCGCCAGGAAGGTTATCACATAACAAGGAAGTACACGCCACGTATAGTTCATCTACACACCGTGTACTCCAAAATTTCCAAAGTACAGAGAACACGCTAATGCCCCCAGCGTGCACTTTGGATAAAAGGTGAAAGGAAATACATGCCGTGTAATTATAAACTACATGCCGTGTACTTTCCAGAAATGGAATTTCACTAGGTTTCCTCTAATGTACAAAGAACCGTACAAGGAATATGAATGAGAAGAATCTCAAGGAAATTCAGAAAGGAATTTAAGATAAAGAATTGATTAATTATAATATCATAATTAATAGAATTCGAGCATGACTTATCTTAAATGAAAGAACGATTAAAAGAATTTGAATTCTAAATTTTCATAAATGTCATTGCATGATATGGATGATCATGAGCTAGACCAAATACCCTTTGTATGTGTATGGTTTCATTTAAATTTATTTAATTTAAATTTGTTGGCCTACGAGCCTTCTTCCAATAAAATGTAGGGCCTGCGTGCCCATGGTTTCTTTAATGTAAACCCATGTAATGGAGGATCTCCCAAGATAGAGGAGACGGTTAAAAACCCGAAGCCGAGGTGAAACCAAACCAAGAAGATACAAAGGTGGACAGGAGGGAGCTGCAAAACACGAACCATCGTGTTCAAGGTGTTTTACCTAGGTCAGGGTTAGCTTATCAAACTGCTAGATAAGCTAAGAAATAGAATCTCATAATCATGCCATATTATTTTATTTCAGTCTAATTGCATGGTTTATTTATTATGTATGTGTTGTCGCGGTCACATAATTAATGAAATAAATAAGCATGCAAAGATGGAATAAAATAAAAACCGGATTATGCATAAACATTATCAGAACATGGTTAATCACTTAAGAAAGCATCACTTAATATTAAAAAGCATGTGATAATGAAAAAATACACATAAAGAATAAAATCCTTCAAATACCATATTAAGTCATACCAAGCCTTCCATTACTTGATTAAGGGAAAGACTCAATAAAACTATGTGTTTGACCAAACCTTGTTGGGACACTTACTTTTATAAAGGAATCCCTTATGAAAGTTTTAGGGTCGACTTAACCATATTACATCAAGAGAAGTAGCCCTTTATAGACTTGATGTAATATTGGAGGCAAGAGTTGAGGAAATCCAAGTCAGGATTTCAGGATTGGGGAGTCCACTCAACAGATCAAAGAAATGTAAGCTCATAGTTGGCAAAGACCTACCTACCTAAATACCTTCAAATAGCTTGACCAACCCTTGTTGGGGTTATTCGAAGGGGAATATGGATCCTTTCCACTAGAATTCCAAAGAAACTGGACATTCCGAGTTCAATGGTGAGGGACATTGGGACTTTATAAAATAGTGGGAGAATTAATAAATTCATTTATTATTTTTCATAAAATGTAATCAATAAAGTACTGATAAATCTGCTCTTTTAATTTGTAGAATCG
Source organism: Viscum album (assembly GCA_963277665.1). NCBI lineage: Eukaryota > Viridiplantae > Streptophyta > Magnoliopsida > Santalales > Viscaceae > Viscum > Viscum album. The sequence goes on from OY728125.1 coordinate 1,655,067,649, forward strand.
AAATGAAAAACTCGTCAACCACATTTTCTCTGCGATCAATTCTGGATAAAGACAATATCCTCACCGGCAGTAACTTTCAGGAATGGTTTAGGCACCTTCGGGTTATCCTACACCATGAAAGAAAGTTTTACGTGTTGGAGTCCTCACTTCCTGATTCTTTTGCCCTAAGGGCGAGTGATGAAGATTTTCTGGTCTATGATCAACATTTAAACGATACTCTCGATGTTCAATGTTTGATTCTATCATCGATGTATAGTGAGCTCATGAAGTCTCATGAAGACATGGATGCCTATAGCATGCTCGAGCACCTCTGTGATCTATACCAGGAGAGAGAAAGACAGGAAAGGTTTGAGATCTCCAAGGATCTATTTCAGATCAAGCTTGGAGAGGGTGCCCCAGCTGGGCCTCATGTTGTCAAGATCATTTGCTACATTGAGCACTTAGAGGTTCTAGGGTTTAAACTCCCTGAAGAACTGGGTACCGATCTCATTCTCGCATCACTCCCCCAGAGCTTCTCAAACTTTGTTGTGAACTTCCACATGAACAACATTGAGAAGTCTCTGTATGATCTTCTTATACTTATTTTCCAAGTGGACAATGACATGAAGCGTGAAAAACCTTTTTTCCTCATGGTGAATAAAAGGAAAGGTAAGGTTAAGAGATTTAAGCCCAAAGCTTCTTCAAGGCCTTCCAAGAAAAGGAATATCAAAGGGGAGGAAAAGGAACAAGATGCTGTTTGTTTCGCATGTGTTAAGAAGGGCCACTGGAAGAAAAACTGCACCCAGCCAAGGAAGAAAGGGGAAGCTTCAAGTGAGTTTGTTATCAAATTAAATCTATCTATTTCTACTAATTGGGTATTAGATACTTCTTGTGGTTCTCACATCTGTATCCAAATACAGGAACCAAGTAGATTCTGGAAGATTGATCGAGGGGAGGTAGATCTACAAGCAGCCAATGGAGCCAGACTTGCTGCTGTAGCTATCGGGGACTACCACCTCACATTGCCTATGGGGATGGTCTTTGTTTTGAAAGGATGTTATTATGTACCCTCTGTAACCAAAAACATTATTTCAGTATAGATACTAGATACTTATGGATTCATCTTCAAGTTTGGAAGTGGATGTTTCTATTTTTATAAAGATAGCATTTGTTTTGGTAGGTCACATTTATATAATGGCCTTTATGTGTTTGACTACACAAACCATGTAATGGAAATCGATAACAAAGTTAATTCGCATGACTCATACCACAACCAAATTTTTCATCACCGGATAGGTCATGTTAAGGAGAAATGTTTGACAAAATTACATCAAGATGGGTATTTAGATTCTTTAAAACTAAAAACAGTTGGTGTATGTCATACGTGTCTACAAGGCAAAATGACCAAAGCCTCATTTAGTGGGAAAGGTGAAAGAGCTAAAGAGCCTCTAGAATTAGTTAACACAGATGTGTGTGGACTATTTCCAATTGAAGCAAGGGATGGGTTCTCATACTTCATAAATTTTACTAATGATTTTAGTAGACATGCATATATCTACTTAATGAGGTATAAGTCAAATTCTTTTGATTGGTTCAAAGAATACAAGAATGAGGTTGAGAACCAGCTTGGTAAGAAGATTAAGAAACTCTGCTCAGATAGAGGAGGATAATATCTTAATTAGGACTTCATTGATTTCTTACGGGAGTTTGGGATTCTATATCAACTCACTCCTCCTTACACACCGCAGTGGAATGGTGTAAGTGAAAGGAGGAACCGCACCCTGTTGGACATGGTGAGATCAATGATGAGTCATGCACGTCTTTCATTATCCTTTTGGGGATATGCATTACAAACAGCAGAGCACATACTAAACCAAGTACCAAATAAATCGATAAATGGTATTCTATATGAGTTATGGAGTGGACACAAAGCCATGTTATCGAATTTACATGTTTGGGGTAGCGAAGCATTTGTTAAGGCCTCTTCAGGTAACAAACTTTCACCCCAAGGCACAAAGTGTATCTTTTGTTGGATATCCCAAGGAAACAAGGGGATATTACCTATACAACCCCTCAGAAAAGAAGGTTATAGTGGAAAGATACACAATATTCCTTGAGAGGGAGCACATCTCCAAAAGATATAGTGGGAGCGAGATAGACTTCGATGAAGTCGAGGCTCAAGATACACAGAAGTTGGTACAAGAATAGATTCCACAAAGCCCCATGGAAGAACAATCTGTTCCAGAGACACAAGAACTGCGTAAGAGCACGAGAGAGGTGAGAGAACCAGAACGATATGGTTTTCTTGTCACCGATTATGGTGACTCATTATTGGTTGACAATGATGATCCTCTTACCTATAAGGAAGCAGTTTAAGGCACAGACACTGCCAAGTGGCAAGAAGCCATGAATTTTGAAATGGATTCCATGTACCAAAACCAAGTCTGGATTTTGGTAGATCCTCCAGTTGATGTAAATCCTTTTGGTAATAAATGGGTATTCAAGAAGAAACTAGACATGGAGGGGCAATTCAGCACCTACAAGTCACGACTGGTTGCAAAATGTTTTAGACAGCATCAAGGAATTGACTATGATGAAACTTTTTCACCGGTTGCGATGCTGAAATCCATCAGAATCCTATTGGCCATTGCCTCTTACTATGACTTTGAAATTTGGCAAATGGATGTCAAAACAGCATTCCTTAATGGGAATCTCCAAGAATATGTCTACATGACACAACCTAAAGGGTTTGTGACTCCAAAGGATGCCAACAAGGTATGCAAGTTGCAGAAATCCATTTATGGATTAAAGCAAGCATCAAGGTCATGGAACATTAGTTTTGATGAAGCTGTAACGGAATTTGGATTGGTTAAGAATGAATGTGAGCCTTATGTCTACAAGAGGTTTAGTGGAAGTGCATCTGTTTTCCTAATAGTATTCGTTGATGATATATTACTAATTGGAAATGAAGTACCTGTCTTACAGTCAGTTAATTCATGGTTTGCATAAATGCTTCCCCATGAAAGACTTGGGCAAGGTAGCATATATTCTTGGGATCAAGATCCATCGTGACAGATCCAAGAGAATGCTGGGCCTGAGTCAAAGTACATACATTGACAAGATACTGAAGAGATTCAGTATGGAACAGTCCAAGAGGGGATTGTTTCCAGTGTCACTTGGCATTCATATTTCCACAAAAATGTGTCCTCAGACACATGAGGAAAGAAAGAGAATGGAAAGGATACATTAAGCATATGCGATTGGGTCAGTCATGTATGTTATGCTATGTACGAGGCTAGATGTTGCTTATGCATTAAGTGCGGTAGGAAGATATCAAGCTGGTCCAGGAGACCATCATTGGATGGAAGTCAAGACTATCCTTTAAGTATCTGAGGCTTACTAAGGATATGTTCATGGTTTATGGAGAAGATGAGGAGGAACTAGTCATCAGAGGACATGTAGATGCTAGTTTCCAGACTGATCAAGATGACATGAAGTCGCAGACTGGATACATATTCAGTTTGAATGGAGGTGTAGTGAGCTGGAAGAGCTCAAAGAAAAGTGTGGTGACAGATTATATAGTGGAGTCCGAGTATATCAAAGCTTCTAAGGAAGCTAAAGAAGTAGTATGGATGCGAAGCTTCATCCAAGAGATGGATGTAGTACTGAGAAGTAAAGATCCTATAACACTCTATTGTGATAATACTGCAGCGGTGGCACTTGCAAAAGAGCCAAGGTCACATCAGAAGACAAAGCACATACTTCGGAAGTATCATATCTTGAGGGATTTTTCTCAGAGAGGTGAAGTTGCAGTGATCAGTATTTCCATGGAAGACAACGTGGCAGACTCCTTGACTAAAGCCTTGACTCAGAAGAAACATGATCATCATGTGAGGTCTAGCAGACTTAAAGTCATAGGCAGTTGGCTCTAGTCCACGTGGGAGTTTGCAGGGGTTGGTTTCCTGAGAACCAACTCTTTTGTACTTTGATTACATGAATGTTCAGTTATTATATATTGTTCATTGTTCTGCATGACTATAATATAATAATATCCTGGAATATTTGTTGCACTGATAAGGTCATGGCAGATCCCCGTTGTGATGAGAACTTTGAAATGCTATAACAATATTCTTAAATAAAGGTCTACGGTTGGATGAAATACTATTATAGGACACATAGTATACAGACCGTCATGTGCAAGTTATCATAATAAGACGAGACTCTCTCTCATGGAGTTAGCACTTGGTAATCTCCAAGATGGGAGATTATGAGAACAGACCAGCCAGTAGCAATTCCGCATGTCTTTGTGTCATCAGAAATTGCTATCTACAAGCATGTGTAATGGTCCTTAGACTGGAAGATCATCATTAACTAATGTCATGACTCGCACACTTAGATTTATTAATATACGCCATATAGTTTTTCCAGCCAGGATTTTGAGGATATAATATTGTTTTTAATGATATTTATTATAATCAGTATGGGAGCATGTCAAGGAATTAATAAATCGACATGGGGTTTTAAATAAGTGTCAATGAAATAAATAAAATGCGTAATGCATTTATTTATTGCCAAAACTCTATATCCTCAAACCTGATTATAAATATCCTCACAACCCCAACTCTGTTCCAACTCAAAAGAGAATCGTTGTGCACAACAACTCTGGAGAATTCTTTCAAGGCCGAAAGAACCTCTTCCTCTAAGAACTCTCTCAAGAACGAGAGAGATCCTCTTCCATCAGATCAAGATGATCTAAGGTGGATAACACAGCAAAGGTTTCTCCATGCTAGCACCCAGAGACTCCTTTGGTGATGTCCCAAGATACGAGGTACACGTGTGGATCACCGCTAGAGGAAGTCTATACTTGGCTTCTACGACGCAATGATGAATCGCATCAGAACGTGATCAAGAACATCAACGAAGAAACAACACCCAAAAGGTATTTATTTTAAAATTATTAAATTAATTATAATCAACCTGTAACGATCCAACTTTGTGGTTCTGAGACTTTTCTTTTCTTTGTTCATTTCTATGAATCGATCCGTGGAGACTGGAATTTATCATCGTATTGATCATGGATTGATCATTGTTAATGACAAAAAGCCATGTGGGCACATCCACCCACGCACTTCCACTGTTCCCGAAACCTTCAGCAAAGACATTTTGTTCCGTGAAGGATATTAGCTTCATGAAGGAGTGATATTTTCAAAGTATCTTTGGAAAAGGTAGTTTTAAACATTATTTTTTAAGTGAATAATGATTTCAAGTTCATACACCGAGGACTTAGATGTAAGAATATTATCGTACTCTGTAGGGATAAAGAATTTAATGAAAATCCATCAAGGCTACGTTTATGTCGATAAATTGAGTAAGGATTCTCCCAGATCAGTGAGCTAGGGGGAGTTGACAAAAGTTTTCGGAGGGACAAAATGTGTTATCCCTGAAATATTATAAAGGCAGTGTGCCTGGAATAGAGTGACAATGTCTGAACTTATATATTACAAAACAAGTGAAGATTAGTGTATGTAGGTTTGAAGAACACAGTTTTAGTGTATCCTCCTTGTAATATCCCTTAGTGGTGAACCAAGTAAAACTGCTATGTTGTCCCTCTATATGTGAGTGTTTAGAATACTGTAGATTTTAATCATACAGGTTTTACTAGTTCCTACCAATGTAAGAAAAAATATATAACTTTAGAATAAAAACTTAACACCCCGATTCATCCCTCCCCTCTCTGGATGTTCCAGGGTCCTATACTATAACCATCTCCACTTCTAACAAATGGGTTATAAAATCATCGTTCATGAGTATGGCGGACTACCGCCTCACGAAATGATGTTATTTATTTTTCTATTACCACCTATAATGGTTGAAAATAATGATAGATCTATTATTTATATACGATGTTTATGATATTTTTATACTTCTGGAATTATTATGTCACACATACCTTCACAATTTCTATTTTTTGGAATATGATAATGTTTATCATGTGTACGGAGAACTACCACGTCATGAAGCGATGTAATTCATTCATGATTTTCCTGGAAGATAAAAAAGATTTTTTTAATAGAAATATGTGATATATATGAAATAAAAAATATTCTACAATGATATTATATCATTTATATTTATTTATTTAAATATTTCAAGAAAATGGAAACAACTTTCATTCATATGTACGAACTACCATCTCCATGATCAATGTATTTCATTTTCTATCTCTATATTTTAAAAGTTATAATAAATAAATTTATAATGAAAATATATGATATTTGTATCATGGATTACATTCTGAATATGATGGAACCATGATCTAATTAAGAGGCCCAAAATTAAAAAATAAAGACATATATGAAAAAGAAAATAGTTATTACGGGAAATGTGAATTTAACATGGAATTGTTTATAAATGAGTAATAAAAGGACATAAGTAAATCATATATGGAATTATATACATAAGTATTTATATATATAATAATCTTATATTTATTATAATGGAGGTTCAAATGTGTGAGAAGGAAGTTTAGACTTACGGTAAGGGATTTCTAGTCTTTATTTTATTTTTGGGAGACATATGAAAATTAACCCCTTATTTCATTTGGGTTGTGTATATACTACCCATTTGGCATGTTATATCATCAATAACTTTATTTTTGTAATACTAAAAGCTTAATTTTATGTTACTATTTTTTGGGATTACAATTCAAAATATTACTAAAGCAGTATGGGATTATTATCTTAATTAGAATTCTTTGAGACATTTGGTATATTATGCACCTATATTAATTAACATGGTGTATATACATCCATTTTGGAATTTAATTTCATTAATTTGTTGATCTTAATGATATTTTATGTTTTCCTTCACAGGGTTTATGATTCATGGTTACAAAAGTGGTAAATATTTTATGTTACAATCTCATCGTTTATTAAGATTGTTCACAATTAAGTTCCAAATGATAAAATAAAATGATCCATATCTCAAGAAACTCATGAATTTTATTATAATATGGTTATTCATGATATTTTAAAGTAATATTACAATTTATCATGCTTTGTTATTTAAAATAATCGTGAAAATATTTTTGAGAAAATCCAACTTTATTTATCTATTCAGTTGGGGATCTGTTTTCTTCCAAAACCATGTTTTCTAAAAAAAGTTTGAAAAAAGTTTTAATATATAATATGATTTTAAAAACAAAATTTTTACCATTTTATTTTTTTGAAAGGAATACTCATGTCATTTTTCAAATAATTCCCATTTGGATTTTACCAAAAAATGTGAAAAATTTTTATTTTTAACAAGCATCACATGAACAATATTTCTCACTATTATGACTGCTCAAATACTTCAAGAATACATTAATATTTTTAAATTGTATTTTTAAGGAAAATTTTTTCATTAATATTTTGTAATTTTTTATATTTTAAATATTGATTTCAATGTAAAAATGTATTCTGAAAATTATTTAAAAAGTATTTTTTTATCAAAGTGGAAAGCCTATTTTTCTCAATAAATGTTTTAAATGACTGCTAAAAATAATTTTACATATAAGATGAAATCATTTGATTTTACTTTTTATTTAATAGGGATTTTATCCAAGGATATAATTTTTATTATTTTTATGAATGTTTTATGTTTTCAATGAAGAGAGTTTTATGAAACCCCTTTCTCTTCCATGGGTTATACGATGATAAAATTATTATGAAAACCATTTCATTTTCCATCAGTTATTCTATAATTAAATGTTGAATTTATTTTGAAACCTATCTATTTTACATAGGTTATGATATGATGGAATGTTTATGAAACTCATTTCCTTTCATTTCTATGATATGATGAATATTTTTTGATCCAACAACACACATACGTATGATTTTTATTATGTCATGGGTGGGACCTATATCTCCCTCCACTACATTATGTAAATATGGATAACTCATTAGTAAATATTTTATGCATGAACCAAATTACATGTTCATTTTTTTAACCTAATTACACATCCACAATGTTATTCATGAACCTGATTACATATTCACAATGCTATATGTGAACCTGATTACTTGTTTATAATGTTTTACATGAACCTAATTACATTTTCATAGTGTTATGCATGGAACTATATTTCATATCCTTAATGTTATTCATAGTCCTGGTTGTATTTCAATATGTTTATGTGAAGGCCTAATTTCATGTCATTAACTTCATGAGTGAACATGCATCTATTTATACAAGTTCACAATGTTATAAGATGATATTTATACCAAAAAGATATGTTTTACTCAAATGTTATGATCTCATGAATCATGTTATTTGATTTAGTTACAATTCATGTATTATGGACTACCAATAGTTATTACATTACCCTAGATAATTATCTTTGATATAAAAGGTATGGTTTTCAAATGTTATGCTCATGTTTTCATACATTTATGTTAATTTTATGCTCACAAAAATCCCTTGTTTATGGTTATTGATCATATAAGATCACCCTTAATTATGTTTCTGTTACCTTAGCCATGAGGAAAGGTTTTAAGTTGGAGTACTAAAGGGGACTATCCTTATTAGAGACATTGAAGGTATTTCTTGAATTAATAAGATTGTGTTCCATGTTTCCAAAGGCACTAAAATATTATGGACCTTAGGAATGTGTTTATGTAATTTATTGAATATTCATCTGACAAGATGTAATATCCATGCATGAAAATCAAATGTTGCAATAGTTTTTATCAGTGGTAAGGTTTAGTTATCCTTTAGAAACTAGGATGAGAAAACATTAGTGATTCCCTGGGTATATTTTAAAGGATATGTCTAGGGATATGTCTAAGGATAAATCTAAGGATGAGTCAAAGTATAAGAGAATTTCCTAGAATCTTGTTAAAGGAGAGAGAAAGTGGTTTCTATGAAATGAAATTAATGTTAGGATACTATAAGTGGATGTGGCTCAAAAATATAGGTAACTAGGGATAATAACTCTGAAAAGGCTATATTGAGCTTGAATCAATCATCACTTGGTGCATGATAACGAGCCTTGCTATACACCTAGTTTTACACTCTTGAGGGATATGATTTGGAAATTCACAAAACCATTATGAACCATAATGAATGTTTTAAATAGATAATGACTATAAATGAACTAGGATAAACCTATGGTGTCATATATTAAAGAATTCATCTTTATTTAAACATCCCATAACTGACTGTTCATTTTTATGTGTTTTTCCTCTGAAATTAGTGTTTCTCAAACTATGATTTTTGGTTTTGGTCAATGGTGGGAACCAGAAGGATTTTGGTTAAGATTGAATGTGATGGGAAATTTAATGTTGAGAATAAAAATGGGATGGTGACTAGAGTAAAGGATATTTTGATTACACTTAATCAGTTATCACATAACATGATTAAAAAGTGCACCTTGAACAATTCACATACTCATCAAAGAAGAGAAGGATAGAGAAAGGTGAGAGTTTTGGTTATGGTGACCGTGGATGAAATAAGATTCAGTTTCTTATATGTTGAAAATGTAGAAAGAATAACTCAAGGGAATGTCTCAAAGAGACAATATTATATTTTTAGAGTGTAAAATAAGGAAAAATAAAAGTAATTTCATGGGAAAAATGAGAAGTTTGGTTAACACAACGGATGATAATAATGGTGTGCCTAAGGCATCATCGATATTTGAATTTGTTAAATATGGAATGTAGCTGCACTATGTAAATCAATTTTCTAAGGGAAAATCTTATGTATATAAAAAGAAAGGAAATACAAGTAATAGTTTTTCTATTAATGTTGAAGAGACTACGAATTACATATGAAAGGAAAGAGGTATTAAGAAATAAAATGATGAATCCAAGTTAATGGATTAAGGATGAGGTGGAATGATTCAAGTATTAATGTATTGGAATTCAACGATTTTTTATATAAATCATGAAACATATAAGAGTTTTTTAATATAAGTTTTTATTAAGGATATACAAGAGTATGTAGAAAATTAAAAATGAAATAGAAAAGTTATTAAATAGAAAGGTAATATATTATAGAAAACACATGATTAATGTAAGATGACGCTTAATATGTTACTGAGTTTGAGAAAATAGAGTTTAGTTCAGATAAAGAGATCATTTATATGGATAAAGTAAATTGGACAGTAAATATGAACTCGAAACTGAAAAATGATTTATTGAAAAAGGGGTTTATTTTATCATTGATGGAGTTTACAACAATTTTGGTTTTAAGAAATATATAAAATAATATATAGTTTATGTAAGTAATAAGGAAGAATGTATGTTTTGAATATGGTTTTATGATAAGTCAGGTTATTACCATGTTTCAAGAGAATACATGATGAATGTATTAACAAGTTTAGTTTGTGAAAATCAAGAGAAACTTTATGATATATAGTGGATTAATGTTACAATGATTTTGAGAAATTTAGTAACCATATTTAATTTTTTTAAATTTTATAAGGGTTATAAGGTTAAAAATTTATGGAATGTTTTATGTTGAACTTCAAAAGAGGTTTTAGAGATTAATGTAGTACTTAAAAATATAAATATTTATTCATATTGTATAGCTAGTGTTATTTTTTTCTAAAGATAGACAGAAAGAATTATCAATATATTTATGGATCTTATGAACCATTAGTGCTTAAAGCACAAAAAATTCATCTTTATTTCTTAGAGTAAGGGATTGAGTGTGAATTTATAAAGGCATGACCATGAGATGAGATTGTGGTTATGAAATGGAATGAAATTAATTAAGTATGTATTCTTGTAAAATTTTTCCATCTTTAGGAAAATGATCTTGAAATAAAACATTTTCATGTTATCATTAGTTTTTCTGATATGAATTATATTTTCATTCCTGATTGATTTATGGGTTTTTGGTCATTTAATTGCTTTTGACCACGTTATATATCACTATCCACCAGTATTTGGGTGTTAGTTTTCTTTTCTATGTCCATGTTTTCAGTTCCTACATATATTATCTTATTTGGAATCCTAGTATGTGTTATTACATATGACCTTATCACATCTCTTTCTCTTAAGAAGATTCTTTATTAACCTTTTTTTCAAATGTGGGTTTCTATTAAGGAATTTTCAAATGTCAGACCTTCGATGACTGAGATGAATTTTGAAGGAGAATTTCATTTTTAGTGGGGTAGAATATAACACGCTTAGATTTTGTGAAATATTTATTTTTTTTCAATTAAAATTAATATTTTTGATATTTTTCATTGCACACAACACTAATTTTAGATTTCCTTACATGAAATATTTAGTTTATATTTCATTATATGAAACACATTGTTTTTCTTCCTTTCATACAACAATGTTAGCATGCATTACACACGACCCCGACATTTAGCGAACCATGAAATAATATTATTTTAAATAGGAACATTATAACCTATCTATTAAATTGTTATGTATGAATATTATAAACTAATTTATTAAATATATATAAATTTTATACTAAATATAACAATATTTATAAATTATTATTAAAGAATCAATCAATTTTTAGTAAAGTAATTATATTCCTCAAAAAAATGTTTTCTTCAATTATTTTATTTATTTTTATAATAAAATATTATATTTAATTTATAGATATTTTTTAAAATTTAATTGATAAAATTAAATTTATTTTTATATTCATCATATTAAAATTAACGTATGATGACATTTTAGGATTTTTTGGAAAATGTTGACTTTTCAATGAATTGTTAAAAAAACTTTTTTTTTGTAAAAATATAAATTATTTACCATAAATTAAGTAATTTTAAATGCCTCATTATTTTTTAAAGTAACATAAGTATTCTTTAGTTATATTTAATTCACTTAGTTAATTTTTAATCAAATTAATATTGGATCTTAGAATATGTTTATTTTTGGGTTTAACAAAGGTTTTTTATGTAAAATGTGTTAAAGTGCATAATGTTTCTACATTTTAATTAATTAAAATAATACCTATGATTTAATTTATTAATATAAATTTATCGATTATATTTCAATAAATTCTAATATAGATTCGTATAATGATTATTATTGGACATAGGGTTAATATAGAATTTCATCGTGTATGTGGGTTCTGTTTTAAAATTAAATTTTGTCACTATTTGAAAATTTATTTGAAAAAATAATGTCAATTTTTGTAATCATAATATAAACATTATCTTAGTTTCAATTTTTTAGTATTTTTCTAAGAAGATTATTTTTTTAATAAATAGTGAAAAATACTGAATTTTAATATAAACTGCCTTTACGTTTAAATTATTTATAAAGTTAAAATATATTTAAAACTTATTTTGAAGTAAAATTATTTAAATTATATATCTGTTAATCAAATTTTGGGTAATTTAATATTTTTTATATTGAAATTGGATATAAAAATCTTTTGAATCTTTTGAATATTTTCTCCTTGAAAACACGCTTTCTCCTCACGTCAGCGAAATTCATTTTAAATTAATTTTTACCACTTATGTCAATAGAATTTTGAAAAATGGATTTAAGATTTGGAATAGGAATAATTTTTATTATCTAATAATATCAAATTAATTTCGACCAAAATGAACAGTGAAAATAGTAAAATTTAATTACCTTGTTTAAGGTAAAAATAATTTTACTGGGGGGGGGGGGGGTTAAGCTAAAAAGATACGGGAATGAAATAAAAAAACTAGTTAAAACCCCATTTTATAGACATATTTCTACCTTATCCCTTATTTAATTGTGAATGGTCCATTATTGGATCCTTGCGACATGAAAAAATGTTGATGGAATTATTTCTTTCAAAACAATTACAAGTGTGACACTCACCTCACTTTTAAAAGGCCACCCCTTCTCATCTTCTATTCACACATTGAAATTTTTTTGGTTCAACCAATACCTACCCAAATAAATTCTCAAATTATCTCCTCTCATAATATAATACTTATTTTGGATATAAATCTAACCAATAAATGTTTCTGGTTCATGCCCAAAGAGGATACCTGGAAAAGAGGTAACGTTCATCAACAAGCTTTTTTGTTTTATTACATCCTCATCCAGATTAGATTATTATCATAACATGTTATTATAATAACATAAGTATAGTTAATATACTTATGTGTTTTCATGCTATGGTAATGACCTATAACAATCTCCACTTCCATTAAATGGGTTATGAAATCAATGTTTGTGTGTACGACGAACTACCACGTCTTGAACCGATGTCTTTAGTTTTTCCATTATCTACTCTTACTGTTGAAAATAATGATGGATTTATTTTTTATATATGATATTTATGATATTATTATTCTTATTTAATTATCATATCATACACCCCTTTATTCATCCAATTTTGTAGGAATATGATAACGTTGCTCGTGTGTATGGTGGACTACTACCCCGCGAAGCGATGTGATTTATTCACACTTTAAATGGGAGGTAACAAGAATGGTTTTAATAAAAATATGTTCTATATATGAAATAAAAATTATTTTATATTTATATTATTTCATTTGCCTTTATTTATTTCAAATCATTGAGAAAATGGGAACAACGTTTATGTTTAGGTACGACCCACCGTCTCAATGAACGATTTATTTTATTTTATAAAAATATGTTTTATAAATTTATATAAATAAATATATAAAGAATATATATTATAATTATTTTATGGTTTCCATTATGTATATTATGGAACCATTATCAATGTAATAGTACTGAGAATAAAAAATCAAGACATATCTGAAAAACAAAGCGGTTATTACCCAAAATAAGACGTTAACATGAAATTGTTAATGAAATGGTTATAAAAGGGAATAAGTAAATAATATATGTAAAGATATATATAATTATATACCTATATAATAAACATATATTTATTATAAATGGGTTTATAATGAGTTTAAATGAAGTCAAGACTTATGGTAAGGTATTTATAGTATCTCTTTTATTTCCAGGAGACATATAAAAATTCACCACTCATTTTTTTTATGTTGGGTATAAACTGATCATATGACATGTTATATCATGAATCAATTTATTTTAATGATATTAAATGATTCATTTGATTGTATTCTTTATTGGGTATTAAAATTAAAAAGATTACTAAAGCGGTAAGGGGTTTTTGTCTCAATTTTTGTTCTTTGAAACATACATTATGCGATGCACTAATATTATTTTACAAGGAGAATATAAAACCCCATTGAAATTTAATATCATAAATTTATTAATCCTCAGGATATTTAAAGTTTCATTTTATGTTATTCCTTCACATGGATTATGATTCAAGGTTACCAAATTTGTAAATATTTTATGTTTTAATCTCATCATTTATCAGGAATGTTCATGATTTTATTTTCGATGATAAAATATTATGATACATATATGGAGAAACACATGAATTTCATTATACTATTGTTATTAATGACATTTCAAGTAATAATACCATTTTTAACTCTTTTATAATTAAAATAATTTAGAATATGTTTTTCCAGAAAATCTGACATTATTTATATCTTCGGTTGGGAATATGTTTTCATACAAAACCATATTTTCTAAAAATGTTTTAAAAAAAGTTTTATTATTCTCATACGATTTTTAAAATAATTTTTACCCTTGTTTTACTTTTTACTTTTTTTAAAAATAATATTCAGGTTTTTTCCATATAATGCCTATTTAGATATTTCAAAAAATGTGAAAATAAACTATTTTTAATTTTCACGACATGAATAGTATTTATAGCTATCGTGAAAGCTCAAGGATTTAAATCATCCCTTACAAGTATTTAAATTTATATCTACAGAAAATATTTTCCTTAATATTAGGTAAATTCATATATTTCAAATAAATTATTTATAAATAAAAACGGATTTTGAAAATGTTTTGAAAAGTTTTTTTTGAAAGTGAAAAGTCTATTTTCCTCAAGAAATTTTTTAAATGATAATTAAAAATAATTTTACATATAATATGAAATCCTTTGATGTTGATTTTGATTTACCAGGGATATTATCCCAGGATACCATTCTTATTCATTCTCTGAATAATTAATGTTTATGATGACAAGATGTTTGTGAAACACCTTTCTCTTCCACGGGTTATGCCATGAATTTTTTTTATGAAACCCATTTCGTTTTCCATGAGTTATGATATTATGAAATGATGAAATGTTTATGAAAATTTTCTCTTTTCCAGAGGTTATGATATGATGATTTTTTTGAGACCCATTTCATTTTATGGTTATAATATGATGAATCTTTTATGATCTTGTGGCACCCATATCTATGATTTCTATTATGTAATGAGTGAGAACAATATCTAACTACAATTCATCAGGTAAATATAGATAACTCGTGAGTAAATGTTTTATTCATGAAATTTATTACATGTTCATAATGTTATGTGTGAACCTGATTACATGTTTACAATTTTATGTGTAAATTTGATTGCATGTTCACAATGTCAGGCATGAACTTTATTATATGTTGAAAATGTTATGGATGAATCCAATTACATGTTCACAGTGTTATCCATAGATTTTTATTTCATGCCAATTAATGTTATGTATGGACTTGTGTGAATGTCTATAAGTTTATGTGAGGGACTTATTTCATTTCCATAACTCTATAAGTGAACCTATATATATTTATACATGTTCATAATGTTATAAGATAATGTGTATGCCTCTTTTTTTTCTTATTCCAATGTTATGCTCTCATGGATCATGTTATTTGATTACCTTATGATTAATGTCTTATGAACTTCCAATATTTATTCCATGAATCTATATTATGATCTTTTCTATCCAGGGTATGGTTTTCAAATGCTTTGACCAGGTTTATATACACTTATGTTCATGTTATGCTTATGGATATCCCTTGTTTACCCTTACTGAGCATATGATCTCACCCTTTATTATGTTTCCTTTCCCTAGATCATAAATAATAGTTTTAATTAGGATAAATAAAGGTGAAAATCATTATGGGAGACACTGAATATCTTTCATTAATTAAGAAGATTATGTTCCATGTTTCTAAAGGCATGAAAATATTATGGTCCTCAGGTGAATGTTTGAATAATGTATTTAATATTAATATAAAAATATGTAATATCAAAGTATAAAATTAATGGATCACTATATATTACTTAAAAGAGTATTCTGTATAATGCACTATTTTTCCAAAAATTTATATTTTTTACATTTTTATTTAGTACATCTTTGTGATAAGGTTTTGAAATGATCCAATTGCTTCTTAAATACTTGTTAATTTTTTTATGCTAATGGATTTTACTTGGAAAATTTACACAAATTATTAAATAATCATCACATGGCTTAAAGTCTCACAATAGTTTTTTTTGAAAAATTCAAGTTTCAAATTTGAATTGTTTGGAATTTTAAAAAATTGACTTGCATGGTTTTTGAGAGAATTCTTATGAATTTTAATGTTGTTTATTAATGTTTTTTAGAAAAATATTAATTATTATAACAACTTCTAATGTAGAAAGTGTTCTAAATATATATATTATTGATGTGGACCGTGTTGGAATATTTTTCATATGCATTAAATGAATATAAAAACACATGTTTCTTTAGAAAGGATGAAGTGTAATTGATTTTTTTTACTTTGAACCTGTTGGGAAAGAAATTACTCTATATATTTAGTATGAAAGAACTAAGGAACTAATGAGGTTGAGGATATTCGTGAACTATATTTTATGATTCACTTTTTTGATCAATTACTACTCTGATATGAACTTCAATCATTTGATCCATTACTTATAGAGAGAACCTTTTTTC
Organism: Viscum album; assembly: GCA_963277665.1. Lineage (NCBI taxonomy): Eukaryota > Viridiplantae > Streptophyta > Magnoliopsida > Santalales > Viscaceae > Viscum > Viscum album. The sequence goes on from OY728125.1 coordinate 1,655,084,407, forward strand.
CACGAAACTTAGATCCTCACTTATTCATTTTCTTTATAGAGTTCTTACTTATCCCTATTTTCTATGTGTTTTATTTTTTTCTAGGTTATACTACTAATAAAATGTTGTACTTGGTTTATGCAACCCAATAAAAAGTTATCAGTTCTTCTATTACCAGTAAAAGGAGAGGCAATTAGTTGGAACTTGTTCTAGATATATTAATGTTTTGGTTTATACCACCAATTAAAATAGTAGGTTCTTATTTGTGTCTCTCGGGGTAAAAAAGGAAGGGTGATTAGGTTAATCCACCGGGTGTACAAAAATATTTTTTTGTCTTATGCCTCTAAGGTTTAAAAAGTCATTATAAAGGGTTGCGATATTCCTTCAAAATTTATATATTTCATAGTTAGTTGGTTACATATCTTTATGATTGACTAAAATAAATAATAGAGTAGGATCATTTGGTCTAAACTACTATAAAATTTATTATTTTCATTCATCTTTTATTTCCAATGATTTAATTATTAACTTCGGTAAAAATTAATTAAATATATAAAAAATTTAAATTCACCCCCTCTTGGCCTTTCTACCATTATCACATTAATACATAACATTATTGTCTCAATATTCTTCATACAGTATTATATATAGATATCATAATATGGCCTTCTCACTTTTCATCTACTTTGGCATATATGATCTTCAAGATATTGTGTGTGTTCCCATATATCACTTCTATCCTTATTCTTATCCTACAATACACAATGTATGAAATCACATAATATCATTGGATATACACTTTTATTTGAAAAATATATCCCTAAGGGGATAAAAGCATCGAGGCTAACTCTCTATATCTCTACTTTTCTACTTCTTCACCATCTTATTCTCTTTAAAAACTCTTAATTATCAAATGAGATATTTATATATTTGAATATGGAAAATACAAAGAATCATAAGTGTGGTATTCTCTTCCTCAAATCTCCATAACCTTTTTCCTTTATCCTATCAATGAAATTATTAAGAACCTATCAAAAATATGTTTGAATCTCTGATAAATACTAGCCTACATTTTAACTTTATGAAAATAAATAATTATTCATGATCATAATCCTTCATTTCTTCTTTAGAATCAGCTTTAATAATGAATAAATCTTTCAACCTCATGATATTTTTTACTAAGAACAACTTAACATCATCAAATTTAAAACTCCAGAGTTCTTAAATTTCTTCAAACTTACACACCTTAAACAATAAATAATTATCTTATGTGTTACAGAGGTGACCTCAAGTACGTTTTCAAATTTCACCCTGGAAAAATATTACGTTTCACCCTTTTGAATCATACATATAAAATATATTATATTATTTATCATATCATCTTTGATAATTTTAAAAATTTCACTCTTTAATATCTTATATATCGATTGTGATATGTTATGCATGTTCTAAAAAAACTTATGTATACTCTAAATATCTTACATATCATAGTGAATCCAATGCATTCCAAATTTAATTCTAAAACATCATACAATCTATATTGAACATCTTCTATATGATACAACATATATTACATATAATAGTGAATTCTTTCTTTTTCTTTATTTTCTATATGATCCTCTATACATATCTTCCACATGCACTAAATATATTACATATCACTATGGGATATGGTAATTTTCATGTTTTCACTTCTCCAGGGGATATCATGTATAAGTATAATATCTTAGATACAATATTAAATATGTTATGTATCAAAATAAACTCCGTAGAACTACAAAAATTTCAAAATATCTTATGTTTAATCATGAAAATATTACTTATCTCAATGGGATTCAATTTTCCAATTTTCCAACTATAAGAGGAATATATTATATATGAGTTACAACTCCAAATATAATAGTAGAACATATTTATCTCATCTAAAAATATATTTAAACATTTATAGGGAATCTCAATAAACTTCATCTACTTTATTCTATATCATATAAGTGATGTATTCACACTATAAAAGCCTTTATAAATTATAGAACTTTTGATGGTTCTTCAAATTAGTCTTCATTTTAATATGTATTATGACACTATCTCCATCCATTCCACTTGTGAATAGAAGTAACTCAGTTGCTTCTCCCAAATTATTGAAATGCTTATTTAGTATGAATTAAATATAAGGAAACTCAAATCATATCATATTCATTTATAGTGAAATCTTAATACATCCTTCTCTTATCAACACACATTGACATGATTATTATTGAAATAAATAAAACTAAACACAAATTGAGTTTAATAATTTCCCCATTAGATTTCTTGTCAATACCAATACAAAAAAATTTATATCAACATTTTATCTTTATTATTATTCTCTCATCCCCTTATTTATACTAAATATAAAGAATATTAAAATAGGGTGGAATCATTTTCACTTAAAGGCATATTTTATCAATTATTCTACTCTATGTAATATTGATCAATGCATAGTGTGGGAAAAAAGGGGTAAATTAGGAAATAAAGATACCAATAACCAAACCAGAATATAATGCTGATTCAAAAGTTGTCTCTCATAGGATATTAAAATATATTTTCTAATTGAAACCAATTTTTTAATATATTATCTTGATTTTTTAAACTTAATTAAAACAATCATCTCAATAAAATATTAAAAAGATTTAATAAAACTTTTAGGTTTTATTTCTAAAATCATCCCATAAATTTGTTCTTTTTCATGTCATTCATCAGAATAATTTCTTCCCAAAACTTTAGAATTGATTATTTAGGAAAAATTATTACGGAATATGAAGTTTTACCTTCTCAATGTTACTTTTCTAGAACATGTTACATAATTGATTATTTTCATGAAATATTAAATTTTGGAAGTTCTCTCAAATATTCTACCCTATAATGTGTACAATCCATAAATATCTTCATAAATTCCTATCACTTTATCATATAAGTTTTAAGATACAATTTTTTTGAATCATTTATACAATAGAACTTTTAATCTAATATACTATTTTCACAACATGCTAATGTAAATTTGTCCTTTAGAACATCACTTTCAATTATCTACAAAAAAATATCAAAAAAATTATATGATAATAAAATGGGTATTATTTGTTTATTAATGAGTGATATTTTTTATAATTTCTTATTAACCAAGTTACTATAATACTTTTACATATAATTTTGAAAGAAATATTATTGTTTACTCTAATTTTGGACTTAGTTATCTCGTTACACAGTGTAGTATTATTTTCAAATTCTTATATATATATATATGGTATTTTCATCATTAAATAAAATAATAAATTACATTAATTTCATAATGGTTGTTTCATATACTTTAGAATCTTCACTTGGTCTAAAAGCATGATAATACAATACTTGGAATTATGTATTTCCAAATTTCACCACACACGCATATGTAAATAAATTACTTCCACAAAAATAATCAATTTGTTTATTACATAGAGTGATTCACTTGTTTATAGGCTTGAATTCACAAAAATAACACAAAAACATATATATTGATCGAAAAATTACATTTTTTGTCCTTTTTGTTTCAAAAAACAAGTATATTCTTTTTCTTTTCGGGTGTATCATTCTTATTGGGCTTCTTGGGTGTATTTTTCTCAACACTTTTATTTTTGTCATAACCCAAGGGTAAATCAAATTTCCTATCTTCTTGATTTTCCCTAAAATGTTATGGTATTATATAATATATTAAATTTGTCTCATTCATGGTTGATTTAGAGCATCACAATTCTTTACTATTATAACTTGTTTTGTAAAAACCATTGATATTTTCTGCTTATCCAAATCTATTCTAGATGAATAATTTTTTTCCTTCATCTATGTTCTTTCCATCAAATCATCCTTAATTTACACTTATCTTTGATTTATTTATGTTTAACAGTTTTACATATTATTCCAACAATCAATATCTATGTGCCCAAACCTTTTATGAAACAAACACTAGCCAATGGACCTTGGTCTTCTTCTTGGAATGGTAATCTTGATAAATTTTATTTTTGGCTATTTTTATTGAATTTAATTATTTATTTAGGATTATTTTGGGAAATATTTGTCTTGATTTTAATTATATATACCATATATGTAGTTGTGTGTATATAACCATTTTTATCAACCCATCTTTGCCTATATTTTTCTTTATGACATTCACTATTCAAGAAAACTATATTAGTATAAAATGAGTTTTATAGAATAAAGGTTATATTTGGATTTTATATTTAAATAGGCTTATCATCATATGTTCTCAAGATCTTATAGATACAAGATAAAGTAATTTTAGTAAAAATATCCTTCTTTTTATTATACATGGAAGAAACTCCACACTCAAATTAATGTGAAGACTCATCTGAAACACATTCTCTATTTTTAAATTTAACTTCCAATTTAAGACACTTTATATTGTAGATATTTTTTATCCTATAAAGTTTTCAATGTATCTTTACATTCCTTATTGATCTTATCAATATTATATTCATTCATTTTTCTCATTCCTTTAAATACATTTCAAGACCCTATATATATATATATTTTATTTTAATTATTCATTCTTTTCATCAATGCAAGGCTTATTATTTTCTTTTAATGAATAGTACTTCCTATCAAGAATTTATTTTTATTCCTCTTTCGCATAGATTTATTTTAGTAATAACTTATTAAATATGAATGATTTTTCTTTAATATCAAAATTACTCATAATTTAGGACTCTACTTATTTGGTGATATTTTTAAACACCAATTCATTTTATGCCAATGAAATCTAGTTTATCTTTCATTCCTCCTCAAGGTAGGTGGCCTCCTCATGAAAATATTTAAAAGAACCAAAAATAAAATAAATACATATTTAGGAATATATGGTCATATTTTCTTAATTTAAGTACATGAATAATTATATACCTTATCAATTAGATATTATAAAATATGATCTCTCCCACTTATGGTTAGTTTATCAAAGAGTTAATCTTGGAATTAAATTTTAGTGACCTCATTGCCATGTAAATTCTCTATATATTATGATAAATAATTATTATCCATATTATTTTTCGTGTATTTTTCCTCTAAATCTTCAATATACATTTGATATTGGATATCATTAGGATTTCAGTATATAGATGCTATATTTTCTTCCTCTTTGAATAAGAGGTATTTCTTCTTCAATTACATCATTTAATTGTTCTTCTTATTCTTCATATTATTAGATGAGATAATGTTTATATTAACAATATATGAATGTTCTAAAAGTAAACAATTTATGTTTACTTTGGAAGATAAAATCAAAATATTCAAATATCTAAAATTTGAGAATCCAATCATAGGTAGAATTCGGATATGATGCCAAATATTATTCCATCAGGATTAGTGAAACCATATTAAGAGGGTTGAGGGGTGAATTATTGTGAGTAACATTTGACCAATTAAAACCATATCCTTTTTTTCTATACACCTATTCATTTAATGTATCTATCTCTCCTTCTCTCCCAAAAGTCCCATGAATTCAATGATAAATCGAAAACAAAAAAAATGGCACATAAGGATCTGATAATAGGATTTTCCAATAATGTGAATGGAAACATACCAAGTTTATAGTGGTTTTATCTCCTCTAAATTCATTTTTTTTATTTTCTAAAATCCTATTCAAGTTTTAACGATAGCCGTACATTCAAGAATTCAAAAACAATAGACACTAGATTTCACAATACAGGTTCAAAATTCAAAATATTTCTCAACCAAATCGTGGATTCAAAATCACTCATAATATGATTACACATTACCCGAATCAACTGAAAATTAAAAAGGCTACAATATACATATTGATCCTAGCATAAACACCCTGGTAATTCCATCCTCAAACCACCCATATACTTCATTCCAAACACATTATGAATCCATCACTACTACAACATGCCGATGAGAGAAGCGTCACCAGAATTTGACAACAACACAAACAGAAAAATATAGAGAACCATTCCAAGAAACCTATTAAAACCATAACCTGAAGAATATCAACATCCATGTAAGTGTCATCGCCACTGTGGGAAAAAACAGAGCACCATCATTGAACTGATATGAACAGTAAAAAAGAAATATCCACATCACCGAGCACTAAAACCTCTTGGAATACTGCTGAACACTCTAACTCACCTCCGAATACACCTTAAAAACCACAAAAAAAATTCTACTATGAGGATAGTGGTGGATTCCAAGAGTAATAGTAGGGTAGTATTAGACGCCGTCGAGCAAAAAAACCATATTTAAAGAATTATGTTGATGTTGAGGTTAAAAACCACGAACAAATAAAAAACTTCACGAGACTAAAACAAAATTGTGAACAAAAAACAACACAATGAAAAATTTAAAACCATAGAATAAAAAGACAAAAAATGCATAGAATGAAGAAGATTGAAACCCTAAGGTAGAATATAAGCAACATGAATTTTGAATCCTCAAGAAATGACGATCTCTCAACCAACACATCCCAAACCCCCAATAAGGGGTGCAACATCAAACCAAAACAGAGTCTAGTGAAATAAATCTAGGATGAAGAGAAAAAGTTGAGATGAAGAATCCCTAAATAGGAATATATTTTCATATATAGAAAGAAACACCCAACCAAGATGGAAGGAAAGAGAGCGAAGGAGATATAAAAAGAAGAAAAAATCCAAGATGGATGAAGAAAGCATCCATTGAAGAAAATAAGGTCATCAAAAAAGAGAAACAAATATGAGAAGGTGAATCAATAATTAAAATAAAAAAACTATAAATGAATAAAATATATAGGGAATGAGATGGATAAAAAAGCTACATCAACAGAAATGAGAGAAGAGAGAAACAGAATTTGGAAGAGGTCGCTACATCACTAGGGATACAAACCCTATATAGAGGAGAGGCACAATGCGCTCAAGATATCTATCCATGGGTGAAGGGAGAAATATATGGTGTTTGTTATCTCACTCTCAAAAAACAGATATCTTATTATTAAAATGAATCCCCAGAAAGGGTTTATAATTGTACCTGTAATCCTAACATGAACCAAGTTTTATGTAAGTACCAAATTAATGTTCTTTAGACTCTATAATCTCTAAGGTATTTCTCTTATAGTACTATATTTGTTTGGAAACTTTTGAAGTTTGATCAATAGTTTTGGCATAGGTAAGTCTTAAATAGAAAATCTTGATAAAATTCTTTAGATATAAAATAATAAACAATAAATTCCTCTTCTATATAATGATATTTAATCAGTTGTATCAATCTTCCTTAGACCTTATGATATATAGATATCATAAGTTGATCTTATCATTTTATAATTTTTTATCCTATATATTCTTTAATAGATAGTGTGTGTATCAATATATATCTTATCTCTATATTCTTTAACACAAAATATATGAACACTTATATTTGGGCCATATCTCACCTTTTATTTAACATAAATTATCTTTTTAGTGGTAAAAACATTAGGTCTCTCTCTCTTTTCTTCTTTTTTTACTTCTTAATCTTATTTGTCTATTTATCATCTAATAATTATCACCTAATATATTTTTGATATTTGAATATGGAAGCTAAATTAAAATCATAATCATGGTCTTAACTTCCTGAAATTTCTGTAATATTTAGCTTTTAACTAATCAAATAATATTATTCAGAAAATTTTAATAATAAATTTGACTCTCCCATAAAACATGTACTCATTTCGATCTTTCTGATAATTCCCAATTATCATAGTACTTACTCATTAATTCTACCTTTTTTATCATATTTAATTATGAATCAACAATTTAGCATCATGATATTTATTACTTGAATAAAAATTCAACTTCTTCACATTTGAAACACTATAGTTCTCACATTTCTTCAAACTGAAGCACTTTATGTAAGAAATAATTATCTTATGTATCATAGTGTATAACTCAAGTAATTTTAAAAATTTATCTTTTGAAAAATCATACATTTCACCTTGAATAATTTCATATATTGAATGTAATATATTATATATTATATAATCATTGAATCTTTGTTAAATTTCGCTCTCCAATATATCATGTAATGAATTTAAAATGTTACATGTGTTCTAGAAAAACCTTTTGTGTTCTGTAAATATATTTTGTATCATTGTTTCTCTAGTATTTTTCCAATATTTCATTCCAAAACATCTTACATACCATCTTTAATATTTTTTATTCATATCTTAGGGAGATTCAACACTTTTCAATTTTTTTGATTTTGAGAGTAATCTTTTACTCAAACCTTCCAAATCATTTTAAAATTCTATATATCTTTTTTACTTATCTAACAACTTCTTAAACAATTATTAGGGAATATTGAGAAACTTCAAATAATTCAATATTAATCATCTATGTGACTTATTCATGCTATAACATCTTTTATAAATGGTAACACTTGTTATGATTCTCCAATTAAATCTTATTTTTCATATATATTTTGAGAGTATATCTATCATTTCCCCTTGTTCATGGATACCCAATAATCTAATGGAAATAAATCCATTACTTCACCTCTTTAGAGAATAAATTCTTTATCATGGATTACATCTGAGGAAACAATAAAATTTTATTATGGTTGGATACTTCATTCATATTCCAAGATTCAATTCTCAATATATATAAACATGATTTTTATTAACAATAAGTATAATTCAACCCCAATTGAGGTTAATAATTTAATGATCAAGGATGAATCTATTTATTTTTTCAATGCATATTTGTTCTTATTCTCTAATATTATTTACCTATATATGTTAAAATTATCTCCCTATATTTGTACGAGAGACACAAATTTTTTCAATAGAAATTTTTTTAAAGGGTTCAAGTTTCTCCTCTTTCACGAATTCTTTAACCTTGATAATAAATAAAACCATGGGAAGTGGAGAACCACCCATAATTCACCAAGTAATAACCTCTCACATTGAGTGGTGAACCATGTAAAACTCTTATTGTTGAATTTTTATTTATTCCATTATTTATATTAGAGTGAGTATGATAATAATTATTTTATTATGACTAGAAATGAGGAATTTTTTTTCATCATGGAATATTTTTGGAACATATATTCCACCAATATCAATATTCCTCAATTCTAAATGTATCTACAAGTATTGGATGAAAAGTATAATCTTCTATTACTATTAATGTTTTGAAAAAACCACTTAATTTCAACCAAAATATCACACTTTCATAGTTGATCCATCGACCTTGCGAATTATAAATAAAATATGTAAGAGTATTCTTCCTTCCATGTCCTATTAGATCCTATATAGTAAATAGAGATAAATAAATGGATGATAATTTTATTTTTATATAGTTTATGTGATTGTTTCACAAAAACAAAAACATACATTCTTAAAGTTTATATTATCCACAATTTATAGAACCACCTTAACAATTTATTGTGTCTTCCTTTAGGAGTTGAAGCATTTTATAAACACTCTATTAATTAATGAGTCAAATGTTACTATAATGATTCACTATTAAATGATTAATAAACCAACTAATTTTAATATTATTAAAATCTCTTATATATCCATGTGACTTCATACCATGAGTTGTATGATATACATATATAGAAAAATTGCAGAATAAATTGTAGCATCTCATACTCAATGAATAATTCCATGTCATTGAATGAACAACCAATCCATGCAACTCATTATGTTGTGTATATATTTTTATAATCACTCATTCAAGTATAATTACTTATTATAGTTTCCTAACACCACAACACCCACTCATAAATAATAATAATGTGTATTTATGTGAGTGTATATAAGAGAAATTTATCTAAAACCCAATAGTAAAATGATTAAAATCGTTTACAAGAAACCATAAATGTACACACAAATTCAAAACCAAAATAATATAAGAAAAATTATAAACATAAAAATTTTATATGTTATCCCTAGAGACTAAGTAGTTTAGAATATAAGAGACACTATATCTTAACACCCCCCACAAGTCACTCTGTCATTAAGAATAGCCATCTACATAAGAAAACCCCCAAAACATCCATATTTTGAGTTGCAATACAAAAAAACTCAAACATGGAAATAATATAAAATTATGTTTCTAAACACACTGAATAAAAATAGGTCATAATGAAATCCCTTGATCCAACTACAGCTTAATAAATATTACCTAGTCTCATACTGGGTTCATCTCAAAAACATATAAAATATAACACCTCACATCTAAAGAAATCGCAATGGTCAAAATAAAATATTAATAAATCCTATCCCACAATACCAATAAGAAAAATCATAATATGATGCCTCTTAAGAAATTAACATTACTTCAATGAGACCATGCCACCACAAAATTTTGAAGAGACAACTCGCAATACACGTCCTCCCATAATAATTATAGAGTTAAATTGGTCATAATATCCATCAATACAATACTTATAATATATAAAATATTGTTTTACCTCACAATATATTAACCAAGTTTTTAATAAATGAGATGGACTAGCCTCTTGAGGATTATAAAAAATAAACTACCTAACGATAACCACTAATGGATAAAATACATACAATATTTACCATGGTTGTGTTAATTAGATATATAAGTAATTAATCTGCATATGGTTTAGTACCAATTATAAAACCTAGAACATGCATCCCATAGTTCATCATCCATACATTGTGTCTGTCACCCATAGGTTCCCAAATGAAACTATTCTATTAGATCCCAACTTTAATAGCTCAAATACAGAACATTATTCTATCTCACATGGGTATATATTTGAAGATATATAAATGGGTATACCTCTTATACATCATTTACTAAGGAAAACCTCAAATATGTATCCCATTTTTCATCACTAATGTATATAGTGGACATGTATATAATGTGTCATCACCCTAAGATCAGCCACTAGATCCCAAAAATATATATCTTGTATCTAAAAAATGTATTATCTCTCTTGGATTATACCTAAAAAAAGAGTATGGTTCCTTTTATAAAAACTTCATGAAGCACACCATAATATATATCCCATGTAACAATTTATGGGTAAATAAATCAAGTCTACTTATCATGGGTCTATGATAAAAAATAATTAATAATTTAATATCCCATGAACCACCACCCAAATACAACATGAAAACATAAGTCTTGGGTATCATATTCCATACCATATTTTTTTATTCTATTATAACTTCACTGTATCCCCTATGAAAAGACATACCACTCTTATGAATCATTTAAAATGATAATATTTTTTACTATCCACTTGGGATAAACTACAATACCATTTGGTCAATGATTTGATTTTCATTTGGGACCACTTCCCAGTCCAAGAGAATATTATATTTATCTTCCTAAAATCAATAGAATACACTAGGATAATATTATTATATTATTATCCTAGTACTTCAATAAAATAAATTTTCATTTAGAAATAAGTATCATACAACTTATAATAAATTTAATGATAGATCTTATTACTTTTCTTAGTTTAATTTAAAAATAAACAACTATGTCACCAGGGAATATGATACCCAATACTATGACATAATTCCAAATTATATACAATATTATCCAATACTATAACAATATCAAAAATCCAACACAAATAAATCACCATTACTAATTTTAGAGAACCATCACATTAATGATTTATTTAATGATTTAAGGTCTTTTGTAAAAATATTCACTCTCCCCAAACCAACCTTATGTCTCAATTAATTCCTGATGCAACTCCCTTTCTTGAAACAATTAATAATTTATTATTATTATTTTCCTAAAATTTAAAAAATATGTAATTATTCTCAATAAATAAAAATTTTCATTACACATATAAATTGTGGGTAGATGTTAAACTTTGTTGTATCATGCTACATGTGGTTTCACATATAGCTCTTTCTAGGGGTAAATTCAATAATACTTCATGTTGCTAAGTTAATATATATATTAAAAGTGGTTAATATTTTAACTAAGACACATTATGTCATACATGTCTCCAAATTGAAGTGAGATTTATGTGGAATAATGCAAAGAAAATGCGAAGGTTAATTTAAGGAACCACTAATATGAATAATTTAATCCATTACAAATGTAGGTTTGGTATAGAATTTTAAAGAACATGATAAATACCAAGTGAAAATTTTATTAGATTAAGATCATGGGTAGGGTGCATGGTTTTATGAAATTTAACTTCATGTAGTGAGGATAATTATCTTCCTTATATTTTAACATAATGTGATAGTTTTTATGACAATGCATATCTTTATTACACAATGATTCATGATTTATTACGTAATGTATCACATATTATAACACAAAATATCAATAGGACTAGTATCTTTGGGATATTATGTGCAAAAAATAACATCATAAAATAAGTATGGAATGAATTTATTTAAAGGTTCCTTAAAATAATCTTAAATTTTCTCTGATCTTTGGAAACTCTACCAGATAACCCGGGGACATACATAAGAAAGGGGTGAGATATAAATCCCAATAAGTAAAAATAAGTATAACATGATATAAGTATAAAATGTTAATAAATAAGAATAAAATGTGTTATAAATAGGTATGATAATCATAATTTTTAACAATGAGTCATGATATAGCATTATAACATAAAGGGAACAGGGGAATGTGGCAACATCTTTAAACATGATATCATAAGAATAATTAATGGTTTACCACCAAGACATCATGAAATATTGTTCTTAGGATTAACTCCAATGAACCATACATGTCGTATCATTATATTAAAACATTACCCAATGCATTGGAGCACTATTTGGGATCACCCATCATAATCATATCACGTGCATACATAAGTGTACCACATAGATCATATAACATAAGAAGTAATTTCATCACTTTTAACCCAATAATTGACTTCTATGGGTAAAATATCTAGATAAAACCAATAAAATAAATGTACATATAGGTGAATACCCTTGAGTAGAAATGGGTATAGGTAGTCACTTCATAATTGTTTGGCATGGAAATTGGAAGGACAATTTTGGAAGCATATCCAGGGTGAATAAAGGTTTCTGAGATGGATTAGTAAGAGTGAAAGGGGTATTTGAAAACTTTAATATAAAAATTATAGTAAAAGAGATGTGTGAAAACATAACACAATAGTAAAAAAAGGAAAAAAGGCATAACATAAAGGATATTCATGAATAAAAATGAGAAGTAGAGGGTCCCTTACTATTTTTTTCGCTATAATAGATTTGGTAAAGGTTATAACGATAATGGATAAATGATATATCATAATAATAAATAAATTTTTATTGTAAATGGACGTTTATAAATGCCTAAAAATTGAATAATTAAGATTCTAATGGTGAGATACAAAGAAGGTGCTTGGATGGAAAATAAGAGAGAGAGAGAGGTCCTTTACCTTGGGAGGATGCTTCTTAAAGCTACATGGGGACTCCTTATAACCTTAACCCAACCTTGGAGATAATATTGAGTGGGTAATTTAAAGTTAAATAATTATTAAAGTCTTTTGTGTGGATGTTGATAAGGGAGTGGGGGTATTTATATTTGATGAGGGGTGAGTTTATGTGATTAAATAATGACTATTTTTTATTTAAGGCTAAGCAATTTTGGGTGGAATTATTACCCACGTTTTTGGTTGAAAATTAATTTTTTTAAGGTTGGTTAAGGTATTCAAATAAATAAATCACCCATTTAATGATCTAGTTTTTATATATTTTATTCTTTTACTGTTTTACTTTAACCTGAAACATTATTTTACCTATAGTATGATGAATTTTTTTACCACAATAACATCTTTGTGCTTAAAATAAAAATTAACTTATTACCTAATGTAAAATATCTAATTAAAAATATTAAATCCATTTTAATTTATTAAAATTTTAAAAAATTTAATAATCAGTTCTATTGGGATACATGTATAACTAATAAAAACTATTTTTTATAAAAGTTAAAATCATGGTTTTTAAAATTCTAGACTTGTGTTTATAAATGTAACAACTTATAAATCATGTAATTCCTTAAATAAATTTTGATCAAGAATTAGGGTTTATAAATTTGAAATACTAATAATTTAATTATTCTTTCATAAGAGTTATCGTATTTTGGGAAAATTATTTTTTTTCAATTTTTACCCCACAAATCAAATTTTTTAGAAAATTACCATAAATTCACCCTAAGATAATTTCAATGTAATGAATCGAAAATTGATTTTTATTTTATCAAAATAATACCCCAATTATGATAATTTTAACTTTTTAATAAAATCATTTTTTAATTAATTTCCTTTATGATATAGTAAATTGTTAGGCCATTGTAAAAATTACTTAAGAATTAATTAATTTATTTTATAATTTAAAAAGTGTTTTGTAAGGTAATTTGATGAAAATGAAATTTATTTTAAACTTATAAATTTATCATAAATTAAATTTTAAATATAATTTAAAATAATTATATAGCTTCAAAAGTCATAATTATGAAATAATACAAATAATCACTTTACTTCACCAACAATAATAATAATGACCAACCATGTTATTTATTAATGATTATAATTCCCATAGAAAATATTGAACAATATTCTTCATCAAAAATTCTTATATTTACCTATAAATACACCATAATTCTATATTTATCACACACTACATTACATATGAAGTTTCTTATAAATCCTTTGATAATGTCAATTGTTTTCCCAATGCTTCTCTTTCTTTTTAAAATATTTATGGAAGGGGAAATCTTCTTGGGATATTTTAGGAAAATGGAGTTTAATTTAATGATTGTATTATTTTCCAATGTGTATATTCCTTTAGTTTTCTTTATTATATTATTACCTCTCAACACATGATGTGTAAATTTCTTAAGAACCTTAAAATTCCTTATATGTGTTACTATTATAAAAAATTATAAAAATTAAAGAGTAGAAAGAGATACATTATTTAAAGAAGAAATTTTTTTGGGTTGTTACATTATTCCCCATTTAGAAAATTTTCTCTCAAAAATTTAATTTCATACACTAAAAATATGAGGGGATTTCTCCTTTACTACCTCTTCCATTAACCACATCACTTACTCAAACTTATAGCTCCTCTATAGCTCTTTGACCATGTTCATTATGTTATTTCATATAATTTTGTCTCTATGATATATTATCTTCACCATCTTATCCTCTTATGAAAGATAATTTTCCAATGGAACCACCTCTAAATTAAGTACATGTAAGGGATCTAGTATGTAATTACTTAAAATGGATACATGGAATACATCATGTACTTGAAATAGGGTTGGTGGGGGTGCTAGTTAATAAGGCTTGGATACGATGCGATTGAGAACCAAAACGGGTACAATATACCTATGAATTAGATTACCCTTATTCCAAAATCTCATGAATTTATTCTATAGAGATATATGTAGGAATAATGTATCTCTAAACTGAAAATCATGGTATCTTTGAAAAGTTTCAACATATATCATTTGTCACCTATGAGAAGCATTGATGTGAAATAGAATGGTATTAACCTTTTCCACCATTTCCTCAACCATTTCCAGACCCATTAGTTTTTTCACTAACTTCATCCCAATATTATAGTGTTTTTTATCTCTTCACATACATGGATTCATAGGAATCCATTTAGATTATTAAGTGGAGACTATTATTGTAAAAGAACTCAACCAGAGGAATATGTTGATCTTGTTCCCCTTTGAATTCCATTGAGTATACTATCAAATTGATTCCAATGTTGATCCCATACTATATTTACCATTAGTTTTTTAGTGATAAGCCATACTAAATTTAAACTCAGTATTTAGGGAATATTAGATAATCTTATAGAACTTAGAGGAAAATATTTGATCTCAATTAGATACAATGAATAATGATGTTCCATTAAGACTCACCATTTCTTCGATGTTTTTTCCTACAAGTTGATCATGTGAGAAGTTATCTCGAGTTTAAATGAAGTAATAAGTCTTTTAATATGATTCAACAAAACCCATATAGAATTATTTCCCCATGATGTCTTCGGTAGACCTGTGAAAAATTCCATGGTTATGTCTTACTATTTCCATGTAGGTATGGATAATGGTTTCATCATACCCATGTATTTTTTTTCCTTTTATACTTCACTTTCTAGAATATAAGGAACCTTTTTGTATATTCCATGATCTCTTTCATCATATCATTCCAAAAATAGTTTTCTTGAAGATCTCGAGGCATCTTCATACTACCTGGGTGGATGGGGAAGGTCGAGCTATGTGCATCATCCAATATCTCCTTCTTTAAATCAATATTTCATGGTACACATAGTGGTGAACTAAATTATTCAAATCTATATTAATTAATTTTGAACATTGAGGATTTCCCATTTCCTATTGCCTCCACCTTCTTATGAATTCCCATATAATCACTATGAGAATCCTTTATCTTCTCCTGATGGGATTATTAAGAAATCATTTGTGAAATGATATATGATATTCCTTTATTTATGATTCCCTTGTACATGCTCTTAATGTATAAGAAGATCATATCCTTATCAACTATCATTAGTGATATAGTTGTAGGATCCTTTCTACAGAGAGAATCTTCCACTTTATTTTATTTCCCAAGATAGTATGGTATTGATTAGTCGTAGTCCTTAATGTGCTCTAACCATCTTCACTAGAACACATTCAACTCTTTCTAAATAAATATGTACTCGAGGTTGTTATTATCAGTATATATTTAACACTTCTACCCATAGAGATAATTCCAAAATACTTTCAATGTGAGGAACAACAAATCCAAATCAGGATGATACATTTTATAGTTCTATTTATTTATTTTAAACTACCTTGATGCATAGAATATCACTTTTTCATTTTGCATCAATACACAACCCGTGAACTTATTTGAAGAGTCACTGTATACCTCTAATAGTTCCCCACTTTTGGGTTGTGTAAGTATAGGTTCAATGTTTAGACTCTTTTTCAACACCTTTAATATCTATTCACACTCACTACTCTAAAAAAACTTGTCTCCCTTTTGTGTCATCTTGATTAGGATGTTTGAAAATCATGATAAATTTCCCACAAATCATTGAAAATACCTAGCTAGAACAAAGAAAAAATGGATATCCATCATAGATAATATTATTATCCATCCTTTGATTGACTATATATTATAAGGGTCAATAGATATATCATCATTTGTGATAATATTCCCAATGAATTATACTTCCTTAAACTATAACTCAAAATTTATGAATTTTAAGAAATATCATCCTTTCATAAAGTCTTTAGCATTGTACTCAAATACTCCCCATGATCCTCCATTCTTTTAGAGTATATTATAATGTCATCTATAAAGACTACCATTTTTTTGAATATAATATCTAAAGACTCGATTAATTAGCACTACTACAAAATATTCATTTAAAAATGCTAAAAATGGCCTTTATCAGCACTAGAGAAGCGTTGAATACTAGAGCGAGATTAAAAGCCATTGTATTTTATGAACACTGATAAAGGGGTCCTTTATCAGGGCTTGTAGAATCACTGATAAATGGAAACTTTATCAATTATTTTTTATGCGTAGATAAAGGGGAATACTGTAGTGTACTGTAATAGCAGACTGCAGCACAAGTTTTTTTAATGGTTGTGTTATGGTCAAAGACCATAACACTGAAATTTATTAAATCAAGAAAGAGTACATAGAAAGATTACATAAGACAAAAAGAAGGCATTTTTTGAGTATCTCTAATAAGAAAGGTGAGTAGATCAGGAGGGAGTTCATCCCTCGAGACAGAATCATGAGGAACTCCCTTTTTGGAAAGACCGCCAACAATCTTGTTGGCTTCATGATAAGTGTGCATGACAATGAAATTGAGACTTCTAAGAGAGTGCAGGAAATCCATCCATCTGGGCGTGAGGGACCATGCAAGGTGAGTAACACCACTTGAGATGGCTTGTACAACAGTAGTCGAGTCACTTTCTATCCAAATGTTTCTCCAGTCAAATTGATTAGAAAAAGATACAGCATGGATGACACCCATCATTTCCACCTCTAAGGCCGATGCAATGACGTAGATTCCATAGAAACATCCTAAGATCTAATCTAGATTGTCTCGAAAGACACCACCACAGCCCAAAAGTCTTGGGTTTCCCTTTGAGGATCTGTCAACTTTAAATTTGATCCAGCCAAGAGGAGGAGCTTTCCAAAAAACTTCAATAGTGTAGTTTGGCTTTGGATAGATTCCATGAACTCCAATACGGTGAAGAGTCACAAGATCTTTGACAGAGTTGTCGCAATGATTATTCTGGATCAAAGCGGCCTATTTAATGGCAAGAAGAATCCTCATTTTACCTGCATTTAATCAAAATGAATTATTTTTAAAAATGTAATCATTTATACCATACCAAAGGACATATACTAGTTCTGCAATACCAATGAGAAATAAGTTTCTAATCTGCAGAGATCTCTAGAACTCTACCATCCTTTTATGTTTAGAAAAAATGAAATTGTCCAAAAGCCATCTGCACTCAAAAAGATGAAAAATGTAATGCCAAAGATTAGTAGTAGTGTCATAGGATATAAGAAGATGATTTATGTCTTCTCGATGCTGATTACACATTCTACATTTAGAGAAAATATTAAAACCATAGGATTTAAGACAACAATCAGTGGGATTTTTTGGTGCACTATTCTCCAAATAAGAGTGAAATGATATGGTTTTATCCAAGATTTGTTTAAGTTGTTTATCCAACATATATTTTCATCAAAATTGGAAAACCAGTGTTTATAGTAGCTCTTAGAATCAAGAATTCCATTTTGAAAAGGTTCCCAAACTAGATGATCATCATTAGTTGGGAATAAATAACTATCAACCACCTCTTTGATATTATCAGGTATGTCAAGAATTTGCACATTGATAATGTCCCTAATGGTATAATTAGTGGGGTCATGAGTGAAAGTATTGGGAATCTTAGAAATAAGGGGGGAGCCAGTCTAGCTGTCCAAACAAAAGTTTAAAGTAGATTCCTTACTGATAATCCATATAGAATAGGCTAAAATGGAGAAAAAACAAGATTTGATAGAAGGCCAAATAGAAGAAGTCATATTATGAAGCTTACCAGCCTTGAGCTTATCAATAAAGAGAGTCCTAAAAAAACCTGTTGAGTGTGATTTATTATTTATAAGAGACCACATGAGTCTGTCTTGGAGAGCTTCCTTAAAATTCTTAAGATTCTAAATTCCAATGCTTCCTTGCTCAACCAGTTTACAACAGGTAGACCAGGGGAAAGTGACCAGTTTCCTCTCAAGAGTACTTCCACTCCAAATGAGTCTCCCTATAGTAATATTCATACATTTTAAGAGACCCTCAAGCCATTTTTAAACCATCATAGAGTAAACCATCTTAGATACAGTGGTGGATTTGACAAGACAGACTCTTCCAGCCATTGAAAGATTTTTTCCATCCAAGCATAAATTTTTCTATGAATTTGATCAACAATGTGATAAAAATATAAAGCTTTAGGTCTCCCCCAGAAGATGGGGACACCAAGATAAGTAAAGGAGAGGGAACCCTCTTTGAACCCTAAAGTATCAATGATATGACCTTTTCAATTAAGAGGAAAGGTTTTTCCAAAGTAGATAAATGATTTATTCTAATTGGCATGTTGGCCAGAAATATCTTCATAATGTGTAATAATAGATTTAA
This sequence comes from Viscum album, assembly GCA_963277665.1. NCBI lineage: Eukaryota > Viridiplantae > Streptophyta > Magnoliopsida > Santalales > Viscaceae > Viscum > Viscum album. The sequence goes on from OY728125.1 coordinate 1,655,104,082, forward strand.
AGTTATTAATGTTTTTATAATCTCCCTTAAATAATAAAATAATATCATCTGCATAAAGAAGATGATATGGGGCATTTAAATTCCTAGAGGTAAGAATCGGTTTGATCTCGCCTTGATCAATAGCTAGAGTAAGAAATATGATCAGATAATCCTTCATAATGGAGAAAAGGATGGTATAAAGAGGGTCAACCTATCTAAAACCCTTATTATATTTAAAGTAACCTCTAGGAGAACCATTAACTAGAATAGAAATATGAGTTGAGTTAAAAATAGTTTTAATTATATTGAGAAAAAGTTCATTAAAACCAAAGCTAGAAAGTATTTTAAAGATAAAGTTCCAGTAAATGGTATCAAAATATTTAGTAATATCTTTTTTTATGGAAATATTCCCTCTTCTAGAGATTCTATTCAAAAAATTTGTGGATTTAGAGTCAATACAAATACAATCTAGTATGGATCTTCCTTTGATAAAATCAAACTGATTCCAGGTGACAAATGTGTTTCTAATGGAAGAGAGTCTATTAGAAATAATCTTAGTAATTGTTTTAAAGAGAATATTTAAAAGGGAAATGGGTTTGAATATATGTATTTTATCAGCATTTTTAACTTTGGGAATAAGAGTAAGGAATTGAGAGTTTAATCCATGAGGAATAATATCTTTGTCAAAAAAATATCTAACCAAACTACAGATATCATTTTTAAGGACATCCCAATGTTTTTAATAAAAACCATTATTAAATCCATCAGGCCTGGGGGAACTATTAGGGTTAAGACCAGACACCGTGTCATGGATTTCAAAATCAAGAGGAATACAGTTAAGTAAATGGTTATAATTAATTGTAACCAAGTTTATAATGACATTAGGCAAAAGATCTATGTTGATATCAGGACCATTGAAAGTGTTACATAAATAAGAAATAACATGATTAGAAATCCCTTCGTCTAAGTCAATGATGTTTCCATCCTCCCTTAAATAGGAGAGGGGCCTGTTAGCTTTTCTATCTCTTGAGTTGTAGAATTTGGTGTTTCTATCTCCATCATTTAGCCATTTGGCTTTAAAAATTTTCTTTTTGATACTGTCTTTGAAGTTGAGCAAAGATATTAGTTTAGTAGAGACATTAATTTTATTATGCATATCATGAGTGAATCTAGAGGTGGAGTTGTTATTTTAGAATAGAGAAATATCTTTTTATAAGTGTTTAATTTCTTAATCAATTGAATCAGATTTTGTTTTACACAAATATTTGAGAATAAGTTTAAGATTCATTAATTTAGTGGTGCAAGCAAAGCGATCATTGTGATTCCCCATGTTCTCCTAAGATTTGTCAATTAGAGAAAAACAACCAGGGTTAGAGGACCAGGACAAATTAAACCTAAAATGAAGATATGGTCTTTGATGAGATTGAGGGATACTGACCAAAATAGGATGGTGGTCTGAAGTAAGTTTAGGAAGAGAGATACTCAAAATGCAATCCCATTTATCAAGAGATGCATCATTGGTAAAGGATCTATCAATTTTACTAGCTACAACCCTATTGTAATGATGTATAAACCAAGTGAAATTGGAACCTATGAGATTCAATTTAATCAGATTGTTGTCTTCTATGGAGGCTTTAAACTTCTTTAAAGAGATGTTGGAGTAAGAGTGACCAAATTTTTATATGGGGGAAAGAATGGCATTAAAGTCCCCAACCAAAATCCAGGGGTCCTGTAGTTTGTTGTTAAGATGGGAGAGTTCATTCCAAATGGGTGTTCTATCTTGATAATTATTTTTATCATAGACCAAATTATTGAAAATGTGAGTGTGATCCAAGAAATAGTCACATGTTAGAGATTGATCAGTAACACTCCTGATTTTCACATTTTGAAGATATGAGTGAAGGAAAATCTAGAGGTTTTCAACTACATTATCATTGTTACAAGTGCCTAAGAAAGAGAAACCAAGATAACAGAGGTACATAAATCTGAGAGAAAAGTTAACTTTTGGTTCACCAATAGCAAGGATTTTAGGGTGATGAACACTAATAAGTATTTTTAAAACATTAAGGGTGTCAGGAATTGCAATACCCTGACTGTTCCAAAATAAAATATGCATCAAGACTTATTTTTTCGGGTTTCATCCCCTTTATTTTCATTTCCAGAACTTTTCCCTATGGTTTTTCTGGGAGAGATCTCCTTGCAAATAGTGAAAGTTTTCTCTATGTTGTTTAAAGGAGGTGCAATATCCTGAGCATAAGCCCCAACCTTGGCCTTCGGTATTGGGAGATGTAGGCTATTGTCAGTCTCGAGACTATGGGTGGACAATGTTATAGGTTCTGTACCTGTAACAGAGTCACATGGGGCCGAGTGTGTAGCATTTTGGGAGACAGAGTCTTGATCCCCTTTCTTTGGTGAGGTGTCAGACTGAGTGATGGAAGCGGGGAGGCATGTCATAGTTCCTGACTGTTCATTCTTCTTAGGGGAGTGTTATGAGTAGATGAGTGCATCATAATTGTCCTTATGAGAAGTTGGAATAGAGGAGACATGATTAATTTTAGATGTTGTTAAGCAGGATTTCACATCATTTTTTCCAAGATTCAGAGGAGTATTGCCAGGAGAAAAAGCCCCGTGCACAATTGCAGGGTTTTTTGTAAAAGTAGTGTTAGGGGGTGGGGGGTAGGGGAAGCAGATCCAGCAATATTCTAGATCAATAGATCGTCATTCTTATCCAGCACCTTTTTTGAGGTAGGGCTCAGAGATATAGGATTAGGAATGTTTCCATTCCCCAGAACAAGTGAGGACTCCATATTGGATTTATAAGGGGTCTCCAAGTTAGCTTGAGGTTGTTGGAGAATAAGCAGATCCTTATTCTCTATGTTGTGTTTAATGATTTGTTCATCAATTTCATTATCAAGCTCCTCCACCTGATCATCTCATGAGACCCAAGATTTAGCATGAGATTTAACAACCCATTTTTCAGATGGTTGTTTAGATGTCCCTACTTTGTCAGGGGGAAGGGCTTTGTCTTTCCTATACTTCTTAACTTCTGTCCAATCAAAGGAATTCTGTTGATTTGCGTTCCTATGAACAACTCTACAGTTAAGAATTGAATGTTCGACTATCTTGCAATAGTCAAAGAAGGGAGGAATATTCTCATAAACAAGCTTAACCTTAGTCTTGTAATATTTTTCACTAAAAGCAATGGACTGAGGTGGATTAGTTTCTAAGTTTACCTTAATAAGAATCATGGAAAACATACCTAGTTCTGCATTCAAAGTTCTTTGATAAATCTTAAGTGGGGTGCCAATGCAAGAAGCGAGGTCACTTAAAATTTTTAGGTGCCATAAGAACCAGTCGAGGTTGTGGAATCTCACCCAAACTTGACCAGATTTACATCTCTGTGTATTCGGGTAAAATGAAAAATACCATTCCGATAAATGAAGGAATCCTAGTATAATTTTCAAATTGACTATCCTTCAAACCCTATCTAGAACATCCTGCGAGTTAAAGAGCAATTAAAAATACCCTCTGCCTAAGGAATGGATTTCCAATTCATAATACCCCAAAATATTGAAATGTGTTGTTTCAGTTCAGGGTAAGACCAGGGTTTATCACCCTTTGCATATGAGAAAACAATCTAGGATCATTTGATTGGTTTTGGCGATGTGATGCACATTTTATACTAAAATGATACTTATCTGTTGAAAAGATGCACTTGGAGTCATACTAGTGAAAACACATGTCATATTGAGGTTCAAATCATTCTTACATGTCTTAAATGACTTATGGATCATTTTCCTAAAATATCAAAATAATTTGAATGTTTTTACTCAGTTTTGAGTACATCACTTGTATTTTTTACTAAAATGTCATTTTAAAATAGAAACAAGCACTTTGACTCATACCGACCATATCATGTGTCAGTTTGACAAGATACCAATTCCTACATATCAAAAATTACTTATTAATCATTTTCCTAAATTATAAAGACAATTTGAGTGTATTTTCTCAGTTTTCAATGAGTGATATATTTTGACCTAAAATGTCGATTTTAAACTGATAACAGATACATTGAGTCATACCAGACACATAATTTATTAGATTGAGGTAAATATGATTATTACACATAAAATATTACATATGGATCATTTTAATAATGTTTAAAAACAATATAAATGTTTTTAATTAGTTTTGAGTAGGTTAGTTGTCTGTTTTACTAAAATTGATGTCAATTTTAAATTAAAAGATATAGTTGGAGCCATATCAGTCACACCATGCCTCAGATTGAGGTGAGGAAAATTATTACACATTCCAAATAGAATATAGATCATGATAATAAATTATAAAAACAATATGAATGCTTTTACGCAGTTTTGAGTACATCACTTTCCTTTTTTACTAAAATGTCATTTTAAACTTGAAACAGAAACTTCAACTCATACCGATCACATCGTGTATCATTTTGAAATTATATTGAATCCTACACATCAAAAATTAATTATGAATATATTTCCTAAATTATCAATAAAATTCAATCGTGTTTTTTTGGTTTTCAGTGAGTGACATTTTCTGAACTAAACTATCAATTTTAAACTGACAACAGGCACATTGAGTTATACCAGGAACATCATGTATCATATTGAGGTGTGGGAAATTCCTACACATCAAAAATAAATTATGTATTATTTAACTAAAATATATAAACAATGTGAATATTTTTTTTGGTTTTGAGTAGATCAGTTGTCCTTTTTACAAAAAATAATGATAATTTTAAATAAAAATATCCACTTGAATTTATATCTGTCACACTATATATCAAATTGAGGTTTGGATAATTATTAAACATCTCAAATGGATTATGGTTTATTTTCATAAATTATAAAAATAATCCAAATGAATTTACTTGGTTATGATTACATAACGTGTCTTTTTTTAATAATTCTTACACATCAAAAATTACTTATATAACATTTACCTAATGTATCCAAATAATATGAATGAATTATCTCAGTTTTGAGTAGGTCATTTTTCCTTTTTACTAAATTTGATGTCATGTTTAATTAAAAAGATGCACTTGGGGTTACACAGGTCAGATCATGTGTCAGATTTAGGTACATATGATTATTACACGTCTAAAATGACTTATGGATAATCATACTAAATTATCAAAACAATATAAATGTGTTTTATTGGTTTTCAGTACATCGCTTGTTTTTTTACTAAATTGTCATTTTAAACTGGAAACATCCACATTTACCAATACCAATCACATCGTTTATTAGTTTGATGTCAGACCAATTTCTACATGTCAAAAATTACTTATGAATAGATGTACTAAATTATCAAGAAAATCTGAGTGTGTTTTATTAGTTTTTAGTGAGTGAAATATTTTGAACTAAAGTGTCAATTTTAAAATGATAATGGATACATTGAGTCATGGAGGTCACAAAATGATTCAAATTTAGGTTCTATTGGTTTCTATATGTTTCAAATGACTTTTAGATCATTTTCCAAAAGTATAAAAATAATTGGAATATTGTTTCTCAGTTTTGAGTATTTTATTTGTCCTTTTTACTAAAATTAATGTCAATTTTAAATAAAAAGAAGTACTTGGATTCATTCAGGTCACACTATTTGTCAAGTTGAGGTGCAGTCAATTCCTACACATGCCAAAGTCCCAAAAAAATCCAAACTTCGAATTTAACCATAATTCCATTGTCTTTATATATCAAACTAATAACAAAATATATTGAATCGATATTCTTAGCAGAAAAAAATTTCTAATTATTGAAAGTCAGATGAGAAGAGGAAGATCACGTGCCCATTAGATCACAAGAATCCACTACAATGGGAATACGATATTCCTATAACATTCTGGCTTTCAACAATAAGAATTTTTTTTTGGATAAAAAAATCATATCAATATGAAATGTTGGTAGCTCAACAAAAAAGGAAATGAAAATTGAAAACATGGTTATCTTGGGAGAAAGAGTCATTCTATCTTATTTGTGTATTATTTTAGATAGCTGAAAGAAAAATATGACTTCCCAAATGATCTGTGAATAAAATTAACAAGTATCTGATAAAAATTATAAGGAAATTATCTTACAAATAGTTGATAAAATGATGAGAAAATTAAATAAATAATTATTAGGAATTCACCTTTTCCTGATGTTCATTTTCATTCTTGAAGTATTTCATTGTTGTTATTATCTCAGTTGAAGGCTAGAAGTCCAATCCCCTATGAGGATGAGAAGCATTGAAAACACCACCCCAAATCTAACAAAAGAATCCACTTGTACAAGAAAATAATTATTATATGAGTAATACTAAAAATAAAATAATTAAACATAAATATAAAATAATTCAATAATTATATGGATTCTGATTTTACTCTACAAACATTGTTGACCACAGGGATATAACGACGGTAGAGAAAGTACGATTATAAAAAAAATAGGTCTCTACAAAAAATCAATAAATGAGTGAGGATGATGAGGATAAAGTAGGATACATTAGATCAAATCTTTGAATCATCAGAGTGAAAGTAAAGATATCCTATTGGGTTCATAAATTATTTATTTTTTTATAATAAATAAACAAATACAAAGAAGATATTCATTATCAAAGGTGAAAGTTAAAGATAATTATAATAAAGAAAAATCAAATTTTTATTTTTTTAAATAATTTCATTATGATTTGAATAAAATGGGTAATTGATTTTAAGAGAAAATTACTCTACTAAGGTAGGTGTTATACTCTAAATTCATCCAAAGGTGAAAGTTATAGACAATTTTTATCCTCATCTGCTCATCTTCCAAACAGTTATCATTTCATTTTGTTGTTTGGAACTCAACCTCCATATATTGTGGACATGGACATATGTTACTTGAAATACTCAAATAAGTAGTCATTCATATGATGACTACAACTTTGATTAGTAAAAGTAACATAAAAGATATGGGGGATGAGTGCTAAGAAAGAAAATTGAATAATAACAGTCTGAGAGATGAAATTGATGAGTATGAAAGTTGTATAAATTGTGTTCTCTAAAATGGGTAGTGCCTAAAATTTGTTTGAATTACATGGATGGTAATCCGAGATTCCTAATGGTAGAACCAGAATGCAATATTAAAGAAGGATATGTTTTTAGATGGATTTAAGAAAAACATACATAGTGTTTATTAGAGGTGTGATGAAATAAATGAAGTGATTTTTAATAAGTATTAATGAGTGGGTTATCATTTTAAATATGTATATATTTTTATCATATACAAGAAATACCAGGAAGTATAAAATCAATGAAAAAAATTTCATTGGTGGTCAGAAAGTTTTAGTAACAACTCAATGGACTAAGACTCTATAAAAAACATAATTTTTTCCCAATCAGAGCCTAAATCATTTGGGGGGATGATAAGTATTATAATTGGATCAAATCTATTCCGAATGGTCTTGATACAAAAAAAACATGACATGAGAAATTTTTCCAAGGCTAGAAGAAAGAAATGTTATCAGAACCAATTGGGTGTTCAGTAATAAACTCATTTACTATGGAAAAGGGGATCAAAATAAAGAATAGGTAGTGTGAAAGGGGAACTTACAGATCAAATGAATTTATATTTATGATAAAATTACTCCCATATCCTAGTTGGAAACTATTTTATTTTTTTGGATATTTTAGTGAAAATGTAGTTAAAAGTATACCAAATAGATGTCAAATCTATGTTCCCAAATTTAGTTATTAAGGGGGGAGTATACACAGAGAAATCAAATGGGTTTATTATGGATGAAAATGAGATAATGGTGTTCTAATTAATGGATTTTTTTGTATAATATTAAGAAATTAATGACGACCTGGTATTTAATTTTGGATCAATACCTAAGAAAGATTTGTTTTTATCAAGGTAGAGTTGATCATAACCTCTATATCAAGATAGATAATTATTAAAGTATGTTGGTACTCATATATATCGAAGATATAATATTCGAGGATTAGATAAAGTATAATGAAATTGTTTTTCCGATCATATGAGGTATGATATCAAGATGTCTATGATTAGTGAAACATTTTACTTGGTGTATAGGTGAATCAAGGAAATCACAACACATTAATTTCTCAAACGAAATATGAAAAGGATGTTCCTATGTGATTTTAAATGGAATATTCAAAACCAATGACAATACTGACCGCTATATGGATGAATTTTTCAAAAGTTGACGATTGAAAAGAGGTATATGTCATGAAATATAGGTATTTAGAGCCTATTATACATCAAAACAACATGAACCAACATTGGGTTTTATATATTTCATGTTTCACTATACCAATGTTGTCCCAAGGAGAGCCACATGATCTAGGGGAAGATGATAATTTAATATATCTGAAAAAAATGAATTTTGTATTGTTTTGTTATATGATAAACAAAATAGACTTGTTGGGATACATAGATGTGGGATGAGAAGGTTCAGTGGATAACCGAGGGAAATTTGAAATATCACAAACCCAGATTTCGTTCAAGCATTGGTTTCATTCAACCCTTGAATCGCTTGAGCCTTGGAATAGTTGAAACCTTGATTCTACCCTAAATCTGATTTTAGATTCGACAAGGAGGACCGTCGATAGGAGGTCGCTTCTGTGGAGATATCTGGATATTACGAACTTGTTTATGATGGTTAGGGTTCTTAAAATATATCATGATACTTTTATCAATTCTTCCAAAAAAGCATTGATAAAGATACCTTTTATCAGTACTAAGTTAATAAGGGATGATTACATGAATATTTATCAGCACTAAAAAACACATACAAATACTTATAATACTTCTAAAAAAATAATTTTTTAAAAAGTATAATTATTATATATAATTATAATACTTATAATAACAATGTTTATAAAATAATAATGTTATAATTATTTGAATATATAATTATTTATTGATAATTATATAAATAATTTTTTTTTAAAATAATATTTATATCATTATATATATTTATATAATGATATATATATAATTATAGTAAATATATTCATTATTTAAATTAATTTATTATAATTTTATATTTATTTATTTAAAATTATATATATATATTAAATATTATTTATTTATTTATAATTATAGATATATAAAAATAGTGAATATACTTTTATAAATATATTTCTTTATAAATATATTCTTACAAATGTAATTTTAACATTATTAATGAATATTTAATCTTAAGTGCATGAATGTTAAAAATAAGTAAAATTGATTAATTAAAAATGAGTAAAATATTGAAAATTTGGATAAGTTTTACTAATATAAATCATTAAATAATGGATATATATTGAAATAAAAATGAACAAATATTGAAAATATTAAAACATAAAAAATATATATATATAAAATAAATATTATAAATTGATTAAATTCCGAAAAAACTATTTTTGTGCGTGCCTATGTATATAAAAATGAATTAATTACATATATGTAAAATCAATATAAATTTTTTTATCAATGTTAAATTGAAAAATCAAACGACAATCAATTATGTCCATTACTCGATTTATTTAGTCAGTTTTTAAATTTATATAAATTTTTAATTATAAACCATTTTTCATTAAATATATTTCCATTTAATGTAAAGAATAAAGAATATTTTATATTATATAAATCACATTTATATACATCAATTATTACTATTTATTAACATTATCAATAATTATTTAATTAATAAAATGTTTAGTATTTTTCTTAATTTACTTATATTTATTATTTATTTTTTAAATTTTTATTTTACATATATTTATATATTTAATATAGAATATTTATAATTTATATATAGTATAATAAATTTATTCATTTATTTAATAATTATTTAATTAACAAAAGTTTTAACATCATTTTTATAAAATCATTTTTTAATTAATTATTTCTTTTTATTTGTAATTTCATCAGCGTTAAAAAACTATTAATAGATGCCTTTTTGGGTTCTAGAAATAAAGTGTTGATAAAGGGTGTCCTTTATTAGATATAAACAAAAAATGCTGATAAAGGATACTCTTTTTTAGTGCTAAAAAAATACGCTGATAGATGTTTCCTTTTATCAGGGCTAAAAAAATGTACTGATAAATGGTGCCTTTTATGAGCGCTATAAAAAATGTATTGACCAAAGTTACCCTTTATCAGTGCTTGTTTTAGCGATGATAAAGGGTACATTTGTCAGTTCGTTTTTTAGCACTGATAAAGGCCGACACTGTTAAAGGATTGGTTTGTATTAGTAGAGGGTTATAAAGATTATAGGATCATTAGTGAGTCCAAATGGAATCAAAATGAGCTCATAGTGCCTATAACATATAAAACACTGGTCTTGGGGATATACTCATTCTTAACCTTTACATGATAATACCCTAAACGAAGATCCACCATGGAAAATTTTTGGGACCCACATTGCTGATTGAACAATTCATAATATGTGGTAGAGGATTCTTTTTATTTATCAGGATCTTGTTGAACTCATGATAATCAAAATAGAGGCATATTGACCCATTCTTCTTGATGAAGAGGATTGGTACACCCCATGGTGAAGCATGTGGGTCTATAAACCATATATCCAGATTCTCCTATAATAGTTTCTTTAGATTATTGATTTCAACAACAGCAATTCTATATAGATTCTTTGATATTGGAAAAGTTATAAGTATACGGTCGATTAAAAATGCAACCTATCGGATATGAGGGAGATTGGGAAATTCTCCAGGAAACACATCAGCACATTCCCTCATAATGGGCATATATTTAAGGATGATATTTTCTTTAGTCTTAATAATTTGGGAAAGATATGATTTCTCATAGGTCAATAATATCCATTCATGTGACGATGGTAGGAAAGAATATTCATTCTCCTCGCACTTGTATACAACTAGGGGTGATTCTTAGTGAAAAAGGTGATTCCCTTCTATTAGAAATTTATGCTGGATCTATATAAGGAAATCCAATCCATACCTAGAAAAACATTAGATTTATTTAAACGGAGTATCGCAAGGTCCTCTAAGAACTTCATCTTGTAAATTTTGATAGGGGAGGAGTTATATACTTGGGATATAATAATTTCACCATTTTCATTTTCCACCGACAACTCTACTTCTATTCTTTATGGTTGTGTTTGAATAGTTATTCTATACTTGTGTGATATGAATGATTGTGTAGAACCATAATCCAAAATTAAGTTTTATATTATTCATTTAATAACGAGAAAACCTATTAACAATTTATTATTGGGATCCACCTTAGTGGTTTTTTATGGAATATTATTTCCTTGCTTCCTTAGAGGTTTTTGGCATTGATTTTCATTGTTACCCATTTCTTAGGGTAGTGTTTTGCATTGTTTCCTTATTCCTTGTAGTTGAAAAATTATACAATTATATGAGGGTTGACTAGATAATTCAACTCTACCATCACATTGGTGGATTTCTCCCATCCATAATCTCTAGCTAGGTTCCCTTTCTTTCCACACCCAAATCATTTCCTCACCCCCTTAGGTAATTTATTGGTTTTTCTCTTACAAATATTTTGACAAGTGGATTATTGGAATTTATTTCCACCATTATACTTAACATTTTACCTCCCAAATTAAAATCATATTTATGATTCTTATCAACATTGAAACCTTAAGATTCACTGGCGTCCATTTTGTCTTTGAGGGTACATCAAACAATCTCTTCAGAGCATTCAAAGTCCTTAATCACTTGGGGTTTTTTGTAGACTTAGATTCATCCCACCAAAGAAGTGGTCAACTTTTCATTACAGGGAAATTAAAAGGCTTAATGTTTATCATTTAGGTCTTGTGATGTTTTCCTCATACGATCCAATGGAATATTCATCTTTTTTCATGTGGGTAAGCAAATACCTTACTATTTTATGTGAGGGAGTGCAAGGAAAATATTTATTCAATTTGTTTCAATAATTCATTCCACCCCATTATGTTGATCTTTTATTTATTCTTCTTATTCTTGATCAATTTACCCCAAAGATCAGATTCTACTTCCGTATGATAAACACCCATTCCAATATTCACTATCTCATATATTTGAAGTATGGAGAAGATATTTTTAATAGATTTGATCCATTATTACCTAATTAAGGGATTATAGGATCCACTGAACATCAGAGGCCTTTACCACATAAAGGTATCAATTATAGCTGGTTATTTATTAGAATGATTTGGTAATTCTTCCTAATTCATGTTTCTATTCAGATCCATGGTCAATTGACAAAGTATCATCATGAAGCTTGTGAATCCTTATCCCATCAGGTTGGGCATCTCATTTGAGTACCCTTCACATTGACCCTCGTATCGGTTGTTTATCTGGTTTCTCCTATTTTAATCCATTGACCTAAAGAAATGGAAAATTATAGATGATTAATTTTAAAATATTTGATATATAAATGGTAAACCATTAAATTTTTAGGAATAACACATAAATGACATATATATCTTAACTTATGATTTTCTTGCAATCAATCTAAGTTATCCATGATCAATTTCCTAAAATAAACTCACATGGGAATTTTTATTCCCTTAATAATGGGTTTTAATGATCTTGTTAATTTACCAAAAAAATATCCTCTGGGAGGGTCAAACTAAGAGTACAACAAGTCCAATTTTCATGTAGTAGTTCCTGATCAAGTTTAGGCCAACACAGTGTTTTTGAGGTTATTACCACTTGCTACTGCTATGCCAGAGCGACATCCACTTGTAGTATCTAGATATGAGTGTATTTTCTAAGAAACCACTTCATTTATACTTTACCAAAATTTTTGGGATGTATTATAAAATTCAATCATATCCCTATTTCTTTTAATAGAGCTTTCAAATCAAAATCTAACAAATAACTAAAACTCCATCTGATACAAAATATGAAAAACCATAACTTTATACCACATTGATCCCTGATTTATTACATAAAGTTTCACTTCATATAACATAGAATATAGATATTTATAGTCTAATTTCAAGATTAGTTACATAAAACAACATCATAAAACATGGACATAATGAATTTATTTAGAACTTCTTTATCATTCTCTTGAATTTTCACCAATATTTTAAAACTACACGAGATAACCTGGAGATATACATAATAAAGTATTGAGTTTTAAATCCCAGTGAGTGAATAAAAAGAATAACATGATGTAATTATAAAATGTTAGTAAATAGTAATATCAATTATAAATAAAATGTTATGATAATCATAATTTTGAACAATGAGTCATAATCTAACAAGATGACATAAATGAAACATCAGAATGTGGAAACAAATTTAAACATGAAATCATAACCATAATTAAATTTTATTCACTAAGAAATCATGATATAGTGTGCTGAGGATAACCTCCCAGCCCCATACATGGAATATCATGAGATTTGCCTAATGCATTAGATTGGTATCTCGGTGTACCCATTACAATCGTATCATGTCCATGCATAATTGTTCTACATATATCAAATAACATAAGAATGTATTTATCACTTTTAACCCCTCTATTGAGGAGTGTCCATTACATACTTGTATTTCCCAAATAAAACATTTATTGTAACGTATTGGTTAATTAACCTTAAGTGGAAATGGGTATGTGTATTCACTTCCTAATTATTTGGCATAAAAATTAGTAGGACTGTTTCATAAGCATATCAGTGGTAAATAGAGGTTCATGGGAGGGATTAATGAGAGTGAAAGGGGTCTAAAAAAAATTAAATATAAAAAGGTAAGTAATAGTGATGTTTTATAACATAATAAAACATGAAAAATGTATAAAAGTCATAATATAAAGGACTAGCTAGAATAAAGAGGAGAAAGTGAGGATCCCTTACTAAATTTCAGTATAATAACGACTTAGGTAAAGGTTATAAATAAAGGGGATAAAAGATATATCATTATAATAACATCAATTTTACATTAAATGTAAATTTATAGAGTCATGAAAACATAAACTATTTATATTCAAAAGGTTAAATACAAAGAAGGTGTTTGAATGGAAAAGAAGGGAGAGTGGCCACTTACCTAGGGAGGATTATTTATAAAGATAGTCCACGACTCCTTAGAACCATGGAAGCACCTTATAGAGGATCTTTAGAGGGTAATTAATGTATAAATCAATATAAAGGTCTTTAGTTTGGAAGGTTAGGCGGAAATGAAGGATATTTATACATTAGGAGGGGTGGGTTTTTGTGATTAAATAATGATTATTTTGTATTTAATGATAACAACCATTAGGTGGAATTAATTACAACCTTTTTGGTTAATAATAAATGTTTTAAAGCCTAGTTGTTGTAGTTAAATACATAAATCACCCATTATTTTTTTTAGTTTTAGTTATTTTATGCTTTTAATATTTAACTTTAACCCATAACATTATTTTGCATATACCTTGGTAAATTTTTTTACCACAATAACTATTTTGTGAAAGAAAATTAAATTGAACTTATTATCTATTTTGGAAATTATAATTCAAAATATCAAATCCATTTTAATTCATTCAATTTATAAAAGTGTTAAAAATTAATTCTAATGTGATATGTGTATAACTCATATGATCAATTTTTTCCGAAAAGGTAAAATCATGGTTTTCAAAATGATAGGCATGTGTTTCTAATCGTAAAACCTTATACATTATTTCATTCAATAAATAAATGTTTATCAATAATAAGAGTGAATAAATTTAAAATCATGATCATATAATTATTATTTCATAAGATTTAGGGTATTTTTAAAAAATGGTATTTTCAATTTTTTCCCAAAACCCATATTTTTTAGGAAATTAACATAAATTTAACCTATAATAAATTCAATGCTCTAAATCAAAAAATCAAGTTTATTTTTTTAAATTAATACTCTAAATATTATATTTTTAATGTTTAAATAAATTCATTATTTAATTAAATATTTATATTATATAATAAACTCTCAAATTGTTATAAAAATTACTTAAGACTTTCTTAATTTATATTATCTTTTAAAAAGTATTTTATAAGATAATTTCATGAAAATAAAATTTATTTATAATTTAAAAATTTATAATAATATATATTTTAAATATAAATTTAAATATTTATATAGATTCCAAAAAACCTTAATTATAAAATAACCCCAATAGTCATTTTATTGCGCCAACAATAATAATAATGACCTACCATCTTATTAATTAATTGTCATAATGACCATTGACCATATTGGAAAATGTTCACCAAGCCTAATGGTCTTATTTATCAATAAATATATAATTTTTATCACTTTATTCGACAATAAATTTATTACGAAGGTTCTTAAAAATTATGTAATTATGTCAACTTTTTCAAAATTCTTCTCTTTCATTATTCAACTTTTTGATAGGGGTGATACTCTTGGGAGATTTCAAGAGAATTGAGTTTGTTTTAATGATTTATTACTTTTAAATTTTTATATCCCTTAAAGTTTCCTCATTGTATTATTCCATATCAACACATGATGTGTAATGTTCTTAAGAATATTAAATGTCCTTTTAATTGATACCATTGAAAAACATTATAAAAGTTAATTAAAGGTAAGAGATCCATTACGTAAAGAATAATTTTTTTTGGGTTATAATTGTTTTTTTTCCAATTTTGGTAAGGATCAAAAAAAATTTAAATGGGATGGGGGGAGGTGAATCAATGATATTTAATATTTATACTTAAAGGTACTTTATTTCTCTTTACCAAGTAGTACAAAAAAATCTTTCTCTCATACCTCACATATAACGTAATTAAATAATTACACATTAACACTAGATTTTTTTACATGGTTCCCTAATTGATGTCAATATCTTGTATTTAGTGTTTTATAGATTTCATCTCATATCACACTACCAAACTTTTATTATCAATGATGTAAAAAAAATGCAAGGGGGTGGGATTGGATACATTCAAGACTATCCACCAATAGTGAAGGAGATCCCACAATGATTCTAAATTTAATTTCGTATCAATTATAGAAATCTAACAGAAATTATGGAATAAAGTAGTAAATTTATTAATTTTTTGTCTCTATGGATGTAAAAAACATCATCTTATTTAATCATTTATTCTACAGTGATGACTTAAATATTTTGACTACTCCTTTGTAACCTAATCCTTATAATTATGCTCCTGAACTTTTCTCAACATTATACTGAATCTTTTTGAATATATTTCTTGAATTGTACTATTTTTTCTCATTATTCATCTTAATATTTTTATATCTTATAAAATCTATATTTTTAGCGAGTAATTAATTTCCAAAAAAAATATAACTCCTAATTTAAAAGAATAAAAAATACTTCAATTATGAATCTTTAAGATATTGATGTTATGTTGAGCCTTTTCAAACCACAAATTAATTTTTAAAAAATAATATTAGTTAATGTGTTGAAATATATAAATAAATCAATATTAAATGGTAATTCCAATTTTATATTTTTCATATTCAACGCACACAAACACAAGCCTAATAAAATGCTCAACACCATTACATAGAACATGCAGACTCAACTTCTCACTTATATAGAATGATGAAAATTTATTATCATTTATAAAATATTTTTACATATATTAATACTTACATGGAATTTAAATCATTGTTTCATGGTCTTGGTATTATATATGTTTTATTTACACAATATCCATCTTTTAATTCTTATTTACCCAGGCTTTATATTTACTACCCACCACTTATATAGATCAAATTAAACCATATATGGTGTCTATAATCATGAATTTTCACTTAAAGAGAATAATCTAACTTAATAAGTTTTTTTCCATTTAACCTCAGAAAACTTCTCCATTTATATTTCTTTATATTTTAACACCTGTTCGACATCAAATTAAAAATTCTATTTTGCTTAAACACTTCCATAATATTCTCCATAATATTCATCAATCACCTAAAAAACATTTAAATAAATATAATAACTAATGGATATTGATAGTGAAATAAAACTCTTACAAAGAGCATATTCTCTTTTAACCTTCTCATTAACATTCTTTAAACTCAACAATCATTACAAGATAATTAATAACTCATCAAGAATCTATAAAATGGGTCAATAATTTACCCAATGAATTTTAATTGGAAAAATTATTAATATTAGTAAAATATTATTTTCTATTATCTATAAAACATTATATATAAGTTCAGATATATGTTAATTAACTCATTATAGAAAAAAGTTTGATATATTAATACTTAAAAGTGTACCATAAAATAAATGTGATTCTTTATTTATGAGTTTAAATATAATACAAGATACTATACTATTTTTTCAAATTTATTATATTATCTTGGTTATCATAAAAATTCTTTTTTACATTATCCAATTGTTAAATAATCATAAAATTTATTTTAATAGTTATATAAATTTAAGAAAAAACTAGCGTACAATAAAAAAACAACTCACCCATCTTTCATTTATTCTCAAAAAACACATTTAAACCATCCATATACATATTAAAATTATCCACTTGAATATTTTCTCACATATATTATTTTATTTATTTTCTTCTTATTTTTATGACATTTAACATCGTATCATATCCACCTCATATCCATTTGTTTTAAATATAACACATTTTTAGAAAATAGAAAACAATCTTAGATTAATTTTATTTATCCTCGTCATTCAAAAAAATAATCCAAATATAAATTTAGGGTAAGGGATACAAGTAAAAAAAATTTGGTTTACAAGGGTCAAAAAACAACCAAATTCCTTAAATTTATCAATATCACAAATACATATATTTGTAGTGGTTTTTTTAAAATATCTATAATTTCTTCCTTATGGGAATCAAATCATAACTTTAATTTTCTATCTTTAAATTTATATTTGAAGAATTAATACTTGACATTATTATGATTTAATATTAAATACTATAAAAATTGTTTGAATATAAATTTGAAGATATAAATTATCCCTTGTAGTAGAATTATGATTAACAGTGTTACTTACTCAACACACACACACACACATAATAAAATTTTAATTATCCACCATTCTTATATAGAAGACAATAATTGAGTGTGTATTTTTCCCTCCTATGTATTTTTTTGCTTACATCTGGAAATCATTTTTTTTATATTTTCAAAAATCCGGTTTTAAGGGTTCTCGATACCCATTACAGAGCATCACCAAAACCAATCCACCGCAACCAAACCACCAAACAAACATTACATTTCAAAACTCAAATTTCCAAATCCACAATCCGAGAGATATCCCTCGAGTCGCGCACCTGCATCGTACTGCCCGCCATCAACCTCCACTCGCCACACCTCGGGCAGAGAGCCCACCATCATACGTAGCCATCATAGAAGGTCGTCGGTGAGACCAACAGAGTGTCGTTGCCGGAGACTCCACAGTTCAGATGCCGACGAGACATATCACCAGCAACCACCGCCATCGCCCCTTCAAAAATGAAGAATAAACCCTCGGTAATCACTCGCGGCCACAGCCCATACGCCGGTGAGACTTCACCAGTATCCACCGCCAACACCCCAACACCGATTACAGGGAGGCAGAAACTCTCGTCACAATGAAAAAACATCACCATATTTCACGAAACCCACAAATCCGGTGAAATAACTGAAAAATATAAACTAAAAATGTACAGAAAACATCCCGCAGAGCAACCAACATCAGCCAATCATCGTCAGAACCGCCGTCGATGAGAACAACCCACACCATTACCAAGAATTACTTTGAAAGAGAAACCCTAAATCAACCACATACCTTGATGGGATCACCACCACAACACAAACCATTAAAAGATGAGACAAAGCCCGTCGCCGCCTTCGAACCCACACCCGAAGACCAGATCTACCCAAAGCCCGGACAGCCGACACAAAACCTCGACGGAAACCCCTAGTCACAGCAAAGAACCCGCACCCTGGGGCATCATCGTGCCTCCAAATGAAGAGAAGGCCAAGCCGTGATGCAAAACGCCGAGTATGTTAACGAATCCGCGTGAGCTGCGACTGGAAGAAGACACGCCGAGAACGCACCGACCTGGGAGACGAGGGAAGAGCAGCCAACCGGAGGAGGAAGACGACGATGGGGGGGGGGGGACCTAGCTTCACAGTGCCCCTTACGGACCCATTTTCATAATCCCAATTTTTTTGCTTACATAAGTTTAATTTATTTTCTATTTGTTTGGAATATTACAAATAAATTCAAAAGATATACTAAATGAGGTCTTACAACTATCAAATAAAGTAGGTTACTAGTAAGAATTCTAAAAGGTATTTCACTCAATGAATTTGTATCACTATCCTTTATCAAATATATACCCTATAAAATAGGATTTAACATAGAATTTTAATTATTCATGATAAATATCTTTATCAAATTAAATATATACTTTTATTGAGTAACAAATACTGTCAAGAAGGTTGAGTAATTTTTAAATTCAAGAAAAAATTTGTCCCATAAGTGTTTACTTAACCAATTTTTAAATTATTTTTAAATAAATATTCTCACACATATTTTCTTCATCTCCATAAATATTATTCCATTAGTGCATACTATCACAGTTAATGATGCACTATGGGTATTATTTCGATTATGTATCTCTCTAACATTCTTTTCTTAAAATATGTTCCCTCTAGGATGTGATCCAGAATGGAGTAACATTATTTTTTTGTCTTATTTAAACATATAAAAACCCTTCTTAGGGTTTTCATACACTAATTCAAACATTATAAAGAATAAAACCATTTAGTTTCTTTGTATAAAATTATCATTAGGGTTTCTATTCAAGAAATTTTATTGTAAATAAATTTGGAAAGTCTTTTACTTTATTTGGGATGTAATAGAAGGGAAAATTATTATTTTTTATATCCTAGATGTTTGAAAAAATATCTCAAAAATGATTATTCTATACACATGTATATAATCCATTCAATCTAAATGATAATTTTTTAGAAAATTATATACTCTCAATGAGTTTATTTAATGAACTATTTTGTACTAATGAAATTATTTGGTTATGTTCTTGAAATAATTTCTCAATGATCATTCATCTCCATTTTATTAATCTCTCTATTTTTTGTATTGACCCACCCTTATGCTCAAAATCAACTTCAACACATTTTATCTAAAACTATGAAAGTAATGTTTTATAATTCATAAATCGGATTATTTTCAGGTTTACACACCCTTATTATCACATCTAATAATATTTATATCATAGACATGTCTTGAAGTCCTGATTTTTTGTTTCTGGTATATTTTAACTCACATTTATTAATAGAATTAGAAAATATTCATTTTTATTATTCATATTTTCTTTTCTTCATTCTTTAAAGTTTTCTTTTCATTCTAATAAAAATTTAATAAACCAATTCATCATTGTCATAATCTATCTAAAGCTATTTTTGATAACCAACTTTCTCCTCCAACATGAATAATAAAATTAATCATTTCATAATGAGTCAATAAACACTCCAAATCTTTCGCAATCTTAGAAAACCCATGTTAAACTAATTAAATAATAATATATAAATAAAATAAATAATTTAAAAATTTTACTCTAGAATATATTACTTTGATACCAAATTATTTAAATTATTCATCACTATAGTCCTTGCTAAAGTATTATTATGATATCAATCAATATTTTATAGTTTAATACACAATAAACTCATATCATGTCTCATTTTGTTTAAAAAAAATTTAACATAGAAATAATATTTCATTCCTTTAAAAAAATAAAAAAATAAAAAAAATATATTTTTTATAATATCATAAAACTCAAATAATAAGTCATAAGTAAAGTTTCTCTTATAAATAACTATATGATGCATGAGTTATATTTCTTATCTTATTATTTTTTAAGTCAAAATACCAATCCTATATAAAAATCAAAATAAGTGACCTATTTAGTTTCAAGAATACTCCCTTATTTTCAAAAAATCATGGTAACTCTAACATCACTATAATTATGATTTTAAAAAATATTTCTAGAATAAGTTTTTTGTTCTGAAAATATAGTAAGTAGTACATCCATAAAATTAATTTATTAATATATCTTTGATAGAAAAATTTGATGACCCATCCAAATATTGATCATACTACCCATGATTGGGAACCACATTTCTTGGGGATATCTCCTTATGATTTGAGGATAATAACTAACATTTACTATTTAACCATATATATTTGGGGATTTATTTACCCAAAAATTCCATTATAATAATCAAATAATAATAGCAATAATGACTAACCCTTACATTTAGGAACAATAGAAATAATAAGTTTAACTATAAATATGTCATGTACATATTGTATACATCAAAATGATTCCCCATGGTTAATAATAAATAGTAATTCAATGATAAAATAAAGAAAAAGATCAATGGTGATCCTCTAGAAATCTAATTAATATCCTCAATAATAAAAACTCCTTCTCCAATATTCTAGTTTACTTGAACCTCACAACAACATTACTTGGTCAACTACCCAATACCTACAGTAATATAATGAGTGTTATATATGATTTATGGTGAACATGAATGATACAAGAATGAATAATTTATTTGAAGAAACTAACTAAGATCAAAAATATCTCAAGACATAATTTAAATGAATATCAAAAATGGAATAACTTGAAAACACATACTATTTACTTAAATTTACAAAAAAAATACAAACAAGTCAAGTAATATGAACATAGAATTTTACGACATTTCTTGACCCAAACTACTTTGATTTATAATTGGAAAGAATCATAATTTCATTAATACTTTCCTCACGGTACCCATCTCACCTAAAGCTGTAACATTTTCATTGGTTACTTCACAATTTGAATCAAGGAATACAATAGTCATTGATAAATACCTCCCCATGGATCAATGATTAATACAACCACCGATAAATTCAATAACATGGATTAAGTCATAACATGGTCATATTCATATATTCACTCTAGAACTCTATTGTTAGAGTTGAACTTTATATAATAATACATAATAAATAAACCATAATCATTAGATCTACATAACCCTATAATAAATCACCCATAACCCAAGTAATTACATAGACAAGGAAAACAATTCATATCCAATGGTATCACATTACTAAGAAAAATAATCCATATCCCATGGTATCACATAACAAGGGAAAATACCCAATTCATGAATATTAATGGGACATATCAAAATAAATATGATAACAAACAAAAATCAAAGAGGGACCAACTAGGATTTTAAACCGACTCATTAATTTAAACAAAAAAATCAATTAAGGAGGGACTAACCACATAGGGTTAATAAAAAAGTTTCAAATAATGAAATAATACGGGAATAAAAATATGGTGAATCATGTACCCAATTTTTTCCACCCTACTAATTATAAACCGAAATTCGTATTTAACCTTAATGCAACTCTCTCATTGTATACAACCACTCCCCAGATCAGTCATTTTCTCATCATTTCACTTGATGTTTTCTAAGGGTTTATTGGAAATTATTTCCCATTTTTCATTTCTATTATTTTTCCTTTTCATTCATTATATGAACCAAAAGATATATATTTAATGAATTCATATTTCCACATTTATTTCTCCAATCAATAACTATATAATTTTGGTTGAAAATACCACACTTCGATCTTCACTAATGAAAAATATTCACGATTGTTTAATAATTCATTCCATACCCAAAATATTTTCATCATAGCGATTCCAGTTGTAGTTTTCGCAAAATGTTGAAATGATTAGATTTTAGAAATCTCTTAATTATATGATATAAAGAACATAAATTTTGTTTTAAGATGAGTAATGTATTTGTTTCCAACATATTAATTATAATAAAATCAAAAACTTTGTATTTTTGGTGACGAAGAAGAACCCATTAATGTATCTAATGATTTATAAAGTGCTTCATAAGAAAGGGGAAATTGAAGATATCAATAGATGATGAGATTCTAACCTTATAAGTCGTAAATGAAGCTACCATATTTGTTAGTTAAATTCAAATAATCATCCCCAAACATGTAATAATTATTGATGGTTTGTAAAGTATTCATTACAAGTGTATATAAAGTTAGAAACACTTTCTATAATAGTTTTGAAAAGGTTAATGAAACTTCTTATTGAATGAATAACCTATGAGATGTATAAAAGAAAAATTTCTATAATTTTGAGAATATATTGGAGGATTATTGAGAATAAAGTTAGATGTATATAATGATCAATTTATATTAGATGGATGTTTAAAGAAGTTAAGTTTAAGCTAGTAGTTGTGAAGGTTTATGAAATACTCAAAGAAGTATTCTCATGATGTAAGACTTTAGAACTAAAGATAAATAATTATATAAATATTTCAATAATTTTAAAGGCTTTTTAAATTAATTTTAGTATATTTGTAGTGATTGAGAATACTATGAGAAATATTGAATAGTTTCTAAGTTCATTTATAAGTATTATGGAATTTTGAGTTGAAGCTTGAAAAAATGAACCTGGCACTGTATATGTATGGTTTTTCCTCATAAAAATGAATTTCTAAATGGTGATATTCTCACAAGATAATTCATATGATATTTCTCTATGTTGTGCAGTAAAATTCGCAAAGTCATTTAATACATAAGACATTATAGTGGTGTGAAATATATTTGAAGAAGTTTATTTTGGAATAGAGGAAATAAAAAAACATACACTGGTTCTTAATAAATCCTAAATCATATATAAGAAACCATAAAATAGAATAAACCATGTTATTATACTTACATAATATATAATTATTTTAAAAAAAAACACAACACGAGGGCCATTTTAGCTGTAAATATTAGAGATTTGATTAAATTAAAAACCTTACATTGGTATGTAGTAAACCTTTGAGCATGAATAATATATTTTATTTTTCATGTAATGATTTTCATGATGTATAAGGATTTAAAGTTCTGAAATTTTGAGATCCTTTGAAGCTATAGAATATGATATCTTCATACTACATCAAGCGATATACAAGTGGAAATCATGAAATGTCTATAATTAAATCAAATGATTTTGAAACAATTATTTAGTGAATTAAAAATTAATATTATTGTAAAGGATTGATATTCAAGTTGATAAAGTGATCTACATTTAATGAGGAATAATACCTCATTGTGAAGAAGTGTGTGTCTCAGATACCATCCAATGCCATCTTTGAAAATGGATTTATAGTCATGCTATAGAGAAAAAGGACCATGCCATGTTGACTATAATATTAGAAGATGATTATTTATATTCTATGGAAATGGTATAATTATTATAGATATTTTTATATTATAAATGGTGAGACTCAAGTATGCAGTGGCTGAAGTTGTGGTGGATCATACATTAGTTTTATAAATAATCTCAAGTCATGTTATGAGATAATACGCCATGATGATAACCCATCACATAGAGATAGAATAATTACCTATGTATTTTATAAAGAATATGATATTGTGATATTTATAGAAATAACATGGAGTATTAAAATTCCAAGTATTATGAGATCAGTTTGAATGTGACTTTATAAGAAAATTAGGCTACCAAAGATCAAGAATATTTTCATATTTAATTATAAAAATCATATTAATGTAATTTTTAAATAACTATGATACAATTGAAGAAGAAAATGATTCTAAGATAGAGAATCATATTTTATATTAAAATGATAGAATCATTGTATAATTAATATGAAGTTGATGACATTTTAGAGTATAGGAATCTGTGTATCGAAGTATAAAAAAAGAGAAGAAGAAGTCCAATGATATCCTTATATCATAAAATATGACTGATAAGATTGAAGAAGGTTGGATCTACTGATAATGTGTCAAGTATTGTTGGAAAGTGATGAGTAGGAAAAAAATTACACTCTATGATATCTTTAAATCTTTAGGATATAGAGTTTGAAAAAGGTTGACATACATGCAGTGCTATAGATCATTCAATGATAGTTGAAGTTCTTGAAGATAGAGTTAAAATAATAAGTTTAGAATGCATGAAATACCAATA
Organism: Viscum album; assembly: GCA_963277665.1. NCBI lineage: Eukaryota > Viridiplantae > Streptophyta > Magnoliopsida > Santalales > Viscaceae > Viscum > Viscum album. The sequence continues at coordinate 1,655,129,066 of OY728125.1, forward strand.
GATAGAAGTATTTTAAGATCTATTAATTAATGATGAAGTTATTTTTTTGGGGATATAGTGACATTCAAAGTATTCTTTAAGATATTGTTCATGGAGTTTAGGAGGACCCATTGTACACTGGAGGAATATATAAAGAACAAGTAAAGAGACTATAAATTGGTTTGAGCTAGTATAAAGGACACATTGGGATAAAGTAAGGTATTTTTAGGAGATATAATTTTATATTCAATTGTGTAATATATTGGACAATGATGACTCATACTCAACCCAAACACATCAAGGATTAGGAACTTATATTGGGACCAAACCTTGTAAAAATGATGTGTACTTCTCTTTCTTAATTTATATCAATAATGCATCATGAATGTAGTTTTGGAAATCATATGTTGAGACATATATTATCTTAAATGGTAATATAATTTCAAAAATTGGGAGGTGATAATTTTATCATGTAAATATAATTTAAGAAAACAAGTCACCCCAATTCACCCCCTCTCAGGTGACTATATGATCATACTGGGGAAACTTTAACTGTCTAAAAGTATCCCTATGATTTGATCTCATAATTATTTCATATTTATTTTTATTAGATTTATATATGAAGTGTATACTTGAATAATTACCAAAATATCCTCAGATGGAAAATTTAATTCTAATAATTATTGATGAAAACGTGGAGGTTTCAAACAAAATTTTGTAGAATATGAAAAAATAGAGTCCTAGTTCATGAGGATTAATTAAAAAGAGAAATTGGAACAACAAATAATTAAAATTTAAATAATGTGGTAATATTATAGATAAAATTTTCCATTACGATCCTCGTGATGAATCATGTTTAAGTTGTTATGAAATTATAGAGAATTTTTCTATCAAATTAGTTCAAGACCTCTATTTTGAGGGTAGGGGAAACATGAAGAATATTATTTGTGAGGTTATCACACGTATATTTTAATTTATTTATGAATTATATAAAGGAAAATCTAAGATTGTAGTTTATGAAAAACTATAAAAAAGTATTAATAGGATATTCTTAAAAATGCAACTCTCTCATCAAATAATTGAAATCCAAGTGGAAATCCTTAAATAAAAGGTGATACAAATTCTCCATAGATGAAGATTTATTGTAAATTTACATTTATGGGAAGTATAATATTAATAAAATCTTATATGACAAGATCTATGGTTTTTATGACTGCCACAAAGCTATTATTAGTCATGGGTACCCAATTAGAGATCAAAGACAAATTATATAAAGACATTTTTAATTACATGAAATAAATTAGTTAAAATAATGAATATTAGATTGAAATGATAAATTAATAATTTGAATATATATTTAAATTAGTGGAATATAATAAAAATACCCTCAATATGAAATTCCTTGAGCCTGATATCAAATTTTAAAATTTAGAAATTATTCAATCTAAGTATTCCAAAATAGATGAGAAAATAATAAATGCTTTCATGAATAATTATTATAAAATAATTTATTCCAAAATAATCAAGTTATAGATATTAATTACTTGATATTATATATTTATCTCTCTGTTACAAGCTCATACAAAAATGCAACCCATGTTCTAGAAACTGTTTGATATAATATTTCTATTTCAACTTCTAGTACAAGTTAGGAAACTAAATATAAACAAATATGGACAAATAAGTGCGAAAAAATAAAACATTAATTAAAAGGAATATTTTATAATTATTAGGAAAATATTCTCCTCAAGAATATCCTAAAAGAATTGGGCTTCTGTTCAAAAACCGGAAGTTGAAAAATCTGGCCAAACTGCAATGAAAGGGAAGAGAAAAGAAATTATTGGCCATTTGTGGGGATATTGGCGGATTGGTCATATGGGTGATGAATACTAAATTAAGTTTTTTTTAATATTTAATATTATATAAGTATTGGATTATGTTTTAATAGATCGAAATATAAGATTAATCTAGCTTTAAAGAATAAATTCTCATGAGAAAAGATAAATCTATTTACAGAGAACATATTTGATTGTCTTGAATATTTCTATAATAATTTCAAAATAAGTGGTCATTATTATTTATAGTAACGGTATAAATCTAAAAATAATGATTAATTTTCTACAAAATAAATAAATCTACTATGTTTGGAAAGAAAATAAAGAAAAGTTTTGAGTCTACCTTGAGGTACAAGAAAAATAAGAAGGTCAAGAAAGGAACTCCAAAAAAGAATACTATTAAGGATGTCACACCAACTAAGATAAGAAACATATAATATGAGAGAAAAGGCCTTATATTAGGTCTCTATGAATAGGCCATTAACATCAAGGATATTGAATGAAATCTAGATTCAAATAGATAATCAATCCGAGAGTAAAATATGAGAATCAGTTAGGTTGAATACATTCCCAAAGAATAATTTAAGTCTCATGAAAAGGTACCCAATGTTAGTAATATATTGATCCATGAAAATCCCTATGGAAATTTTAATAATTTTAATAATGTTAAAAAATATTTCTAAACCTTATAGCCATTTAAATATGAAATTTATATAAAAATGGGGGAAGTAGATGGTAAAGAACGTGCAAAAAGGAAACAAGTAATTTCACATTAATAAGAGATGAAATGTCATGAGAGATTTTATAAAAGGGATGATCCAAGAGTTAATCATAATTGACATGGATGTTGAAAATAGCAAGGAAAATTACTAATAATTGTATTATGTAGCCACATGGAAATAAGATAATGATGAAAAATATTGCCGAATCACCATTACCTACATGTTATTTACTAGAAAAATTTAAAAATAATATTCCTTATAAGGAAAAGGATGAAAAAAATAAGGCCATGCTATCCAAGGATTAAAAATATTTCAAAATAAAGGAGGGGAAATCATGGGTAATTGTATCAAGTTTTGAGGTAAATTTAAAAAGGATTCTAGGTTGAGAAATAAATCATATCCTTATTTATCTCATTATAAATCAATGGAAGAACACACATTATTCAATGTTATTTGTTTGATTATTTTCTATGTAGGGTAAAGTGACCTTGGGTTGAGGATTTTATTTTTTATTATTTTGTATTATTGTCTTTATGAATATCATTCTATAAAGGCGATAAGATGACCATATGGTCTTGGAAATAATGAAGATAAGTTAATTTCCACTATTGTTTCAAAAAAATAAAAATATATTAGCAATGGATCGAAATTTTAAGAAGATATAAATTCATGTTGAGAAGAAATCCACATGAGTATTTTGAATAAAAATAAGTATAATACCTACACATGGATTGATTAATTAAATGAGTTTCAATTTCCTTAAAACCTAAAAGCTTTTAAGGATTACTCACATTTTGGTGATATTTGTAAGGCTTTCTAGGTGTTTGAGTATACCAAAAATTCAGGTTGGGATAGAATAAACCGACCTCCCTACATCCCAGGACAAGATCCAACCAAGATTAAGGGCATCCACATATCTCTATAAATTCTGTATATCTCTATGGAGGATAATTAGAGAGTTATAACACATACATAGGTCAATAATGGTATGCATAGAAGACTCATTTAGAACACAAGTGACAAGGTACATATGGGAAAAAGAGAACACTGGGTATGTGTGTGTGAGTGTATCTTGGAGCTGACCCCAGTGCCATGGTCAAGAGGCTGATATGGGTCTGAGTATTGTTAATTTGTTCCTTCCTGGTGTAAAAGTTGATGTGGTATTGATTTATGTGGAGAAATGTTCATCCATATTTTAAAAAAATAAACATAATTCATTTGTGAATGACATGATTCCATGTTGTTAACCTCAACATAATTATTGGTATTGGGTACTCGAATGTCCAACCATATCTAGTGCACCGATCTATCATCATGAACAATCAAATCCATGTAACAAAATGCTTAAATCACCATCTTGTGTGATATAACTAACTCAACATAGTAAGAAATATCAATGAATGAGAAATTATTAATGTGTGATGTTCATCTATGGTAAGTGAGTATGCTGTTAATTGAGTGACCACGCCACTATATCTCATGGATGATCCAAAATACTCATCCAGTTAATCATATTACCACATGATTTTGGATGAAGATACGACATAACCAATAATCAAGATCCAACACAACCAAATGAAGCTACCACACGAATTTTAAGGACACAGTTGATGAAGTGACCACATGAAGAGAGAATCCATGATCGATGTACATACCACATGAAAAAACAAAACCGTACATGTGAAGGAACTTCCTAATGTTATATAGAGGTACTTTATGTTCAAACTAGAAGCTTCCATAAGCAACCTCACGGTTGGTGTACTATCGTGTGAATAAAATAAACCATGTGGGTATCTAAAAAATAATGAGAATTTATCGAAACTAGAGGAGTCATGAGACATTTTCTGAGCATGTACATGAATGAAAGTTCAGTTGTATGAATTTAAGATAAGGTGAATAGGTAAATATAAAGCTGGAACTAGATAAGTATTCTATTAGATTTATATTGGTTATATATTTGACAAACAATAATGACACTGAATCATCATATATGTTTTAGTGGAGTTTCTTTTCTGTGAAAGGTTGAGATATGTTCAAAATAGAGAAAGTGTGAGATAGTTTTTGAGTCCCTATAATCAGAACCATACCATAGTGCCTGATTACATGCATGAGATTGTTCATGAAGGAAGTATTCCATGATAATTATAATATTTCCTTGAATAGATATGCATGGTTGAGTCTATATAATTATAATTGATATAGATAATAAAAGTATGGGAGGTTCAATGGAAAAAATATTCATAGTTCAAAGTGAATATATTTTGAGTTGAAAAAGTGAGTTCTTCATAAGTATTGTAAAATATTAGAAAAAATAGAGAGTGTTAAAGAATGAGGCTGAATGTGGTATTTTTTAATCAATTTATTTATCTGATGGAGTTTGAGAATTTAGTGTGATCATATGAATATTATTTGTTATAAAGTATCAGGGATAACCATAAGAACATTTAAGAATATATAATATTGATTTTGGATGAGAGAAAATTGATAAAGAAGAAGGAAAAAATATAAAGGGCACACTTGTAAATTCTTAGAAGACGGGGATTGCTGGAAAAAGAATACGAGGATCATGGGGGAACCCTCATATGAAAAATAAGAGAAATTAATTAAGTATCATAGACAAAAAATTTATTAGGAATATTTTATATTCCATAATGGGATGACCTAATTCTTGGTGAGCTACATATATATAGAAAACAATGGAGAGAGACTCAATGTAAGAAACTAGAATATTTGAGAGTTGTGATATGTGAATTTTGAAAATAACCCTCTCTTGATGAATAACAAAAAGAATATAATAATATACTAGAGATTAAGATAATCTTGGTATCCAGTATGATGAAAGATGAAGAGGTCCCTTTAACATATATTCTTGACAAATATTTATAAGAAAAAAATAGTTCTTGACTGACCTATTGTTTATGGTATTTTTTATTATTGTCAAATCAGTTGAAGAATGATTATGAGCTACTGAATTTAAGGAACATAGAAACTTAATGAGTGAGAAACCTAGTGAAGATGAGTTTCAAGAATTGATAGAGTTATAAAATATTCTTACATATCTTTTTGAATTTTAATAATCTTCTATTGAGTTCAATCAAATCCAATACATTGATACCAAATTATCAAGCGTGAAGATATTGATCTCCTTACAAGAATAAATTCGAAGTAACACTTGGATATATATGTTAGGAATCTATATAACCTCTATGAATTAGGGTATATGAGGAGATCACAATGTGGCTATATAATCAAATTTTGAATCATTATAAGGAAGTCCCCTGCGAGACATGCATTTGATATTCTAGTAATATTATGGAAATTATGGCGGGAGAAGAACCTCTCATTGTAGTCATATTGGTTATTGTGGAGAATCCTTGATTAATGAAAACTACCAAGCAGGGAAATGAGTTAGTATTTATACCAAACCTTATAAAAGTACCATGTGTCTATTTATTTCTTTACCTCCATTTCATATAGTTTATGATTGATAGATTAAACAAAAAATAGATCCTTATTCCTAGACTAGTAATAGGGGTTACATTCCAAAAAAGTTTTAAGATAGTTTAGAATTTTATAAAAATAGGAAACTCCTGATTCACCTCCCCTCCTATATATCTACACATATCATATTGGGAATATTAATTGGTATTATAGCTAATGAAACCTCTATTTGGATATATTTTTAATTCCCACTAAATTTAATTTTAATTAAGGAAGTAAATATTTCAAGAGATGTATGGAGTTGAGATGCCTAATATGAATAAATTTGGTTTTACTTTTATTAATGAAGTATCAAAAGTCACTTTAAATACATTGAAAAATAGATTTAATAGAGAGGAAAATATAGAAATAAGTAATACAAATATGTAAAGGGATCAACCATTATCTGAAGGTACATAGAATGGTAAGTTCATATATATTGAATAAATTGATATAAATCCTTTTCATGACTTATTTCCAAGACGTGAAGAGCATGAAGATATTAAAATAGTGAAATACTTTTACCTACATATCAAATGTTACAAAAAAAATGAGTTCCTAATAAAGTTATTCTATATATAATTGGTTTTAAGAAGGTGAAATTTGATGAAAAATTATAGATAAATGAAGAATTTGATGTCATGGATAATACATTGGCTGAGTAGGTTAGAAGATATAACACCCTTTAAAAAAAGGTAAAATCCAAGAGTGAAACAGAGTCACTTTGTAATGATTTTTTTTTCTCAAATTGATAAAAAATTACAAAGAAATGTTTTTGAGAAATTCCTTTCCAAGGATGCATTTACTGAGTTTCTCCATGAATTTGAGAATTTACATACAGTCACAGTGAATGTCAAGGATACATAACTGATGTTGAAATAATAAAATGTAAAAGATCTTAAAATTTTACTTTATGAAACAATAACTGTTCATGATTAACATACATAAAAGATATAGAGTGACTATGAAGTTGGATTAAGATCTGACAAGGATTAAAATAACCCACTTAACCTAAATTTTCTTGAGTAGGAGATTAAACTAAAAAATATAGAATCATTTTTTGTTGGACCTTCTAAAAAAATATAAAATTAAGAATTATACCTATTAAAACTCAGAGATGAGTTTTTCTTAAAAGTGAATCATGTTAGAGGTAAATAGATTTTCATAAGTGTTAGGTAGGCTTTAAACTCAAGAACATGGAAGATGGACACCCACCATCCAAAAGGACAAGCATGAACTGAATATGTTTTTTCAAAAAGTTCTATAAGAAGAAGAAAATTATATAAAATTTAAGCTTATTAAAAATGTTGATAATTATACCACATTATAAATGGTATATGTTAGAATATTTATAAATAGCAGTTCCCAAAACTGATCCCAAAGGAGAGGTGAAACACCTCAAGAAATAGTACGGACAAAAATCAGGGAAGATAATCTTTAAATAGATGAGAATTATGTTTGTTGACTACAGTTGGCATTACTAGTGGTTCTCAATCATAGAAATATATTTTCGAAACAAAAATTAAAAATATTCAAGTCTGATAATTCTATGAGATAGGTGTATAATATCTAAAGTAAAAGAAAATCCTTCAATACGTAAGTTGAATTCACAAAAACAAATAATCTTCCATTGAAGAGGAAATATGAGTATTTTGATGATTTCAATAAATTTCTAAACATATATGGGTATAAATATAATGAATTATGATATATTTTATCCATAAAAAACTTTTATAATAATTTTAAGAATAGTCCACATCAAAAGATGAAACTAATATATAAAGGGAGGATTACTTTGAGGAGTAATAAAGGGGAGAGAGTTTCTAAGAGTTATGCTTCAAATAAGATAGTGAATATTGGTAAACAGGATGTAAAATATATGACAAGAAGATTATTCAGTTATGGTAAGAGAATAAATAGCATATAACCTTGTAATAAAAACATGGAAATTAATATTGTAAGAAGAAATATGTAATATAACAAGAATCTATACAAAGAGATGCATAAAATTTTCAGAATAATGGAATATATCTATAACGAAGAGTATGAGAGGTTTCCCAAGATAGGTAAGAAAATGATGAAATAAATCATTCATATAAGGTGAAACTTTTTTAAACACACACATAAAAAGTGTATGATAGTAATTACTAGTCTAAATAAGTTTTTAAGTGATAAACGGGAAAAAACAATTGGTCATTAGTGATAAATCTATTGCATTTAAGATGCAGTCCACACCAAAGAAGATGTAGGGGGATAATACAAATGATATATTAATCATATATCTCAATAATATAGAAGAATAAATGAGATTAGATAAATCTTCATGAATTGGATCTCATAATCTAGATCAAGAAAAGAAAGATACTCCATCTAAGAATAAAGTTGTGAATGAAAATAAGACCATGCTATCAAATGATGTACAAGTCTAAAATTTGATAATAAAATCATGAAGAAGGTTTGAAACTCTTGAACTATAATTAAAAGGTAGTGTGGGTTGAGAAAGAATCCTCAACCCCAGTGAAACAACATATAAGGTAATGAAGATTCACCTTATTCTCAAATTCTTGGTGAATGAATTTTGTATAATGGGATTGGGGGTGATGAATGTGAAGACATATTGATGGTTGTGATAATTATATAACCTAGGAGTATAACTGTCATGGTAGACTAAATTTCAATTGGTGATTATTTTCAAATTGGTATCAGTCCCCAATTGGTATCAAATACTTGGATCTTATTTATGGGAGAAAGTTTCTATGGTGATGAATCATGGATTAAACCCTTTGAGGGGGAGAAACTGATGGAGTTAAGGATGCTATATTTTCCTATGTTCCTAAAATATAGAAAGTAGAAAACCTCAAAAAGTAACGATGTTTGAGATATGAAACTCACTCTTAATGAACTTTTATGATTTTTGCTTATTATAATCATTGGAGGAGTGATTGTTTTCTATAAAGGGAAAGTAATTTACTTCCCTTTTAAATTTTTGATCATTTTTGTGAAGATTAGGGTATGTTTATATAATTATATTGAAATATAATGTTTTATTTAAGAAAGTGACATGGATTGGTTTCCCAATCCATGCTAAAAGAAATTTATTAAAATCAAAGTTTACAGTGAATACATGAGGTGTAGTGGAACTACACCGACAAAAATAGATATGACAGCCAACTGAAATGCATCTTTAAAGAACCTAGCAATCTATCTTCTAACAGGATCAAGATTGGTGCAGAGATATCTCAGAGCCTTGGGTGTGGAAGCTTGAGCTTGAAATGCGCACCAGTAGCAAGCTATTCTGAATAAACCAAAGTCAGACATGTCGTTTTAATAGGGTTTTATACACATATAGTATAATACTATATAAATTTTAATTAGTATATGGATAATTCAACCCTTTTATCAAGTGGAACATTTTAGGTGTCATAAAGAGATATGATGTTGTATTTAAGGTGGATATGAGTGAAACCTTACATTAAGAGGGATATGTATTTTCCATTCATTTAAATTAATTTTCAATTATAGGGATAATAAAGACATCATGTCTTTGTGTAAATTTGGAATTAACAATAAATCCAAATGGGGATACTGAAGTTCCCTTGGGTGGACAATTTTTTTGTGTTAACTTTGTCTTGTTGTCAATGTCAATGTCATTTTTCAAAGGGAATGAGATAATCATATGACTTTGTAAATAATAAAGATAATTCTTATTCCAATGTTACTTAACAATGATAATAATATATTTTTAATGGATGAGATTTTTAAGAAGATAGGAATGTAGGTTGATAATCCATCTATGTGTAAATTTTGAATAAAAATAAGGATAATAACTATACAAGGATTGAGGATTTAAATGGGGTAAATTTTCCTTGTAACTTGGAAGTATTTGAGTTTTCATGTTGTATTGGGGAAAGTTTTATGTCATTATAAGTGTTTGAGTATAACAAAAATATGGACTAGGAAATCTTGAACCATCCACCCAAGAATCCCAAGAGAAGACCAGACCAAGATTTAGGTAAACCAAATAGCTACACCAAGACCATATATCCCTGTGGATGATAATTGGTGTGGCAGAGCATTGTATTGGATACTAGATTCCAAGAGCAAGCCTGAATATGTTGGTAACCAAATAACCGAGCTGATACTAACATAGCTTGAAGGGAATTTAAAATCCCCAAAGGTTGGAGACTAGAACATGTCATCAAATAGTATGAAAGTGGGAAGGAATTTTTCAAAAACACAAGTAAAGAAAAATAAACAAGTCAGTGTGCATAATAGAAATAATCCATAAGGAGATATATAACAGAAGTCAAAAGGCATAAAAAACCAAGTTACAACCACAAGTACTAAAAAAATATTTTAAAAACCCAAGCCGCAATAGAAAAAACTCCTTGAGCCCAAGGATCAACAGCTATTACCACCTTCAAGTGGCAGCTTACCAAGGCACAGACCTAGAAGAGGATAATGTACAAACACTCGAAGGAATAAGTATGGTGTGATATAAAATCCCAATAGGGTCTCTCCAAGGATTCTATAATAATATAACAATATTTAATTAACCAAATAAACCTTTCAATTTTAAATAATAGGTATGTAATTTCAAAAATATATTTTAAAAAAAAATTATTTACACTTCAGATGATGGAAATACTTTAAAAAAGTCTCTTAAGTAATTTTTTATAAAATGGATTATATAATTTAGAAGGACTGGTAAAGAGTTCAAAAACATTAGAATATATATATATATATACATATATACATTTTTAATAAAAACAATGAGAAATATTTACATATTCATGAATGTATAATAGTTCCAGGCTATGGGACTATCTCTCACTCAAATATTCATTATGAAAATATGTGGACACAAATCCTCCCTAATACTAACCAAGGAGGAACCCATCACCATCACATTAGAGATGAGACCTGATACATTTATGTATTGTTATTATTATAAAGAGATAGACAGAAATCTTAAATAACCCACTAACTACCTAGGATTTCATGTGTCCGAATACAAAAAAAACGATGAACAATTTATTTTAATACTTCTTAAAATAGGATTCATCCCATTATCCATTTTAATATTCTAATTTACATTTAAAAACCAAAGTGGGATTTTAATCAGAACACATATTTTCCTAAGATAAAACCAAAGGGTTTCTATCCAAACAAATTTCTAGCCATTTTTCTCAAATACCATTTTGAAATCATTTTCATTAAACCAAATTCCAAATTCAAAATCCACAATTGAATTAGGCATTTTAATTTAATCATCTTCCATCCAAAATCAAAAAACATCCTGAATTAATGGAATTTGGGGTTTTTCTGAATGTCATGTTAAATCCAATTTCAAACCAAAAAACCCCCATTTCAATGGAATTGATTTTCTAAAAAGTAAATTGAAAGAAAATTTCAAGAAATTGAGTTTAAATCAAACAATTTAATTAAAATCAAGAAATTTAGGGTTTATAAAATTGGACAATCAAAATGGTACCACTTACCTTTCGATCATGAGATCTTTAACCGGAAATTCCTAATGAGGAAACACCTACATAGAATACCAATAAAAAATACCCTAGAATAAAACATATATTTCATGATCTAAAAAAGAGTATATTAGATCCTCTAAGAAAATTAATATCTAAAAAACCCTAGGGATAAAATAGGATATAGTTGGATAATGAAAACAAGAAAATAAAAACTACCTATTAGAGATAGAATGTCTTTCTCTATGATTTTATCTACTTTCAGAAGGGTTTAGAGGGTCCAAACTCACCTTTTGGGAACCTCTAAGGAAGAAGAAAGTGAAGAGGGTGTCCATCAGAAACTTAAAAAGAGGGTTTCAAGATTTTAAAATTAGAATTTTGGATTAATTAAATCTCATGCACGGTTTCTTGGGATGGGCTACATGATTAAACAAAAAGTATACCCTAATTGCGTTCCCATTTTAATGGGGCTTCATGGTTTCTCCCAGTTGGGAGAACTATTTTATAAACTGTGTGATAGTCCTGATGATCCTCACTATCTAGGTTTTCATAGTTTTCCCTAAGAGGATACATGATTTTGGAAAAACATGTGGCTACCTTACACAAACCTGAAACATTTAAAATTTTCTAAATTTTCACCTGAAGCACCTCGAAACAAAACCTAACCAAAGAAAGTTTAAAATAGGGGTTTAGGAATACCTGAAAATAGTAATGGGATATTTCAATCTCCTCACTATAAAAACTATTTATCCCCAAAATCCTACTGAGAAGCTTCCATGTCAAAAAGATGAGGCCAATGCTCTCTCATCAGTGCCTCCCTCTCCAAAATCTCATGAGACTATGAAATGTGCAATAGAATCAATCAAACCAAAGGTATTATCCTCCCATGAAGTAGTTTTATTTCAGAAAAAACTATCTTGATTGGATATTTAGTCACCAATAAATTAGGTTCAACCTCAAGATCACTCTATCTTAGGACATGAGATGGATAAAATTGATTCTTATGTATCTATGATACATAGAACCCGTTATGTGTTGAAGTCAGATGTGATGGAAGTGATAAACTGTAAGAAACGTTATGAAGATAATCAATAAACTCAAAAAGGTCCAACAAATTGAAGAGAAATTTTCCGTTACCCCCTTTCCTTTGATGACCCAAAAGAGGTAAAACTTAAAAGAACACGCAGTAACCAAATGAAAATTACAATGGTCTATAGTGGTGATCAACATAATACCTTTACAATCTCTATAAATTTAAAATATTCTGATGAATCAATAAAATCATTGAAGTTGTATCTTGAACCATGCTTGGTCCAACCATGGAACTTTGAGAAATCTATGACCAACACAATGGAGATCTACAAGGCCAACCATAAAAGGACTCAAAAGGATTTGTTTTGACTGCAGACTATTAACTATTATTATAAGAAAAATAAACCATCCCAAATGATCATCCCAAATTCCACCAAAGTTGAGAACACAAGTGCAAAGCATATCCTCAAGAATATGTATAGTTATTTCTGTCTGACCATTCAGCTAAAGATGGTATGTTGTAATCAAATGGACCTGAGGTCCTAGTGCCTCTTAATGGTATCTACAAAAAACAATAAGTGAACCGAGGATCCGTATCATTGACTATAGTATATGGAACTCCATGAAAACAAAAAATATTTTACATAAAGATATTTTCCAACTCCTCAAATTTTGTTGTATCACTAATGGGTATAAAGTGAGTCGATCTAGTCATATGATTGATCACAACCCTATTATATTAATATTTCTATGGGTATATGGAAACCCACACAAAAATCCCATATTGGTCTCATCCCACTTTCATGATTCCACTGTTTGTGGCTAAAGAAAACCTAAAAGTTTCTAGTTCTCGTCCACGACCAGTTGGCACGTATAACAATAAGAGACAAAATTGAAAACATCTCATATCATACTTGGATGTCAGAATCATTCCCTCAAGTCAAATAAAATCTGCATGGTTCATGATCATAGTACCCACTGGGAGTTATGGAAGTCCTCCATTATATCATTCCTTACTACTAATAGCACAAAAAAGAAGTTTTGATATCATAGAATGCCCCTAGTGGAGAATGAACATTCAGATATGATCTACCAACCCTAAAGAGAGTATCTAATGTTGTAGAACTCACTATCAAAATACTAATACTAAATATTAATCTCCAAAAGGGGAGATTTAAACTGAACACTGGCCAAGGAAACCTTGGACCCTAATTCATGGACTCTATATGATATTGTGAAAAAATATCCATCAAGTTCCACTATTATAATGATTCTTTCATAGTCTCGGTAGAAAGTTTCCTTCAAAAAATAATCAGCAACAACATTCCCTTTCCATAGGGTATAGGCAATGTCAAAGTCACAATATTGCAGGTGTTCTACCCAACTACTATAGAGGAGATTCAAATATTTTTGAGATAAGATATATCTCAATATTTTTTGGTTAGAAAAATTGGTAAACCATTCTCCTAAAAGGAATTTCTACCAACTATCAAGTGCCTATATCATAGGTACAAGTTCAAGGTCATGGGTTGGATAATTATTCCCATTTTTTCTAAGATGACGATAAGTGTAAGCCATGAAATTACCACTATATCAGAACACATCCAAAAAATAAACTTCATGAATTATAAAAACCACATAGAAATAATCAAACTTTACAAGAGTATAACATGGAACAGTATTCAAAATACGTTCCAACTCAACAAATGAACTCTGAAATACCATGTTTTGATACCAAGTGTCTCAAGAACTTCACTTCCCATATCCAGAAACCACAATTAAATATATTTCCATACAGTTAGTTATTTCTCAAAAATTCAAGAAAAAAACCCAGGTGATGCACATGACCCTCCTCATACATAGAGTAAACAAGGATGACATCCAAAAATACCACCACAAAGGTATCAAGTTACTCATGGAAAATCAAGTTCATTAAATCTATAAAGACTGTAGAAGCATTGGTTAAACCAAATGGAATGACATGGCACTCATAATGACCATACATAGTGCTAAAGGTGGTTTTTTGAATTTCATATTATTTTATCCTCAACCAATGATAATTAGACTGAATATCAATCTTCAAGAACCACTTCACCCATTTCAACTAGTCAAACCGATCCTCACTCAGTGGAAATAGATACATGTTCTTTAGTGTATCTTGATTGATTTTTTGGTAATAAAACCAAAGGTAGAGTAAACAATTAGATTTATTTGAAGAGAGAACCAACACCTCCCAAGGAGACACACTCGGGCATATAAATCCTTTATCTAGAATATAATCTAACAAAGTCTTAAAATCATTAATTTCAGATGGTTTAATGTGCTAATAACATATAGATACTAGTTAAATACTAATCATTAAGCCGATAGATAACTATAACTCTATAACAAGTGGGAAACCAGAGAATTCATAAGGAAACACATTAGGAAACTCAATGACAACTGGAGATCGATCATTGCTCAAAGATTATCACTCCAGGTCAAAAGAAATCACTGATATCAATTTCCCTAATTCTGGACAAGAAGGTCCGACTCTACTAGACCTTTGATCCCATTCACCTTGAAATACATTGAAAACCCCATTGGGTGAAATAATGGAGACCTATTGAAGATAACAATCAGTTCCATCCTTATTGGCTTTGAAAAAATCCATCTTGAATATGTCATCAAGATGTTTTATGATTAAAACCATAAAATCCCATTGAAGTTCAATATATGATAAATAAGAAGAACAAGTGGGACTGCAAATACCCTTCTCTCTCTTTATTCTATGGGTGTAGTAATATCCATCACATAAGATAAATGATTCTTTAGAAGATTTAGAATATTAACAATACGAGTTGAAATAAAAGAATGAGATGCACCTGTATCAAATTAGGAAGTCCTTGATGATAAATCTATAGTGATGATACCTCTCATTCTCACAGGACCTTTATCCGCATCCTCTGGAGACTCTTCCATGGTGTGAAGGAATTTTATTTTGGATACTTGTGGATGGAACCCCTTTGGTCATGAGTCATCTGATTTTACCACAGTTTTATAAGGTACTAATGATCCCATTCCACCATGCGGAGTGGAATAGACATTGAATATCTTCTATTAGTGACATAAACATCCACATGAGCCACATACCTTTGATACCTCATTGAAAACCCTCTTTGAGTTCCCAGGTTTTCCACACTTGTAGAAAATAAAAGGTTATCTTCTAGGGATTTTAGGAGGTATAGAAAAACATTGATATCGAGAGCTACCATGAGAATAATCACAGTTCTACTTTCCATTACTGGAATTTTCAAAACAACTGGGAAAAAAAGGAACTCCCATAAACTCTGACTTACCAGACTGGTCTATTTCAACCATCAACACTATATCCAGTACGTCAATATAATAAAGCAGCTTCAGCAAGAAAACCTGAGAATGAATATTAGATTAGAGTGATAGATTGAACCATTGAGTATTCATATTCTCATTTTTAATAATCTCAGGTTAAAATAGCACACGCTCAACAAAATAGTTTTCATATTGAGTCACGTTCTTGTCATCATGCTCAAATTTGAAAAACTCAATAGAATTTTCCACTACCATGAAATATGGATAGAACGTTTCTATAGAAAGAGCTTTTAAGTCTTTCCACTATAATTTATTTTGGGTCTTCGCCATCACTATCGTGTCCCACCTTCTCTTTCTTGGCCTCTAAAATATGAAGGTGAAACGATCCAACTTGATTTCATTATGTGTTTTCCATGAACTCAAACGAACACTCCATCATGATCAACAATTCCTTAGACTCTTAATGATAATTGGGAACTTTGAACACTAGTGGTTTTTAATAAAGGAACTCCTGATCACGATTCAAAAAAACATCACTATGATGTTCCACAACTGGAGCCTAAACAGTAACTAGTGGTAGTGATTGTCCCAAAGCCTAGATAGTAAAAACAATAAACTCAACCAGAATCAGGTCCATTAGAGGATTTTATCACTAAGGTTTATCAGTAGCTCCCTTATGGATCTAATTATCATGTATTCTCAGAGGCATGATGCTACACAACATCAGTATAAAACATCATAGAAATTATATTAACACTCAAATAGAGCAATGTGGGAAATTAATCCCAACAGATAAACAAACAAGATCTATTTTTCAATCTATCTGTTGTATGTGTATAAATTTAGTATACTAATTAGTATCTAAATAATGTATTATATATGAACTAATTATAAGAGGGGGGGTTGAATGGTAGATTAAGAAAACTTTACTTTAAAAATATTAAAACTAAACAATTCACAATGCTTATTTATGTAATAGATTAGATTTTTTCTTGAACCCAATTTGATTATATCAATGTATCATAATAATCTTGATTATGACAATATCAGAGTATGAAATGGGTAATCTTAATAGATTCAATCAAGATAGAGTAAAAATAATATTTAATATAGGTACTATTAAATTAATGTGTCTCAGATACATAATAAATCTGATGAAGTGATATAGATTATATTTATCATAATGAGATATGGTAGGATTAAACTATTAAATATATGCACAACATAAATACAATTACTTGTAAGAAACATGTAATAGAATAAAATAATTTTATGAATGACATAATTTTTTTAAAAAAAGGAATAGATATCTTTTAACCTTAGGAGTATGGTAGCCACAAACCATGGAAAAATGTATCCCTTGATTTATACTTACAAGAAATTATTTATTTCCTCAACAAGGAAAGTCCTTGACATTAATATTAGATTCTCTATCTACCTATTCTTGTCATCCATCGATGTGATGGATTGGAATCTCTATCTTTCTATCCCCATAAGGCTTCGATCCGAAGATAGGATTTTGTTTTGTTATCCCAACAATCTCTCTGTCGTATTTACACAATCGGATACACCGATTACAAAAAAAAAGACTCTAAATGATTACAATGGACAAGAACAATATGTTCATACTTACAATCTTTAGATATCTCACAAAGGATATATTATCAAATGAGTCCTACGCAACACACACTCGTCACCCCTAAACTGTTTTAATGACCAGGTATTTATAGACTAGCTTCCAACGATCATCTTTATCCTCCAACTATCATATTTTCTTTAATTTTTTCTCCAAGACATGGAAACCAAGAAATTAAATGGTTATATCATAATAGAATGTCCTAATTCAACTTTTTTACACCATTATAGTGTAAAATATGTTCCATTGCTATAAAAATAGTTTTCTATATTCAGAATTTAATCTTTAGTCAATTGGATGGATTTTCTTACATATGTCATTATAATGATAATAATGTAGTGTGGATTTGATTTTTATCAATTATGATAATAGTATGATTATAATAATTCTATCAGTATGAAAGATAAGATAAAATGATTTATAACAAGTTTGATAAGGGTAATCATATTTTTATAGGTTCCATACTCATTATGATAGTCATAATGAATTAAGTTAGTGTAAATTATTAAGTACTTTAGAACTATTTATAATTATGGTAAAACATATATGTTTTCTGAAAAACATTCAAAAAATACTTTACACATAGGAATTTAGTAATAAAGAATTTAATAAAGATTTTGTGATTCACAGAACAAAAGGATAGGAAAATTCATAAAATAACTTTTGACTTAACAATCACCCCCTTTTTGGAAATCACAAACCAAAAAACTAGAATAAAAAATTACTTCAAAAAAATTATTATGTTTTAAGAACTTCATATTCAGTAATAAACAATAAAAAATTACCCCTGATTTTTAAAATTCATTTGAATTAAATATCAAGTACAACTAACTCCCCATTAGTATAAGAACTCCCCCTATGGATTTTATTCTCTTATTTAATGATATTTCTCTCTAAATAACTTAAATAAATCCCACTTTCTATAAAATTATCCCCTTTTGTGATTTTAAAAAATGAATGGGTAAAAGTCTTGTAATACCTTAAAATGGGTTAGAGAAACAAATATAGAAAACAAAATGATGAAGTACTTGATCATCTAAAATAAATGAAAGAACATTCGACAAACTCAGAATTGGAATATATTAAAATTATTTGAAAATAGATGAAAAATTCTTTCATTGATAAAGAAATTTAAAAAAGATATACTATAAGATTTCAAGGAGTAATTTAATCATTCTTTATCAAATATCTCACAATTGTATTCAATGTCTTGAATTCATTTATATATTCCTAGAGAATTACAATGATCTCTTCTTAGGAGCAACTTTTTTTCCTTGAATTCTATGTATTTAATATCAAATATGATTTTATTTCTTATTGAAACTATAGCTTCTTAGATATTTATTTATTTTCCTTTTTATAGCATTAATTTCATCCACATAAACATTTTGTCTTAAAATTTATAACTGCAAGTATTTCATTTTCCTATTGATTTCTTTTAATTATCGATATTAAATATTTTCCTCAGACTTCATCCTCACTACCATGCATTTTGAAAAGTCTTGGATGTATTTTACAGATTCCTTTAAATACTTCTTTACATCATTGAAATTTTCATAAGAAATTTTGAGATTTAAATTAGATTGAAGATACCACTTGGTTACTTCTCTGCATGAATTTCTATGAGTTTGATAAATTTATTGATGATTTTTCAACCTAGATTCTATTCTGATTACATTTTTTATCAGAATATTTATTGAGCCTTGTTTTTGATTGAGAGTATCTGGAATCATCTGGAACTGGGACTCAATATTTGGATAATATGGTATTGTACCTTAAAGTATTTTCATTGAATAAACCATATAATCAAATCCTTTTAATGAATTTGTTCTGAATAAATCATATTGTAATTTTTATTAAAAAATATGAGTTTGGGGATGACTGGTTTTGCTTTCACTTTTTTTCTTTTACCATTGTCATATTTATTTAATACTAACTTTTCAAATTTATATCCATCATGATTTTCATCAGGAATTTTAATTAAATTATTATCATCATTTCATTGATCAGAATGGAATTTATCATCTTCGACTTTGGAACTATACTATTTTTCAACCTTCTTTGATGAATATTAATTTTCTTGAATTTATGGATAATTTTGTTTCTTAGTACTTTTGAATTTTTCTTTTTTGATTTCCTATGGAAGGAAATTTTTTTTAAGATTCTTGTGAAGTTCTTGATGAAATATTATCAGATAGAAGATCTTCTTTATTATATATAATTTTTTATTTTTTCCTCTTCCATATCATCAATTTTATTAATTTAACTTCATTCTTCTTTATCTTATTTTTGTTTTTCATCTTCCTATTCATCAAAATACTCTAATAATTCTTTGTATTCACTACCTTCTCATTATTTACCTTCTTCTACGTTGGCTTAAACATCTATTTATACAACACCTTCTTCCATTTATTTTAGAAATACTTATAAAACTATTCATTTGTCATTAAATTGGACTTAATAGTGAGAAATGGCTCTGATGATAATTATTGATGTTTATGAGGTACCTATTATTACCCTACCTTTCATTTCCCTTATTTATGACAGAGGAAAGATCGATATTACTAGACGATCTTTCTTTAAAAGATAAACTAAAATATGGAATTATTTTTTCTGAAGGAAGAGTAATATTTTCGAAAGATGCTTCTGCATCTTTCATTAGGGACTGTTTAATACAAAAACCTTAATATTTCATTTTTTACTTATTTTATGATTCTTATTTGTATATAACTTAGGCACCTTAAATTTTTATAGATAAAGACTCTGATGGGTTGATTTCAAACTAAAAATCTTCTTCTTTTTATGGTATTTTCATTATCCATTATTTGGATACTTTATCTATAACGGTATTTTGTTTGTTTGATTTGTGAGGCTCTGATGATTCATCATTTCTTTTTTTCTTTCTTTAAACAAATTTCTTCTTCTTCTCAGCACTTTTCTTCAGATTATTTGAAGATTCACCTTTTGGAACAACATCACATGATCTATCCACAAACTCCTTTATTTACTCATTAAAAACACATTTCATATTTCTGAGATATTCATCACTTATGAGAAGGATTTTAATTTCATTCAGTTTTGAATTACATTCCAAATTGAAAGAATTAATACACATAAGAAACAACTTTGATGACACAGCTGGAAACATGATGATCTGAGATTGGATGAAGCCGGTAATCTATTTACTATTGGTCAGTAGTACGTATCTGATTAAATATATCTTTCACACATTTACAAGAAAATATAGGATAAAAGAATCTGTTACTTTAAGAGTATCTCATTCCCCTTTACTTGGAATTGAGAAATCGTGAATCCAAAAAGCTAAAATTCGATTGTTTGTTGGTAGATAATTATTTTTTCTAACCTTTTCATAATGTCCAAACAGATAATCCTTAGAGTTTTCTTTATAAAAATATCCAAGATTATTAGTAATTCTATGAGAGGGACAACAAGATGCTCATTCTGATGAAATATCAAAAAAAATCAATGATTTTATCTATAAAATATGATATCCATTCCCATAAATAATAAAAGAAACCTTTTATTTTCCTTTTTTAAATTGGAAATAAATTGATCTATAAAACTCTATAACTATATAAAGAAATACTAGATCTTGATCCTCATTGAATTTTTCTACGCATAAAGATTTACATCCTTGAAATTCTATGATTTTCTTTAAAAGATAATCATACTTATAATAAAAAGTTATTTTGGCTAACCTCTCATTGAATACAAACCATTCATCAAAATATTTGTACACATGCATCATACATGGGAAGAGGCTTGTGATTCTAACATTCAGACTTGAAGTATCGGAAAAAATGATTTTGAATTTAGTAACAACTAAACTCAAGAATTTTGAAGATTTCCAATATGGTATATGGGGTTCCCTCTTTTATATATGCTAATTTGGAAATGGATCAAATTCCAGGGTCAATCCAATAATAGATAGTTAATCTTTCTAATATGATAGCTGAGACTAATCTAATGAGGATTTTATAGAAATTTGAACTATTAAGTTTTTTATTGTACTGGTAGTGAATATGGTTGGAACAAATGGAAAAAAATAATGTTTTTATGAAATCTAAAAGAGATTGTAACAAAAAAAAAAGATAAAGTATTGTAATAAAATAGTAAAAATTAAAGGATATGAAGAAAACAATTTAGAGTTAGAAAGAGTTATTATGATGATAATGATGTTCTTCTTTTGTTTTTAAAACTCATTATAATATAATGGTTTTAAAATATTGAATACAATAGTTTTAATATAAAAACTGAGTATAGAATCTTTAAAGTGAAACTGGATACAATTTTTTTCTTAAGTTTGATATATTTTTTTTAAAAATCATGCGTTTGGAAGATTTGTAAAATATTTGAGTATTATTATTCATTTATAAATACTGGATCCGAAAATTTTATGAAGAAATAAGAGTCTAGAAAACTCATCATGATAGAGTTTTTAGGATTTTTTTTGAAAAGATAATTTTTTTTAAAAACAACAACCATATGTACTCCCCCTATGAAGAGAAGTAACTTAATGTAAGGAAGTTGTTAAATAATAAGAAGATATGAATAAATACTTTACAATGATCATTCTGAGATCCTATTTAATTTATTTAAATCTATTAGAAGGTAAGGGTTATTTTTTAAAATATCATCAATTTGTTCTTAAAAATATCATCAATTTTTTCTTGCATTCTGATAAATTTTAAAATGATATCTCATTTTTGTGTGTGATCCATAAGAAAGGGATTCCTAAAATCTATTTTTTGTCATGGGAGTGATGTGAAGTGATATTACATAAGGCAATTGAACTTGTATTATCACATAGTATTTTCATTTTAGTAAAACTTGTGTCATATTCCGTGAGTGTGTGTTGCATCGACAACAATTGAGTACAACAACTTCTAGCTGCCATATATTTGTCTTTAGCAATGGAATGTGCTATCAAGTATTATTTCTTAAAATACTAAGAAACTAATGAGTCTCTTAATAAATGAAAAGTTTCATAAGTATTCTTTTCTATCCATTCTACAACCACCAAAGTCAGCATCCAATTTTTTTAATTCAAAACCATTTCCAGAAGAATAAAAAAGTCATAAATCCATAGTTCCCATTAGATAATGTAAAATTAATTTTACTTCTTTTAGATACGATTCCTTTTATATTTTCTTGATATCTATCACATAAGAATATAAAAAACATTAAGTCGGGGTGACTAGGTGTTAAGCATAGTATACTTCCTATCATACCTTTGAAAGTTTTTTGACCAACTAGTTTCCTAGCTTCATAAAGATCAAGAGTATTTGAGGTGCCTCTAAGAGTACTAATACTTTTAGTATTTTCATATCTGAAATTTTTAAGAAGATATTATATATTCTTATGTTGATATATATAAGTACCTTCTGGTTTTTTATAAATTTTAAATCCAAGAAAAAATGTTAACTCTCCCATTATACTCATCTCAAACCCATATTTCATAAGATCCAAAAAGAATTCTATTAAATATTTTTGATTTAATATAAATATAAATTCATAAACATGAATTTAAAAAATCATGATATTCTTATTAGCTTATTTTATAATAAGTGTAGGATCCGCAACTCTCTTAACAAAATTTTTTGGGGACAAAAATCATGTTTACCTATCATACCAAGCTCTTGGGGCTTGTCTAAGTCCATATAAAGATTTGGTAAGTTTATAAATTTATTTAGGATATTTTTATTTTCAAAACCTGGGGGTTGTTCAAAATAAAATTCCTCCTAAAGATATATTTTAAGAAAGACACAATTCATATATATTTTAAAACGTTTGAAATTATAGAATGCTAAAAAGGAAAATATAATACTAATATCTTCTAATATTAATGTTGGTGCATATGTTTCTTCATTATCTATGACTTCTTTTTGATTATAACCTTTTATTAACTAGTATTGATTTATTTCTGATTATTATTCCATTTTCATCACATTTTATTCTCAATACCCAAAGTACTCAAATTATATAATTGTAATTAGGTCATTAAAAGAGGGTCTAAAATTTCTTCCCTTCAAATTAATTTAGTTTATATTGCATAGATTAAAATTAATCCTCATCACCTAAAGATTCATTAGGGTTTTTAGGTGAAAATTGGGAAATAAAATCAAGATGATCTATTTCATGTCTTAAGGAACTCATAGTCCAAATAGGTTGATCAACATAAAAAATGATATTATCACTAGGATGATTCCTAATAAACAACTGACTTGGGTTTTTTAAATCCGGTTCATCAAAATATGGTAGAAAATATTCTAGAGTAAATACTTGAGAAACTATTTATTAAGTATTAAACTTATAAGAATTATCTTCTAACAAAGGTTGAATTTCAATTTTTAAAACCCATTCATGGATATTGGTTGGGATTGTTTAAAAACAAAAGGGGCAGTATCACCAAATTTGATATAAACTATTTCCTTAATAGTACAAGAATGTTTATTAAAAAATCTATATGCCTTAAAATTGGTCTAATAACATAAAAATATTCCTTCATCGAAATTGGGTGAAAATTTCTGTATATTATATTTTGTATCCAAGATGAATTCTTTGCATCCAAATACATTTAAGTAAGAAAATTTTGGTTTAGTACCTGTCCACAATTCAGAAGTAGTTTTATTAAGAAAGAGTGTAATCAAAACTCGATTTATAGTATAATAAGAAGTACTGACTGCTTCAGCCCGAAAATGTTTAGTGATTGATTATTCACTCCTCATGGTTCTTATTATTTATTGAATAATATAATTTATTTCTTTAACAACATCATTTTTCTATGTAGTTCTTAGAGTTAAGAAGTTATTTGCAAATCTTTTTTTATTATAAAAAGTTCAAAAAATTAGAATTTACTAAATCTCCACCATGATCACTACTAATAGTTATCAAGGGAATTTTTGTAACATTTTTTTTACTTTGGCTACAAAATTTTTAAAATAAAAAAATTCATGATATTTATTTTCTAGAAAATAAACCCATGTGTATCTAGTGTAATCATTAATGAAGACATATACATAGTATTTACATCCAATACTTCCAATTTTCAGAGGAATGAATTAATATATGTGCACTAACTATAGAGGATAAGTAGTTGAGGATTCAATAATAGATTTAAATATTGACTTATGTTGTTTACCATATTGAAAAGGGTCACAAAATTTTGATGAATCATATATAAGATATAGTATATCTATACATGTCCTTTATTAGTCAACATACATAAGTTTCTAAGGTTATAGTATTATATCCTTCTATGACACAACCAAGATTTATCTTCCATTTAACAAAGGAAAGGTTTCTTCTAAGTTAAGTGTGTATACATTCTTATTTCCATGGGTAGAAAAAATGAATTCATCCTTGTAATTGTGTACTACAAATTTATCAATCCTAAAATTCACCAGATAACCTTTATCACATAACGGAATTATGCTTATATGTTTGTGCTTAAAACCTTTAAGAGAGTAATATTTTGAAATTAAAACTTTTCCAAGAAGAACTATGTTATCTATTATGATAATCTCTCTTTGATAATTATCTTCAAAAGTAACTTTTCCTCCTTTCATTTTGATGATATTATAAGATAAATATTTGTGTCTAGTCATATGTCTATAAAAACCACTATCTATGTACCATGTATTCTTATTGTTGGTACATCCTTTGTTTTCTTGAATACAAAACAATTAGGATTTTGGAACCCAAAATTTCTTGGGTCTAAAATATCTTTAAACAAAATTTTTTGAATCCAATTTTTTTTTAGAAATAAGATTTTTTGAAACCAAAATATTTAACTGTATTAAGGAAATAATTATTTTCTTATTGCTTACCCTTTCACACTTTTTGTAAAAGGGGTTTTTTTAGAATAAAGTAATTGTTAATAAAAACTAGTTTTTTATAATTATATCCAATTCCAGAAATATTTAGTTGAGGACAAAGTTGTTTATAAATTTTATCAAAAACTTTGTTACTAGAAGTAAAGTTTGATAAAAAAATATTAGAGAAGAAATTTTGGATTTTAGTTTAATAAAAAAATCTTTATCCTCTTGAATAATGGTTTTGTAATTGAGTTTTTCAAAGATAGTTTGTAAAGAATATTTTTATGATATTACCTTTATTAAATATTATGAAATGTTATATTTTTTAAAAATAACATCATCAATATATTTAGATAGATCTAATACTTCCTTTTTTAAAAACAAAATTAATCCATGAATTTACCTTATCAAGTTTCTTTCTAACTTAAAATTTTTAATTTTCAAAGAGATTTTCAAAATGAGATACTTAATTATATGAAGGTAAAGTATTATTATCACTAGCTAAGGATGATTCTTCATTAGTATGTGGAGAATACTTCTCATCCGGATAATTTTGAATTAGGGAAATATTAGTTGAGGTTTCAGTTGTGTGTACCTTGGCTATGAAGCACTAATATTTAGAAGGTACTTTAGTAGAAATTCCAATATTCCCTCATCTAGAATTTTCCTTCTCAGAAGAATTATCTGAAGAGTCTCCTCCACTTTCACTCCAATAATTATTTACTTTGATAAGTTTCTTGTTGATAGACATAAAATATTTTTTCTAATTACTATCAGAATGTATTTTTTTCTATCTTTATTTTTTATCTAGGTTAATGGGGTCTAATGTTTCCATTTTCGACATTCATAATAAGTAACCTCATATTTATTATAATTTCTATCCTTGTTACTTTTCTTATATTGATACTTAAAATACTTTTAAAAAACTATCTTATTCGTCCTTCTAGAATGTTTAGCTAATTCATATTCAGAATGATCAGAATCAATTGAATCTGATTGTATAACAACTTTTTTCTTTCTAAAAGACATAAAAACCTTTTTCAATGTCTAAACTTTTGTAGGAACTGTGATGTAATTAAAAGAAATACCTTTATTCATTTTCTTATCTTTCTCAGTATATCTCTTTAATCTTCCCTCATACTGAATAAGTGTATCCATTAATTTATCAAGGGTAAGATTTGTTAATTTCATTGTATCATCAACTGATTCCCTTTTATAATCCATTGGGAGTGATGTCACTAATTTTCTCCATAATAATTTCATGATTTAAACCTTTTTCTAGAAGATATTTTAAACAATTTATGATAGTCATAAACCTTTGGTTCATTTTTTCAACTAGTTCTCGATGTAATAATTCAAAAGCTTGATATTCTGCTCTTAAGATATATCTCCTAGTTTCAATAACCTTTGCAGTTCCAAAATGAGTAGTCTCTAACTTTTTCCAAATACTATTGGATACTTCACGGGATGAAATATGATAATAGATACTCTTAGTCTTTGAGGATAGTAAAGTATTTTTTACTCTGTAGTTCAGTTGATACTCTTGATTTTCTTGATTTGTAAAGGGAAAAAATTAATTATTAGGTATATTATAATTTATAGTTGTATATTGGTGATTAGATTATCTATGGATCTGATATTCATTCCTTCCATCTATAAAAAAAATTGTTTTCCACAAACACGTTAGTTTTTTAAAATTTAATAGACTTGAAAATATAATAAAGATAAAAAAGGATATCTAGTATTTAAGTAGTGGAAACTTTCTTTTATACCAATTTTTGTATCATTATTTATGTAGTATATTAATTAGGATAAAAAAAATGAATTCTGAGTGGACTAATTATTGGAAGGGGTGAATTGTAGATTAAAAAAATTGTTTAAAAATAATTAAACTAAACAATTCAAAACGCATATTTATTTAAAATATTGGATTTGGTCTTGAACTCTATCCAATTATATCAATATATTTAAATCATATTTATTATGATAATATCAGAGTATGAAAAAGAATAAAAAAATAGAGTAAAAAATCACATTTAAGATAGATATGACTAAATTAATGTGTCTTGGATTCATAACAGATCCTATTAAGTAATACAGATTGTATTTATTGTAATGAGATACATTATGATAAAACTATTATATATATGCATACCATAAATATAATGAATTTTATGTAAGAATTAATAGAATAACAACAATCTAAGAATGAATTACAATTAAAAAAATTAATAGATCTCTTTTAACCATAAGAGTATGGTCACCACAAACCTTTTCTAAGTATCCATTCTTTTATAATTACTAGAAATTTTTTCATTCCTCAGCAAGGAAATTCCCTAATATAAAGATCAGATTCACTGCCTACCTAGCCACAGTATCCATCAATGCGATGGATGATAATCTATATCTTGTTATCCCCACAAGCCCTTGATCAGAAGATCATATCCTATATTTATAGCCCCATAAGACCTCAATCGTTTTTCTCACAATAAGATGAAATAATTACAAAACAAAATACTCTAAAGGATAACATCAACTAAGAACAATATGTTCACTCTTGAAATATTCATAGCTCTCTCAAAGGATAAATTCATAGATGAGTCACACCCAAAACACACTCATCAGCTCTAAACTCTTTAAATGACTTGGTATTTACAAGTGAGCCTCCAACAGTGATCTTGATCATCCAATGGTCATATTTTCTCCAAGTTTGTCACAAGGACTTAGACACCTAGTACATCAATAGTTATATCGTAACATAATCTTTGATGTTGTTTTTTATACCATTATAGTGTAAAAGATGTTCCATTATGATAAACAAAGTTTTAAATATTCTGAATTTAAACTTTAGTCAATATGATGTATTTTCTTACATATTTCATTACGATGATCATAATGTAATGTGGATATGATTTTTATCAGTTTGTATATCAGTCTGATTATAAGAATTCTATAAGTATGAAAGACATGACAGAACGTCTTATAACAGGTCTGATGAGGTGAATTATATTTTTCTTTTCAATTCCATACTCATTACAATAATCTTAATGAAGAATGATAGTATAAATTATTGAATATATTTGAAGTATTTATAGGTATGGTAAAACATATATGTTTTATAAAAATACATTTTAAAACTCTTTAGACATAAGAAGTTAGTAATCAAGTATTTAATAGAGTTTGTGATTTAAAAAACAAAAGGAATGGAAATGTTATAAAATAACTTTTTACTTGATAAAATTTAAATCAAAAGAAGGGAAAATAGTAGACCTAATTCTCAAGACGACTTTACCAAACCACCCCTAATTATTTAAGGATCATTTTGGTGTGAGAATACATGAACTAAATCAAATATACCTCTTAATACTCTAGAGTATCACACAACTGCATACTCACATCAAAGAAAGATGAAAAAACTGCACCTCTAATACCATTTTGTCATGAACTATCCCAGATACCTAGGTAACTCGATAACCAAGATGATAGTGACATAGCTTAATGGGAGTTCCCAATCCCCATGGGTTGGCGACTAGCACCTAGCACCAATCAATATTAAATTAGGAATGGATTTTTCAAAAACACAACAAATTAAAGATAAACGGGTTAGTATGCATAAAAGAAAAACTTCATAGGGAGAAGTGTACTAGAAGTCAAATAGGCATAAACCTCCCAATGTACAACCACAAGTACCAGAAAAACAAGACAAAAACCTAAATCCCAATGGATAAAAATATCCATGACCAAGGATCAACAACTACTACCACCTATAATTAGTGCCTTACACTTACTCAAACCTAATATTAGATAATATACAGACACCCTAAGTCACAAGTATGGTGTGAGATAAAAACCCAGTAGGGCCTCACCAAGGATTCCATAATAAGATTTCAATATTAAAATAACAAAATAAAACTTTAAATTTTAATTAAATAGGGTTGGAATTTCAAAATCATATTTAAACAAATAATGCTTTACATTTCAAATGATTGGAATACTTTAAACAAATGGATTAAGTAATAATTCTATATAAAACAGATAAAACAAATCAGAAGGCATGGTAAATAGTTCATAAACATTATAAAATATATACATTTCAAATACAAACAACAAGAAACATGGTCATATGCCTAAAGGTATAATATTTCCAGGCCATGGGACTCCCTCACACTCAAATACTCTTCATGATAATATATGTACACAAATCCTCCATGAGATTTACCAAGGAATAACCCATAACTATTTCATTAGGGATGTGAGCTTCTACATTTATGTATTGTTAGTGTTGTAAATAAATAGAGTGACGTTCCAAATAACTCACTGAATACCTAACATTATATGTGATCTAATACAAAATATTGGTGGGAAATTTAATTTAAGACTTCTTAAAATACATTTCATCCCATTCCAATTTTTAATATGTAAATATCCATCTAAAATCTAAATAGGGTTTTTAATCATAACATGCCTTTTACCAAGATAAAACCAAAGGGTTTCTATCCAAAAATTATTCAATCCATTTTTCTAAAATAACAATATGAAATCAATTTCATCAAATCAATTTCAAAATTCATGTTCCATAATTATATTCAACATTTTAATTTAACCAAATTACATCCAATTTCACAACACACTCCAATTCAATAGAATGGGGGTTTTTACCAATTTCACGCCAAATACAATTTCCAATCCAAAACCCCAAATTTAATAGAATTAGGTTGTTAATAATTAAATTGAAATAAAATTTCAGGTAA
Source organism: Viscum album (assembly GCA_963277665.1). Taxonomy (NCBI): domain Eukaryota; kingdom Viridiplantae; phylum Streptophyta; class Magnoliopsida; order Santalales; family Viscaceae; genus Viscum; species Viscum album. The sequence continues at coordinate 1,655,159,155 of OY728125.1, forward strand.
TTGAGTTTAAATAATTTTTTTAATTTAAATCAAGTAATTTAGGGTTAATCTAATCAGACATTCCAAACAGAACCACCTAGCTCTAGATCATGAGATCTCGAAATATAAATATCTAATCAATAAACTCCAACGATGAACTCCAAAAATAATGATCTGTGAATAAAACCTAGATTAAACATTTAAAATAGCAGAAATTAGATCCTTTAATAATAAAGATATCTATAAAACCCTATGTAGAAAAGAGGAGAGAGTGGGAAAAAGTGACTAGGAAGAGGAAACCTACCAGTTAGAGATTGAACGTCATTCTCCAAGCTTTTATTTGATTCCAAAAGGGTGAAGTGGGGCCAAAATCTCCCCTTGAGAGCCTCCAAGGAAGAATAAACTATATTTGGTCTATCTAGGTCCACTGAGAACCTAAAAATAGGGTTTCAGGATTTCAAAATTTGATTTTCAGATTAATTAAATCCCATGCATGGTTTCCTAGGAAGGGCTGCATAGTTAGAAAAACCATGGGCCCTAACTATGTACCCCTTTTAATGGGGCTTCATGGTTTTTCTTAGGTGGGAACAGAATTTTCAAAAATATACACCATCCATGAAAACCCTCACTATCTATGTTTTTATAGGTTTCCCTAAGAGGGCATATAGTTTAGGAAAACCATGCACCGACCGTGAAAACTTGTAAACATATAAAATTTTCTAAATTTTTACCAGAACCACCCCAAAAAACCAAACAAAAGAAATTTCAAAATAGGAATTTAGAAATACCTAAAATCCATAATAAGATGTTACAATAATGGAAAATATAGAATGTACTGGGAATACCCATGTGGCATAGTGTATGCAGGTTGATGTGAAATATGGGAAGGTGTGTGTGACTACATTTTGGAGCTGACCTTATTTCTCTAGATGAGAGGCTAATATAGGTAAGAGTATTGTTAAGTAATGGAAGAATTATTTAATATCTGATTTGTGATTGAGTTATGTGGAGAATTATTCATCCTTATTTTAAAATAATATACGTAACACATGGGTGAATGACATGATTCCATGTTTTCATCCTCAACATCCCAATAATTATTGGGGTACTAGAATGTCTGTAAATATCTACTTCACCTAGAATTCTCCATGATAAATTAAATCCATTTAACAAAAAAGGTGAAGAACCTCCATGTGAGATGAAATAAACTAGACATTGTGAGAAATATTTAAAACTGAGAGAAGATAAAGGAATAAGTTTCGTGCACAATAAGTGAGTGTGTGATCAATTAGGTGACTATAACATTATCTATGATGGTTGATCTAAAATACTTATATGGTAGATTATTGTACCACATGATTTGTGATGAATCTACCAAATGAACAATCCTCAAGGTATTTCATGACCAAATAAAGCTACCACACGAAGTTAGAATCCATGGTCAATGAAGAACCTACAAAAAGAGTGAATCCATAGTTGATGTACTAACTACATTAAGATCTAGAACCTACCTTGTGAAGTAATTTCCTCATGGTATATGGATCTCCCATGCATTCAAACTTGGAACTATAATGAGTTATATCGTGGTAGGTGCATCGACTGTGTGAATAAAATTTACTATGAGGGGTATCTAAAAAGAAATATATTTTTGAGGAAACATAGGTGTATTGAGATATTTAATAGTTGTGTATATTAATGTAGCTTCACTTTCAGGCATGTAATCTAGGGTGAATAATAAAATTCCAAGCTCAAACCATTCATGTATTCTTACAGGTTTCTACTGGGTACATATTTGATAAACATGAATGAATCTGAAGATAAATACATTTTTTAGTTGAGATCATAGTCTATAATAGATTGAGATAATCTTGAAACATAGAAACCATGATATTGGTGCCATATCAATTTAGTGAGAACCAAACCGTAGTGAATTCTATAATGTATGATTTTGTTGATAAAGATAGGAATCCATTGTATTGAGAATTTATGCATGAAGTTGTATGCATGATTGAATTCATATAAATATCATAGGAATATAAAACAAAAGGGTGGAAGGTTAAAAGAAGAAAAGTATTCACACTTTCAAGTGAATATTTTGTTAGTTGAAGAATTTAGTTCTTTATGAATATTGGATAAGTTGATAAAAAAAGAGAGTGATGAAGAATGATTATAAAAATGATATTCATGATTCAATATTATTATCTAGTAGAGCTCAATATTTTTGGGAGATCATCTGAGTATGGGTAGTGAGTGAGCCTGAAGAAAAACCAGTATAATTTGGAAGACATTAGAATATTAATTTTGGTATATATTTATTTCATAAATAAAAACAAAAAGAAAAAAGATAGTTCATTCTAATAAAGGCACATAAGATATAATTTTTTGGAAAAATAATATAAAAATTTTATGGGAACCCTTGTATGATAAATGTGACAAATTAATCGATGGTAATGGGAATATAATTAGTTGGTAATATTTTAAATTCCAAAAATAAGATGACCTAATTCATAGTGACCTATATATAAATAATATGATAGAAATAGAGTCATATTAATAAATTGAATTATCTGAGAACTATGCTCTGTGAAGTTTGAGAAAAACTCTCTCTCGAAGAATAATAATAAGAAGTAGGATTTTATCCTGTACAAAATATTAAGATCATATGAATATTGAAGATAAATGAAAAAGAAGAGATTATTGTGAAATCCATTGTTATATAAACTTGGGAAGAAGAAATTAGAGTATGGGTGACCTCTTATGTATGGTTTATTTATTAATGTCAAAGTACTTAAAGAATGATGAGATGCTACTGAGTTTAAAGAACAAAAAATATCAGTGAGTGAGGAATATAGTGAAGCTGATTTTCAAGACCTGATAGTATTGTAGATTATTCCTGACTATTTCTTATGATTCAAAGAATATTATATTGAGTTGATGTTAATATATTATATTTATGAAGAATCATTTTTTGTGGAGCTGTTAATCTACTTCCTATAAGAACTTCAAAGTAACACTTGGATATCTGTGGTGGGAATCCATGGAACCTATGCGACTTAGTTTATGTAAGGAGATCACCTAGTGAATCTATGAAAACATTGTGAAGTTGTAGAAGTAATTCCCCAATGAGAATCCTTACCCATTATAGTCATATTGATCACAAAGGGGTATCAGTGATTAGGAAAAACAACGAATCATGGAAAAGAGTATTTCTTTGTAGAAAACCTTGTAAAAATATGTCATGCATCTATATTTATTTAATTTAACTACATACTATTTATGGTTTTCATGTTAAAGAGTTAATATATTCCTATAAACTAACTTTTAATAGTGGTTAAATTCCAAAGGGGGTTTTGAATAGTTTATAATTTGATAAAAACAGGAAACACCTAATTATCCCCCTACTCACATGTCTGTATAGATCATGTTGGTAATTTAATAGGGAATTGATGGTGATTTATATAAAGGTTGACCAAGATATTGTCATATCTATATAAAATGGTAAATTGACCGTCACGAAGTGTTTTAATTATTTTCTCTTTGCATAATTTTAAAGTGGAATCATAAAGAATATTCTTGGATTGAATTTTGATAATGACTTACCATGATTAAATGTAATGGAGTTCATATATTTATAGGGGATGTGATAACACAATCAGGATATTAATGTTTATTATTTCCTGATGAATCTGAAATTATAAATAGTTCTAAAAAACACTAATGTTTAGGTATAAAAATAAAAAAAAATCATTCTTTTGTTGATTAAATCACATCTGTTTAAAGGGGAAAACATGTTAAAATAGAAAAGAGGAAATAAATTATTTCACATGGATATTTTAAATGAGTTTTTTGAATATAGATAAAGGTGTTAGTTTTTAAAACTTCTTAAACCACCCCTATGAAGAGTTAGTTGTGATTGGTATATATAAAAAACAATTTATGGGCAACATTTACATCCTAGTTGATTACTCTTGTTTTCTATAACTAGATTTAATCATGTAGACTTAGAGTTATTTAATTTATTGCTATTTAACACATAAATTGTAATGAAATCCTTATCTCTTGAGAATTAGGTTTTAACTTTCTGTAAATAAGAGAAGATGATATTTCATGTCATGATAAAAGCATGAATATGAGGTGATAAGACATTCACTTATACTATCACTGTTGTATTTTTTATTAATAATAAGATGAATAATAATATTTAATCAATATTATAATGGTTATTATCAATATATATAAATATGGATATTGAAGAACTAAAATTGATGTTGAAGGTGAGTGTTGCATTTTTTATCAATATATCAATTGGAAGAAAAGTTAATACTTTTTTTCTTGGGTGACATTTACAAACCCAGTAAAGTATCCAATGATTGTTAAATTATTTCATATCAAAGGATAAATTTAATAGATTAATGGTGGTTTATATTATTACTTTATAAATGGTAATTGATGATATAGTCTTGGATAGAAAATTTCAAATAAGTAGTCCCAATAATTTTAGGATTACTAAGAAAGTTTGAAAATGTTTCCTGACATGTATAGTTTTAGTTAGAAGCATCATCTACAATAGTATTAGGAAAATTATAGAAGCTTGATATTGAATAAATTGATAGAGATATGTGTTTAAAGAAGTAAAAGCTAATGATAATGCTTAGAATCTATTCAATGATTGTTGATCAAGAAGTTGGATGTATAGAATGAAGAATATATGTTGGATGAATGATTGAAGAAGCTAAGTTTAAAAATGTCAATGATTTTAAGTAGTGAAGGTTCCTGAAATACTCAAAAGAAGTATTTATATGATTCAAGACTTTGGATGTGAAACTGAAGAGGTTTGGAATTATTATAATAAATTATAATATTATTTAAAGTAATTTTAATTTTTTTTGAAGTTATTGATAATTCCATGGGAAATATTGAAGAGGATTAGAGTTTGTTCACAAGAATTATGGAAATCTTAGTTGAAGCTTGAAAAACTAGCTAATAATTGTATACATATGGTTTTTCTCAGAATAAAGAATTGGAAAAGTATGGAATCATCCTATATATGTAATATTCTCTCAGGAATATTTATAATATATAGATTTTATTTGTGTAAAGAAATTCACAAATACGTTTAGTGTATAATATATTTAAGTGGTGCTTAATTTATTATCTAGAGTTAGTGATAGAAAAAATAAAATGAAAAAACCTTACAATAAAATGTAAGAAATTATAAAGAATACATAAGAAAACTTAGACCATAACCATCCAATTTAGAAATATTATGTATTAAATAATTATCTTAAAAACTATACATAAGGTCTATTCAAGCTTCTAATTCTAAAAATTCATCTCAGTCAAAAACCTTCAGCTATTATATAAGAAACATGTAAACATTTTTATAATATTTTATCTGGTTTGTAATTATATTCATAACACATAAGGATTTGTTATTTGGAAAATGATATTTTACTATATTTCATACAATACAATATCTCAATATCACACCAGGTCACATGCTAGTGGAAAACACTAAATATCTGTTATTAAATACAATGATGATTGAACTATTCTTCAATGAATTAAACATCACAATTATTATAAATTATTTTTATTTAATATAATAAAGTTATTTACACACCATGGATAAGGATACCACACCATGAAGAAGTGTGAGTATGAGATACCAACTATAGCTGGCTTTGAGAATGGAGTTACAACCATGCCATGGAGAAGAAGGACGGTACTGTGATTACTATAATATAAGAATATGATTAAATCCTATTCTTTGAAATTTTTGTTTTATTGAGAATATATCCCTATGATAAATAGTTTGACTCAATAATTCCATGGTGGAATATATAGTGGATCATGCTTGAGTATCAATGTTATAAAATAACACATCATTTTGATATTCCATCTTGAAGACATGGAATAATTTCCTTTAGATTTTGTGTAGAAAATGATAAAATTATATGTCTAGATATTATAAGTCCTTGACCTTAAACCTTACTTAATATTGAATTAAATGAATAATTCACGTTGAGTATCTTTTCAGGTTTAGAGTTTTAGAGAATTAGAACATAACTATTACATCTCAAAAGCTACAAAGTAGTCACTTCTACTAAGTTTCCATAATAAAAAAAACTCTTAAAAGAAACATGTCTAGTTCCATGTTTTATATAGCATGACATTCCCTTGATCCCATCCTTTACCTTATTCCACATTAATTCCTGTGAAAAACATTACAAAAAAACTTGGGGTGAGCATAAAAAGCTCAGTAAGGGATACACAAAGAATGAAAACTATTAGTTTTTCAAAATCAAGTAAACCATGTATACTCTATCAAAGTAATACATTCACCTTCATGAAGTAGTAAAAACTCTTCACTGAATAAAGTATCATTACTTACCTTTTTGTAACCAAAGGATTACCATAAAACCCATATAAAGAACACATAACATATATAAAGGTAACTTCGGACATAAACATACTTAAGTGGAATAACCATACGGTCGACTTCCACACATATCACTTAATGGAATAGCCATACGGCCAATTTCCATACATACTTAATGGAATAGCCATATGGCCAACTTCCATACCCAATGCATCGGAGGTTATAACGTAACCACCCGTCCCGGTATTCATGGCACCACCTGTCATATGGTTTATAACGTAACCACCCGTTAAAATGTCCAAGTACCAATATAAAATCATAAAACATAAAACCAATATAAAGGAATGATAAAATTTCCACATTTCAATCACAATATATCATAAATATATTGACATAATAGAATCCTTTATCAAAACCATTTTCAATACCAAAATACATAAAAGATTATATGGTATTTATTTTATTTTAAAAACCTTACGGCTTGTTGAGGAAGCGAAAGACCAAATAATACTCGCGGCGGCGGAAAAGGTCGTTGTCACCGCGTACGTTAAAAAAACATTCCTTTTTGTCGTTTACTAAAACGCTTCGTAGAAAAAGATTCCTTTTGTATAAAAGTAAAAGTCAAAGGGGTTTATACACCGTATAAAATAAAGTTGTGTATAAAACAAAATATGCCTCAATGAAAGGAGATTGAGACGAAGTCCCTTACCTCAGGTCCGACTTGACTCGATCGTTCTTTAACGTCCGGAATAATAAACTTGAGTTAATTTATACTTGATTAAGAACCTTTTTAAAGTTCATTATTCCTTTTATATCACTTATTGCCATGTTATAAACATTATGTAACCATTTAAGTTAATGATGTTTGTTTTGTCAATATTTGGTTCTTAAGTCGAAAGTGGACTTCTTACAATTACATGTTGTTCGTGTGGTCAAAGGTTCTTTATATCCAGAATGGAATTCCTGATTTGGATATCATATATATCATATATATCCAGAATATACATTTATTTATAATATTACATAATCATTTTAGAGGTAAGAAATGAAATGCACCGTTCATGGAGACGGTAAGCCGTACATACGCATGAGCGCTACTTTCATTTCTATTTCATATTTTATAGAATCGAATCATAATGATATAAGAGTATATTATAATTCCAGTATAATAACATATATAATATCATTAACTTTATCCTTTACACATCCCACATCTGGTATTAATGAATCAAATCACTTTCAGGGGGCGGTAGTCCGCACTATGTAAAATGAAGATATCGTGTTTACCCATAATGGAAACAATAATGGTATGCCATAAATGAAAAATACAGAAGCTTAAGGAAAGAATAAACATATTATATATCATATATAAAAATAGTGAAATCATAATGGCCACCTTTGAAGGTGTTAAATGAGTATTGAACAATCATCGTTTCGGGAGGCAGAATTTCGCCATCCACGGAAACCGTATGTTCTTTAACCATTTGATGTTGTTGTGTGAGAGTGTAGCTCGAATAAATCTTATAAAAACATCCTAGTATATTGAAGATACTGGTTTTGTTACAAAATAATTAAATAAAAAGAGTTTAGGGGGTTGGAGAAGCAAAATAAAACAAATGAACAAGAGAGAATGAATTACCTTTAAAAGTTTAACTCCTTTTGATTTGAGCCTAAAGGCTTCCTTTAAAAGGATTCTGCCCAAAGGGAATCCTCTAGGATGAGGAGAGGGATGTGGAGAGAGTAAATGGGAAGGGGATGGACGATCCAAAGGCTTGAGGAGTGTGTGAAATGAGGTAGAGGTGGGGGCATTTTATAAGAGGAGGGGAGGGGTACTTTTGGAAATCATAAAACTATTATTTTATTTTAAAAAGTGTTTCGAATTTATAAAGTACCAAATTGATATATTTCTAAGATAAGATGATAAGTCTTATAAATATTCCCATCCAATAGGTTTTGGAAATTTTTAGGTTTTAGATATTACATTATCTTTCCATTTTATTTAAATCGTTAAATAATGAAGTCATTGCTGCATCATAATGATGTCATAAATAATTTAAAATATTTAAAGTCTAAAAATTATAAAACAAATACTATGATGTAGGAAATCGTTTTAGCTTTCCAATGAATATTTATAATCAAAAATATTATCTTTATAACCCCAGGTAAATTTTTTTTTCGTAAAACATATTATGTTTGTGTCATTTTTTCTTTTATTTAAAAAAAGGCATTAAAGTCATTATCTCACCCAAGTGGCTCCATGGGGTCCCCTAAATCGACCCATTGGTTTTCTTGGTCGGCCATGACACAACCAATAGGGTTAGGACATGTTTCAAGCTCATCTCATTTTATTAAAGCATTATTTTTACCTTAAACTACACTAATTACCTCTAATCGCGATTAAAAACTTAATAAGTTACTATTCACCAAAAAATTATTTTAATCTCATTGAACCACATTTTACTTCTTAATGACAACCATGTATGTAGGATTTTTGAAAATAAAAACACAATGATTGCAAAATTTCATTTAAACGGAAAATCAGTTTTTATAAGTACCACTTAGTAGTTTCACTATTCATCAAAAATTGAAGTTTTTCAGAAAATTACCAAAAATTCACCCTAAGCTATATTTGATATTAAGAATTTAAAAATGAAGTCTATTTTAAAAAATTCAAAACATATAATTCACATTAATTAATTTAATAATTAATTCCCGCTGTCAGAGCAAATAGCGTGTTTTTATGAAACAATAAGTATCAAAAGATTGACACTAGTTTAAGTCCGATTTCAAAGTGAAATTAATTCCAACGACCAATATTGGATTTAATGGTAAAAATATTTTCTAATTTCACTTTAAAACCAATTAAAAATATAATCTAATCATATAAATAAATTAGATTAAAAAGAGGTTTTGAATTAAAATACAACATTTTACACTATTCATTAAAAAAAAGAACTTTATCGGAAAGATACCAAAAATTTACAAAAAGTAAATTTTGATGTCCCGATTCTAAAGAAGAGTTATTTTTGGTCCAATAGAACTTATAAGATTGATCAAAACTATATTTAGTGATGGTTCCCCGTCAAAAGGTGATAAGTGAACCCTTAGTGAAAATTAGGGTATAAATGCCTAAAATTGAACTCTTTTCGTATTTTAAGCCTTTATCTTTTATTGGGTAAATGTAAAAACATTTAAAAACATATATAATAATATTTTAGTTATTTATATCCATTCCCACTAGTACAAGGGCTACTTGTTAAATAACATTTAAAATAATATTATTTTATTACTTGTGTGCAACGTAAGTTTTCAAAGAAACTCATCGTTGCATATAGAGTACGCTATCGAACGTAGAAAACCCTTTTAATTAAAATTAATATTTAATTCGTAAATATTAATAAATATGAAAATTCTTTATTCTTTAATTACCTGGGATGTTACATCCTTCCCCCCTTTTGGGAATTGCGTCCTCGCAATTTTATTTACTTATCAAAATAAGTGGGGGTATTTATCCCTCATAGCATTTTCAGATTCCCACGTTGCCTCTTCAATCACATGGTTTTTCCACAAAACCTTTACCAGATGAATCACCTTATTCCGTAACACCTTCTCCCTGTGGTCAAGAATCTGCACTGGTTGTTCTTCATAAGATAGGTTCTCCTCCAGCTGAACTACCTCTGGACTCAAAACATGAGATGGATCTGGCATATACTTCCTCAACATTGAAACATGAAAAACATTGTGTACCTGAGATAAAATCGGAGGTAAAGCCACTCGGTAAGAAATTGATCCAACTTTCTCTAGAATTTCATATGGTCCAATAAACCTTGGACTCAGCTTTCCTTTCTTACCAAATCTCATCACACTTTTCCAAGGAGAAACCTTGAGAAAAACATGATCACCTACCTCGAAAGATAGATCCTTCCTCCGGTTATCCGCATAACTCTTCTGCCTGCTCTGAGCTGTTCTCATGTGCTTCTGAATCAACTGAACTTTTTCTGCCATCTCTTCTACCAATTTTGGTCCCATCAGCTTCCTTTCACCCACTTCATCCCAAAATGCTGGAGTTCGACACCGCTTCCCATATAATGCCTCAAATGGTGCCATCTGTATACTAGAATGAAAACTGTTATTATAAGAAAACTCAACCAAAGAAAGATGTTGGTCCCAACTTCCCTGATAATCCATCGAACAAGCTCGTAGAATATACTCCAAGGTCTGAATTGTTCGTTCTGATTGCCCATCTGATTGAGGATGAAAAGCTGTACTAAAATTTAATTCAGTACCCAACGAAATCTAAAGGCCTTTCCAAAAGTTATATGTAAACCTGGGATCACGATCAGATACAATGGAGAGGGGAAATCCATGTAACCTGACTATCTCTTTAAGATACAAACGGGAAAGTTGATCTAGGGAAAAATTATCTCGTATAGCAAGGAAATGAGCAGATTTAGTCAAGCGATCAACAATAACCCAGATTTCATTATTACCTCGAGATGTCCTCGGTAATCCCACAACAAAGTCCATGGATATGTTTTCCCATTTCCACTCTGGCACTGGTAAAGGCTGAAGCATCCCTTTAGGTAACTGTTGCTCTGCTTTAACCTGCTGACAAGTCAAACACTTCACAGTAAAATCAGCAATATCTCTTTTCATTCCATCCCACCAGTAATACTCCCGCAGATCTCTATACATCTTAGTACTGCCAGGATGAACTGAAAACGGAGAACTATGAGCTTCACATAACAACTCATTATTCAATTGTGAATCACAAGGTACACACAATCTCTTCCCAAATCTCAAAAAACAATCATTATCAACGTTGAATTCAGGAAACATACCTTTCTGAACCAGCTCTACCTTTTTCTGCAACTCCCTGTCTTGCTTCTATGCTTGCTTGATTCTGTCTGATAGAGAAGATTTCACTGATACCTGAAACAAAACAGAAGAACTTCCTGCACCAATAACTTCTATGACAAAGTTCATCAAATCCTTATCCAAATGATCATGTTCCAAACGCAACATTGCTAATGAAGCATTACTTTTTTTGACTCAAAGCATCAGCCACTTTATTTGCTTTTCCCGGATGGTAATGAATTGTACAATCATAATCCTTGATTAATTCCAGCCATCTCCTCTGTCTCATGTTAAATTCTTTCTGAGTGAATATATACTTTAAACTTTTGTGATCAATATATATTTCACACTTTACTCCATACAAATGATGCCTCCAAATTTTTAAAGAAAAGACAACAGCAGCTAATTCCAAATCATGTGTAGTGTAATTTACCTCATGAGTTTTCAACTGTCGTGAAGCATAAGCAATTACCTGATCATTCTGCATAAGGAAATAGCCAAGTCCCTTCAACGAAGCATCACTGTATATAACAAACTCACCATTCCTGGAAGGAAGTGCCAAAACTGGAGCATTCACCAATCTTCTCTTCAAATCCTGAAAACAATCATCACATTCTTTTGTCCAGATGAACTTAACACCCTTACGAGTTAGCTATGTCATTGGACTAGATAACCGTGAAAAATTTTCAACAAACCTTCGGTAGTAACCTGCCAAACCAAGAAAACTACGGATCTCAGTTACATTTGTGGGTCTTGGCCATTCTTCAACAACTTTTGTTTTAGTAGGATCAACAGTTATGCCATCTTTTGAAACAATGTGACCTAGGAAAGAAATTTGTTGTAACCAAAACTCACACTTTCTGAATTTTCCATATAGTTTCTTTTCTTTTAAGGTTTGCAAGATAACCCTTAAATGACTTTCATGCTCTTCTTTACTTTTAGAAAACACCAAAATATCATCGATGAAAACAACCACAAACTTATCTAAGAACTCATGGAAAATTTTATTCATAAGGTCCATGAATACAGTAAGTGCATTGGTTAACCCAAAAGGCATAACTAAAAATTCATAATGTCCATATCTAGTACGGAACACAGTCTTCAGAACGTCTCCTTATTTTACTTTCAACTGATGGTACCCCGACCTCAAGTCAATCTTCGAAAAATACTTAGCTCCCTGGAGCTGATCAAACAAATCATCGATATGAGGCAAAGGATACTTGTTCTTAATAGTAATATTATTCAAGGCTCTATAATCAATTAAAAGTCTCATTGATCCATCTTTATTTTTAACAAACAAGACAGGAGCACCCCAAGGTGATGTGCTAGGTCAAATGAAAACTTTATCTAATAACTCATGCAATTGTTTCTTTAACTCTAAAAGTTCAACTTGAGCCATTCGATAAGGGGGTTTTGAAATTGGCTTAGAATCAGGAATTAAGTCAACAGTAAATTCAACTTCCCGATCATGAATAATACCAGGCAACTCATCAGGAAAAACATCAAGATACTCATTTACCACTGTCACATCATTAATCTGAACAGTTCCTTTATTTTCAACAATATGTGCAAGGTAACATTCATTTCCATCTTTTACTAGTTTCTCAACTTCCTGATATGTTATCAAAATCAAGGGTTAATTATTATACACAAACTAAAAATCTTTCTGAAAAGAAACCATTTTAGCTCTACAGTCAATCTTAGCATGATAAACAGAAAGCCAGTCCATGCCAAAAATAACATCAAACTCTACTAGAGGCAAAACAATAAGGTTTGTTGGTAGATTCTTTCCACACACAAGGATATGAAGGTTCTTATAATTCCTTTTTGTCTCAACGTTCCCTCCGGGTATTTTTACCATAAGTTCAGGATTCATATCTTGATATGGAATTTCCAATTTACTAGAAAACTTCTCAGAAATGAAAGAGTGTGTAGACCCTGAATCAAACAACACATTGGCATAATCTGAACAAACAAACAGTGTACCTAATACCACTTCATTCGATGGCCCAACATCTGATGAAGTTGTTGCAAAGGATTTCACCACCCCTTTCTTCTTGTAGTCTGGCTGCATTCCCCCAGTTGAGTTCTTCGTTGGACACTCATTTGCATAATGACCCATTTCATTACACTTAAAACATCTTACTGTTGGCTTTTCATTGCCTGCTTGATCATCTTCCTTACAGTTACGAGCAATATGACCAGACTTACCACACCGAAAGCACTTACCAGACGTGGATAAACATTCTCCAGGATGCATTTTACCACACTTATCACAGGATGGATATTTGGTTTTCTTACCTCCTTGCTTCTTTGATGAATTCTTCCCATTTTCTTACCAACTAGACCTCTTATTCTGTTGTTTGTCATAGAACACCGGATCATCGGCAAACTCCATTTCCACCTTCTCCGCACATCAAACAAGTTTTTCATAACTTTTGAACTCAAGAGAAGCTAAAGCCCTTCGATATTTAGGCTTTAACCCTGAGTAAAAACGGTTTATTTTACTATCAAGATATCGTATGAAGTTTGGAGCATACCTTGCCAATCGAGTGAACTTTGCTTCATAAGCAGCCACTGAATCATCCTCCTGCATCAATTCTAGGAACTGTTTTTCCATCCTAAGACGAACCACCTTAGGAAAATATTTCTCAAGAAACATACCTTTGAATTCATCCCAGTGAAGATCCTCAATCTCATCACTATCCCTGATATTTTTCACCATCGACCACCACTGATCAGCTTCACCTTCAAAAAGGAAAACATCAAGACTAACCTTTTGATGTTCTGAACACCCCATGACATCAAAAATCTTTTCCAGTGATTTAATCTACCCTTCATCTTGCACAGGGTCAGATGATCCTCTGAATGATGGGGGATGTTTCCTCATGAAATGTTCCACCACTGACATGTTCCTCTGCGGTTGATCTGGCTGATCTCGTGCATGGATACCACCACCATTTATAGCCTGAGTCAACTGTGCCATCACTGCAACAAACTGTTTAGTTCCGATTCCGACCATCTCAGGTTACTGATTTGGAAGGTTGTCTTCCTCCTGATGTCGTCCCAACATAGTTGTGTTGTTTCCTCTATGGAAAACCATTCTGAACACAGAAATATCTTAGGCGAAGCAACATGGTAATCCGTAAATGCTATATCATTTCAATCATATTATAATTTGACACTTTTCTAACTCCTAAAGTTGTCTAAACAAACCTTTGATACCAACTATAAGGCCCCGACCTTAAACCTTACTTAATATTGAATTAAATGAATAATTCACGTTGAGGATCTTTTGAGGTTTTGAGTTTTAGAGAATTAGAACATAACTATTACATCTCAAAAGCTACAAAGTAGTCACTTCTACTAAGTTTCCATAATAAAAAAAACTCTTAAAAGAAACATGTTTAGTTCCATGTTTTATATATCATGACATTCCCTTGATCCCATCCTTGACCTTATTCCACATTAAGTCCTGTGAAAAACATTACAAAAAAACTTGGGGTGAGCAAAAAAAGCTCAGTAAGGGATACACAAAAATGAAAACTGTTAGTTTTTCAAAATCAAGTAAACCATGTATACTCTATCAAAGTAATACCTTCACCTTCATGAAATAGTAAAAACTTTTCACTGAATAAAGTATCATTACTTACCTTTTTGTAACCAAAGGATTACCATAAAACCCATATAAAGAACACATAACATATATAAAGGAAACTTGGGACATAAACACACTTAAGTGGAATAACCATACGGTCGACTTCCACACATATCACTTAATGGAATAGCCATACGGAAAATTTCCATACATACTTAATGGAATAGCCATACGGCCGACTTCCATACCCAATGCATTGGAGGTTATAACGTAACCACCCGTCGTGGTATTCACGGCACCACCCGTCATATGGTTTATAACGTAACCACACGTTAAAATGTCCAAGTACCAATATAAAATCATAAAACATAAAACCAATATAAAGGAATGATAACATTTCCATATTTCAATCACAATATATCATAAATATATTGACATAATAGAATCCTTTATCAAAACCATTTTCAATACCAAAATACATAAAAGATTATATGGTATTTATTTTATTTTAAAAACCTTACGGAATGTTGAGGAAGCCAAAGACCAAATAATACTCGCGGCGGTGGAAAAGGTCGTTCTCACTGCGTACGTTAAAAAAACATTCCTTTTTGTCGTTTAGTAAAACGCTTCGTAGAAAAATATTCCTTTTGTATAAAAGTAAAAGTCAAAGGGGTTTATACACCGTATAAAATAAAGTTGTGTATAAAACGAAATATGCCTCAATGAAAGGAGATTGAGACGAAGTCCCTTATGTCCGACTTGACTCGATCGTTCTTTAACGTCCTGAATAATAAACTTGAGTTAATTTATACTTGATTAAGAACCTTTTTAAAGTTCATTATTCCTTTTATATCACTTATTGCTATGTTATGAACATTATGTAACCATTTAAGTTAATGATGTTTGTTTTGTCAATATTTGGTTCTTAAGTCGAAAGCGGACTTCTTACAATTACATGTTGTTCATGTGGTCAAAGGTTCTTTATATCCAGAATGACATTCCTGATTTGGATATCATATATATCATATATATCCAGAATATACATGTATTTATAATATTACATAATCATTTTAGAGGTAAAAAATGAAATGCACCGTTCATGGAGACGGTAAGCCGTACGTACGCATGAACGCTACTTTCATTTCTATTTCGTATTTTATAGAATGGAATCATAATGATATAAGATTATATTATAATTCCAGTATAATAACATATATAATATCATTAACTTTATCCTTTACACATACCACATATGGTATTAATGAATAAAATCACTTTCTGGGGGCGGTAGTCCGCACTTCCTAAAATGAAGATATCGTGTTTACCCATAATGGAAACAATAATGGTATGCCATATATGAAAAATACAGAAGGTTAAGGAAAGAATAAACATATTATATATCATATATAAAAATAGTGACATCATAATGGCCACTTTTTAAGGTGTTAAATGAGTATTGAACAATCATCGTTTCGGGAGGCAGAATTTCGCCATCCACGGAAACCGTATGTTCTTTAACCATTTGATGTAGTTGTGTGAGTGTGTAGCTCAAATAAATCTTATAAAAACATCCTAGTATATTGAAGATACTGTTGTTGTTACAAAATAAGTAAATAAAAAGAGTTTAGGGGGTTGGAGAAGCAAAATAAAACAAATGAGCAAGAGAGAATGAATTACCTTTAAAAGTGTAACTCCTTTTGATTTGAGCCTAAAGGCTTCCTTTAAAAAGATTATGCCCAAAGGGAATCCTCTAGGATGAGAAGAGAGATGTGGAGAGAGTAAATGGACAGGGGATGGCCAAGCCAATGGCATGAGGACTGTGTGAAATGAGGTAGAGGTGGGGGCCTTTTATAAGAGGAGAGGAGGGGTACTTTTGGAAATCATGAAACTATTATTTTATTTTCAAAAGTGTTTAGAATTTCTAAGGTCCCACATTGATATATTTAGAATATAATATGATAATGCTTCTAAATATTCCCATCCAATAGGTTTTGGACATGTTTAGGTTTTAGATATTACATTATCTTTCCATTTTATTTAAATCGTTAAATAATGAAGTCATCACTGCATCATAATGATGTCATAAATAATTTAATTTATTTAAAGTCTAAAAATTATAAAAAAACTACTATGATGTAGGAAATATTTTTCTCTTTCCAATGAATATTTATAATCAAAAATATGATCTTTATAACCCCATGTAAAAATTGTTTTCATAAAACATATTATGTTTGTGTCATTTTTAATTTTATTTAAAAAAAGGTATTAAAGTAATTATCTCACCCAAGTGGCTTCATGGGGTCCCCTAAATCGACCCATGGGTTGTCTTGGTCGGCCATGACACAACCAATAGGGTTAGGACATGTTTCAAGCTCATCTCATTTTATTAAAGCATTATTTTTACCTTAAACTACACTAATTACCTCTAATCGCGATTAAAAACTTAATAAGTTACTATTCACCAAAAAATTATTTTAATCTCATTGAACCAAATTTTACTTCTTAATGACAACCATGTATGTCAGATTTTTGAAAATCAAAACACAATGATTTCAAAATTTCATTTAAACGGAAAATCAGTTTTTATAAGTACCACTTAGTGGTTTCACTATTCATCAAAAATTGAAGTTTTTCAGAAAATTACCAAAAATTCACCCTAAGATATATTTGATATTACGAATTCAAAAATGAAGACTATTTTAAAAAATTCAAAACATATAAGTCACATTAATTAATTTAATAATTAATTCCAGCTGTCAGAGCAAATAGCGTGTTTTTATGAAACAATAAGTATCAAAAGATTGACACTAGTTTAAGTCTGATTTCAAAGTGAAATTAATTCCAACGACCACTATTGGATTTAATGATAAAAATATTTTCTAATTTCACTTTAAAACCAATTCAAAAGATAATCTAATCATATAAATAAATTAGATTAAAAAGAGGTTTTGAATTAAAATACAACATTTTACACTATTCATTAAAAAAAGAACTTTATCGGAAAGATACCAAAAATTTACAAAAAGTAAATTTTGATGTCCCAATTCTAAAGAAGAGTTATTTTTGGTGAAATAGAATTTATAAGATTTATCAAAACTATATTTAATGATGGTTCGCCGTCAAAAGGTGATAAGTGAACCCTTAGTGAAAATTAGGGTATAAATGCCTAAAATTGAACTCTTTCCGTATTTTAAGCCTTTATCTTTTATTGGGTAAATGTAAAAACATTTAAAAACATATATAATAATATTTTAGTTATTTCTATCCATTCCCACCAGTACAAAGGCTACTTGTTAACTAACATTTAAAATAATATTATTTTATTACTTGTGTGCAACGTAAGTTTTCAAAGAAACTCATCGTTGCGTATAGAGTACGCTATCGAACTTAGAAAACCCTTTTAATTAAAATTAATATTTAATTCGTAAATATTAATAAATATGAAAATTCTTTATTCTTTAATTACCTGGGATGTTACAGATATTGTGTGGAGTATTAAAAGACTAAGACATATAGGGTCAGTTTGAATGAGAATTGGGGAGATGATTTTGTTGTCGAAAATCACAGATATTTCCAAATATAATTTTGGAAAATATATTACTATGGTTATTTATAGGTATAAAGACACAATAGAAACTAAGAGGCTTTTAAGGTAGGGAATCTGATACCATAGTAAAAAAAACTCTATTAATCGATGAGGAAGAAGATGATGATATTTTGGAGGGGAGGAACCTATTCATTGAAAAAATGTGATGTATTCATATGATATTCTCATACCTTAGATGATGATTAAGTAGATTGAAGACTTTCAACATTTCTATTACAATGTCAATGAATGAGAGGAAGTGATAAGTAAAAAAAAGTATTTTCCTAAGATATGATTATATCATTAGGAGGGTAAGTGAGAAGAGGGATGATGTAAATTTTATGATATAGATCATTTAGTGGTAGTTTAAGTACTTAAGATGAGATCTAAAATAATAAGGTTGATTTTCATGGTATACCAGAATATAGAGGTTGTCTATGATCTTTTCATTGAGGAATAATATATTAATTTTTTGATGTAGAAACATTCAGATTAGTCTTGAAGATCTTGTTTAGGATGTTTTGGGGGACCCATTATACACTGGTGAGAGCCAGTATAATGAACCAGTTAGAAAACAATAAATTGGAGGGATCCAATATAAAGAATATTTTAGGATATAGTATGGGTTTTTCAAGAGATATATTATTATATTCACTTTTATAATATAGATGATACATATGTCTTGAACTCAACCTATACTGAATAAAGATTAATTACCTTCCTTGGGACATAAATTTGTAAAAATACTATGTGATACACTTTTTTATTTATTTTATGAGTGAAGTGTGAATTTGATGAGTAAAATCCTAAGTATAACTAAATATTATCATAACTATGAATATAGGTTAGAATATTGAGAGCGGAAAATTTTAAAGGCTAAAAATAATTTGGTAAAATGATTCAACCTGATTCACCCCTATCAAGTGACTGCATAGCCATTCTAGGGAACAATAAGATATTTAAGCTTCACTTTTATGATACTGAAAATTTTGTATGTTATAGTACCAGTCTCTTTGATTCCAATAATCAACCAAAAAATGGGTTCATCTAATACTTGTCTCCCATTACTGAACAAACATGAGAATCCATTTAATGATATTGATGGAAAAAGAACAATAAATTCTTCATTACTTTTTAATTAACATTGAGTGGTAAGTAATATAAAGGTTTTCTATATTTTTGTGTATTAGAGATACAATTCATTTTTTAATTGGTATAATGTTGCCTATACTAGCACTAAAACAGACAGAACAATAAATGGATTCATTAAGATACCTCATGATGTGGGTGAATATACTTAGAATACACTTGTTTATTTGAATTGATAGGGTTATAAGATTACTTGGACACATATTATAGATGAAAGTATAGAACCAGATTTGAGTAAGGGATGGAAAATATTTTGAAACTTGTTTTGAAATATTTTTGAATGATGAATTGTTAAAGAAATAGAATGTAAATATATTAATAAGCCTTAGAGTATGAATAAATTAACTGTCCAAAAGGGTTTGATCCACCCACACTTGTTGTGAAAAATTTCTCAGTGAAAATATCCCCTGATAATTCAAA
This sequence comes from Viscum album, assembly GCA_963277665.1. NCBI lineage: Eukaryota > Viridiplantae > Streptophyta > Magnoliopsida > Santalales > Viscaceae > Viscum > Viscum album. The sequence continues at coordinate 1,655,179,126 of OY728125.1, forward strand.
AAATTTAATTGAATATGGAGATAATATTTTTAGATGTTCCCTTCTCACAATTGTAGAATAATTTCTATATAATAATAGAAAATTTTTTAAACTTATTAATATTGATCTGAAGAAGTACTTATTTATAAGAACAAATCGATGTGAATTACTCCAATTCAAACTCTTAATGTTTTTAAAAAGTGGAATCAAATTGATTATATAAGTTTTCTTTTGAATTAATTTTCTACATTTTTAAGCTTTAATAGTAATTTTAAATCATAGAGAACAGTTAAGACTAATCCAGAATTAATTAATTAAAAACATTATTTGTTTTAATTTGGTTTATTTATTTTTATAGATATATACAGTCATAATATAAATATATATATTTGTTTTTTTCTAAATATATATTTAAATACCTCTTCTCCCACTCACCGGGTATATCCTTCAATCCAATGTGAATACCTATCCTACTCACCGGGAGCAAGTCAATCTACACAAAATATTGGAATCTAAACACTATGTTTTCTATATATCGATAAAGATGATATATTTGAATACTATAATTTAGAAATACCACGATTTTCCTATGTTATGATAACTACTTCCTTATTATTGTGAAATCCACCCAGTCCTAGAAAGAACCAACAGTCAATATCCAATAGATGCCACGTAACCATGTTAAGATTTTCCCATTACTCATACTTAGGGGATAACTGAGACAAAGTTTTCCCTAGAACACCTTAAAAGCATCGAGTATATTGCTTCTTAAATGAAATCCAGAGAAGGAACATATCCCCTTGTACATTCTAAAAGAAATCCATATCCGTAATGGGAAGACACTACTCTACCTCCACCCAATTTTGGGAATCCTCTTTTTCCCAAACATTGATAGAACAAGAGATCTATAGCATCATATATCACATTTTATGTCCTTATGCAGCCCCATGATTGGACCATGAAACTTGTAAGTGGTAAGAAAACTTGTGTAATTTGTGAAGAATATGACGGGTCTAACTTTCTTCTGGTATAACAACCTTCTTACAAGGTCCATTATAGGATGGGAAGAACTTTTCTAACAATTAATTTATCAATTTAGCTCCATACTAAGGAAAAAATGGGTTTTGATCTCATGAATAGTGAACAATGTGAAAATGAAAGGTTCTTAGAAATTATCACTAGATGTAAAGGCTTGATTTACTCAATTAGAATTCCACTCCCATAGGAGAAATTTTTGGAACTTTTTGTATAGAACCATTATGATTTATTACATAAAACATTGATCCCATTGAAATATCCTGATAGATTTTGAGAGTTTGAAGACATAAAACTGCATCCTAAATACTCCATTTGGTGAACTAGCACCAAATCGAGGACTACGTATACAACACAAGGGAAAAGATTTGGTAAGGTATAAATTAACACTATTACACTCAAACCAGTTTTTTTTACTACTGAATCACACCAGAAAGCTCTATATCACCTAACACCTGCCATTAAGTAAGAAAAAGAAAAAAATACCCCCATCTAACAGAATAGAGATATCAAGCCCTATTTCGATTTGAGGAGTAGAATAAAAAAAATTATTCCATTAAAAATGAAAAATTTCTTGTTACTTTCTCATAAATTGGGATAAAAAACTCATCATGTTACCTGAACCCTAGAAACTCGGTATAGTTGAACTTAGTGGTCATCCTGGCTATTTCCCTTTTGGATTATGGTTGGACCACAAATTCTAAGTCTGGTATATCTTCAGACACATCTTATATAGAATGGTTTATTCTAGATAGTTGATACCAGGATAATAATGAACGTAAGTTCCCTATGTGTCTACCACCCAATCAAAGGGTGATAATAACTAGAAAGAAGTTCTAATGAGGCATAAATGAATGTTTGGTGGTTTTCTAACCTAGATGATGGATTATCAGGATCAATAAACACTGAAGGAGTAAAACTATCAACCAATTTTTGTCTTATAACAGATTTAATTATCCAAAGTTAAGCAATGTAAATCAAACTCTAGAGGAATCCACAATCAGTGAAATCCAAATATGGGAAAAGAAAAAGATTCTCATCCGATACCCAAACCAACCCAAAATTTTGTAAATTTATTTTCCTCATTATTTTGAGCATGGGAATCACCTCACCGAGTTAATCCTCATCATATTAAGAGATATTAGTAATCTTTGTTTGCGTCATTCACTTATCATGACACTTCTCGAATTACAAATATGATTAGGAACCTTGGTTCTTAATACCTAGCTAGGGAGCCAAAGGTAGAGGTTACAAAAGTTGAGAGAATAGGGGGAGAAACAGTCATGTTCGAGCTTAGTATCCTAAACTTATCCATATTAACGATATATAAAAGGGTGATGGACATGTAAAATAACTTTATCAAGCATAAGAGGAGTATGAATACCCTCCTAAATCTTTTAATATTCATATAAACCTAATTATTTTTGAAGACTGGATGATGGGTGTGAAATTTTATGATGAACCTGGATGAGAGGGTAGGCTATCTAGATCTGATATATCAATGATATGTATCCTTTAATTTTTTTTATAAGATCCAGATCCATATATATGAAGAACGTCATACCCTAATCCACATTCCACAGAGCTACTCGATGTTGAGAAGCATTGACCTATAGGTTTATATTATGATATTTTGAAATAGTTGGCAGTTGTCCCAGCTAAGATATCTGTCTTGAACAGTAATTTTCTTTCAAAATATATTTGGTACGTTCTTGTTGTGGCCCTTGAGAGTTTTTATAAGTTCTATATCGAAGCATCCATAGTTGAGGTGTATTGAATGGAAACAAATTTAGTAGAATTCCATACCCCAATCTCATTCATATAGAATGATAAAAAATAATCAATTTAGGGGAATATCATAGCTCTATACATATCATTAAATCTAACCAATATTTAAATTCTATGGGATAAAATTGATAATGGTTGTATGAGTAATCTTATATTTGTTTAGACTCTCTAACTTTTGGGATATAGTGAAGAGAATATTTCTCTATTAAAGATGAACATTCAAGGGTATTCCAAGATCAAGAAAAAGACCCTCAGAAAGATCAAACTCAAGGGTTAGTTAAGTAACCAGTTGTCTAATTTTGGGTTCATGGTTATCTGGAATGACATATTATATAATTATTTACTTATAAGACCTTGGATTTATATCCATGTGGTGGTGTTATTGTTATACCATTAATTATTGAAATACTCCATCAGTAGAATGTTTATAATTAAATGTAGTGATAAAACCCCTTTGAATCTTATGAATCCAAATAATCCAAGGATGGTTTCTATAAGAGATAATGAAAAAAACATATGAAAGAATGATACATATGTGTTTTAACTCCCAAAATTTTGGGGACTTCACCTTTAAGATCCTAGAAATTTCTCAATAATGATTATGTACTACCTATCAATCAGATTGAGGAAATAGATCCCACCCAAGGGAGCCACTCTAGTTTTAAATTTCAATAGTTTATTTTTATTTAATATAATCCATGAAAACCAAGGAAGGAATATCAAAAGGAATTTGGGTCACACTTAGGGAGATTAATACCTCAAATAAGATTTCTCATTTTCTATCATCTAGACTCTAGGGGCCCCTCTTTACACCATACAGATCGAAGAATTACCCTGTACCATTGTTGGAAATAAAAAACTCCCAAATGATGTCTCTTAAAACATATAATGTTAATGTTTATTCTAACCATGATAATGATAGACATGAAATTTAGCCTCTATGGAGTGCTTCCGATCATGATGCTCATTCCATTTCACTCATAGGGCCCAAAAACAACTTCATGTATAAGAAAAATGATCAAGATTTTTCCATATCAGCTACCAGTCTTGAAGACACTTTCATGAACATTTATGTTGAAGAAAAAATGATCACCATTTAGTTCTTACTCTAACATTAAATGAAGGAATCTCCACCAACATTGATGATCTCATAAAATAAAATATATCTATAGAAGAGGACCCATGATCCACATTGATAAGTGCTTCCATGCCTATGTAATAGAATTTTATGTAGATATACTTATTGAAAAAAATGTAAATATTTTTTCTCTTCGAATTAGACATTGATGCTGGGGCTAGATCATGGTGTGTAAACCCATCATATAGGCTTTCCAGATGATCATCGAGGATTTAAGCAGGCATAAAAAATAATATACCCCTTATATTCTATTAAATTAGAGTCTAAGGTTGATAATCTTATCAAATTAAACTTCATTTGAGAGGTTAAGTGCCAAAAATTCATTTACAACATTTTCCTTATTAAAGAAAATAATGATAAGATCAAGGTTTTTAGCTATTTTAGGGTCTCAATTTTTTATAAAAAGGATGATTTACCAGTTTTGATTATTGAACTCCTTATTGATGTGATTTTAGGGTTCCAAGCCCTTTACTCTGTGGATGAGTACTCTGTTTACAAACAGATCAAGATGGTCACTAATGATAAGGAAGCAAAAATATTTAGCAAACCTCAAGGCATACTCTACTACCTGGTCATTCCCTTTATTTAAATAATGATTTAGGATCTTACCAACATAAAATAAATCAAATTTTCAAAAAAAATTGTGAATAATTGTGGATTTCTATTTTGAAAATTAGTTGGTTAAGTCTTAGAAGATTTTTGATTTTCTCACTGACCTTCAAACAAACTTTGAATATTTGTAATTTCATAGGTTGAATATGAACCCTCTAATGTGTGTTTTTAGAGTAAAACATTGAAAATTACATTGTTTTTTTTGTATAGTGATATAGCGTCGAGGTTGAACCTAAGAAAATTAGTGAAATAATCATAATTATTCCACCTTGAAACCTTAAATACTTGAGAGGGATTCAGGTATTCCTTACACAAATTAGTCATTTCATAGACAATTTGGCCAGAAAATGCATAATCTTTATGAGGTTGATGAATAAGGGAGTCACTTATTGATGGGATGGATATTTACAAGAATCCATCAAGAACCTCAAGTAATATATAATGCACATAATAGTATTAATACCACTAGTGGAAGGGAATCCAATAATCCTGTATGTGGTCAGTATGATGGGATCGATCAACACCCATATCATGAAGAAGAATGATACATTGAATGAAATTAGAATCTACTATCTCAGTAGGGTCATACCAGATACTATGACACGATATTTTTATATTAAGAAGAATTATGTTACACTCATTTTTTAGTAGAAAAGTCGAGGCACTACATGCAGCACCATGATGTTTACCTGGTCTCTCATGTCAACCCACTCAACTACATTCTCAACCACCCTATATTGATTAAGCATTTGTCCTAATGGGAAGATAGTTTTCAACAATATGACATCCAATTTATTTTTTATAAGGTAATGAAAGGGTATGTGCTAGATTATTTACTCACAACACATTCTTCCTTGGAAATAAAGTCCATAAATCCTGAGCTTCTAGATGAAGAATTTTTCTATTCCAATGACACTCCAAAAACATGGGAGATGTATCTTGATAGAGCCTATAAGACCCCAAAAATTTTGTGGTATGTTTCTCTTAAATAAATTATATTCATTAGATATCCTATATTTCATAATTCACTAAGTTTCTTTGAGACAACACTTGGTTATTTAGGAGATAGTCAGAACCTATCCATTAAACTTAAATATGTCACCGTTTTGTTTTCAATTTCAAAAAACAAACATACCCGGTTGTGATCAGTGTGATATTTGGAGTCTGATAAAATCAAGTTAATTTTTGATGAATAGTAACTTACCCTTATGAATAATAACATACCCTTATGAATAATAACCGACCATTATGAATATTAATACAACCCTTATGAATGGTAACCTTAATCATGAATGTATAAATAAAATTTAGGCAACTTAAAAATCAAGATGAAGATTTTTAGTGTTGGTATTTTTCTGTTAAATAATATTTTTAGTTAAAAATTAAATTTATCATATTTAGAAAATTATTTTAGAAAAATTGAGTTAATTCTTGGATTCTACGTGTCAAAAAATTCATAGGATGAATTTTTAGTATTTTTCCGAAATTTTTGAATTTTTGATGAATAGTAAAAAAAGATAAATTACGACAAATGCTAAATACTTGTTTTAGTACATAATAGGTGATGAAAGGCTGATGTAAGACCACTTGGTTCGAACTCACATGAAATTATTACTATTTTGGATCACATGAATCATGATTATTCATAATCTTGAGCAAAAATATTAAAATAATGTAAATCCATCCTCCCCTCCAATATATAAACCACCCCTCACCCCCTCTTCCTCCCACACCCCTCAGGCTTCAATACTTGCCTAAATTCATCTCAAATATCTCCATAAGCTCCTCCCCCACTTACAATATGTTTTGGTATCACCATAAGGCCAAAAAAGGCCTTAAGGAGATTCTCAAGGTGGAGTACTCAAGAGGTGAACCTCTCTCCCCTTTTCACTTTTACAAGTTTCATTCTTTTGTTTCTCTCTCCTCACATACCCACATAGAAATTATATGATAATTCCAGTAACTTAAATGGAATTTAATTTTATTATTCTAATGTAATATTTCATCATCATCTCTATTTTCCCCTACCTCTTACACTAAAAATGAAAATACCATCCGAGATGTGCTAATTTATCACATTCAAGGACGATGAGTTTTCAATTTCTATTAATATATTCAAGACTGGTCATGAGACCTTTTTAATGTTTGAAACAGATCATAACATATTTATTTTACCTTATTAAATGTTCTATAATACTTACACGGGCATAATATAAAATAATTATACAAAACAAGGTCATAATGCACAAACCGCTTGTTAAGCCAAGCGTTTGTAATTAACTTTTAACTAACGAGTCATCCTCATGGTATATGAACAAAAATCATTATAAATTAATTTATATATTTATAAATTCACTAATAATATATATTAACAATTATTTAGGTTTTAAGACATTTCAAACGAACTTCCACTCATGAATACAAGTAAACTGATCCTGAAAACCAATAAATAAAATGCTTCCAAAACAATAAAATTGAACCTCATAAAGCCATAAAAAAGGTCATAAATGAACCTAATAAGGTTATAATAAATAAATTAAATGTTTATTATTTTATTTAATTATTAATTATTGAATATAAAATTGGTTATTTAGGTAATTAAGATCAATCTAGAACACCTTTGGGCATAAGGTAAGGGATCCTCTCTCTCACTTTTGTTCAAGAATTCCCCCAATGTTTTATCCTTTTATTTTTAATTACTAATGATGGGATATGTTTTCACACCTCCCCATACTTCCATTATTATATATAAATTAATTTATACCCTTTTACCTCTCATTAATCTCTCACAAGACAACATGTTACAATGCCGGAATGTTTGTAAGGGGTTTCTCATCTCACTTTTACTTTCGTGGTATTTCCATTGTTTGCCACTTATTTCTTGTATGTGGTGTATGTGTTCTGACACTTGTTATATAATATCATCACTACCTTTATATTCATGGTATTAAATGATCCATTTGATGAATATTAATTTTTTGTCACGTGATACAATGGATTACAATGGGGTAACGAGCTTTGTCTGAATTTACATTTCGTTTTGACTTACTTTTTATTGTGCACCAAATAATTATTATGTGGTGTAAATAATACCCATTTGATATCAAATTTAATTTGAAATTATATTTCTATTATATATCCATATTCTAGTTTCAGGGATATGATTATTATCGTAAGCTGTATACCCTTTTTTATGCGGTGTTTATTTGGAATGTTGTTTTAACTACGAAAATATTGATTAATCTGTATCCTATACTCTATATGGATATTGAGAAGAAATATTGTACTTGTATTAAATATTTGTATAAATAATTATCTAGAAATTCAGTGATGGACAGGGCCCATTATATCCCCTCGATGCATCGATAGGTCTTAGGAGATAAATCAGTTGGTGAAAAACCCTTCGAGTTTGTTTCCAAAAATCAGATGAGTTTCTACAAAAAAACACAAAAATTTTAGAAATTATAGTAGTATCATGTTCCAGATACATTATTTCCAATTAATAATCATTATCTTTATTCATTTTTCAGTTTTTACTATCCATGAGTTTTTCACTATGAAAAAATCTATGGATGCAGTTTTATTCTCTGTTTATTAATGGCATGTGTTTTTCATTTATTCACCATGACATATTGATTATGTCAAATTGTTTATGATTCACTTATTATGGATTCACACTTCATTTATTTGTATCCCTTAATTATTATTTTATCTCACCCCTTCATTTTTATACCTTTAATAGGTAATGAGGAGAAGACCATTAATTGAGTTCCCATGGATGTTGTTTATTAGTTTTTGTTATTTATTGTATATTGTTACCCTACCAATGTAATATGATTTTCATGTATGTATATAGTATCTTAAATACTACTAAACTGATAATTCTTTTGGTATTTCATTTCTCTTAATCATTCTAATGTAATAATTAATGTACCAGCTCTGGGCTTTTGGGGTCAGGATGTTACAAATGGTATCAGAGGACGTTTAGTAGCAAACATGGAAATTAGACTAGAAAATGTAGATTATGGAACAAAGCGATAAGGTATTATTTGAGGATAATTGTATATAAATGTATAATAATTTTGGTAAGGAATATATTATGTATATATTTCTATAAAATACACCCCTTTCTAGATAAAAACAAGTAGAGGTGACTCTGGAACAGATTTATCTACTAGTGAAAACTCTGACAAAGAGTTTCAGTCTTGACCCAGGGTATCCTGGGGACCGACAACGGGCCTTGATGTACTATTGTTTTGACAATAATAGGAAATATTCTTAGGACAATTCACATTTTTTTACAAGCCATTATGAAGGATTTTAATGTAAATTTTTTCCTCAAGAAATAATGTTTATGAGATTATCTATGCATAGACTTTCAATTTATGCTAAGTACATTTCTAGTTGATCTTATATATTATGATACATAACCTAATATATTGTATGAATTTATTTATAAATGGCACCAAATGGAATAAGGGGAACAATACTAGTGCACTATGTAAGGATTTCCCCACTGAGCAAGTCAACATAGTCAATGCTGGAGTGGATCAGATCATGACCACATTGGGACAACTTACTCAGGTTTGGAAAAATAACAATGTTACACCTATGTTAGATTATTTCATGTAGAATAATACCCTATATTTTAGTGGGACTACGAATGGAGTGGTAGTTGAGCAGTGAATCAAGTACCTTGAAAAGATATTCATGTAATTAAGATGCAATAAAAACGAAAAGGTAGTGCTGGTAGTATATTGTCTCAAGGGTGATACTGATCAATGGTGGTCATTGATCCAAAATACCATGGAGGAAGAAGAAATAGAAGATATGTAATGGAGGAATTTTAAGGAAATGTTCTTCGACAAGTATTTCCCTCATGATAAACAAACCAAAATGAAGAAGAAATTCCTTGGCTTAATGAAAAGTGATGAAGAAAGTGATGAAGAGTATGATGTTACCTTCACAAAACTATCTAGGTATGCCATAGATTACATACATGACCTAGAAGATAATATTTTTCATTTCTTTGAAGGTCTTAATCGAAGTATTCATAGGGCACTGACTTCTGAAACACTTTCATTATATGATGAAATTGTATTAAGTTCCATCAAAACATAGAAGGAGTTTTCTAGATCAAATGAGTTCAAGGGAAAACAAGATAAGAATAGGTACTCTAATAACCATGGAAATGGCGAATCACTAAAGTAGAACAATGGAATGAAGAAATCCCCTTATGTGGGAACTGTGGAAAGAATCATCTTGGGAAATGATTCAAAGGCATGGGAGTCTACTATAAGTGTGGAGAAAAGGTTTATTGATCTAATGTATGAAAGGGGAAGAAACTACTCAATGATGTTCAATGATACAATTTTAGTGACATGGGACATTATGGAAATGAGTGTCCTAAGCACCAAGGAAACTTTCCTCAGAAAATTCCTTGAGATCAAGGGAAATATTGTGTGATTACAACCGTGGAGGTTGAATTTCCTATTGATGTGGTGGTAGGTACTTTAATTGTTTCCTCAAACTTACCCAACGTATTATTTGATTCTAGATCATCGCATTCATTTATATCTTCCAAGATTTCCATGAAAATTAGACATGTATAGTTTTATTTAATAAAGGAGTTTTCAGTCAAAACTCCTTGGAGATGTATCATTGCAACAAAGGTGTGTTGACTAGCCCCCCTCATGACACATAAAAATGCTTTAGTTTCTAACCTTATCATCATACCAGTGATTGAATCTGATATAATTTTCGATATAATTTGGATGTAAAATTATGATGTGAATATCTATTGTAAGGAGAAGGAAGTTACAACTTTTGGGAATGGTGTAGAATCCCTTACTGTTAGAGCAGAAACCTCTCCATTTGATTCTTATCTAGATCCACCCCTAGTATCTTTACTAAATGCAATTATTAGAGAGTAAGATACCATGATATCTATGGGTGAGTAAAGAAATATTAAAATTTAAGACGTACCTATTGTGCAAGAATACATTGATGTATTTCTGGAGGATTTACCCAGACATCCTACAGAGTAAGAAGTTGAGTTCTCTGTTGATTTAATTCCTATTGCAAGACCTATATCAAAGACTCATTTTAGAATGGACACTATGGAATTAGTGGATCTAAAGAAAAAACTAGAGTAATTGAGTGAAAAAGGATTTATTCAACATAGCATTTCTCCATGGAGAGCCCCTATGCTCTTTGTCAAGAAGAAAGATGGATCCATTATGATATGCATTGATTACAGGGAAATCCATGCTATTAATATAAACAATAAGTATCATATTCTATGCATTGATGATTTATTTTATGAACTTCATGGAGCCCAATATTTTTGGAAGATTGATCTTCAATATAGATATCACCATCTGTGTGTGAGGAAGGAATATATTATGAAGATATCATTTCAAACCATGTATGGGCATTACGAGTTTTCAGTAATGCCTTTTGTACTGACTAATGCATCTTCTATTTTCATGGATCTAATGAATAGAGTTTTCAAGAAATATCTTGATGTGGTTTTTGTGGTATTTATCGATGATATCCTGGTAAAATTCAAAAGCTACAAAGACCATGATAATCACTTGAGTATTATTCTTAAAAATCTTAGAAGAAATAAATTATATGGGAAGTTTAGCAAGTGTTAATTTTGGTTTCAATCAGTTTCTTTTCTTGTCCATATTGTCTCTAAGGATAGAATCTTAGTTGATCCTGTGAAGAAAAAGGTGATCCAAGAATAGACCATGCCAATGAATATAACCAAGGCATGTAGATTTATTAGATCAACAGGTTACTATCGACATTTCATTCTGAATTTCGCCCGACTGGATAACCTGCAAACAAAGCTCACACGTAAGGGGGTTAAGTTTGTATGGATGAAAGAATATACAAAATACATTGACGAATTGAAAAGAAGACAGGTTAATGATCAAATTTTGACTCTTCCCTCTGCAAATGATGGATTTGTGATATATAGTGATGCATCAAATAATGGAGTGGATTGCGTCCTTATGAAAAATGATAAAGTAATTTCTTATGCATCAAGGTAGTTGAAGACTCAAGAGAAAAATTACCCAACACATGATCTTGAGTTATCAGTTATAATATTTTATCTAAGGATATGGAGACATTATCTCTACAGTGAATGACGTGAGATATATATGGATCATAAGAATCTGAAATGCATTTTTACATAGAAGGAACTCATCACGAGGAAAAGGAGATGGATGGAGATAATCAAAGATTATGATTGTTCAATACACTACCACCCAAGAAAGGGAAATAAGGTGGCAGATGCATTAAGAAGGAAATATCAAGGACTTTTGACCCAAATGAAGATTGAGAGAGATCCTATATTAATGGAACTACTAAAGATGGATATGGAAATTGTTAAGGAAGGGGAAATTTCATTCCTCTTTCAAATGATTTCTAAATCATCTTTACTAGAGAAAATAAAAATATCACAATCTGATGATGAAAATCTACACAATAAAATTAATTTTGTTAAGGATTGGATATTGGAAACGTTTGTGTATGAGGATGGAGTTAGGAAATTTGGGAAGCGGTTATGCATTCCATCAGTACCTCAGCTAAAAAGGGAACTATTATACGATTCTACTAGATCAAAATTCTCTATACACCCTAGTAGAAAAAAGATGTATTGAGATCTGAAGGAACATTTTTGGTGGGATAATATAAAGCAAGAAATTACTAACTACGTGTCAAGGTGTCTAGTTTGTCAACATGTGATGGAAAAGAGACAAAATCCTAGAGGGGTGATGAAACCTTTACCAATTACTATGAGAAAGTGGGATGACATTATAATGGATTTTTTCGTAGAACTACCGAGGACACCTAGAAGGAATGATGCAATATGGGTAATTGTTGACCCTCTCACAAAATCAGCACATTTACTTTCTATAAGATACGATTTAACACTTGAGTTCCTCACAAGACTTTATATTAATGAAGTTGTAAGACTTAATGGTGCACCTCTATCAATTGTCTTTGATTGAGATCCTCAGTTTACATCACAATTCTGGAAAAGTCTCGAGAAGGCTTTGGATACTGTACTCCATATGAGTACTACTTATCACCCCCAAATCAATGGAATATCTGAAAAGAATATTCAAACAATGGAACACATGTTGAGATCATGCTCTATTGGCTTTCTAGGTATGTGTTATCAGTACTTTCCTTTGGTAAAATTTTCCTACAACAATAGTTTCCATTCTAGCATCCAAATGGCACTATATGAAGCATTATATGGTAAGAGGTGTCAAACTCCAACTTGTTGGGATGAAGTTAGTGAGAGGAAACTATTAGGATGAAAAATTATTGAAGATACAACTAGAAAGGTGATTAAAATTAAGGCCAATATTAAAGAAGGCCAATGTAGGAAAAAGAGTTATGATAAAAACCATAGAAAGTATTTAGAATTTCAAGTATAAGATCATTTATTTCTAAAATTATCTCCAGGGATGGGTGTTTTAAGGTTCAGTAAAAAAGGGAAACTGAGCCCCAAGTATATCAGAGTGTTTGAAATTCTGGAAAGGATCAGATTTGTAGCTTACCATTTAATATTGCCACCGAGTCCCTCCAAAGTTCATAATCTGTTACATGTGTCATTGTAAAATAAATACATGACAAACCCAACACATGTACTCACCCAAGATGAAATAGAACCAGAACCTGATTTTTCATACTATGAAGAGCCTATCAAGATTTTGACACAAGGGAGCATGTATTGAGAAATCAGAAAACTTTTCTAGTCAAGGTACTTTGGAGAAACTATAAAATGGAGGAAGCAATGTGTGAACCTAAGAATGTTATGAATAAGAACCACCCACATCTTTTTGAAGGGCTTCATACATGAAAGATTTTTAGGATGAAATTTCAGAAGGTGGGAATAGTATAACACCCCAAAAATCTTGTGGTATGTTTCTCTTAAATACATCATATTCATTAGATAGCCTATATTTCATAAAGTGTAGAGTTTCTTTGAAAAAAAACTTTTTTATTTAGGATATAGTCATAAACAATCCATTAAACTTAAATTTTCCAATTTTGGGTTTTGAATTTTAAAAAATGGACATACATGGTTGCAATCAGGTTGATATTTCGAGTCTGATAGAATCAAGTTAATTTTCAGTGAATAGTAACTTACCCTTATGAATAGTAACATACCCTTATGAATATAAACCTAACATTATGAATAGTAATATGACCCTTATGAATGGTAACCAAACTCATTAAAGTAACTTACCCTTATGAATAGTAACATATCCTTATGAATATTAACCTAACATTATGAATTGTAATATGACCCTTATGAATGGTAACTATACTCATTAATGTAAAAATAAAATTTAGGCACATTAAAAATGAAGTTGAATATTTGAAGTGTTGGTATTTTTTGATTAAAAAGTGTTTTTAGTTAAAATTAAATTTATCATATTTAGAAAATTATTTTTAAAAAATGGAGTTCATTTTTGGATTCTACACATCAAAAAATGTTTTGGTTGAATTTTTGGGGTTTTTTATTGAAATTCATGAATTTTTGATGAATAATAAAATATGATAAATTACGAAAAATGCTAAATACAGGTTTTACTGCATCATAGGTGATAAAAGGCTGACGTGATCCAAATTTCATCAAAATAAAATGAAATTATTACTATTTGGGATCACATGAATCATGACTATTCATAATCTTGATCAATAGTATTAAAACAATGAATAGAATAATGTAAAATTCATCCTCCCCTCCATGATAAAAACCACCCCTCACCCCCTCTTCCTGCAACACCTCTCAACCTTCAATCCTTGCCTAAATTCTACTCGAATATCTCCCTAAGATACTCCCCCATGTCCAAGACCTGATTGTCTCACCAAAAGGCAAAAACAATGGCCTTAAAGAGATTCTCAAGGTGGAGTACTCAAGAGGTGAACCTCTCTCCCCTTTTATTTCAAATTCTTTTACAAGTTCCATTCTTTTGTTCATTTGTACTCACCTACCCACATCCATATTATATGATAAATATATTACCTTACATGTAATGTAATTTTATTATTGTAATGGAATATTTCATCATCATATCTCTTTTCCTCACCTCTTACACTAAAAATGAAATTACCGTCCAAGATGTGCTAATTAATCACATTGAAGGACGAAGGGTTTTGAATATCTAATACTATCTTCAATACTGGTCCTGAAACCTTTTTAATGGTTGAAAATATCATTATATATTTATTTTACCTTATGAAATGTTTTGGAATACTTACACACTCATAATATAAAATAATAATACAAAACAAGTTCATTATTCACAAAACTGCTAAGTTAATCCAAGCGTTTGTAATTAACTTTTAACTAACGAGTCATCCTCATGGAATATAACCCAAAATCATTATAAGATCATTTATATATTTATAATTTCACTAATAATATATATGAACAATTCTGGATATTTGACAGCATTTCAAAAGAACTTCCATTCATGAATACAAGTAAACCAATCATGAAAACCAAGGAGGAAAATTCTTCCAAAAAAATGAAAGTAAACATATTAAACCCCCAAAAAGGGAATAAATAAACCTAATAAGGTTGTAAAAAATCAATTACATGTTTATGCATTGTTTTAATTATTAATTAATGAAGATAAATTTTATTATTTAGGTCATTAAGATCAGTCGAGAACACCTTTGAGCATAAGGTAAGGGATCCTCTCTCTCAATTTTGTTCAAGAATTCTCTCTATGTTGTGTGATTTTTTTAGTTAGTAATTATGGGGTATGTTTATTCACCTCCCCATACTTTCCTTATGATATATAAATGATGATATACCACTTTACCTCTCATTAATCCTTCATAATAACATCTTTTACCATGCCAAAATGTTTGAAAGGGGTTTCTCATCTCAATTTAATTTTCTTGAGATTTCAATTATTCTCCACTTATTTCATGTATGTGTTGCATGTGTGATTCCATTTGATATATAATATCATTACAGCCTTTATATTCATGGTATTAAATGATTCATTTTAGGAATATTAATTTTTGGTCACACAATATGATGGACTACAACGTGGTAGCAAGCTTTGTCTCAATTTCCATTTAGTTGTGACTTACTTTGTATTGTAAACCTAATAATTCTTATGTGGTGTACCTAATACCATTTTGAGATCAATTTTCATTTGAAATTATGTTTATTTTATATATCCATATTCTGGTTTCATTGAAATTATTATTGTCATAAGTTGTATGCCCTTTTACATAATGTGTTTATTCATAATGTTGTTTTAACTACGGAAATATTGATTAATCCTTATCCTCTGATATATACGGATACTGAGAATAAATTTTGCAATTGTATTAAATCTATGTATAATTAATGATTTGGACATTAAGTGATGTTCGGGGACCTCTATATCCCTTCAATGCATCGATAGGTCTTATGAGACAAATCAGTTGGCGACAAACCCTTTGAGTTTGTTTTCAAAAAACAGACAGGTTTCTACCCACATACTTAAACCGTATTGATGGAATAGTGGTATCATGTGCCAAATACATGAGGTCCAATTAATATGCATTATATTTATTCATTTTTTAGTTATTACTATCCATGAGGTTTTCACTATGAAAAAATCTATGGATGCAGTTTTATTCTCAGTTTATTAAAGGCATGTGTTTTTCATTTATTAACCATGCCATATTGATTATGTAAAAAATTTTATGATTCACTTATTATTTATTCATGATTCCGCTATTTTTAACCCTTACTGAGAATTTTATCTCAACCCTTTCATTTTTTTACCTTCAATAGGTTATGAGGAGGAGACCATTTGTTGAGTTCTCAAGGATGTAGTTTATTAGTTTTTGTTATGTATTGTATTTTGTTACCATACCAATGTAATACGAGTTTCATGTATGTATATAGTTTATTCAAGACTAATAAACTGATAGTTCCTTCAGTATTTCATTCCTCTTAATCATGCTAATGTAATAATTAATTCACCAGATCCATGCTTTTTGGGTCGGGGTGTTACAGTTGGTATCAGAGGACATTTAGTAGAAAACATGGAAAGTAGACTAGAAAATATAGATTAGGGAAAAAATACCTAAGGTAGTATTTGAGGATAAACATACAAGAATGTCTTGGAATTTTGGTAAGGAATATATTATGTATATCTCTCTAAAAAATACATCCATGTCTGGATAAAAACAATTAGAGAAGACTATGGCACAGAAGTACCTATGAGTGAAAAATCTGAAAAGGAGTTTCGAGATTGACTAGGGTATCCTGGTGCCCGACAATGGTTTTGATGTACTATTAGTTTAAAACTCTTGGGTGATAAGATTAGGATGATTCATATTTTCTTTACAATCCATTATGAAGGATTTTAATGTATTTTTTCTCTAGATAAACCTTATTTATGAGATTAGCTATGCATATAATTTAAATTTATGATATGTACTTTTCTAGTTGATATTATAGATTATGATTCATAAATAAATCTAGTGTATGAAATTATTTATAAATGGCACTAAATGGAAGAAGGAAAATAAATATATGTGGACAATGTAGATATTTCCCCATTGAGAAAGTCAACACAATCAATGTTGGAGCAGATCAAATCATGACCATATTGGGACAACTTACTCAGGTTGTAAAAAATTACCATGATACACCTATGTTAGATAGTTTCATGCAAATGAATCCCACATATTTTAGTGGGACTACCAATGCAGTGGTATCTAAGCAGTGGATCAAGTCCCTTGAAAATATATTCATGGCATTAAGGTGCAATGAAAATGAAAAGATAGTGCTGGTAGTATATTGTATCATGGGTGATGCTGATCAATGGTGGTCCTTGATCCAAAACACCACAGAGGAAGAAGAAATAGAAAATGTGGAATGGAGTAATTTTAAGGAAATGATCTTCGACAAATATTTCCCTTATGAACAATAGACCAAAATGAAGAGGAAATTCATTAGCCTAATGAAAATCGATGTAGACAGTTTTTCAGAGTATGAGGTTACCTTCAAAAGACTAGGAAGGTATGTCGTAGAGTACCTAAGTGACTCGAAAGACAAGATTGATCATTTCCTTGAATGTATTAAGCTAAGTCTTCAAAGGGAACTAGATTCACAAACAATTTCCTCATATGATGAAATTGTATTAAGTTCTGTCAAAATAGAGAAATTATTTTCTAGATTAAATGTGTTCAAGGGAAACCAAGATAAGAATTGGTACTCTAATAACCATGGAAAAGGTGAAGTGCCAAATAAGAACAAGTGAATGAAGCAATTTCCATTATGTTATAACTATGGAAAGAATCATCCTGGGAAATTCTTGAAAGGAATGGGAGTCTGCTAAAAGTGTGAAGAAAAGGGCCATTGATCTAATGGATGAAATGGAAAAAACTTGTCAATTATTTTCAATGATACAATTTTAGAGATATGGGACACTATTCAAATGAGTGTCTTAAGTGCCAAGGAAACTTGCCTATGAAAATTCCACGAGACAAAGGGAAAGATTATGTGATTAAAAATGTGGAGGTTGAATTCCCTAATGATTTGGTGGTAGGTAATTTAATTATTTCCTCAAACTTAACCAATGTATTATTTGATTCTAGATCATTGCATTCATTTATATCTTCTCATTTTTCCAAGAAAACTAGACATTTCAAGTTTGATTTAATAAAGGATTTTTCAGTCAAAACGATTAGGGGATGTATCATTACAACAAATGCATATCGATCAGTCCCCCACATGACACATAAAAGTGATTTATTTGATAAGATTATCATCATACCAATGATTGAATTTGATATAATTCTCAGTATGAATTAGCTATAAAATTATGATGTGAAGATCTATTGTAAGAAGTGGTAAGTTATAATTTTTGAGAATGGTGTAAAATCCCTTATCATTGGAGAATAAACCTCTCCATATGATTCTTATCTAGATCCACCCCCAGTATCTCTACTGAATGAAATTCTTGGCGAGGAATAGAACATGATATCTATGGATGTGGAAATAAATATTCAAATTTCAGACGTACCTATTGTGCATAAAAACATTGATGTATTTACAGAGGATTTACTCAGACATCCTCTAGAGTAGGAAGTTGAGTTATATTGATTTAATTCACGATTCAAGACCTGTATCAAATAATCCATGTAGAATGGCCATTTTTTAATTAGTGGATCTAAAGAAACAACTATAGGAATTGGGTGAAAAAGGATTTATTCAACCAAATGTTTCTCTATGGAGATCTCCTGTCCTCTTTTTGAAGAAGAAGATGGATCCCTGAGGCTATGAAATGATTATAAAGAAATAAATTCTATTATTATAAATAATAATTATCATATATCACACATTGATGATTTATTTGACCAAATTCATGGAGCTCAATATTTCTTGAAGATTTATCTTTGATCTGGATATCGTCAACTGTGTGTGATGAAGAAAGATATTCCAAAGACAACATTTCCAACCAGGTATGGGCATTACGAGTTTACAGTAATGCCTTTTGGACTGACTAATGCACCCTCTATTTTCATGGATCTAATGAATAGAGTTTTCAAGGAATATCTTAATGAATTTGTTGAGGTATTTATCTATGATATCCCAGTATACTACGAAAGTTACAAAGACCATGAGAATCACTTGTAGATTATTCTGAAAACTCTTAGAAGACATAAATTATATGGGATGTTTAGAAAGTGTGAATTTTGGATTCAATCAGTTTATTTTCTAGGCCATACTGTCTCTATGGAATATTATTTGGACTTTTGAAGACAAAGGTGATCCAAGAATGGTGCATGCCAACGAATATAACCAAGGTATGTAGTTTTGTTGGCTTAGCAGGTTACTCTCGGAATTTCACTCAGAATTTCACCCGGTTGGCTAACCCACTAATCAAGCTCATACATAAGGGGGTTAAGTTTTTATGGATGAATGAATCAAGGAAATTGAAGAATCAAGAGAAAAATTACCCAACTCATGATCTAAAGTTAGAAGTTGTAATATTTCCTCTGAAAATATGGAGACATTATCTTACCATGAAAGATGTGAGGTATATACATATCACAAAAAATTGAAATTCATTTTTACATAGAAGGAACTCAACATGAGGAAAAGGAGATGGCTAGAGTTACTCAAAGATTTTGATTGTTTAGTAAACTACCACCAAGAAAGGAAAATAAGGTGGCGAATGTATTAAACAAGAAATATCATGGACTTCTGACCCTAATGGGGATTGAGAGAGATCCTATATTAATGGAACTTCTAATGATGGATATGGGAATTGTTAAGGAAGGGGAAACATCTTTCCTCTTTCAAATGATTGCTAAACCATATTTACTAGAGAAGATAAAGATAACTCAATATGATAATGAGAATCCACACAAGAAAATCAATGCTATTAAGGATTGAAGATTGGTAGAGTTTGTGTATGAGGAAGGATTTCTAAAATTTGGGAAGAGGTTTTGTGTTCTATCAGTACCTAATCTAAAAAGGGAACTATTAGAGGATTATCATAGATTAAATTTCTCTATACACCCTGGTAGCACAAAGACGTATAGAGATATGAAGGAACATTTTTTTTGGGATAATATGAAGTGATAAATTACTGACTACATTTCAAGGTGTCTAGTTTGTCACCTTGCGAAGGTAGAGAGACAACATCTTAAAGGGGTGATGTAACCTCTCCCAATTCCTATGTGGAAGTGGGATGATATTAAGATAGATTTTGTCATAGGACTACCGAAGAAACCTAGAAGGAATAATGCAATATTGATAATTGTTGATCATCTCACAAAATCCGCACATTTCATTTCTATAAGAGAGGATTTAAAAATTGAGTCCCTGGAAAGGATTTATATTAATTAAGTTGTAAGACTTCATGGTGCACCTCTATCGATTGTCTCTGATTGAGATCCTCGGTTTACATCAAAATTCTCAAATTCTGTAGAAGGATTTGGATATTGAGTTCCATATAAGTACTTCTTATCACCCCCAAACAAAAGGATCATCTGAATAGTCTATTCAAACACTAGAAGAAATGTTGAGATCATGCTCTATTGAATTTCAAGGTATGTGGAATTAATACTCACCTTTGGTGGAATTTTCCTACAATAATAGTTTCCATTCTAGCATTCAAATGGTGCCATATGAATCATCATATAGTAAGTGGTTTCGAACTCCAACTTTTTGGGATGAAGTTGGTGAGAGGAAACATTTAGGCCCAAAACTTATCGAAGAGACAACTACAATGTTGATTAAAATTCAGGCCAATATTAAATTAGACCAAAGTAGTAAAAAAATTATACTAAAAACCAGAGAAAGGATTTGGAATTTCAAGTAGGAGATCATGTATTTATAAAATTATCCACATAGAATGGTGTTTTAAGGTTCAGTAAGAAAGGAAAACTAAGCCCTAGGTATATCAGACCATTTGAAACTATTGAAAGGATCAAAGTTATGGGTTACCATTTACCAATGCCACCAAGTCTATCCAATGTTCCCAATTTGTTCCATGTGTCATTTTTAAATAAATACATGTCAAACCTAATGCATGTACTCACCCAAGTCGAAAGAGAACAAAAACCTGATTTGTCATACTGTGAAGAGCCTATCGATATTATTTACATAAGGTAGCATGTATTGAGAAATCAGACAACTCTTCTAGTCATGGTTCTTTGGAGAAATGATAAAATGGTGGAAGAAACATGGGAACCTATGAATGTTATTAAGAATAGCCACCCACATCTTTTTGAAGGGATTTATACATGAAAAAATTTGAGGACGGAATTTCCAAAGGTGGGTATAATATAACACCCCAAACATCTTGTGGTTTGTTTCTCTTAAATACATCCTATTCATTAGATAGACTATATTTCATAAAGTGCTAAATTTCTTTGAAATAACACTTGGTTATTTAGGATATAGTCATAACCTGGCCATTAAACTGAAATTTTCCACTTTTGTGTTTTGAATTTCAAAAAAACGGACATACGCGGTTGGGATTATGGTGATATTTTGAGTCTCATAGAATCAAGTTAATTCTTAGTGAATAGTAACTTACAATTATGAATAGTAACATAATTTTATGAATAGTAACCCACCCTTATGAATAGTAATACGACCCTTATGAATTCTAACCTTACTCATGAATGTATGAATAAAATTTAGGTACCTTAAAAATGAAAATGAATATTTTAAGTGTTGGTATTTTTCTATTAAATAATGTTTTTAGTTAATAATTAAATTTATCATATATATAAAATTAATTTTGAAAAACAGAGTTCATTTTTTGGTTCTACATGTCAGAAAAATGTTAGCGTGAATTTTTGGGATTTTTTTGAAATTCTTGAATTTTGGGTGAAAAATAAAATACGATAAATTATGACAAATACTAAATACATATTTTAATGCATCATAAGTGATTCAAGGCTTATTTAAGCCTAATTGGTTCTAAATCACATGAAATTATTACTATTTGGGATCACATGAATCCTGACTATTCATAATCCTGAGCAAAAATATTAAAATAATGATTAAAATAATTTAAAATCCCTCATCCCCGACTATATAAACCACCCCTCACCCCTCTTCCTCCCACACCTATCAAGATTAAATCCATGCCAAAATTTTGATAAAATATCTCCCTAAGGTCCTCCCCCACGTCCAATACCTCCTGGTCTCACCAAAAGGCGAAAGGAGGCTTTAATGAGATTTTCAAGGAGGAGTACTCAAGAGGTGACCCTCTCTTCACTTTTCTTTCAAATTATTTTACAAGTTCCATTATTTTGTTTCTCTCTCCTCACCTACCCACATCCAAATTCAATGATAATTATATTAACTTACATGAACTGTAATTTTATTATGCTGATTGAATATTTCATCATCATCTCTATTTTTCCCCGCCTCTTACACTAAAAATGAAAATACCATCTGAGATGTGTTAATTTATCACATTCATGGATGAAGGGTTTTCAATTTCTATTACTATCTTTAATACTAGTCATGAAACATTTTTAATGGTTTAAAAATATCTTAATTTAATTATTTTATAATATTAAATGTTCTGTAATACTTACACACTCATAATATAAAATAATAATACAGAACAAGTGCATTATACACAAAACCACTAAGTTAATCCAAGCGTTTGTAAAAATATTTTAACTAATGAGTCATCCTCAGGGTATATAATGCAAAATCAATATAAGATCATTTATATATTTATAATTTCACTAATAATATATATTAAAAATTCTATATGTTTGACCACATTTCAAACAAACTACCATTCAGAAATACAAGTAAACTGATCATGAAAACCAAGGAAGAAAATGCTTCCAAAACAATAAAAGTGAACCAATTAAACGCATCAAAAAGGGAATAAATGAAACTAATAAGGTTATAATAAATAAATTATATATTGATTAGGTTCTGTAATTTTTAATTAATGAAGCTAAATTTTATTATTTAGCTCATTGAGATCAATTGAGAACACCTTCAAGCATAAGGTAAGGGATCCTCTCTCTCACTTTTGTTCAAGAATTTCCCATATGTTGTGTCCTTTTATTTTTAATTAATAATTATGGGTTATGTTTCCTCACCAACCCATACTTAAATTATAATATATAAATTTTGGGATACCCCTTTACCTCTCATTAAGCCCTCACAAGAACACTCGTTACCATGATGAAATGTTTGTAAGGGGTTTCACATCTAACTTTTATTTTTGTGAGATTTCCATTATTCCCCACTTATTTCATATATTTGGTGTATGTGTGCTTCCATTTGATATATAATATCATTATTAACTTTATATTCTTGGTATTAAATTATTCTTTTGTTGAAAATTAATTTTTTTTACACGATACGATGGATTACAATGTGGTAATGAGCTTTGTCTCAATTACCATTTTGTTGTGATTTACTTTGTATTGTGCACCTAATAATTTTTATATGGTGTACCTACTACCCATTTGAGATCAATTTTACATTCATGGATATGATTATTTTCATATTCCGTATACACTTTTACATATAGTGTTTATTTGGAATGTTGTTTTAACTATGGAAATATTGATTAACATGTATCCTCTACTCTATATGGATTTGAGAAGTCATATTGTACTTGTATTAAATATATGGATAAATAATTATTTGGACATGCAGAGATGGGAGGGTCCTACTATATCCCCTCAATGCATCGATAGGTCTCATGAGACAAATCAGTTGGTAACAAGCCCTTCGAGTTTGTTTCCAAAAATCAAACATGTTTCTACCCACAGACTTAAACCGTTTTGATAGTATAGTGGTATCATGTTTTAGATACACGACGTCAAATTAATAATCATTGTCTTTATTCATTTTTATGTTGTTACTATCCATGAGTTTTTCACTATGAAAAAATATATGGATGTAGTTTCATTCTCAGTTTATTAGTGGTGTGTGTTTTTTATTTATTCACCATGCCATATTGATTATGTCAAATTGTTTATGATTCACTTATTATTGATTCATATTTCTTCTATTTGTAACCCTTACTGAGCATTTGATCTCATGCCTTTAATTTTTTTACCTTAAATAGGTTATGAGGCAGAGACCATTTATTGAATTCTCATGGATTATGTTTATTCGTTTTTGTTATGTATTGTATTTTGTTACCCTCTCAATGTATTATGAGTTTCATGTATATATCTAGTTTCTTCAAGACTACTAAACTGATCATTACTTATGAATTTAATTCTTATTAATCAGGCCAATATAATAAGTAATGTACTGGCTCTGGGTTTTTGGGTTCGGGGTGTTACAGAGCCTCTCAAAGTTTGATAAAAAAGAATGGATATCTCGAAGAATAAATAGTATGATCCCCGGATTGTCTTTCTATCCCCAGAAAAACTAAATTCTTCTCCATTACTTGCGATATTTTAATGTTTCACTAACTAATAAGAGGAATACCAAGGATTTATCATAGTCCCAAAACCATCGTTGAAAATGTAGATAACCTATATAAATGTTAACTGAAATCTTGGGATAGTGATTAAGAAGATCAATGTTGAATACACCATCAAGAAGGAAGAGTTAATCCCTCTCATTGACTATGTGATGGAAACGATGGTGGAGTTACCACTTGAACCAATACTAAATAATGTAACCCACTCCCAAAATTCTCAAATAGATGTGCTATAAAAAAAACAACAACCATGGATAATACAAACCATGATGAGATAGTCTTATGCATTACGAACTGATGGTAAGTATCCCCATTCATCATCTTTGAAATAGAGGATATAAATCAGATTAACACTTCCCCAAGGTGTGATAAGTTTGAATCCATTATTTAATAGATGATCCCTATAATTGACCACCACCAAAACAGAATTCCCCTATAAGAACAAGCTAAAAATTTGATCTGATGTTGAGCAACAAACTTCACCCTTTATGATGGTGAAAATGAATAGAAGGTTATCTATAAATAATGTTTTAATAGATTCCTCCACATGTGAATTGAATATTGAGATCCCCATACTATAATATAATAATTCAATGTTGGATTTTATTCTACTCATCAGATAAGACTTATGATCTCCCACTAAATTTGGAGGCTTATATAGTTTTTTTGATAATCACAGAAGACTCTGTGGAGTTTAATAGAAAAATTAATTTTTATCAAATTCGTAACAATTTAATCCATCATCCCCAAAGTTTTTTCATACTAAGAAATAATCTTGAACATTTTTCATATGGTGAATGGATGTCATGGGGCTATATGCCTCAGTTATTTCTAGATACTTTAATTATATCCTCACTCCCACCAACTTATTTTTCAAATGGGTTGAGGTTGTATCCCTCAAGAAAGTTAGGAGTAATAAAATCATCCAATTTATAAATACAGGCATCATAACCATATTTGGTGTCTCTCATACCATATTGATGGAATATTTCACCAATTTACATTATTTTGATTTAAAAAGGATATATCTAGTGTACAACACCAAGTAAAACTAGTTATGTTGCTATCATACAGGTAAAAATGGTAAAATAGTGGATTTTAATAAGACTATGTGAAATACACTCAAGAAAATGGTTGATAAATATTAAAAGTATTGGATAGAAAATCCAAGGCATGCCTTGTGGTCCTATGATACCCTAACCCACACCACCACATAAGAGACCCCATATTTTATTGTATATGGAACTCTGGAAGTGATTCTATTTGAATTCCAGTAACCCTCACTTCAAATCGCTATATACATCCAGTTTATAGAATATTAACAATCATTTAAGAAACCAGATAAATAATAATGACAAAATGAGAATAGATTTCATAAATTTCACAATCTAAGACCATTATAATCTTATTTTTGGAGCCTTTAACAAGAAGGTCCTCTTTTTATTATTCCTTCAAGGAGAGTTATATTTAGTTTTCAGAACCCTGATGTTACAAGGGAAGAAGCCTGTAAAGATAAAACCAAAGTTGGAATTAACATACATCATACATAAGGTCTGTTATAATTTATTTTACTTATTATACTTGATATATATGAAATTAATAATTCCCACTATGAATGAAATTTTTCTCAGTAAATACTTTTCATAATTCCCGCATCAATATCCAAGTTCGGACAGAAAGACTCCAAACTACACAACATCCAATTACCGGTAAGAAGAAATTATAATTCATATAATCCAAGTTATACTAGAAAAAATATAACCTACTTATATCCCAATTTACTTACCATATGATGATAAACTGTATGATCACAATCTTTTGTGCATAATATTAAAATGTGTGGTGGAAGTCCATCTTTACCAACTCTAAATTACTAAGAGTGGACAATTCCCTATGGACTCTTTATCCACTACATGAGAGTTTTATCCATGTATATGTCTCTATTATGAAACCCAAATATGATTCATATCATCAATTCCCCCTATTATACATGATCCAGATCCATTTAGGGGGTACACCTTTTTGAGAATTACATATGGATTGATTCCTATCAATGTAGGATACATAGTGATACCCATCTATCAAAAGTGAGAATTTTTTTATTATTTGAGGAAAAAAATTAGTTGAAAAATATTATGGAGGTCTAAAGTAGTGAAGGTTGAGTTAATAAAAACATAAAATTCTTAAATACTCTATGTGAAGAGAAACAATGATAGAAAAAAACCATACAAGGGTTGTCATGTGATCCCTTTCAAGGGAAGTATTCTGCAACCCTGTTCCCATCATTATAAGTGTGCATTAGGAGAGCCTACACCATGTACCTATTGTAATAAAAATGTAGTAACTGATGAACCATATTATGGTAATTATTTCCTTGAGAGATCTAAGAATTGTATATGAGTCCATTTTAATTTCATCCAAGGCTGTATATGCCGTCAGTATTGAGTTTTAACACTGTCTTAGTCGGGATCAATCGGACCCATCTCATACGAGAAGATAAAATATGACTAGAAACTATGGGTTGTCTCCTTTCCATTACCATCCTCGAGATGGACATTCTTTCCAATTATTTCATGAGTTATCATAGGTCTACTAACTTACATTATGAATGGGTAAAAATGTCAAACAAAAAGCTGATATATTTATTAATGCATGCTTTATTTCTAGAGTTCCAAATGCACCAACTGCCTGTGGATAAGAGGATGTACCTTGCATTCTTCCTGAGAGGGTTTCTCCCCATGTCTTGAAACTAGTACTACAAAAACATAGAGAAATAACCCACCTGAATTCATATCCCAAATTTATCGTTGAATCCACCCCATACAAAAGATACCCACATTCCATTAAAGAAGAGATGATCAGAATCATACTCATTGATGTGATGGTAGTAGCAGAACTGTGATGTCATATTCACCCCCTCCCCTTGATGATATCTTATTTTGGGATCTCTTGGTTTCGTATATGAAATATGGTAAAATTATATTCACTAGCAATATCATTTCACCAAAGAGTATCTCTCCATTTCGATAACTCATGATTAGTGTGTATGGAGTTCCGGTAATCCTAGGATGAGAATACCCCTGGTAAAGATCAAGTAAAAAAGAGTTTATCCCGATCCATGGTAATCTGGATGAGGTTAATAGATTCACATTATTGTGGGATCAGAGTGGGTTCATTGAAATATGGGTATAAGAAAGCTTGTGTAAATGAGATTTCATGTGTAGGGCACCCCAAGAATCCCAAGATCATTCCCACCCAATTATGCTTCTAGTATATAAACTCCCCATGACTAAAGATCCCTCGATAGTTCTATTTAAGCTTCAGTAAAAAGTGCCTAATATTTTTCCAATGAATAGAGACTTCACCCTCGAAGACACCATGTTTGAACTAAACTTCTTTCATGATAAATTTTCCTTATAGGAACCACACTTCCAATAATTTCCTTGCTATCTTGGCTTGGAGGATCTTCCTGGATTGTGTCACACTATGTAGAATAATTTCAACCTCATTAACACGTTTAGACATTATAATCGATGATACCCAGTGACACCTTCACTCATCATTATCATAATGGATGAATTAATTTAAAATCTTATTGACACATTTTATCACTATTTTTAGTATCAGTAACACTAATAGAACATGCATGGGTATGGAAAAGAGAATGAAATTCACTAGGGTAATTAGAATCCCAAAAGGGAAAGAATAGGTACTTCCAATTAATGATATAATCAAAAAATATATAAAACATCCCATCATAGTGTTGTATGTGAGGCCTTCTAGAAGATATCAAAGCTCTTAAATATTCTATGTGAAATAAACATCTATTAAAACCAAAGTTTTCTTCAATTATTATTCGGTATACAAGCTTCTTGTTCACATAATAACTATAATTAGAAAGTAGTTTTCTTTATGTAGGGTGATTATAGGGTTAAGTGTTGTTTAGGATTATTTTCTTTTTATTATTCTTGTTTTGGATTGTTTCTACACCCTTTATCAATTCCAATCTAATTCTTTTTTCAATTACGTGACCATTACATCTAATTTGAGGAGTATTATTTTATTTCATCAATTCATTTACATATTATTTGTATGAAAATGATTAAATATAGTGTAATTATGTTTGAATATGTTTCTCGGTTTGCTAGTTTTGTTATTTCAGCTAGTATATAACCATTGCAAAGGTGCAATCACAAGATTTGTCTAGGGTACCCACAATAAGGATCCCTACTAACCCAATTCTGATATAAAATATGAATAAGCCTATATGGAATTTAATCCCTAGGACATGAACCTAAAATCACTGAACTGGGCATGTATTATCTCTTGGTATAAAACATTGTCTTTGTTGCAATTTACCCTCTTTCTACAAACAATCAAACAATTACAATTACAATTTCATTAATTAATTTAGACAATATGAATTTTCTTAATGGGTTTGACATGAGGGATTGATAAATACTACATTTTAGTCAGGTTTTCTAAGAATTATAAATTATTTTTTTGTAGCTTCATAAGAAACTAAAGATGACGTGTAATTTTTAATAAAAATCTCCATTTCCTGTCGATATGATTCAGATCTGTATAAGGGACCCTTTCCTCAAGAACTATGACTGGATTAATTCCTATTCTAAAAAGGTATATAGTGATACTTAAATCCTCTATCCTAGGACCAACACAAAATTCCAAAAAATACCCCATTTTTCCCATATGTATTATTTAGATCTGCGTAAGGGACATTGTCTTTAAGAAGTATTTGTGTCTTGATTCCTTTTATCATTGGATATTTGGTGACATTAGGACCTCCTATCCAAGTTCTAGCCACGAATATCAAGAATATACCCCCTTTTCATCAGTGTTAGAGACTTTCTATAAATACTTCACTTCCAAAATGTAACTACACTAATGTGAGGCTCACTTATCTTTCACTTTATGTGATACATATCCGAGAAGAAGATATGTTAGAAAAATCGTGTATGACTTCATTAAAATCCCTATCATATATATGATCTAGATCTACATAAGATTTTTCATCATTATTCATGAAAATACACTGAAAATACTATCCTATATGCATTATCTTGATCTACATAGAGATCATAATCAAGGACTAAATGTGGATTTATTCTTATTAAGATAGGATACACGATAAATCTTTGTTATCTTATCCTGAGTAAAACCATTTTTTCCCAAACAATTCTGCTCTCCCTATAAATGAGATCAATATATATATTGTAAGGATTCAATAACTACATCCATATTTATCCCTATCAATATAGGATATTTAGTGATGTTTGTATTTTATCTCTCAGTACCAGTCAAAAAAATCTACCTAAAATTCACCACTTATCCTATATATGATCCAAATCAATGTAGGGGGCCTCCAATATAAGAACTAATTATGGATGGATTCCTATATATATATAAGATACTTAGTTATTCCAAGAATCCCTATCCTAGTCCTTTCCATGATTTCAAACAAATTCATGCTTTTAACTGAGTGTTTTAGCTCTTCTGGTGAAACATATATTTTTAGAACAACTATATACTAAAGTGAAACCTCGATTTCTTCTCATTCACAAGAACTTGAATTCTGAAGAAGAAGCTAAATAAATGTATCCTATCATACATAAAAGATCAATGTATATCGGAGTCTTAACCATTGAGTTCTTCATAAACCTATAATCTCTCCTCTTTGTAAGATTCTGATATGCATAAGGAATTACATATGAGAACTATGTATGGATTGATTCCTTTCAGTAAAGGGTATGCAGCGACACATATAAATCATAAACTGGGTTTAGCTATAAAGATTGAGATTTACCTCAACTTGTCTTAATTATAGAATAGATCACTCTCTATTTATGATGGTCCTTGTCCTTTTACATTACTAAGATGAGTTTCTATTACCTAACATGTAAATTTAATCCAGGAAAAAGGCCTCCTTTTATATATAAGCTATATCTACACAAGAGTCTTTGTAATAGGTTCCCTCACTTATGGGTAATGCTTATAAATCTCAAATTTCCCTAATATATGAGTCAAATCGATATAGGGTACCCTCTTTATAAAAACTATATGTGACCAAATTCATATCATCACAGGATACACCCATATCCTATATTCAGGGCCCAACCATTGGTTCTATCAGCCAAAATACTCTCCTCTCTTATGCATAAGTGATTTTGTTATAGGTCTATTCAAAAACCTAAGATAAGGATGGATAGATCCTGAAATATCCCATTATATCATTAATCACATACTCATAAACATATTCTATGATAAAGTACCCCCCACATTTCCTGTTTCTCCTTTATCATGCACACATAGACAGCACATTATTTTTTATTCTCAAATCACCTCTTGTTTCTCAAATTGAGAATGACTCATGTGATCTTAGAGGTCCTAGGTGATCACTATATTTGATGTAACTAGTATAATAACTACTAAATATGGGAGACATCAATGGTCAACCTTAAAATACCTTAAACTACTCTATAATGGTCTATTCCTATAGACACACTTTACTTATTCATGAGTTATATCTATTTAATATACCCTAACATATAGCTATTTAGCTATAATCTTATACAAGGATGAATGAACACAGCATTCAAAACATCCAAGACACATGCAGAAAATTTTTATGACTTCCATCCTAGCTATATATAATTTAACTACACAATTTAATTTCCACGTCGTATAACCCCAAACCATAGAAATTGTAATCCTTTTCCACATGACATTAAACTATAAAATAGTTTCATCCTTCTTACATGAAATTAATTGAAAAAAATCATCAACCATTATCATTTCTCTTCAATGTAAAATGATAGCTTGACCATGATAAACTGAGTTTTTGGATGCCTTTATCATATTTTATTAAAATATCAGTCCATAAATCACACTTCATGTGTTTTGTGTTTCAGGTTACCAAAATATTTTATGGCTATTCATAGAGAGGGTATCTGTCTTTAAGGGTCACCTCTATATGGATATGAAATTATTCCCCATCATGAATCCTAAATATGTTCCCCCTAGTTTTCCTATCAACCAGAGGCATTTTTACTTGAAAAAATCTCATCTGATCCCTATGTGCCTAGAAAACATTATAATGGATCTTGTCCTTCGAACATAGTTTGAAGATGTCCATTGCATTTATATACAATACTATTATTCATGATTAAAGAACCTTGATCCATAATATACAATATTCTCATCTCCCATGAAAATGTGTTTTAGAGTATTCTTGACCTTGGAGACCCTAATTAGGACTTCGTGCCACATTCCCCCTACTCTGGTGCATTCATCATTACCTTAATTTGTGTGAACTTTAGGCCAGGTATCATGGAATTATATTATGTGCTCCATTGTTAATGTTTTTCAACCATAAAATCTATCCCTTGATGGTTCAAATTGAAAGACCCTAAATTTCTAGTGAAGGATATGTAAAACTTATGAGAAAACCCCATAAAGGTTGGTCCGATCAAAAGTTAAGTGTTTTCTCACTAATCTTCACTATTGGAAAACTAGGGGAAATGTAGTGTAAATAAAAGAGGCGCAAATCTCATAGGGCCTATCTTGTAACCCTATAAAAAGCTAAGTTATTCCGGATGGATCCATTGGTCTCTAAAAAAGTTAGATAAATGATTTATCATGTCCCTTATCCTTGATAGTGTGTCCATTACATGGGGAAAAAATTTAGGATGTTATAACAGTCCTCAAATAACCTTTTCTCCAAAATATACTTCAATTATCAAGTGTTTTCATCTTGAAAGACCTTCCACAACCATCCGTATGGAGTGTATATTGATTATAGGTCATCTTATTCTTGATTATAAAAGTAATGTTCATGTTGGAACCAACATATGGGACCCCTATCTGGATTTTCAACTAGAAGTGTTTTCTCCTTACTAAGAGGTCCCCTATTTTTTGGGAACCCAAAAACATTGTAGTGAAATCCATCACACCAGTGTGATTCATGGTCATCCATCGAATGTCTATCCAATTCAATCTAACTCGGTTCTAACTCCTTGAGGTTTTATTTACCCAACCCATAATCTAACTATCTAAGTGGATTCAACATCCATGAAATTATGAAACCAAATATCATACATGTTCTTGGGTAGGATGTCATAACTCATTCTTAAACCTTTTTATAGTCCTCATAACATGATCCTAAACCATTTGATACACAGTATTAGATTAATGACCATAAACTGAATCCCCCATTTTCCAAGGTATCCCATAATAAACATTAGACCTCCATTCACTTTGAGATGTACTCAAACATTACCATATATACTATATCTATCACACTCGGTCCATGTATCATGTCCTTAAACTATGCACACCTTATTTCTGCATCATGACCACAAACTGTGTGCACTTTGGTCAAATCTGCATGAGTATAAACAGTTACCCTTAATGTCATGACTTTCATGACCATTATATACCCATGTAAAGTGAGATAAAACTAGTAATACCAAAAAACTATGAAGGATGACCTGATAAAAATTCAAGTCTCTACTTTCAAAGATATTCTTTTCCATGGAATAAGAAATATTTAGAGAATATTCTAAATATAAAACAATCTCACAGGTTTCGCCATGTAACCTTAGAATAATATAAAGCAGTCTCAATGGAACCCTTGGGTTCAAGGAAAAGTAATAATGACAATTTACAGAATCTTATAATTTCTAACATGTTCAATACATAATGATGTGATCTTTATGGTATTAAAAGGCTTATTTAATTCTCATCTCCCATGATCCACTTCATTACTTGAGCATTTGAATCCTCATAAATATTCTATATCCATCATTATGTGGCATGTTAAAGGCAAAGGGACATATATTCTTGACTATTTATACATTCCCCATGTTGGATCCTCCATATTTTCCACTCTAGTTTTTCTTTTCAACCTGATGTTTTTTTCAGATTACAAATAATGACCTCATATCTTCATGCACCTCTATACTACTGTAGCTGAATCCATTTCCCTAGTGTGATTCACAATCATCCTTGGATTGTATTCCCAATATCATCACTGGGATTCAAACCCCTTGAGTTATAATTAACCTATTTCATGATACAACCAATCATTTGAATTCATTATCCTTGATATCATTACCTCATTAATCATTATCATTAGCGAAGTAGTGATGAAATACATTGTTCTGGAACATTGGTTTGAGCTTCATGAATTTAAGATGAAATCCCTCTTTGTTTTACTCAGTAAAGTTGGTCAACCTGAAATATTAAAAATCCTAATAAAAACTAATAGACCTTAAACATAACCAACATTGGTCTAACTTGAATGACCCTAAACTAGATGAGGAATGAGATATTGAACTCAGTAGTCCGAAAAACTTTAAAAGGTTGTCTGCAAAAAAGTTGAACCTTTACTCACTAGACATGAACCCTGAAATTTCTAGAAATATTATGTATTTAGAAACAAAATGGAAGAGTAATAAAACCTGTTAGGTAAATACCCCAAAAATATAATCCTAAAACAAATATAAGTCGTTTCCCACTAACCTTTCCCCACACAAATATTAATAAAAATTAATGGAAATAAATTGGAAATAAAAAAAGATTTTGGGTGTCACAATATGACCCCTAAGATAGTCAAGCTATTATCACTAGGCCCCCAGACTAGGAAAATTTAGAACATTCCATTTCCATAACATAATTACCCAAATCACCCTTTTGATCCAAACCATTCATTATTATTCTGAACGGACTGAATATAGTGTGTCGGTGATAGTATTTATATCTATATCCATACACAAGCCATATCCAAGAGTAATTCAACATCATTTTGAATAGAAAGTATCTAGTGTTTTAGTGATGGTTTTTATTTTGATATTCATTTGTGATCCACACCAATGGGGAATATATCATTATTCTAAATGGGCTACCTGTAGTGTGATGATGATGGTGTTTATACAAGTATCCGTCCATAATACACACCCATGGGGAATTCATTATTATTTTGAATGGACCATATCTAATGTTTTAGTGATGGTGTTTATACCAAATTCTATATATGATACAAATCATAGAGTAATTAATCATTATTATGAATGGACCAAATTTAGTGTTTCTGTGATGATGTTCATTCCCATATCCTTCTATGATCCATTCCCAAGAGGAGTTCATTATGGGTAAAGTACATCAATTTTTATTTTGATTTAATTAAAATTTAGAGAAACTCAATGTGTATGGGGATTTACAAGACATTAGTTCATTAAGTTATTTTGAATAATCAAAACCTCAATTGTAACACTTGGAATTCAAATAAATTTATTAACTAATGGTTCATAAGGAGGGAGAAATGTCCACATCTTAGAGTGTCTTCCATGATATAAAAAATAAAAGAGAGTCTAAACTCACTGACTACAATAGAAGGTGATTGTAATACTCCTCAAACTCTATCATATTCTATCTTAGAGTGGTAAGAATTTAATATAGGAGGGAAAAATCTCATTCAATCCTATGAATTACATCTCTCCCTATGTTCACCCAGTTTTGGTGTGTCTCTATTCTTATCTCATTTTTAGAGGCTTTAGTAAGAGATTTAATTTGACACTATATGGCCAAATATAAGGCCTTCTCCATTGATACTATCAATTAAAGGGACCTATTCTACTCCCTAATAGTTACAACCTTATTCTCTCTAGAAAATAGTAGTTGATAATAGAATCAACCATAGACAAGGGACATGAACATGTATTGGAGATGTCCAAATTGGTCCTCAAGATCTTTAAAAGGGACATCTATGATCAAGATTCAGATGTCTTGACACACATTTCACTTTATATTTTGTTGAAATTATGATTATATTAAGCCTTGACCTAGGCCTAGCTGAGAAACAAGGATGTATTCTAGAACCAAGTCACTATGTGATGGGTTTGTAATTACATCCCTTGAATGAATTGATATATAATCGACTTTCCTTTATGTTATTTCAATTAAGAAAGATCATAAATAATAAGGATCTAGGATATTTTAGCTATAATGTGTAATTATTACAATTAAACACATAATGACTTTTAGTCGACAATACATTAATAATGTTTTCAAACAATCTGTAGATCTACTAATCACTAAACCTATACTTTTATTTTCTATAATAATAGATACTCCCATGGATTCAACCTTGACTTGAGGTATTATAGAGATAATATACTATGGTATGAAATCCTAGGAAATAGATTATGGCCCTCCCAATAATTTAGTACACTCAAAGAGTATGTTGGGTTCATTTACCAAAGGACTTGAATACATAGAATTATGCCAGAAAATAAAATATCTCCAAGATTATATACTCAATTTTAAAATAAAAACATTTCATCACCCAACTATATTTCCATCCTAGAATTATTTGTGAAATAATATATACTTATGTTAGGAGTATCCAATATTGAACTAAAACATGTTAGATTGAAGGGAAAGGGTACTAATTCATTCACATCAGTCATCGAGTGTGATTCAATTTGGGGCATGTTCATTTCCAACCCTAACCATGCAATATCCAAATCTAGTAGTATTACTGGTTGGATGGAAGTGGTATCTTTCTTGTCCATAGAAAACTATTTCCTTATAGATTCATAATGATAACATGTACAATCAAAGAAGTTGGGACAAGTTCTTTCATGTGAAAAAAGGAAAACAAAATTTATAGATACATCACATACTTTTTGATTTTGAATTATATCTATTCTTTGATGAAATCCATTGTTTTATCTTCCTAGTATTTTATAAGAGACGAAATTTAGATAAAACCTATTCTTAAGGCGGTGGAGGTGGAATTAGTGGCAGAATTAGTTGAACCACTTCTAGATCAACAATTAACAATTTCATGTACTTCATTTGACTAGAGGATCCTTGATCGCCAACCTCATCATCATCATGAGAATCATATTTAGCTGTTGTTCACCCCAGATCATATACCAAGGATGTGAGGATTGATCGAATATCTCCTACATATTTTAATATTCAATTGAAATATAAGTAGGGAATTATCATTTGAAAAGCCTTATCTATACAATTAACCTTCCCTTTGATGTAGTGTATCAAAACATTGATATCATAAACGAATGCCTTGACTTTGGTAGACTACTTATTATATGAGATGCTTTTATGGGTAGCTAAAATATAAAATCCCTCTAGATATACTTATGACTAGAAAATTACATTACATGTGTATGTGAATGATTTTATTTTCCTCCAATCATCCCATTATTGGCACACAATGGGAAATGCTACCACAAATAGAGTGGAAAACCTATTGCATAAAATTCCACTATGGAGAACTCTACCCACTATTACTAAATAAATTAGCGATACACTTGATGAGGGAGTTGGATT
This sequence comes from Viscum album, assembly GCA_963277665.1. Lineage (NCBI taxonomy): Eukaryota > Viridiplantae > Streptophyta > Magnoliopsida > Santalales > Viscaceae > Viscum > Viscum album. The sequence goes on from OY728125.1 coordinate 1,655,216,044, forward strand.
CAAGAAACTAACATGATTTTGGGGTATTTCTATAGCCACGGGTCTACTAGAAGTCTACTATTTACTGGTCTTTTGGATTATATCATCAGATCCTTTGTGACCTCACCCCTAACCACCAATTATAGCTATTTATATTTCTTTACTAACACAAATAGTTTAAAATTAGGGTAAAATTGAATCTAGGTGTTAGCATAAGACTTTTAGAAACCAATACCTACACCAACTGGATGAAACACAACCTAAAGATGATTTTTTCCTAGAATAAAATTATCCATAACTAGAAAGCTATCAGGGGATGAATATTTGTGCTAAAATATAGTACAGGATTAGGGAACTTCTTAGGGATTCATTTAAGATGCCTCCCAAATTTCCAAGGCACACACCACTCATTGAAGATCTTTCAGATAATTTAAGTTGACAATACATCCTTCTGAACAACCAAAAAATATGTGTGAACATTAAGATATCCATTACTATTTTCAATAATGGTATAAGTTGTTGGTATATATGGTATAAAAATATTATCATTCCTATTCAACTTTTTTCTTATCTTCCAATTCCTTAGCATGTTGGGTGTGAACCTACTAATGCTATGAAGTAACAGTCTGAGTCCAGTGTCAAGAATAACATGGGTGTTAATGAACTCATAACAACCAATGAGAGCTCCCATAAATCCCCATAACACTTTTATGGGTCAAGAAATCCTATATAGGGACCTTCCCCTATATATATAGTGAATTTGGAAATACAATTTAGTCAATACAGGAATGAACAAGCTATCTTGGTTTCCAATTTCCATATACACCACCAACATAAAGGTAGTAACCCTTACTCATTCTTTTTCGAAAACCATGAATAAGTACCGATTGATGAAGATTGATAAAAATATATCCAATTGAACAAGGTGGTTGGCCAAGGAAGTGATTTTCCATCCCCAACTTTTGAACTATCCTTCTTCAAATCGTTGGTCAATGGTTCCATTTTCTCCATAAGAATCACATTATGGGAAATCCTTTGGATTCCTAGATAACAGTTCATTATTGGTCTTCTTGGAAAATAACACGGCCCATTACTTGAACGATATGTCATCTTTGGGATGTGGTTCCTTTATAATGACTTCACTATCCAAGGTAAGAAGAAAATGTTCAATAATGGTAGTCCATTCAACATTATTAGAGATGGATGAAGGTTGGGGAGATTCATCATACATATCTCATAGGATTGGTGCACCATTGATCCTCTCATCATCCCAGTGTATTATTCCAACATCTCAATGAATTCGGTAAAATGTTTTGGTGTTCAGGATCATCCAACTAACGAGGTCTCAAATATGACTTTAAATGTAATACTTGAATGTTTTTGAAACATATAAAACCTCATAAAAGTCTATGTTCCTCAGTTTTATGGTAATTTTTTTCTTGTGAACTACACCAAAAGGGAAATTTCTGATCCATTCTGAATCCCCCACCTGATTGAATATCCAAACTTGATGACCATTTTAATTTTTTTTTGATAGATAATTCCAAAATATTTAATTCCAAATATTTTTATCAAGATCATAATAACGAAGTGTAACACCCTATAATGTTAAAGGGTAAAATACTAAATGTTACTATTCATATAAATAAGTTGCACCTTTATTTTTGAGATCCTACCTGATCAAAAATTCATAGTTAAATTGGTTTGTCTGGGATTAGTGATTAAGATGGATGACATCCGGGTAAGTTTTCCAAGGAATGTCTGAGTAAGTAAAAAACAGATTAAAAGAATATGTTTTGTTATATGAGTATATTGAATAGTCTGATGACCCATTATAACATGTGGTTGATCCCCATAGAGGGGGAACACATATCTATGAGGAAACTAGGGTGACTACATTTCCTAGTTAAAAGATTGGTATCAGAGGGAGGTTCTCTTTTAGAAGTGAAATAGAACTAATTTTGTTGAGATATAGGGTCCAAAATGAAGAATGTGTTCTTTAAGGGGGGAGAGAGAGTGAATTTAATACCCCGTGAATGTTAAAGGTTTAATAGGAAAAAATTTATTACCCAAGTCAAAAAGGATTACCTTTATTTTCAGATGTATAAATGAGTATAACTCCACAATTAGAGAATTTTTCCATAGAGTAATGAGTAGGATGAGTGACCTTCTAGGATGTTTTGTAGGGTGTGTATGAGTGAGGAAAAAAACCATTAAAGACCATGTTTTGGAATGTGGGTAAAATCATTAGTTTAATGATTCATTTAGACTTGTGGGTGGGACCATGGGAGGGGACACAACATGTCTGTAGAGAAATTAGGGTTCTTGAAAGGAATAGTTTTTACATTCCAATTCCCTTTGAAGTCCATAAGAATATGACTTACCACATTTCCATCATAGAGGTCTTCCTTAGAGATGAAATGAACCACACATACAATATTTGCATCCAAGAAGGAGGTAGGATGCCTACCCAAGGAGGAAATACCAATGAATCATTCTGATGGCCAAAAAAATAATATGTATCTGGTTAGAAATTATATACTCTAGAGTATCATCCCTATAAAACATTCAATATGATTGTGAGTGTATTGAACAACTTCACTTTGGTCATCCTTCACACGATTAACCGTGGAATTCTGACAAGCCACAACCTCTTTAGACTCTTTTATTGAAGGCATCTATATCTAAAAAGGGAATATTTGACTTAAGTATTTAAAAGTAGAGATAGTTTGAATAAATATGGTATTTAATAAAAAATTGGATCACATGACTAGTATTAAGTCACATGATCCTGTTACCATAATAGGGTCATGTTATCACATGGTCATTACAATATCATGAAAACACATGATCATATAGAACTAATGTGATCATGAAAATATATAATAAAAATATGAACCCCTAAAATGGATAATATAATTACAATTGATGATAAAATTTACATTTATTCATGATTCATTTACCTGAAATTATCATGTGGTAGGATCATGAGATGGGGTTATGGGATGGGATCACCCAAAGGAAGTGCTCTCAATAGAATCTCTGAAAACTCAAAAAATTGATTCAAATGAAAAAAATACAACCATATAAATCTCTTATTTACAATTTCAAATTAATGGAATATTAAAAAACACTTATAATTTTAAGGTTCATTTGGAAAACCAAAGGGAATCAAACTCAGTAGGAATCCACATCCTTATAATGGAGTCAAAATTATTCTTATTCTAGGCTTCACTTCAGAGGGGGAGGGGGATTATTGATGTCTAAAAAATGAACATCAATAAGATGAAGTTTTGAATAATATTAAATGATTGAATTCCATTTTTTGGTAAAATTGAGAGAAAAAAAATTATTTCCCAAATCACATGACATTTTGAGAGTTACACAATCGGGTTACACTATCACACAACCCTTAGAACATCATGCAGTACCCCTAAGGATATGTGGTCTCTTGAATTTGATAGAATATTTACATGAAACATATGGGAAATAATTTCCCTAAAGTAACCCTATAGTGGTCTATATTCATCATATTATTTCCCTAGGTATACCCGATTTCCTGACTTTGAGAGCATCTTTACACAACACACCTTAGAGAGGTTGTCCGTGATGGACCAGTTCACAATTTCTATAGATCATGTGATTTCCCTTAGATATGAAATTTCCTAACCCCAACAAAAAAATTAGAACAAATAGGAAATAGGAAATATATATTATATAACACTTTCACGATTACTCTTAATCATGCGATGAACTGAATACATATGACCATTTTCAACCAAATTCTATGAGATGGTGAAAACATATATAAGTGTCTTCCTCAACCTCAAACTTGGGTGTGCAGATCACCCCCCTCTGAAGTGGTGAATATATAAGAATCCAATTACTACTAAAACATAGCTTCCATTTATAAAGCACAACATTAATAAAGAACACACAGAGAGATACAATGTGATGAGAAAAAGGATTCAACATTGATTCCTAAAAAAACTCCCAGGGTAATAGATGTCTCAAAGACAGGTCACCTAAGGAGTGGCTTGTGAGTTAAACACATATCTAATCATGGGATATTCATGAGAATTTATAGTATATCCTATTATGGGATCATATGGACATATTTTAGTCACACTATTACATAACCATGTCCTTTTTATGAGATCTCTAGGTATATGAGATGGATTAAGTCTAATCTAGTCATGAGATCACATAAAACCATCATTGACTACATATTATAGGGGGTATGTGATAGATTAATCCTAAGTTAGTCACAAAATTTCCTAACCTTATTTTGGTCATGTGATTGTGTAACTCCTCTCACCCTGTTGGGTTCATGTGACCATGTAACTCCCCATATAACTAAGACATTTTATTTCATTATGAGAATTACATAATAAAAATCTCATACTTCCTTTTCCATCAAATGGAATGAGGCCCTATACCTCATGGGATTCCACCTTGGTTTAAGTACCTATATTTTCTAACTGAAAGATAAATATTCTCCATGAGTTAAATTACCCTTCCTTTTCAACTAGTGGGTCATGTAAATGTTATATTGGGAAGCTCATGCGTATGCCTCACACAATCACTGTATGAACTATACCAAATATGATTCTAGTTATAAATAATATATATATAGGATTCATTTTTAATGATTGATCCCTATATATGATATCAAAATTTCCTTTATGTATACATTAGTATCCTGTGTTTCCACGCTCTTATATTCCAGTTGGAGATAATAATTATATCATTATGTTATCATCAAGTTACCCTATATAGATTTTTCATTATAATGTTCTATTAAAGGGCCTAAATTTTTTATCTAGAGATATATTTTTTATGGGATCCATATTACTATCATCTATAAGGCTATACCTTTCATAAAATCACCAATATTTTGAGGCATATACGAAGATAGCTAAAATATCTTATTTTTCACACTAATCATGACCCACATGGACTTAGAGGTTATTTTTAGTTTCTTTAAAGATGATTTACTGTATCATATGTCCTCACCAACCAATTTTAAATTACATGGTTAACATCCTTGTTACAAGACGTTAAACTGCATGACTTATAAACTATAAGAACCTTGAAAATTGTTTTTTAAAGATATTATGGATGGATATTTGAGGTTTGATTCCAATATTGAGTCTAATCATCTTTTATAATATCGAAGTGAATAAGGAAGACATCCATACCATACAATTTCTTACTTGGTGTAATGAAAAATATATCTTACACTCACATGAATTATTTATAATCCTCTATCATCTATTATTTTATAAAACTGAGCATGGATCACATGGGATTATATATATATAATGACTATTCCATTAGAATATTTAAACTTCCTTATTTATAGGACTCATTATTTATGTGTAATCACATAAAATATCTTTATTTCCTTTAAAGGGATATATTCCTAATGAAACATCTTAGGGAAGCCCTAAAATGTGAGTGCTCCAAAAAATTATATATTGTATCACCTTTCATGACACATAAATCTACAAAATATAATAATAATAATAAATTCTACATCCTTGTTTCATTATGTCAAACCACAATACAATGTCCTTGTCTCATGATGTTGAACTACATGGTACAGTCCTATCACATGACCCAAAACTTTTCCACTCAAACTATGTGGGCTTTGATTCCTATCTCAATGGGTTAAATAAGAAATCTCCCCAAGGTTCATACCAAAAATAATTAATATTCATTTCCATACTATCATTGGTCCATATTCATGATAGAATCATTACCCCACTAGGATGACTATATTCCTTTCAGGTCCTATCATATAATCCTCATCGAACTATTTTCCTAGTGGGATTCATATTTAAAGGGTTGTACTTATTATGAAAACAAATCACCCTAGTTGGGTCATATTCTCTAAGAGACTAACTAAAAAGGTCCAATCATGCATAAGTCCCACACCAACCATTTCTAGTAATCTTCCACTTATTAATCCTTTTTTCACAATGTTAAACTGCATGGATACGTCCCTATCACACAACCATAAAATTTATGGTGTGTCTCGTTAAGTGGAACCAAATTAAATAGATATTTATTCCTTTCACAAAGATATGTTGGAATCCCTTTAATAGGATGGATCGTGATATTATAAACATCCACTACCTTCATAGATGGTGATAGAATCTAGAGATCCCGACCGTGTGGTTGTAAATCATAGTGACTAATAAATCAACATCACTAAGTAATAATAAGTAACCATATGTAGAAACTCAAACACATATAAATGATACCATTAATTTAGAACCTCTGATACATACAGATCTTCACATAAATGGGATATCCCTAATATGTAGAAATATTCACATCTATATATTCCTATAACTAATTGCTAAACATTTAGGTAACTGGTCCCGTATCGGGATCCTAAAAAGATTCAAAAACATGACTTAAATCTATAAGGGAGTCCTAGAGTAGGTAATAATTCCCATCAATATAGAGTTATGACCTCAACCTCCCAGCCTCTCGACCAATGTGATTTCCAAAGTTTCATTGGTAAAAAAACCCTAATGGATTCCTACCATAAGAAAGTAGTCTAATAAATCCTTATGGATGTGGGAACCATTTAGTGTTTCCAGTTCCATAAATAAACCATGCAAGAAACCGTGCAAGATAGGATCAGTGAACCAATGATAGGATTATACATTCATTCTCAACCCATCACAAAACCAAGCACCAGTCAACCCCATATCAGGTTGAAACACTCACTTAGAAACTCCCATGAATAGATTAGTTTCTTTTGTAAAGATAAATTATCTATGCGAGTTTACCTTGTTGAATATTATTAAATAAATTTCCATTTATTAAACTTTTCTTCCTTATACAACCCATTTGTAACAATTTTAATAAAATATGTTTCTTTAACTTCAAATAAAATTGTTTAATATTATATACCTTCTTGGAACAGCAATGGAAAAAACTTAGGCCAATTTTCTTCTACTATAGTGAATTATTTTTAAAAGAAACTAGACTCTATATTTCAGACTCCATAAAGTGATACAACACATGAAAAATAATGAACCACCAATATAAACCCAAATTAATTCTTGGAAAACATGAATTTTATCTTAAATCTCGATCAAATCACCAAATAATTACATAATCTTTTACAAATTCAAGTTGACATGCACAAATTTAGAACACTATAGAAACATTAAATGCTCTCGAATTTGTAGTAGATATGACATGGACTGTAATAAAATTAAATTGAACCAAATACTCAACCTATGAATCTACATCAAGTACCTATAAACCATCTGAAACAAGGATCTAAAATTTTTTATAGGAACATAAAGAATCCCACTCATTCACACCATCAAGTATTTAGATTTATTACTCTAATAAATAAAGAAACCATCATTAATATAACATATATGACAAACAACAGAGTCCCATGATCAAAAATAGATTGAACGTATAAATCCTTAGAACTTCAACAATAGAAGACTAGATGAAATTCAAGCCTTTTTATATCTATTTCCTTTAGGGTATATGAGATCTATCTATTCAAAGATTTTTCATGAACTATGATTTGAAAACCCATCAATTATAATGCATTATCAAAAGATCAATGGCATATATCTTTTAATTAATGATCTAGTGTGCTAGAGTGTATTAGGTTTCCCATGAATTCATATCTAGTAGGACCCTAAACTATCCCATTAACATGTTTTTCAATGCAGTTTTTGACTGACCTTGCTCTTGGTAAAAAATTAATCCTTAAAAATACACATTTATATAAATGAAAATATATAATACAATTTAAGCAATACGAATTCAATAAATATTTAAAATGTTGAAAATATTCCCAATTAAATTTTATTAATATAACTAATTAAAATTATTCAATGAAAACAAAACCTTGAAAACTTTTTTAGGGTTTATATTAAATTTCAAGTGTATTTTTTCTCATTAACATAAATAAAATAATGAAAAATTATTTATTCATAATTAAAAATTAATCTTTGAAAATAATTTTTTAACAAAAGTTAATAACTAGAAATGAGATATTAAATAAATAAATTAAAATTGATTTATATAATAAAAATAAATATTAATTAACCCCCAGACCTATATTCCCCCCTCTCAAGAAATGTATATAACACCGTCATATCAAAAAATTTAAAATAAAAAGTTTTGTTAAATAGTTATTTGTAAACTTTTATTCCACCATTATTTATATATTCTCATGCATTTTTTTATTTTTATGTTCATTCAATTTCAATTAAATCATTTTATCCACACATAAATACTCTCACATAATTCCATGAATGTATTTTCCTCACACTCAAGTTGAAATTTATTCAAATATTTACTCAATCTTGACATTATGTGAAAAATCCATAAGTTTATTATATATATCAATTATATACTCATTTGAGAAGTGAAAATTGTAAACCAAAGGAATTTTTTAATATTTATTATGAAGTTCATTGGTTGATAGTTCAATGTTTAAAAGGAATTCATAAGAAGTGATACTTTTAATCTTAGGAATAATGAATATTTTTTAGTTTAAGCTCAATGAATTATACTTCTGAAAAAATTGCTTATATATTTGACACATTAACTCCCAATATTTTTTATGATAGTACATGTACCAATCATTTTATAGAAAGAATAATTTACCGAATCTCTATTTTCACTTTATTTTCCCCATTTTTAGACATTGAGGAAGAAAATAAATTAAAACTATGGTGTAAACTATTTTGTCTAATCGTTATATAATACAATATAAAATTATTCTTAAAATACCATGAATTTAAAGGTAAATGATATCTGGTTTCCACTCTCATATATTGATCTCATTAATTTAATTTCATTCAACTTAATAGTAAAATGGGTTAGGGTATTTAGCTTATAATGTAGCTCTATATTGACATTTATGGTCTCTTGGGATTCAAAGGAGTTAAAAAGTAAGTTAGTAGTAATTGGATATAAAGGGTGGTCATTTGATATAGTAAATACCCTTATCATTCTAAAATATAATTTTTACTAGAGTTTTAAACATGACCTATAAAATGTTCAACATTATTTCAACATGATTCGGGTTCACTAATGAATTGGAGAATAATAAAGAATAAGAATTAAAGGTCTAGAAACATCTTTGATATGTGATTTTAATATTGGATACTCATCATAAACATGGGGTTCACATTTGATTAAGAATACTCTAAAATTTCAAATTAATTCAATGGATCACATCAATAATCATATTAATTTCACATTAAAATCAAAAAATATTTTTCAAAATTGATAAAAAAATAAACGTAAAGAAGTGATGTTCATTTTAACTCAAGGTGCAATTTTTTTTTTAAAACAAATAAAAATATATTCTAACAGTAGGTAATATTATCCACACTTATGTTTGTCACACCCCGACTTACTTAATTACTTTATTTTATTATTTCTTTGGCTTTAAAAAAAAATTTGAGGTTCGGGTTGAATCCTGAAAAAAAACATTTTAGTTATGTTAAAAAATGTGTGTTTTTAGTTGATGTCATTGGGCACATGATAAGAGCACATTTTGGAGACCCCGCGTGGCTCCGCTTAGGCATCAACACTATCATCCCACCGTTGGAAAATTAAAATGAGTGAAATTTTAGATTTATTGTGTTATTTAAAATATTTATTATTGTTAATAATTTTATTATTATTAAAATGAAATGAATACTTTTATTATTTTTATTTTTATCATGTTATTATTATTATTATTATTATTATTATTATTTTTACAACAAATATTAAAATTAAAATTAATTCTAATTAAAGTTGTCATTAGGAATTATTTTAATGTTATATTATTATTATTATTATTATTCTTATTAGTGTTATTATTAATAAGACTTTATTAGTATTATTATTATTATTAAGGTATTATTATCATTATGTTATTATTATTATTATTATCATTAGTTCTAGTTTTTATCTTATTTTATAGGAAAAAAGGGAGCGTTGAACCCTAATGGTGCGGTCCCCACCCCCCTCCTCCTACCCCGTAGTGCCTCCTACGTATCCCATGTTCACACTTCTCTCATGGCCACCCACCTCATCTTGACAGAGCCCTCTGGTGACTCTACACTCCGATGTCTCCTCTGTCAGGTGTGCACCTCCCTTGACCCGCACCACCTCCCCTTCCTCTTTCCCCAGTGACACACCTTGCACACCACCGTACTCTGCCACCACTTCCGGCCATCATCTCCTCCAGTCATCCCATCTCCGGCACAACTCCCTACCGCCACACCTCCTGTCTGACCGAGCCATCGACCGACACAACTTCATCCAGCCTAACCCCTCTATATTTGTCCCTCTGGGCAACACGACCCTTCTCTCTGGCGAAGCTCCCTCTTCTGGCATTTTTTCCCATCTTCCCCCTTGGTATAGGATTTCCATAATGAGTTTGATGTTTTTTACAAAGCTTAAATTCTAGGGCTTGTCCTTTTCAGTTGATCCCTCATTTATTGATTTTTTTTACGGTGCAGGGTTTGTTTAAGCTTCCAAAGCATTCAGATGAGGTGCGAATGAGATTGTGCACCGGTCTCGGGTGTGCATTTTCATTCTGCATTGGAGTTGAGGTATTAACCCTTTACGCATCACATTTTAATTTATGATTTCACTGAATTATTATTTTATCACTACCCTTATTTGTTAATTAGTGATTTAGTATATTTTTCCTTGTCATTGTTTGTGATATGTGGTGTTTTGGTTCAGTTTCATTGATCTTTTATCGTAAATTATTTTGTAGTGCACACCCTTTTTATTCAAGAATTCACTGGTTGGTTTTGCAAGTGACTATTAATTCTTATTTTGAAGCATGTTTTGGTCTTATAAGTATAAATTTGGTGTTTAATTTGGTGATTGAACATCCTCGAGTGGACTTTAAGATTACAGTTTCTAAAGCGGCATGTTTATGGGTTCAAAATGGATTTTAAAGTGTGGTTTATTTTTATTATGTTGTGCAATTAGTTTATTCGACTATGTAAGTTATTCATTTTTTTAGGGTATGATGGGGATCTGCGATTGGTCATAAAATAGTGGTTGAAGGGGGTTCTAAGTGAGTAAGGCTGTGAGATATTTTTTGAAAAAAATTCATAAATTTTAAAGTGTTTTAGGAAATAATTTAAATGGTGTGAAGTATATTTTGGAAATTTGTTGAGGTGGTTTTTACACCGTTTGTTCCTTTGTATTGTCTTAAGTCAGTGGTTATGAGTTTTTAGTTTTTGTGCATTTGTTTCAGCGTGTAAACAAGGAAAACCCGTGATACTGCAATCATCGTCTTTTGCATGCTTGTGTGCCTTTGAGAGGCGTGTCGCATCATCGTGTTCAAGATAGAAATTGAGTTTGGTCCCCCACTACACTTGACTTTAAATTTAGAATTTATTATTGGATTTAAATTTTATTAATTTCAATAAATGATAAATAGTATTAGATTATTAATTTTGGAATAATTGCTTGATGTAAAAAAATGTTTATTTCATACACGAAACCTGCATTTTTTTCTAGATGAATTGACGCACAATAGTGAAATAATAATGTTTGGCCTTTGAACATAATTCACAGATTTTCAATTGTGGTTTTGGTTTGTTGGTAAATTTTTTCTTCTTTTTCGTGAGAAAATAGTTTGGTTTCTCTTGAGAAATGGTGTTTCTTTTAAAAGTTACATTAGATCCCTGTGGCACTTTGATAAAATAAATTAATTTGGAAAACTTTCTTTGAGGTGACCCAGGGGTGATATTTTTGTGTATGTTGATTATGTGATTTTTGTGTGATGCTTGTGCATCGTGACTGGTTGATGTACATTGTTGACTCACCCTTGTTTGTTATATGTACAGACATGGGAACCTAGCATAGTGAGTGAATTTTCTGAGAACGATTTCTGTAGTAGTTTAGATTACACACTGTCTAGTGGCCCTTAGTATGGACTTTTCTCTACTAGGGGATGTGGCCCCTCAGTTAGGCCATGTAGGGAAACATAGGGTGTTTGGGTGTTATGAAATCATTGGGTAGAGAATGCCTTCATGATGAGTCACATGTATAGTACGTTCAAGATTGTTTATGAGCTCCTAGGATCGACCCATGTTTTATTTAGTGTTTATCCATATTTGGCGGATGATTGATAGGTCTAGTTCGGTTGCTGGCCATAGTGTGCCACTTTTTTCATTTCTCTTAGTGTGTGTAGTGTGTTATGTGTGGTTTTCCTTTTAGATAATAACTAAAATTTGGGTTTTTAAATTGTTCTAGAAGATGTTTTCAAAATTTAATACACCATCTCCTCTTAAACATTAAACTTTTTCTTAAATTAAAAAGATAAACAGACTGTAACTTGTTTTAAAAACTAAAGTGTGTGTAGAAACCCATATTATATATAATTTAGTTCAAACATGGAATTAGTAAAATATTTATTTAAAGGTAGATTTTTGGGGATATTTTGTTGGGAACACCTATGGAGTTTAAATACTCATTCCTATAGTGTTTTTCCTGTTTTTATTTTTTGTTATAGGTTCGACTCGAGCGTGATCGCTGTGGGCGGGAGTTAGTTGTGGATTGTTGAGCAACTCTCAGGGTATCGAGGAGTTTTGGTCGTGGTCAGGTTAGTTTTTTGATTGTTGGTTGTTCTGTCTTTTCATGTTGTTTATTTACTTTAGATTTTTATATTTTCTTTCCGCTACATTATTTATTTTCATTGGGAAAATCTCTCACTCTTGTCCTCTATTGATGCCCTAGTTCTTTTCACTAGCCTGGGAGGATTGGGAACACCTCTCAAGCCATGTCGGAGACCGAATTAGGTGATTGGTTTAGGGTCGACTTAGGTTAGTTTATGACAAAATGGTATCATAGGAGGTCAGCTCTTGAGTGGAACTTGTTTCTCAGAATGCCTATCATTATTTGGGGTTGGCATGGTAGAAGGAGTTGAAATTTTGGTACTTGAGGTGTAGAAATGGGAAGGATGTCAGGAAACCCTACTCATTCCAAACCTCGGGTTACCATTGGATGTTTGGGTTGTTGGTTTCTTTTTTGTTTCTTTGAATTGTTTTATATTGGGAAATGATATGAGTGCCAAGAAAGTGACCTCCATGACCTCACATGGTCTGGAAATCCATCTGGAGCCAGTGACATTACCCTAGAGTGCTCCTTGAGACGGTGGCGTGACTGGCGTATGACCGCCAACCATATGTCCGAGTCACCCATCAACACTAGTTTCCTCTCATGAATTGTTTGGGTCTTCTTTAATTAAAAAAACTATTTGTAAAGTTTTATTTTGAAGATTGTGAAAAGTTTAATTTAAAATGGTGATGACCTTGTTTTGATTAAATTATTTTTTTCCTTGTTCCTTAGTGTTCACCCCCATGAGGGTTTGAAGGATGCCCAAGGTGCATCTTCGGGTGGTGCATCCTTATAAAATATTCCAGTTGATAAACCTATAGACTATGTTCTAGAATTCTAGAAGTTGAACCCTCCCCTGTTTTATGATCAGGCATATCCACTTGAGGCAGAGGAGTGGTTTCGGAATATTGAGAGGAAATTATGTTTCATTGGGTTTTTTGAGTCATTGAAGGTGAAATTGGATACCTTTATGCTTGAAGGTCCAACCTGGAAATGGTGGAAGTATGTTTCTCGAAGTAAGCCTCGATAAGATCTCAGATGGGAATATTTCAAGTATTAATTCATCCAAAAATACTTATTTGAGTTGACAAAGCTGAGGAAGAGGATAGAGTTGTGTTGTCTCGATTAGGGTGGTGAATTAGTACTATAATTCAATCGACGTTTCTTAGACCTAGTTCTGTATGATCAATGGTTTGTTGTAAACAATTCCACGAAGGCTCGACAATTTGAGTCTAGAATCTGACCTGAACTATGAATGAAAGTGGAAGAGATCAACCTAACAACCTTCTCAAATGTTGTGGGGAATGCCTTTCTTGCTGAAGCTAATCTAGCAGGAGGACTTTACATGGATAATCCTCCAGCCTCGGGAAGCAATGCAGAGGATGGCAATAAGAAGAATGGGAAACGACATGATTCTTGTGGTAATAGTAATGGAGTCAAGAGGACTCTATACCTTCAGTAATTTTATTTACAGTGCAATGCCATGATTTGTCACCAGTGTGGTAGGCAGGGTCACAAGAGGTCGACGTGTCCGAGTGATCCGAGACCCTGCCACACTTGTGAAATATTGTGTCACTTGCAACAATTCTGCCGTGGTGTTTCCAAGAAGCGCGTTGAATCTAGACCTGGCTCGTCAAAGGTAACCTTAGCCCATCAATAGTAGTATGGTGATGTTTGGGGATCATTTTGAGGTTTTTGATTTTTAGTGTTTCTTGGAAGTAGTATTCATATCTTTTAGTGTTTTCTAGTGTTTATTTTCTTTCAGATGTATGAATGGTTGTTGTTGAACCTCTTTGAAACTATTATTTTATTGGAATTGTGTTTCGTGAAATTATAGTTTGTGTGTTGTGATTGAGAATTTATGAATCCTGACTACGAGGTTGGAGATTCTTCATTAATTGGTGCTCCAGCCATAGGCCCTAGAGTAAAGCTGGCGCATAATCAGGAGAACCCTAATGGTGCAAAAGGACCTTGGTTTAACCTTTGTCCTTAATGTGGCATGTTTTATGTTCTTTAGAGGGTGCGACATTGTTGATGGGGCAACAAAGATAGTTTTGATGCTATATTAGTTGGGCCCTTCCCTTCTCCCCCCTTGTGGTGGGGGTTTTGGTCCCTGAAGAATGCTTTTAATTTTGGTTAATCTCGTCAGTTCTTATGGTGTGGATACCCACAATGGGTCTCGCAAAGTTACACCTAAAGTAATTTAGAGTTAGTCCAATCCTTATGGTGGGGAGCCCGTTCGGGCCTCCCCATGTTAGTATCAGAGTTTCTTTTCATGTATCGTTTGGTGGAAAGTGGTCTCTTGTGGAACCACCAAATCCTAAGTTCTTCATCTTGGGTAAACGTTGGGATTGGATTATACCCAATGGTTTCGTTGGATTAGGATTATAAGAATAAGTGTCAGAGGTGGTTTATGTTTATTTATTCCTTTGTTGAAATAGATGTTTTGGGTTCTGCTTGGTGATGATCAACTAGAGGCTCTTAAGCTTTTATGGTTGGGTGACACTCGATAACTTTTATCTCTGGGTCCAGATCGTGTCGTGGATTTCCGAGGGTAGAAAGCTTTATGGTGGGCAGAATTGTCACACCTCAACCTACTTAATTACTTTATTTTATTTTTTCTTTTATTTTTTTAAAAAAATATGTTAAGGTTCGGGTTGAATCCTGAAAAAAACTTTTTAGTTATGTTAGAAAGTGCGTGTTTTTGAGTTGACGCCATTGGGTGCATGGGCAGAGCGTGTTTTGGAGATCCTGCACGGCTCCTCTTAGGCATCGGCTCGATCCGCCTGCCCTAGGAAAATTAAAATGAGTGAAGTTTTTGATTTATTGTGTTATTTAAAATATTTAATATTGTTAATAATTATATTATTATTAAAATGAAATGAATAATTTCGTTATTTTTATTTTTATCATGTTATTATTATTATTATTATTACTATAAATATTACAATTAAAATTAATACTAATTAATGTTTTCATTAGAAATTATTTTAATTCTATATTATTATATTTATTTATATTAGTGTTATTATTAATAAAACTTGATTATTATTATTATTATTAATGTATTATTATCATTATGTTATTATTATTATTGTTATTATTATTAGTTCTAGTTTTTATCTTATTTTGGAGGCAAAAAAGGGGAGAGTTGAACCCCAATTGCGCGGCCCCCACCCCCTTCTCCTACACCACAGTGCCTCCGACGCACCCCACTATTCAAACTTCTCTCTCAGCTGCCCACCCCATCTTGAACAACCCCTTATACAGCTCTACCCTCCAGTGTCTTCTCCATTCGGTGTACACCTCCCTTAAACCACTCCACCTCCCCTTCTTCTTGCCCTAACGACATCAACTTACACTCCACCCTGCTCTGTCTCCACTTCTGACCATCTTCCCCTCTGGAAGGCCCATCTCCTGCGTAGCTCCCTACCGCCGCACCTCCCGTATGACCGACCGGCATGACTTCTCCTGAACACCCCCTCTATCGGCGTCCCTCCGGCCACCATGACCCTTCTCTTTGGAGAAGCTCCATATTCCTTTGTTTTTCTCCCTTCTCCCCCTTGGTATAGGATTTCCTTAATTAGTTTGATGTTTTTTCAAAACCTTAAATATTAGTGGTTGTCCTTTTGAGTCGATCCCTCAATTTTGGGTTTGTTTTGATGGAACAGGTTTTGTTTAAGCTTCTGAATCATGCGGTTGAGGTGCAAATGAGATCACGCACCAGTCTCGGGCATGCGTTTTCATTCCGCTTTGGAGTGGAGGTATGAAACATTTGCATGTCACCATTAAATTTTGGATTTCACTGAATTATTATTCTATAACTACCCTTTGTTTTTAATTAGTGATTTAGTATATTATTTATTTTCATTCTTTGTGATGTGTGGTGTTTTGGTTCTGTTTCTTTGATCTTTTGGCATAAATTGTTAAGTAGTGCACGCCCTTTTTATTTAAGAATTTTCTGGTTGGTTTTGCAAGCAATCGGTGATTTTTTAATCATGTTTTGGTCTTATAAGCATAAATGTGATGTTGAATTTGGTGATTTAAATTTCTCAAGTATACTTTTGGATTTCAGTTTCTAAAGCGGCATGTGTATGGGTTCAAAATGGATTTTGACTTGTGGTTTATTTTTATTATGTTGTGAAATTTGTTTATTTGACTGTGTAAGTTATTTATTTTCAGTTTGGGTATGTTGGGGATCTGAGATTGGTCATAAAAGAGGGTTTGAAGGGGGTTTTGAGTGAGTAAGGCTGTGAGATAATTTTTGAAAAAAAATCATAAATTTTAAAGTATTTTAGGAAATAGTGTAAATGGTGCGAAGTATGTTTTGGAAACATTTTGAGGTGGTTTTTACACCATTAGTTCATTTAGATTGTCTTATGTCTGTGGTTATGAGTTTTTAGTTATTGTGCATTTGTTGCAGCGTGCCGACAAGGAAAACCCACGATACCGTAATCATCGGCTTGTGCGTTCTTGCATGCCTTTGTAAGGCATTTCGTGTCATTGTGTTCGAGCTACAAATTGAGGTAGGCCCCCCACTGCACTTGCCTTTCAATTTAGAATTTATTATTTTCTTGATATTTTTTTAATTTAAATAAATAAGAAATAGTATTAGATAATTAATTTAGGATTAATTTCTTTATGTAAACAAATTTGTTTATTTTATACACGGGGCCTGCATTATTTTCTGGTTGAACTGACACACAATAGTGATGGAATTCCCATTTGACCTTTGAACATAATTCACATATTTTCAATTTTGGTTTTGGTTTTTTGGTAAATGTATTCTTCTGACGCATTAGAAAATGGCTTGGTTTCTCTTGAGAAATGGTGTTTCTTTTAAAAATTTCATCAGGCCCGTTTGGCACTTTGATAAAATAAATTAATTTGGAAAAATTCCCCTGAGGTGACTCCAGGGTGATCATTTTGTCTACGTTGATTGTGTGAATTGTGTGTGATGCTCGTGCATCATGACTGGTTGATTTACATTGTTGACTCACCCTTGTTTATTATATGTGTTTACATGGGAACCTGTCATAGTGAGTGAATTTTCTGAGAATGATTGTTGTACTAGTTTAGATTACGCACTGGATAGTGGACCTTAGTATAGACTTTGATATGCTAGGGGATTGGGCCCCTCGGTTAGGCCATGTAGGGAAACATCGAGTGTTAGGGAGTTATGACGTCATTGAGTAGGGCATGCCTTTAGGATGAGTCACATGTATAGTATGTTCTAGATTGTTCATGAGCTCCTAGGTTCGACCCATATTTTCTTTATTGTTTATCTAAATGTGGAAGGTGATTGAGAGGTCTAGTTCGGTTTATGGCCCTGATTTTCCACTTTTTACATTGCTCTTAGTGGGTTTTGTGTGTTATGTGCTATATTCCTTTTGGCTAATAACTAAAATTTGGGTTTTTAAATTGTTCACGAAGATGTTTTCAAAATTTAATTCCCCTTCTCCTATCAAACATTAAACTTGTTCTTAAATTAAAAAGGGAAATGGACTGTTACTTTTTTTAGAAATGAAAGTGTGTGTGGAAACCCATCTTTTATATAATTTATTTCAAACCTAGAATTAGTAAAATCTTTATTTAAAGGTAGTTTTTTGGGGATTTTTTTTGGCATGCGTACTGAGTTTTAATACTCACACATATAGTGTTTTCCTGTTTTTAGTTTCTGTTGTAGGTTCGACTCGAGCTTGCTCACTGTGGGTGAGAGTTGGTTGTGGATTGGTGAGCGACTCTTGGGGTCGCAAGGAGTTTTGGTAATGGTCTTGTTATTTTTTTTATTGTTGGTCATTCTTTATTTTCATTTTGTTTATTTATTTTACATCATTTTACTGTATTTCTACTAGTTTATATATTTTAATTGATAGAAATTATTCCCTATTTTCCTCTATTAATGTCTTGGTGCTTCTCACGAGCCCGGGAGGATCGAGAACACCTCCCGGGCCATGTCGCGGACCGACTCTATTGATCAGTTCAGGGTCGACTCTGGTTGGCATGTGAAAATGGTTCTCACATTTTTGTCAATGTAAAGTAATACAAAAATTAAAATAGTACATAATAAATTTATGATAGTTAACATGTTCAATGTGGTGAATTAAAAATAGATCATTACATATTAATTGGATAATAGATTTCATTTCTCTTAATTATTTTATAGAAAACATTCCCTTATCCTATTATTTTCAAATAAATTAATAAAAGAATTATTATACTAAAAAAAATAACCTAATAATTTATTTTAATTAGGGACAATATCTTTGAATAATCTCTATTATGTGTATATAGGCACTATCATCTTTATTTAATTAAAAATATTTCTAGTGTGGGGTATGACTATTGGCCTTCTCATATATTTTAAATAAAAAATAAAAAAAATATTAAACACACACTAAAAAATGAAACTCAAATTAAAATAGAATTGAATAATTATTATAATAAACACCCGAGGGATACTATGTTTTTAGCTATCAATAACTAGAAAGTTATAATAATTTAACCCCTACTTTATATTGGATGGGGATTATTCAATACAAACCACAAAAATATTATATATCTAGTGATTAGACTCTTGAAATGGTTAGGAAAAACACCTTGTACAACTGTCATCATGGTACCCTCCTTAGAATTATTTTACTTCTGATATATTAGAGTTGGGCACAATTTAGAGGTGTATATACTCTATTCTTAAAAATAAGGATTAACTACTATATATTTAAAAAAATTCACTCCAAAATATGGTTTTTATTTAATTTTTTATTGAAATATTAATTTTATATTTGAAAATAGTCTCATACCTTTATTTTCATTAACTCTAGTAGAGAAATCTACCAAGTCTTCTTTTACTTTAATACTTACCACTTCAGTTGTTCTTTTTTCTCATCCATCTTATCCCAAGGAAAGTATCCATTTTACTAAATGTTTAGATTCTAAACAAGCTATATTAATATGAAATTAAGGTTGCAGATAAATCTACATGGATGAATTTAAATCAGTTTCAATTCCCTCTATTATTTTTAAAAGAAATTCTATCTTGAAAAATAACTTTGATATGAAATTGGAAAAATAATTTAGTGGGTATTCCCTCACAAGTTCATCAAATTCTATAGAAAATTCATCTTCATAGGTGTAAGGAGTGAATTTAATTGTCGATGGAATATTTTTTTCAATTCCAAATTATACATAAAATTCAAGAAATCAACTAAAAAATTAATTGAGCTCCTTTTCTAAATTATCAACGATTTTAGATTTCATTACTTACTTGATAACATTGTTAAATTAGTTAGAAACAAAATCCTTAAATGATTACCTGTAAAACCACTAATTTTCTTGTAAAAATATGTCCCTAATTCATCCAAAGTGGGTTTTACTACATAAAAATACTTTTCTTTTAAATATATACTTTTTTCATTTGTTTCTAAATTTTTTAAATATTGAAAATAGTGAATGGATGAGTTATGACTTTGGAAATAATTCCAATTGATGATACGAATTCTATGAGAAAGTACTCTTCAATAATTTATTATTTACCTAAGTAAATCATTATTGTTAAAACATACGGTCCATCACTAGGAGTATACTAACATTCATTATTATTTTTTAATTTTATTTATTTATTGGTTAAAAGAATTCTATAATGCACATAGAAGTTGTGTGTTTAAATAGTGGATGCATATACATAAATAAATACATAATTAAATGAAAAAATGAATATGAATTTAGACACATATTTATGTTAGTAGAACACTACAGTATTCATAGGTTTACCATGAAATTTTTTTATTATTCAGTAAAAAAATTCTAATTCCTATCATTTACATCAAATGTATAACTGAACATAGATTATTATGTACTTATCCTTGTCGAACATTATAAATCATGCACTAAGAACTATGACAAGCAAGGAAACTATTTTCGAATATAGTTTATTAGGTATTATTCCATAAATCATCAATATAGTCCATCTATAACTTATTATGAACAATATTGAATAAGAAAGGGAGAATAGATACACAATAAGAGAATTGATTTATTATATTATGAAATGGAAGAAAACTATTAATTCTATTCACTTTAACCATAAAAAAATTCTCAGAAAAAATTAATGAGAAGTAAGATGATTGATTTCAAACTTGAAGAATATACTATTACCCTCATGTAAAAATAGAAGATCTTGTCCGCCCATAAATGAGGGAGATAATATTTAATAAGATAGATTATATATAAGTTGAATATCACATCACAACACTTCCATTTAATATAAAAATAATGAATCTTATTCACAAATAGAAAATGTAGCACCCAAAACATTTTATGGTGTGTTTCTATTAAATACATTCTAGTCATTGCATATATTTCATAAATCACTGAGTTTTTTGAAAAACAATTGGTTATTTAGGATATTGTCATAACCTAGAAACTGAACTTAAATTCCCCACTTGTGTGTTTTGAATTTTGAAAATCTGACATACACAATTGTGTTCAGGATGATATTTAGCATCTGATAGAATTAACTTAATTTCTGGGGAATAGTGACCTACCCTTACGAATAGTCTCTACCCTTATGAATAGTAACTTACCCTAATTAATATTAATATGAATCTTATAAATTGTATCCCTACCCATGAATGTATAAATAAACTTAGGCACCTTTAAAATAAAGATGAATATTTTAAGTGTTTTTATTTTTCGATTAAATAAGGATTTTAATTAAATATTTAATTAATCATATTTAAAATATTACTTCTGAAAAATGGAATTCATTTTTGGATTCTACAAGTTGAAAAATGGTTGGGGTGAATTTTTGGTATTTTTCTGAAATACTTGAATTTTTGATGAATAGTGAATACCATAATTTACAAAATAAGCTAAAAACACTAATTATAGAGTCATGTATGATGTTCTACTGATGTAAGCCCAATTGATTCGGATTCACATTATAGAATTACTATTATTGGTCATGGAAGACTCATTATTCCTTGACGTGTGGAGAAATAATAAATTAATAAATATAATATAGAGAAATTCCATCTCCCCTCCACTATATAAACCACTCATCACCCCTCTTCCTCCCACGCCACTAAAGATTGAATCCTTGACTAAATTCTACTCAAATATCTCCCTAACCTCTCCACCCACGTCCAAGACCTTCTTCTCTCACCATATGGAAAAAAAGGCCTCAAATATTTTCTCAAGGAGGAGTACTCTAGAGGTGAACCTATCTTCCTTTTTCTTTCAATTCATTTTAAAGGTTCCATTATTTTGTTCTATCTTCTCACCCCACTTCATCTAAATGCCATGATAATTTCAGTACCATACATGTACTATATTTTCATTATGCTAAAGGAACATTTCATAATAATTTCTCTTTTCCCTTCCTTTTATATTATAAATGAAAACATCATCCGAGATGTGTTAATTTATCACACTAAAGGAAGATGGGTTTTCAATTTACATTAATATATTCAGGGTAGGTAATTAAAACTTTTCAATGGTTGAACTAGACCATAATATATGTATTTTATCTAGTTTAATATTCTGGAATCCTTACACACTCATAATATGGAATAATAATACAAAACAAGTTCATTGTGCACAAAACCACTGAGCCAAATCCAAGAGTTTATCATTAACTTATCGAATGATTCATCCTCATGGTATATAACCAGAATCATTATAAGATAATTTATATCTATTTAATGTCACTAATAATATATATTAACAATTCTGGATGTTTGACCACATTTCAAACGAACTTTACTTCATGAATTCAAGTAAATAGATCATGAAAACTAAGGAATAAAATGCTTCCAAAACAAAAAAATTGAATATCTTAATGAGCTTTTGGACATATTAATTAATTAAGATAAATTTGATTATTCAGGTCATTAAGAACAATCAAGAACACCTCCGAGCATAAGGTAAGTGATCTTATCTCTCACTTTTGTTCAAGAATTTCCCCTATGTTGTGCCCTTTTATTTTTAATTCCAAGTATTGGGTTATGTTTTTGAACCACCCCCATAATTTCCTCATGATATATAAATAATGGGATAATCCTTTACTTTACATTAATTCCTCACAATAACACCTGTTACCATGCCAAAATGTTTGTAAGGGGTTTTCTCATCTCACCTTCATTTCTGTGAGATTTCAAATGTTCGCCACTTATTTATTGAATGTGGTGTATGTGTACTGAATTTTTTCATATAATATCATGGTTCTCTTTCTATTCATGGTATTAAATGATACATTTGATGGTTATTATGTTTTGTTCATATGTTTTGACTGATTACATTGTGGTAAGGAACTTTGTCTCAATTTCCATTTTGTTGTGACTTACTTTGTATTGTGCACCTAATAATCCTTATGTGGTGTACCTACTACCCATTTGAGATAACCTTTGATTTGAAATTATATTTATATTAAATAAAAATATTCTTGTATATTGGATATTTTTATTATCTAATTTGTATACCATTTTACATACGGTGTTTATTTGGAATTTTGTTTTAACTGTGGAAATGTCAATGAATATGTATCCTCTATTTTTTACGGATAATGTAAATGCATATTTATATTTTTTTTATAAATGTATAAATAATTCTTTAGACATGAAGTGATAGGTGGGGCCCACTATATCCCCTCGATGCATTGACAGGTCTCATGAGACAATCAGTTTGGCGACAAACCCTTCGAGTTTGTTTCCAAAAATCAGACGGGTTTCTACCTACAGAACTAAACCATTTTAATAATAATATGGTATCATGTGACAGATAAATGACGTACAATTAATAATAATTATCTTTATTCATTATCAGTTATTACTATCCATGAGGTTTTCACTATGACAAAATCTATGGATGCAATTTCATTCTCAGTTTATTAATGGCATGAGTTTTTCATTTATTCACCATGCTATATTAATTATGTTAAATTATTTAGGATTCAGTTATTATTGATTCATGATTCGGATATTTTTAACCCTTACTAAGCATTTTAGATCACACCTTTCATTTGTTTACCTTCAACGGGTTATGAAGAGGAGACTATTTATTGAGTTCTGTGGATGCAATTTTTAGTTTTTGTTATTTATTGTATTTTGTTACCTTTCCAATGTAATTTTAGTTACATATATGTATCTAGTTTATTAAAGACTACTAAACTAATCATTCCTTTGGGTTTTCCATCCTTCTAACTATGCCAATGTACTTATTAATGCACCGACGTCGGTCTAGAGGGGTCGGGGTGTTACAGTTGGTATCATAGGAAGTTTAGTAGAAAACTTGGAAACTAGATTTAGATGACTTAGATTAGGGAAGAGTCCCTGAGATAGTATATGAGGATAAAAATACAAGAACATACCAGAATTTTGGTAAGGAATTGATTATGTGGATCTTTCAAGCAATACATCCCTATCTAGATATGAGCAGGTATAAGTGGATCTGGCATAGATGTACCTAGGAGTGAAAGCTTCGATAAGGATTTTCATGCCTGACACGGGGCATCCTGGTACACGAAAATGGGCCTTGCTGCACTCTTGGTTACAGCACTCTCAGGGGATATGCTTAGGATAATTCACATTTTCTTTACAAGACATTATGAAGGATTTTAATGTAAATTTTTCCTCAGACTAGCCATGTTTTTCAGATTATTTAAGCATAGAATTTCAATATATGTTAATTGATTTTTTGTTTAATATTCAGAAGCTAATCTAGTGTATTCCATTATTTAGAAATGGTGTCTAATGGAATAAGGGGAATCAATACTTGTGGGAAATGTAGGGATATACCCACTGACCAAGTCAACACAGTAAATGTTGGAGCAGATCAGATCATGACCATATTGGGACAACTTACTCAGGTTGTAATGAATAAACATTATACACTGGTTTTGGATTGTTTCATGCGAAAGAAGCCCCCATCTTTCAACTAAACTACTAATCCAGTGGTTGTTGAGCAATGGATAAAGTCCCTTGAAAAGATATCCATGGCAATAAGATGCAATGAAAATGAAAAGGTAGAACTCACAGTATATTGTCTCAAGGGAAACACTGATCAATGGTGGTCATTGATTCAGAATACCATAGAGGAGGAAGAAATAGAAGATATGGAATGTATGACTTTTAAGGAAATATTCTTTGAAAAATATTTCCATCATGAGAAAAGAACCGAAATGAAGAGTAAATTCATTATCTTAAAGCAAAGGTAAGAAGATAGTGTTGGAGAGTATGAGGCTACCTTCACATGGCTAGCCAGGTATTCCATAGATTACGTATGTGACTCGGCAGACAAGATTGATCATTTCATTGAAGGTCTTAAGCCATGTCTTCGAAGGGCACTGGCTTCTCAAACATTTTCATCATATGATGATATTGTATCAAGTGCCATAAAAACAGACAAGAAATTTTCTAGATCAAAATTTTTCAAGGGAAACCAAGATAAAAAAAACCGTACTTTGATAACCAAGGGAAAGGTTAATCATAAAATAAGAATAAGGGAATGAAGAACTTCCCATTACGTGAGAGCTATAGAAAGAATCATCTCGGGAAATGCTTGAAAGGAATGGGAGTCTGCTATAAGTGTGGAGAAAAGTTTCATCTATCTAATGAATGCAAGGGAAAGAAAAAAATTGATGATGTTCATTGCTACAATTGTAGAGATATGGGACACTATGAAAATGAGTGTCCTAAGTTCCAAGGAAACATGCCTCAGAAAAGGCCAAGAGAGATATAGAGAGCTTATACGATTACAACCATGGAAGTTGAAGTTCCTAATGATGCGGTGGCATGTATTTAATTGTTTCCTCAAACTTATCCAATACATTATTTGATTTTGGATCATTGTATTCATTTATATCTTTCCAATTTTCCAAGAAAATTAGACATGTCCAATTTGATATAATAAAGGATTTATCAATCAAAACTCCCAAGGGATGCATCATTGCTACAAAGTCATGTCAACTAGTCCCCCTCATGACACATAAGCATGCTTTAGTTGATAACCTTATCATCATACCAATTATTGAATTTGATATAATTCTTGGTATGAATTGAATATCAAATTATGATGCCAAGATCTATTATAAGAGGAAGGAAGTTACAATTTTTAAAAATGGGGTAGAATCTCTTATCTTTAAAGAAGAAACCTTACCACCAGATTCTTATCTAGATTTACCCCTAGTTTCACTACTGAATGAAATACTTATAGAGGAAGATAAAAAAAATCTATGGTAGAGGAAATAAATCTTCAAATTGAAGATGTGTATATAGTGCAAGAATACATTGATGTATTTCCATAGGATTTACCTAGACATCCTCTAGAGAGGAAAGTTGAGTTCTCTATTGATTTAATGCCTTGTGCAAGACCTATATCAAAGACTCCCTATATAATGGCCACCGTGGAATTAGTGGAGTTAAAGAAATAATTAGTGGAATTTAGTGAAAAGTGATTTATTCGACATAGTGTTTCTCCATGGGGATCCCCTGTCCTCTTTGTCAATAAGAAAGATGGATCCATGTGGCTATGCATTGATTAGCGGGAAATAAATGTTGTTAAAATAAAGAATAAGTGTCCTCTTCCCTGTATTGATGATTTATTTGATCAGCTTCACGGAGCTCAATACTTTTCTAAGATTCACCTTCGATCCAAAAATCATCAGCTACGTGTGAGGAAGGAAGATATTTATAAGACAACATTTCAAACCAGTTATAGGCATTACGAGTTTACAGTGATGCCTTTTTTACTGACTAATGCACCCTATGTTTTCATGGATTCAATGAATAGAGTTTTCGAGGAATATCTTGATAACTTAGTTATGGTATTAATTGATGATAACCTGGTATACTCAAAAATCTATGAAGGCCATGGTAATCACATTCGGATTATTCTGAAAACTCTAAGAAGAAATGAATTATATGGGAAGTTTTGCAAGTGAGAATTATGGACTCATTCAGTTTCTTTTGTTGGCCATATTTTTTCTAAGGATGGAATATTAATTGAACCTATGAAGATAAAGGCAATTCAAGAATGGATCACACCAACAAACATAACTGAGGTACGTAGTTTTATTGGCTTAGCAGGTTACTATCAACATTTTGTTCAGAATTTCTCCTGACTGGATAACCTACTAACCAAGATCACACATAAAGGGGTTAAGTTTTTATGGACAAAAGAATGTAAAAAATGATTTGAAGAATTGAAAAGAAGAATGGTCAATGCTCTAATTTCGACTCTTCCATCTAGAAATGAGGGATTTGTGATATACAACGATGCATCAAAGAATAGACTGGGTTACATCCTTATGAAAAACAATAAAGTTATTTCTTATGCATCAATATAGTTAAAGACTCATGAGAAAAATTATCCAACTCATGATCTTGAGTTAGCAGCCATAATCTTTGCTCTGAAAATATGGAGACATTATCTCTATGGAGAAAGATGTGATATTTATACGAACCACAAGAGTTTGAAATACATTTTCACACAAAACGAACTCAACATGAGGCAAAGAAGATGGCTCGAGTTGCTCAAATATTAGGATTTTTCAGTACACTACCACCCAGGAAAGGCAAATAAGGTGGATGATGCATTAATCAGGAAATATCATGGACTCCTGACCCAAATGAGGAATAAAAGAGATCATATATTCATGGATATACTAAATATGGCTATGGAAATTGTTAATGAAGGGGAAAATCTTTCCTCTTTCAAATGATTGTTAAACCGTCTTTATTAGAGAATATAAAAAGCTCTCAATCAGATGATGAGAATCTGCACAAGGAAATTAATGCTGTCAAGGATGGGAGATTGGCAGACTTCATGTATGAAGAAGGAATTATGAAATTTTGGAAGAGGATATGCGTTCCATCAGTACCTAAGATAAAAAGGGAACTATTAGATGGTGCCCATAGCCCAAATTTCTCTATACACCAGGGTTGCACAAAGATGTATAGTAATCTGAAGGAATATTTTTGGTGGGATAATATGAAGCGGGAAATTGCTGACCATGTGTCAATGTGTCTAGTTTGTCAACCAGTGAAGGTAAAGAGACAAAATCTCAGAGGAGTGATGAAATATCTACCTTTTCATATATGGAAGTGGGATAACATTATGATGGATTTGTTCACCTGACTACCGAGGACACCTAGAAGGAATGATGCAATATGGGTAATTGTTGATCGTCTCACCAAATCAGCACATTTAATTCCTATAAGGGAGGATTTACCACTTGAGCAAATAGAAAGACTTTATATTAATGAATTTATAAGACTTCATGGTGCACCTCTATCGATTGTGTCCAATCGAGAACCCTGGTTTACATCAAAATTCTAGAAAATTATCCACAAGGCTTTGAATACTGATCTTCGTATGATTACTATTTATCACCCCCAAACCGACGGACAGTCTAAAATGAATATTAAAACTCTAGAAGTGTAACACCCCGAGATTTTATGAGAAATATTCTTTTTAAATTTATTGATGTCTTGTGTTGTACGTTACAACAAAATAGTCTTTCACAACACGCAGCCCTAACTTGGCTTCATTACACGCAATCGCGAACTTCCTCGATAGCGTGTGTAGTACGCAATGCCGAGTTTCACTAAACGAGATATTATTATAATATTATTATGAACTAGCCGTTATGAATAGTAATACCCACTTTTTAAAATTTTATAAATTTTATCTTTCAAAATAGGCTTCATTTTTTGATTCGTAATATCGGAATTAGCTTAGGGTGAAATTTTGGTACTTTTCAGATAACTTTCATATTCTGATGAATAGTGGAAATTACTAAATTTTAATTAAAAACAACTTTTTTAATCGAAATAATTAATAGTGATAAATTATTAATTTGAGTGGTTTTAAAGTATATTTAGAATATATTTTTTACAATTTAATACAATGTTGTTCATTGGATGTAATTTCACATTTAAACCATACATAAACAAGTGTCAATCTTTTGATAGTTATTATCTCTTAAGAACACGCTATTTGTTTTGTAGACAGGAACTAATTTTTAAATTAATTAATGCAACTGATATGTTTTGAATTTGGTAAAATAGAAATCATTTTTGAATTCATAATATCAAATATAGCTTAGGCCTAATTTTTGGTATTTTTCTGGAAAGTTTCATTTTTTGATGAATAGTGAAACCATTAAGTGTTAGTTAAAAAAACTGAATTTTTCATAAAATGTAATTTTACCGCTTCTGTGAGTGGAATTTAGAAAATCCGAGAGACACGGTTAATATCAAGGACTAAAATGTGGTTCAATGAGATGAAAATAATTTTTGGTGAATAGTAACTTTTTACTTTTTTACCACGGTTAAAAGTAAATAGGGTAATTAAGGGTAAAAATGATATTATTATTACCCTAACACATGCCCTAATTTTATTGGATAAGTTTAATTCGGCCAAAAACAACCTTAGGAATAAAATATGACCATTTAGGCCCACTTGGATTAGATTAGGACATTTATTATTAATTTATTTAAAGAAGGGTTAAAATAGTTAAAATCAAAGTTTAATAACTATATCATTTTTAATATAGGGTTATACATAAGATAAATTCGACTATAAATATTCATTAGAAATCTAAAAATATTTCCTACATAATGGTATTTTATTTATAATTTTTAAACTTAAAATAATTTAATTTATTTATGAAACAATTATGATGAAGTAATTTTCTTATTAATGAAATATTGACATAATTGATGTTATAAATACCCAAATAAATGTAATTTGAGACTTTTTATGAATTAAAATAATTTTATATGTTAATATGAAATGTTATTATTGATTTAATTAACTTTTTTTCAACTAATAATTCTGTTATGATTTTCAAAACAATCAATTACCAAATAGTGTCAAAATTGACATAAAATAGTTTTTAAAACAAATATTATATTAAAAATTGTTATTATATTCCTAAAAATATAAGGTTAGGACAATATACTTATATCATGATATTTTTATCATTAATGGACCACTTGGGGGTCTCTTGGATGTATATGATAAGTTTATTAACTATATAATATAAAAATACAAAGTGACATGGTAAATGTCAATCTAATTAACTAAGAGTTAAAACTAAATGTTAAGGTTAATATAATGACCTAAACTTGTCTAAATTCTATTTGATGAGATTATTTCGACCTATCCCCACCTTAGCTTCGAAATAAATCAATTTCGATCTATTAAAAACCGAATATGACTTTATAATAAAATAATATGTTTAGTCATTCCAAAGGTTCCTCTCTCCTCCCTTATAAAAGGGCACCTCCTACCTCTCTTCCTCATACCACTTTGAGCCTTCAAGCTCGGCCAAACCCTACCAAATTCTCTTATCCACTTCCCTAAAAACATACTAGAGGTCATGGTCTTCTTCAAAGACTAATTTTAGTGCCCTAAGAGGAGGTCTCAAAGAGGCGCTTCAAAGAAGATGTAATGTCCGTTACCGATTCTTTCACCTTTATTTCTTCTTCCACTTCTTCTTCTTAGGTTGTTTCATTATGAAGTAATAACATAAGTATCACTCATATACTTATATGTTATTATAATTATGAAACAACCCTATTTCACTGTCTATCCATCCTACAGAAAACGAAATCACCGCACGTGCGTAGGTACGGAATACCGTCTCCACATCGTGGTGTAATCTATTTTCCACCACCACCTTACTTGGATGGGTATAATGGTGTAAATAATAACTATATATGATTATTGTAAAGTTATATTGATTCTGTAATAGTATACATACACTCCAATAAAATTCCACGATCATGGGAACGATATCATCGCTCGTGCGTACGTACGGAATACCGTCTCCACGACGCGATGAGATTCATTCTCAATGATTAACCATTCATAAATGATTATAAAGTATATATAATAAGTAATAATAAAATATATGACATAATAATGATACTGGATTTATGTATATATATATGTATGTCATCCAATTAATTTCATTCAATTCAATGAGGAAACGAAAACAACGTTCATGCGTACGTACGACCTACCGTCTCCATGAACGGTGTATTTCTTTCCATTTATCGATCTATTATATATATGTATATTCTAAATATATATTACATATAAATCATGTTTTATATTCTGGAATTAAGTAATCATGATCTAAGTAATCATATGAATAATTACAAGTCAAAACACGAACGACAAATGAAACGATTTTACCTAAACCGCTCTTTAACATGGAATTTACAAAAGAACGGGTAATATAAAGTCATAAGTGAACCATATATGATATCATAACAATAAATATGATTCTGTAATAAGTCAATGACATTATTTAAATCATTATACATGAGTTTTGGATACGTACGAAGCATATCGGACCTAAGGTAAGGGATAATTTTGCAAATCTCATTTTTATCCGAGATTGCTTATTCGTAAGTATTTACTAGGGTTATTGCTATCATCCATGTCCAAGTTTTATAAAAGTGTTTTCATGTATGTTTAAAGTATTTTTTACCCATTTTTTACTTTTACTACATGGTATGTATGGAATATTTATTTTACGAGGTACTTTTTGACTTTTCCAGCAAAAGTACGATAAGAATGTTTTTTTAACTTATACAGCATGAAAGGATTTATATGGTTTTATAAAGCCTTATTTTAATAAAGATTCCTCCAAAATATTTTATGACTATTTTCAAAAAAATACTTTTATTTTAAAATTGCATGTCATTTTGTGAAAAGAAAATGATTTTGAATAAGAAAGGATATTTTCCTCAAGAATTCATTTCAAATATTTTTATCAAAACCATTTTCCATCTAAGGTGACATTAGTTCATATGTGTATGTTTCAAGTTTAACATCTCTATGATTTACATGGTTTATCTTTTCTTATTATGAAATGATATCCATTTTTTTTATATGCATTATGTGATTATGGGATGATGTTTATGAAACTCATTTTATTCTTTGGGTTATGATGAATGTTTTAAGTTTATTTTGTGGCACAAGTAAGAATGATTTCATTATGAGATGGGTGGGACCTATATCTCCCTCCAATGAATTGGGTAAAGATTTGTATCTCATGAGATAGACATGGCTGGAATGGTAAGTTAATCTGGTTCAGTATTACAGGACTGGAACGAGGAGTAAACTCGATTCAGAAAGGGACTTTGTCCACTAATATGGTCTTGGAAGCAATGCCTTGGCTACTATGGAAATCATTACATGTGCTTAATGGATACCACAATTACATGTTTTATTCCCATGTTATGTTATCATTATTTATGTTCCATTATTATCTATGCCTTATATACTTCCATGTTTTAAGTCGTTGCTCAAGATTTTTATGTTTAAACATTATGTTCATGTTTTTAGGATCAAATGTGTATGGTATGTTTTATTTTATCCATGCTTACCCTTACCGAGAATTTGAGATCACCCTTTTTATGTTTTATTTTCCCCCAGGATTAAAAGAAAGGTTTTAGGTAAGGAAACAAAAAGTGGAAGATCTTTATGGGAGATGTTGAAGTTCTTTCACCACGATTAGAAGATTACTTTCCAAGTTTCCAAAGAAACTAAACTATTACGGTCCTTGTGTGTCTGTTTTTGTTATGTATTATGTATTCCGCAAAAGTAATGTAATATCTATGTACGTCAAGTTTTGGGTCTCTACAGTTGGTATCAGAGGGAGGTTTATTCAACCTTTGGAAACTAGGATGTGAGAACTTTATTGAGATACCTAGAGATATTTCTAAGGTATGTCTAGAGATGTCCCTAAAGATAAGTATACGTATAGGATATAGTCCTAGAACTACGCTAATGATCTTAGAATTAAACCTAAGATGTTAGATGTCGAAGGTACTCCCCCTTGATTATGTTATTTTCCTTGTATGATATTTGCCTCTCACAGAATTCTTTTTGTGTTTTAGTCAATAGAGGGAACCAGAAGGAATTCGGTTAACATTGAATCCAATGGAAAAATTGGTGACCATGAGAAACAAAATTTCATAATGCCGAGAGAGAAAGATATTGTGATTATTCTGAATCAGTCATCGCGATATATGATTAACAAGGTGAAATTTAGTGGTATGCCTAATTCATCAAATAAGAGGAAGATAGACTTTTATGCAAGTTCGCATGTTGAGGAACATAAGGAAAGTAAGATTGAGATTTCTAAATAAGGGAAGAAAAACCTTGAGGAATACCTCAAATGGAGGGGCATATGTTATCTGTGTGGATAAAAGGGTCATAGAGTGACAGACTGTTATGGAGTTCAATGTCTTATTTGTGGAAAACATGGGCATTACCCAACTTAATGCCCTGACCTAAAAAGTTACTTCTAAATCAAGGAAGGACTTATTCCAGGACAATAATTGAAGAGGATGGATTAAAGTGTTTATGTATTGGTATTCAAGAATAATTACGTTGAGGTACTTTTATGGTGTATTAGAATATTTTTGTATTAGTCTATTGTGGTTTTCAATAATTTTATGGTACCGGTAACTATGAAAAGTGATTCAAATATTTTGGAAAGCAGATGATAAGCGTATAATGAAGGGATAAGGAGAAAATGAAATGTTTGACAGTATTCATGAGCTCATGATTGATATAAAGACTAAGTGATATCATGGTTTGAGTATATAGAATTTTGAGTATTTTGGTATGTGGAAAGTGTTAACTTTTAACTGCATTCATGTTTTCACTAGGGTTCAATGGGTATTCATTTTTCAATAAAATACATGATTAAGGCCTTAAAATATTTGGAATGTGACCAACAAGACATATCTTATGATATATGGGGATCAACGATGGTATAAAATCTATGGTAATCATTTTCACTATATTATGAGAGTGGACTGCAGTATTATGGATAAGCCTAAAGATTGGAATGGATTATGTTGGATATAAGTTAGTATTGTTTAAGGATAGAAGTTTTTTTTCGATATTATTGATGGGATGTTATAGTAATATAGTTTTAGAAAAAGGACAACCTGCAGGACAGGCGACAGCCCATCGCGTCGGACAAGGCTGTGGGAATTGAACCCACAACCAAAGTGTGACTGGCCTTTATCGCCTACCACTAGCCTACAGGAAGTCCCTGGTTAGTAGAAACTAGTTTTATTTTATTAAGCGGTATGATATATGAAGTATAAGTTAATTTTTGGAACCATATACGATTAATCTAACCATAAGATGAACTTATAACTTTTTCTAACCTTTTGTTTGAAACAGATGGAATGACCCATAATTTTATCACATGATCTGCTAACACATCACAAATAACAAATTCAACTTCATTTCATTAAGGGATGAAGTGTAAATTGTTCAATTCACGAACAACAGTGAGATTGTACCAAAATCATATAAGTATTTCTTTTAATTCCTCAACTTTAGGGAAATGATCTTGAAAACCAAAAATGTTGTCCTAGTTACCTTATATCCGATGAATCAGATGGTACCTTAGATCATCACAAATCTATAGCTTTGTGATTTTTGGCTTTTTCATAGCCATGTTCTCTACAACTCTCCATCAGAACATGATGGTTAGGTTTCTCTTCCATATCCATATTTTCACCTATGTTCTCCTATGTGGAAACCCAGTGATTAGTTAATTTGGGTAACCATTATGTTTCATACTTTAGTTTTTAAAGATTGGTATTGGTATTCTTTTTTACGATGTGGGTTTCTATTAAAGAAACTTTCGAGTAGTAAACTATTTATAACCCCGACGAATTTCGAGGGAGAAATTTATTTTAAGGGGGGGTAGAATGTAACACCCTGAGATTTTATGAGAAATATTCTTTTTAAATTTATTGATGTCTTGTGTTGTACGTTACAACAAAGGAGTCTTGAACAACACACAACCCTAACTTGGATGCATTACATGCAATCACGACCTTCCTCGATAGCGTGTGTAGTATGCAATATCGAGTTTCACTAAACGAGATATTATTATAATATTATTATGAACTAGCCGTTATGAATAGTAATACCCACTTTTTGAAATTTTATAAATTTTATCTTTCAAAATAGACTTCATTTTTGGATTCTGAATATCGAAATTAGCTTAGGGTGAAATTTTGGTACTTTTCGGATAACTTTCATATTCTGATGAATAGTGGAAATTACTAAATTTTAATTAAAAATAACTTTTTTAATCGAAATAATTAATAGTGATAAATTATTAATTTGAGTGGTTTTAAAGTATATTTAGAATATATTTTTGACAATTTAATACAATGTTGGTCATTGGATGTAATTTCACATTTAAACCAGACATAAACAAGTGTCAATCTTTTGATAGTTATTATCTCTTAAGAACACGCTATTTGTTTTGACGACGGGAACAAATTTTTAAATTAATTAATGCAACTGATATGTTTTGAATTTGGTAAAATAGACATCATTTTTTAATTCATAATATCAAATATAGCTTAGGTCTAATTTTTGGTATTTTTCTGGAAACTTTCATTTTTTGATGAATAGTGAAACCATTAAGTGGTAGTTAAAAAACTGAATTTTTCACAAAACTTAATTTTACCACTTCTGTGAGTGGAATTTCAAAAATCTGAGAGACACAGTTAATATCAAGGACTAAAATTTGGTTCAATGAGATGAAAATAATTTTTGGTGAATAGTAACTTTTTACTTTTTCTTACCACGGTTAAAAATAATAGGGTAATTAAGGGTAAAAATGATATTATTATTACCCTAACACATGTCCTAATTTTATTGGATAAGTGTAATTCGGCCAAAAACAACCTTAGGAATAAAATATGACCATTTAGACCCACTTGGATTAGATTAGGACATTTATTATTAATTTATTTAAAGAAGGGTTAAAATAGTTAAAAACAAATTTTGATAATTAATTATTTTTAATATAGGGTTATACATAAGATAAATTGGACTCTAAATATTCATTATAAATCTAAAACGATTTCCTACATAATGGTATTTTATTAATAATTTTTAGACTTAAAATAATTTAAGTTATTTATGAAATAATTATGATGCAGTAATTATCTTATTAATGAAATATTGACATAATTGACGTTATAAATACACAAATAAATATAATTTGAGACTTTTTATGAATTAAAATAATTGCCTATGTTAATATGACATGTTAGTATTGATTTAAGTAACTTTTTTCGAACTAATCATTCTTTTATGATTTTCACAAAAATCAATTACCAAATAGTGTCAAAATTGACATAAAATAGTTTTTAAAACAAATATTATATTAAAAATTGTTATTATATTCCTAAAAATCTAAGGTTCGGAAAATATACTTATATCATGATATTTGTATCATTAATGGACCACTTGGGGGTCACTTGGATGTATATGGTATGTTTATTAACTATATAGTATAAAAATACAAAGTGACATGGTAAATGTCAATCTAATTAACTAAGAGTTAAAACTAAAAGTTAAGGTTAATATAATGACCTAAACTTGTCTAAATTCTATTGTATTAGAGTATTTCGACCTATACCCACCTTATCTTCTAAATAAATCAATTTGGATCTATTAAAAATCGAATATGACTTTATAATAAAATAATATTTTTAGTTATTCCAAAGGTGCCCCTCTCCTCCCTTATAAAAGGGCACCTCCTCCCTCTCTTCCTCACACCACTTTGAGCCTTCCAGCTCGTCCAAACCTTTCCAAATTCTCTTATCCACTTACCTATAAACATACTAGAGGTCCTGGTATTGTTCAAAGACCAATTTTAGTGCCCTAAGAGGAGGTCTCAAAGAGGCGCTTCAAAGAAGAGGTAATGTCCGTTACCGATTCTTTCACCTTTATTTCTTCTTCCAATTATTCTTCTTAGGTTGTTTCATTATAAAGTAATAACATCAGTATCAATCATATACTGATATGTTATTATAAGTATGAAACAACCCTATTTCACCATCTATCCATCCTACAGAAAACGAAATCACCGCGCGTGCGTACGTACGGAATACCGTCTCGACGCCGTGGTGTAATCTATTTTCCACCACCACCATACTTGGATGGGTATAATGGTGTAAATAATAACTATATATGATTATTGTAAAGTGATATTGATTCTTTAATAGTATACATACACTCCAATAAAATTCCATGATCATGGGAACAATATCATCGCTCGTACGTACGTACGGAATACAATCTCCACAACGCGATGAGATTCATTATCAATGATTAACCATTCATAAATGATTATAAAGTATATATAATAAGTAATCATGAAATATATGACATAATAATGATACGGGATTTATGTATATATATATTTATGTCATCCAATTAATTCCATTCAATTCAATGAGGAAACGAAAACAACGTTCATGCATATGTACGGCCTACCGTCTCCATGAACGGTGTATTTCTTTACATTTATCGATCTATTATATATATGTATATTATAAATATATTTTATATATAAATCATGTTTTATATTCTGGAATTATGTAATCATGATCTAAGTAATCATATGAATAATTACAAGTCAAAACACGGATGACAAATGAAACGATTTTACCCAAAACTCTCTTTAACATGGAATTTACAAAAGAATGGGTAATATAAAGTCATAAGTGAACCATATATGATATCATAACAATAAATATGATTCTGTAATAAGTCAATGACATTATTTAAATCATTATACATGAGGTTCGGATACGTACGATGCATATCGGACCTAAGGTAAGGGATAATTTTGCAAGTCTCATTTTTATCCGAGATTGCTTATTCGTAAGTATTTACTGGGGTTATTGCTATCATCCATGTCCATGTTTTATAAAAGTGTTTTCATGTATGTTTAAATTATTTTTTCCCCATTTTTTACTTTTACTACATGGTATGTATGGAATATTTCTTTTACGAGGTACTTTTTGACTTTTCCATCAAAACTATGATAATAATATTTTTTTAACTTATACGGAATGAAAGGATTTATATGGTTTTATAAAGCCTTATTTTCATGAAGCTTCCTCCAAAATATTTTATGACTATTTTCAAAAAAATAATTTTATTTTAAAAGTGCATGGAATTTTGTGAAAATAAAATGATTTTGAAGAAGAAAGGATATTTTCCTCAAGAATTCATTTCAAATATTTTATCAAAACCATTTTCCATCTAATGTGACATTATTTCATATGTGTATGTTTCAAGTTTAACGTCTCTATGATTTACATGCTTTTTTTTTCTTATTATGAAATGATATCCATTTCTTTTATATGGATTATGTGATTATGGGATTATGTTTATGAAACTCATTTTATTCTTTGGGTTATGATGAATGTTTTAAGTTTATTTTGTGGCACAAGTAATAATGATTTCATTATGAGATGGGTGGGACCTATATCTCCCTCCAATGCATTGGGTAAAGATTTATATCTCATGAGATAGACATGGCTGGAACGGTAATTTAATCTGGTTCAGTATTAATCTATGCCTTATGTACTTCTATGTTTTAAGTCGTTGCTCAAGATTTTGATGTTTAAACATTATGTTCATGTTTTTAGGTTCAAATGTGTATGGTATGTTTTATTTTATCCATGCTTACCCTTACTGAGCATTTGATCTCACCCTTTTTATGTTTTATTTTCCCCCTGGATTAAAAGAAAGGTTTTAGGTAAGGAAACAAAAAGTGGAAGATCTTTATGGGAGATGTTGAAGATCTTTCACCACGATTAGAAGATTACATTCCAAGTTTCCAAAGACACTAAACTATTACGGTCCTTGTGTGTCTGTTTTTGTTTTGTATTATGTATTCTGCAAAAGTAATGTAATATCTATGTACGTCAAGCTTCGGGTCTCTACAAGAAGATATGCTGAGATCATGCTCTCTTGACTTCCCAGGTATATGGGATCAACACTTTCTATTGGTGGAAGTTTCCTACAAAAATATTTTCCATTATAGTATTCAAATGGATCCATATGAAGAATTATATACAAAGAGATGTTGAACTCTGACTTGTTGGGACAAAGTTGGTGAGAGGAAACTTATAGGCTCATAACTTATTGAAGAGACCACGACAAAGGGAACAACTATAATTTTGGGTAGTTGTGTGTGTCAGTTTTAGCTGCCTCCATTTGGTAGTCGCTAGAAGGGGTATTAGCGGCTGTCAAATGGCAGCCGCTAATACTGAAATAAAATCAGCGGGATTTTACCTGCCTTTTGGTGGAATTTATTAGCATCTACCATTTGGCGGCCGCTAAAGTGTGTATTAGCATCCGCCAAATGGCGGCTCCTAATACTGAAGTAAAAAATCAGATGGATTTTTCCCTCATCTTCTTCAAAAAGACCTGCAACACCACTGCTTCGCCGCCCCCTGCCGCCCCACCCCCGCCTCACCTGCAGCCATCCCGAACACATCAGTGCACCTCTAGTGACCCTATAGTCTCCCCCCTATATCACCCCACCACAAAACGACTCCCCATAACTGACCTGAACCCTCCCCGGCCACCGTGCATCCACCATGGATGGTGAGCCAAGCTGGTGGACCACATTCATGTTGCCTACAACATCACGGACCGAAAATCACATTTTTTGGGGTTGATATTTAGAGAAAATCCAAAAACGTCCGCCATTTGGCGGACTCTAGGAGAATGCTAAAGCCCTTATTTTTAGTAGGGTAGAGACAATCCAAGCCCATATTAAAGTTTCCCAAAGTTGACAAAAGAGTTATGCTGATAACCAGAGAAAGGATTTGGAATTCCAAGTGGGAGATAATGACTTTCTGAAAGTATCTCCATGGAAGGGTGTCTTAAGGTTCGGTAAGAAAGGGAAACTGAGCCCCCAGTACATCAGACCGTTTGAAATTATGGAAAGAATCAGAGTTGTAGCTTACCATTTAACAATTCGTCCAAGTCTCTCCAAAGTTCCTGATGTATTCCATGTGTCATTGTTGAATAAATGCATGTCAGACCCAATGCATGTACTCACCTATGAAGAAATAGAACTGAAACATGATTTGTCATACTGTGAAGAGCCTATCAGGATCCTTGACACAAGGGAGAAAGTATTGAAAAATCAGACAACTCATCTAGTGAAGGTTCTTTGAAAAAATCCGAATATGGAGGAAGTGACATGGGAACATGAGGATATTATGAAGAAGAACCACCCACGTCTTTTTGGTGGGCTTTATAAATGAAAAATGTCGAGTTTGAAATTTCTGAAGGAGGGAATAATGTAGCACCCCAAATATTTTATGGTATGTTTCTCTTAAATATATTCTAGTCATAGCCTGTATTTTCTAAATCACTAAGTTTCTTTGAAACAAAACATGTTTATTTAAGAGATTGTCATAGCTTAGCCATTAAACCTAAATTTTCCACTTGTGTGTTTTGAATTTTGAAAATCTGACATACACAGTTCTGTTCAGGATGATATTTAGAGTCTGATAGAATTAACTTAATTTTTGGTGAATAGTAACCTACCCTTATGAATAGTAACATACCCTTACTAATAGTAACCTACCCTTATAACTAGTAATATGAATATTATGAATGGTATCCATACCCATGAATGTATAAATAAATTTAGGCACCTTTAAAATAAAAATGAATATTTTAAGTGTTTATATTTTTTGATTAAATAATGATTTTAACTAAATATTTAATTAATCATATTTAGAAAATTATTTTTGAAAAATGGACATCATTTTTGGATTATAAATATTAAAAAATTATTAGGGTGTAGTTTTGGTTTTTTTCTAAAATACTTGAATTTTTTATGAATAGTTAAATACCATAATTTACAAAATAAGCTAAATACATCAATTATAGAGTCATGTATGATGTTCTAATGATGTAGGAACAATTGATTTGGATTAACATGATAAAATTACTATTCCTGGTCATGTAAGACCCATTATTTCTTGTCTTGTGGAGAAATAATAAATTAATGAATATAATATAGAGAAATCTCCTCTCCCCTCCACTATATAAACCACCCCTCACCCCTCTTCCTCCCACACCACTAAAGATTCAATCCTTGCCTAAATTCTGCTCAAATATCTCACTAACCTCCTCCAACACGTCCAAGACCTGATGTTCTCACCAAAAGGCCAAAAAGAAAGGCCTTAAAGAGTTTCTCAAGGAGGAGTACTCAAAAGGTGAAGCTCTCTTCCTTTTTCTTTCAATTCCTTTTACAGTTGCATTATTTGGTTCTCTCTTCTCACCTAACCTCATCGAAATTCCATGATAATTCCATCACCATACATGTACTATATTTTTATTATTCTAAACGAATATTTCATCATAATATCTCTTTTACCTTCCTTTTATACTATAAATGCAAACACCGTCTGAGATGTGTTAATTTATCATAATCAAGGAAGATGGGTTTTAAATTTGCATTACTATATTCAGAACTGGTCATGATACCTTTTAAATGGTTTAAAAAGATCATTATATATTTAATTTATCTTTTTTAAGGTTCTGGAATCTTTACACACTCGTAATATGGAATAATAATACAAACCAAGTTCATTGTGCACAAAACCACCAAGCCAAATCCAGGCATTTATCATTAACTTATCGAATGATTCATCCTCATGGTATATAAATAGAATCATTGAAAGATAATTTATATATATTTAATGTCACTAATAATATATATTAATAATTATGGATGTTTAACCACATTTCAAATGAACTTCACTTCATGAATTCAAGTAAACAGATCATGAAAACCAAGGAAGAATATGCTTCCAAAACAACAAAATTGAATCTAATAAACCCATAAAAAAAAGAAATTAATTAACCTAATAAGGTTATACCATATCAATTAAATTTTTATGAAGTTGTGGAAATATTAATTAATGAATCTAAATTTGATTATTCAGGTCGTTAAGAACAATCAAGAACACCTTCGAGCATAAGGTAAGGGACCCTCTCTCTCACTTTTGTTCAGGAATTTCCCCTATGTTGTGCCCTTTTATTTTTAATTCCCAATGATGGGGTATGTTTTAAACCTCTCCCATACATCCCTCATGATATATAAATAATTTGATACCTTTTTATTTCTCATTAATCCCTTACAAGAACACATGTTACCATGCCAAAATGTTTGCAAGGGGTTTTCTCATCTCACCTTCATTTCTGTGAGATTTCTAATGTTCGCCACTTATTTCATGAATATGGGGTATGTTTACTTCCATTTGTAATATAATATCATGATTTTATTTATATTCATTGTATTAAATGACACATTTTATTATTATTATGTTTTGGTCCTATGTTTCGACTAATTACATTGTGGTAAGGAACTTTGTCTCAATTTCCATTTCGTTGTGACTTACTTTGTATTGTGCCTGTAATAATCCTTATGTGGTGTACCTACTACCAATTTGAGATCACCTTTGATTTGAAATTATATATCTATTAAATATCCATATTATTGTATCATGTATATGTTTATTGTCTAAACCATATACCATTTTACATACGGTGTTTATTTGGATTGTTGTTTTAATTGTGGAAGTGTTGATGAATTTTTATCCTCTATT
The DNA here is from genome assembly GCA_963277665.1 of Viscum album. Classification (NCBI taxonomy): domain Eukaryota; kingdom Viridiplantae; phylum Streptophyta; class Magnoliopsida; order Santalales; family Viscaceae; genus Viscum; species Viscum album. The sequence continues at coordinate 1,655,258,160 of OY728125.1, forward strand.
ATATACAGATAATGTAAATGCATATTGATATTATATTGAATCAATGTATAAATAATTATTTGGTTATGCAGTGATGGGCATGTCCCACTATAGCCCCTCTATGCATCGACAGGTCTCATGAGACAATCAGTTTGGTGACAAACCCTTCGAGTTTGTTTCCAAAAATCAGACAGGTTTCTACCCACAGAACTAAATCATTTTAATGCCATTATGGTGTAATGTGATAGATACATTACATCAAATTAAGAATAAATCTCTTTATTCATTATTAGTTATTACAATCAATGAGGTTTTCAATATGACAAAATCAATGGATGCAGTTTCATTATCAGTTTATTAATGGCGTGATTTTTTCATTTATTCACCATGCCCTATTGATTATGTTAAATTGTTTTTGATTCAGTTATTATTGATTCATGATTAATCCATTTTTAACCCTTAATGATCATTTGAGCTCAACCCTTTAATTTTTTTACATTCAACAGGTTATTAAGAGGAGATTATTTACTGAGTTCTGTGGATGCAGTTTTCAGTTTTTGTTATGTATTGTATTTTGTTACCTTTCCAATGTAATTTGAGTTGTATCTATATATCTAGTTTCTTCAATACTACTAAATTGATCATTACTTTGAGATTTCATTACTTCTAACCATTCCAATTTACTTAGTAATGCACCGGCTCCGATATAGAGGGGTCAAGGCATTACCAAAAATAGGGAAAAATGCCTTTAAAATATGGAATATCTCCAACAGTATACTTGTTCAAGTATTTAAGAAGGGTAGATAAAAATTTTAATACACCTCAATAGAAATGTATTTTTTTCAAGAAGGAATAACCTTCATGATTCACTTTATATTTTCTTTAGTAGCTTAAATATCATTCTCTAATTAAACATTGTCCTACACAGGTGACTCTACATCAACATATATTATTTTTTTCTTACAAACAAAGTTTTTCTTCATTAAGTAACAATTACACTAAATATATTCTTTTTTGGGAAATATTAAATCAACCATGAGAGGTATTTTTTCTTGTTGTGATTAAATATATTGGAATTTAATAAAATTTTCATACCTACAATACATTTTTTCAAGATATTTTAATCATATAAACTTCTTTCACATCAAATAAAACTATTTTTTATCTTATATTGTTTATTCAAACTATAACCAAAATATCTCTAAACCCATTTGAATCCAGTTCAATGAACAGAAATATTTTTAATAAAAACTAGACTCTAGATTGATGATATATTAACACTCAATTGATAAATATTCTATAAAAATAGTAGTGAAGGAGAAACATAAACCCCGATTAATAGTAGTAAAACACAACCTCTATCTTGCATTTATATATTCATGAACCAAAAAACTAACTTTATATCCATTAATTTCAAATCAATAAACATAAGCATGAACCATATAAGCTACAAAAAACCCTCTCAAATATGTATCAATGAGATAATGGGCCACTATTGATCTTAATTAGACTAACTACTTAGCCTCCAAATCAACATCAATAAACCTCCAGACTAAATCTTTTAAGTATCAATAACTTTGATTAGAAACATTCATATTCAATATATTCCAACCAATTGGAATCAGGATTTTGATCTCCAAAAAATTAGATTACTAGCCTCGCTATCAGTTCTAAAATAAATAATAGAATCCCTTGAACTACATTTTCTTGAACCCAGAAATTATCTTTCCTTCAATAATAATAGATTTGATGAAATTGAACCCTTCATATCTCAATTTATTTTTGGAATTTTAGTAACTCTCTATTTAAATATTATTTATTCACTAGGATCTAAAAATCCATAATGTGTATAAAATTATCAATATATCAATGGTAGAGATCCTATGATGATTTATTGAGTGGATTAAAGTGTTGCAGGATACCCATACCCTCTAGTCCAGTATTGTACTCATTTAACCCTTAATATTTATATACATTGGTCTCATTTGGAAATCCTATATCATTTCTTCTATGTATATCCTTAATAATATATATTTACATAAATTAAAATATGAAAAAACTTTAGGAATTAATAGTTAAAATAATTATATAAAACAAATTAAAATTATTAACAAAATATGATTCATCCATTAAATTCAAAATATTTAATGAATGTAAAATATCACAAATTTCTAATAATTTATATTAAATTCTAAATATATATCTTTTTACATGAAATCATAAAAATATGAAATAATTTATTCACCAAAAAATAGAGGAAATATTGAAAATTTATTTAAATTTGAGATAAGATCATGAAATGAGAGATTTACATAATGAATTACAAATTAACTAAATAATAAAACCATGATTTATCATATGATTTAATTAACTAGAGTATCATATGTATTAGGATTGGGGTCTTAGGGAATTGGTGGAAGATTATTCTATAATATATAGAATAATTTTAAATTGTTAGGAAGGAACTTCATCTTTTTAAATCAATGAGAGATATTTATTCCATTAAAATTGTAATGTTTTTTAAGTATTGGTTTATGATGTTAAATGATATTTTATCCATATTATATGTTATTCCTTGGTATAAAATAATTTTAATTATTGGAATAAAATATAAATAAATTGAAGAGACTACATAAAAATGGATGAATAATCCCTAGAGTGTGAATAAATTCATTATCCAAAAGGGATTGATCCACCCACACTTATATCTATAGAGTTATCTGTGAAAGTATCCATAGAAGATTTTACAAGGCCATGGTCAGATGTAAAATAATTTATCCAATGTTACCTTTAGAAAATACTGGAAGAATTTAAATAGAGTAATAAAAATATTTTCAAAGTTATTAAAATTGATTGGATTACCTTATTATTTATAACAATAAATTTATGTGAATTAATGTGATCCAAAATCAATGAGTCTTATAATAATTTCATTAAATTTATTGAAGATATAAAATTTTGAATAAATATGAAATTATTTAGTTCTTATTCAAATTTGATTTGAGATACAATTATTTTGACTGACCCCATAATAATTAATTTAAATTTTCATTTTATTTTCATTTTTTATTTTATAATATATATATATATATAATTTTACTAAATATAAATATAAATAATTTTTGAAAATTACTTTAGAAATATATTATTTTGAAAAATAGATCTTCAAAAAGAATATATTTATATGTAAGTAGATTTGGAAAGTTTATTCTAACTTTCAATGTATGACTATCTATAATGCTTCTTTTAGTTTAGTTCATAAATCCAAATCTAATGGGTTTTGTGGGACAAATTTTAAATATTTAGTTAATAAAATTATATTTTAATGCAGGTTATGTTTTACAGGGCCTATAAAATAAAAAAGAAACAAGTGATAACCAACCCTAATATCATTATATATAGGCCAATAAATACATGTGGTTGAACAAAGAAAAAGGAAAAGATAGGCTTAATCCTAACCCTAAAAATATGAATATATACTCAAACTGTTTTTTATAAACCCCCTGATTCCTTTTAGAAAGTCAAGGTGGTGTAGTAAAAGAGGGGAAATTCTCTATTCTATCTCATTAAAATAATGATTGATTTCAAGAGAATGGTTATAGAAATGTGAACTGATATTTACAGGGGGAAAATACATTGATACATTTTTTGGATGATATGAAGGAGATTAATTTTCAAGTTAGAGTCATTAACCAGCATGGACACCACTTTCTGGGAAGATAAAGGTAGGGAATGAAATATTTTTATCTGTAGTGTGCATGATTTATTATATATTTATTGGATCTTTGTATAATTTCTAAAACATATTTTTGAAATATAACCCATTAATAATAAACATGTAGTAGAGAAATGATATCACAAAATAATGTTAGCAGTGTAATAACGAAGATAGAATTTTCTCCAATGACACCATAGAAAGAGTGCCACAAGTCCTAAAACATGCCTCCCTATATGATTGAGGTTTCTGACTAGCGATGAGAGTACAACACTAATGAATGGAAGAATACACTCATTGTATCATCATATATAATAACATATAAATATCTATGTAATCATAAACTTCAAAGTAAGAACAATAATTTTTCATGGATAACCAACCATTAACAATATATAATATCTATGTGCTATAAGATAATGATATGAATTCCCAAAACTCACACATAAATCACATAGATCATCTAAAAGAATGATTAGATAAAAAATAAATAGAATACAAACAATGGGTATTCAACTATTAATTCCCATATCCCTCCTCATAACAGTCTCCCAAATCTTCACCAAGCTTCCCCATATAAATCTCCCATATATGTTATCACCTAAATTTGATTATGAAAATATATATGTGTACCAGGGTTGTTCATGTAAGGTGTGATAAATAATATTAGTAGGGAATCAACAATATATTTCTATAGATATATCAAAATATGAAATGTGTGTATGATAAAAAAATAAATAGAAAACACACAGGAATATATATCAGGTCCTCATGTGCTAATCCGTACACCAAAATTATTGATCTCACATGTTCTATCCAATTATGATGGTTGTAGTCATTTCAGAATACAACTGAGCCCATTACCTATCACCCAAGTTATGGGCCTACAACTATGCCTCATCCACTACCAACTCACTCTGGGTTGGGTCTCTTTATATATATTGATCATATGTACAATATCATACCCCAAAATCTCACTTAGGGGGAGATTTCATTCCACATATCATACAACATCTCACACTACATCCCTCTAACTTAGTATGTGGTAATTTTTCTCTTAACATTCCACATATCATACCACCATCATCTCACCTAGGTTGATGTCTCATACCATATCTCAATCTATGTCACAAAATTTGACCCTCTCACTTAGGGTGAGGTTCAAAATCTCATCAAACAACACATCATATTCCATTTCACATACCATGGCCCTCTTAGTTAGGGTGAGGTCTCATAACCATATAATGAATCAACACCTTCTCACTTAGGGTAACCTATTCCAGAACCATCACACCCTGGTTTATGGTTTATAAATACATCCTGGACCAACACCTTCTCACTCAAGTTGGTCCACGGCCACACAATGTCACTCAGAGTGGTTCCTTGTATCATGTATCATCATCAAATATAAAAAAAATTAGGGAACAAAGATAACCACAATTATGAAAACTTTTTCCATTGAAAATCACTTGATTGGGACCTAATATGCACCTACACACTACTAGAGGATACCCTAAGACATAGATAATTGTTAATCACCCCAACACATATCACTATACTATATAACTTTAACCCTAAATCATGATCATAAAACATATCATGAGGATTCAATATCCCTTAGGTGACAATTCACCCACAACTGATCTTGTCTCCCACACTTGGGTACACCCATACACAATATCCCTCTTGGGATTCACCTAGCCTATAAGGCCACACTAAACTCAAATCATCATCCTTACTTACATTTCCAGTACACATGATATAACCCCAAGGAATACTAGGACCTAAATAAAATTTCAACACCTTCCACTCCTTGTGCCTATAAGGAATATAAGGAGTGGGCACACATAAACTACTCAGAGGATTCACTTTTTAAAGGTTATGTTATCCACTCCAAACACCCACCATGACCTAGGTATAAGTCATCCCGGATATTCCTCAAACATTAACCAACCCGATGACCAAGCCATAACTAATTCCCATTAATCAAACACTAATTAAACTAGAAATGGAATCCCCCTTAAGGATAAGTCCATTTAAAACAAATATGACTCTCTAGAGAGATTATTTAAACATAAGAAAACAAAAAAATCATCTTTTAATCCCTAAAAAAGGATTTTAAGTTCTATAAGTTACACTAGACTCACTTCCCACTTGATAAAAAAATCACTCCACTCTCTTGAACCTCTATTTAAAGACCCAGTCACACGAGAGACTGTAAATCCTCACCCGCTGCCTTTATGTAGTTCATTCGTCACTAGTGGCATGATTACCAATCACAAAGGGTTTCATTGGACCCATATAGAGGGTACAAACCAAGGAATCATATCTACATGAGATACTATAAGATCACCAATCCATACAAATCATGATTAGTTCATAACAAGGAGGATTAGCCTTTCCTATACCACACTCAATAACTCACCTACACAGTCACTAAAATTCAAAGACCTTGAGCCCATGGTATGCACATGAACATCATTTAGAAACACATAGAATCTAGTGAAATATAAAAGTAAGTTCCTAAATTAGTTTCATAAATGTTAAACCATATGATATAGAATATTGGTTCATCCTCATTCACATAAAATTGATAAATCAAACAATAAATCCCTAAAATAGGTTTTATACTAAAATAACGATGAAATGTAAAAAATAGTGAGAGTGAACATAGAGAATACCTTAGATTGAATAAGAGAAAAATCTTGATTCTAATGGTTCACCAATATATTGAGAGGTGGTACACTGAGAACTAATAGAATGAGAAAAGTTGGAGGGGAGAAAGAGAGATATGGGGAGATGGGAGTGTCGATTCGAGTGGATCACCAATTGGGTAGGATCTCTCCTCATGAAACAATAAAAAAATTTAAAATAAAATTTTCAAAAACCCTCTAGGATACCACTGGGAACCTAATATCACCCTTGGGGGTAGCAGTATTTTTCAAGTCTCACCATGTACCCATTAAAAGGCCATCAGGTACCTAATAGAACTCTAGGTGGTTCATGAGAACTATTTTACACACCAAGTGTTGGGAATAACCTTATCAGGTACCCAATGGTTCTACTGTAGTTGAAACACTACCCACCACTATCTTAACACTCCCTAGAACACCTCAAGCACTATCCAAACACTCAATTATGCATAAACACACTATCTATAGGAATAAAAAATCTCTGATTTCGGATTAGATCCTAAATTCTAAAAAAATCCTACTAAAAAGTTCAAAATATTAATTCCTCCAAAAAAACGACCCAAAAATTCAGGGGTCATTTTAAACTCTCCACCAAGGGGTTTTAAATCCTTGATAAGCATATAAAACAATACCCTAATTCTAAATCCATCCACCATAACCTAACACCATTGTTAATTACTGATTTTGGACTAGATTGCATCAAATAATTCACTATCGCATCCATCAAAATTCAATTTTTTACCAAAAAACATATATATCAATTCTAAACAAACATATAACATTTATTGAACAACATATTCAATGTGAAACCCATCTCACTTCACCTAAATACATATAAAATTGTTGTTCATATATCTCATACATAGAATTTCCTCAGAACCAAATTGGCCTACCATATTATCAAATTCTATACTGATCATGACGCCTCAACCCAATAGATATCATTTAAACACATAATAGCTACTAAAACGTTCATCAAAACATCAGTTCACACCTTGAGTACCCAATATAAAATCCTAAAATAGCCAATTCCTAGATCCTAATACCAATCATGGTTCGGAGTTAATTCATTAATCATATCCAGGATCCCTGATATAAGAATAAAAATCTCTCTTGAGTACCATTATACTCAATATCCATGATACTCCCATCACGATCATCCAATTCCAACCCACTTTCTTTTCTAGATAGACCAATGGAACCAACAATTATAGATGAATAATCAACCAATAATTCCCAGGGAACCTAATAACAAAAGTGATATTCCCTAAATCCAATTTACATATAATTATTATAGATATATCATATAATACTGTTAAATGATTAATAATATTGTATGATATACTATAACACTCTATGATTGATGGGTATCTGAATAATAATTTTTGTTCTCCCTGATGTCATTTTATATAAACTACCATTTATGAGTTGTTTCATATGATGAAACATATGAGAGTTCATTGTATTCATCCAAGGGTTTCATTAAAAAAATAAGGAATTTACTAATGAGTTAAAATGAATGAGTAAATGTAAGTTCACATGAGAGGTGTTCACGAGGGTATTGTAGAGGTTCCTAGTACCATGTGATGGATTTGTTCTTTCATATTCAATCTTGAAAAAATTTATCCTCTCTAAATCTCACTTCATCAATCATATTTTTTATAGTGATGTACTATCGTACTTTTGATGAATGGATGATCCCACTCATGCAAATAGTGATTCAGTTTCAACTTATTGATACCTCTGAAGGAGGAATATCATACAATTTACTCTATTGTAATCTTTATCAATCATGGATGAAGATAAATATGATTACCATCTTTCGTATAAGGTTCAATGGTATATTTATTTTATTTTTTATGTTAGATTTTAATTATCTATTATGATAAGACTTGGTTTTGCTTTTTATTTTTCCTCCAATATGTTTATAAATAGTTACTAGATCCTATAAAATGTAGTTGTGGTATTAGAGCATTACCATGACTTTAAATTCATGAAATCATTTTGAGAAATGAGGATTTCACAGTCATATTATAGGTGTTATCCCTATATTAAAATATAATTAATAATTTTTTTTCTATCTGGTTGAGTCAAGACTTGTATCATGGGATTTCATGAGCAGAGATTTAGTACAAAACACTTGGTTTTATATTAATCATAACTGTAAAGACCCAGATATTCCATGTAATTTTTTTAATTAAATGGCATTATTACCCATCTGGAAAAATTGACGACATGTGATTCTGAGGCCCGGATAGTCCTAAAAGAAATTTTGAACTTTTTTTAAGATATGTTGACTGAACGTGTAGGCGTGAACTTCTATATTTTGAACTGGTGCTCAAATTAAAAATCGGAGGTCATCGTTGAACTCATAGCACCCAGATTCACTTAAGGGATGCTTAACTTTGTTCAAAAAAAGTCAAATGGAAAAATTAATTTTTCATACTTTCGGAAAAAAACAATAAAATAACTTAAGTAGTTATTTTATTATTTTTGAAATAGTTGATCGGTGAATGGTGTAACCGTAGTGTAACGTCGGGCAATAAACGTGGGCTTTTAATGACTTGAACCTGTCGTTGTGTAACCACAACGCTTATGGTATATTAGGTTAATTAATTATGAATCAATAATGAATCATAATAATGATCCAACATAGGAGGTTCTTATTTTATTTAATCAAATCATTGGCGTGAGTTTTGTGAACCCATGGGAGGACTCTTGATGAAGTGCTAGTGACATTTCCCTCCAACAAGGAATGGAGATTTGATGAACTTCGATGTACGAAAATGTAATGATACCTTATTCTCCTTCTATAAGAGAACCCAACGTATTCAAGGTAGGGGGTAAAAATTGTTTATGTGTTTAAATGTTTTCCTCTTCCCCGTTCTTGATTAATACGAAGGACATGGATCAACCAACTAACGGGTTGATCCGCTACTCATTCATTTTTAAGGGAGGTTGTCGCAGAGATTCATTTTGGGGTTTTATTAAATCTTTTGATGATTATTGTTTCACCCACATGTTATAATCCTAATGTGGAGGGCGTGGGCCAACTCGAAAAAATATAAAACTCCCCACTGAACATGTTCTTAGTGCATTCTTTATGGGGAAATGTTCAATTTGACAGCAATGTGAATCTGAAGGCCACACAATAAAGGGGGCATCCCAGGAGGCCCATAGGTGTAGATGGGAATAGTATCGGACCACCAGAGCTTCACTGGTGGCCCGCAAAAGTGCCACCAGCGTGGCGACCGATGCTCGTTGTCCACAAAGAGGTGGTGGTGCCCATTTTACCACAGATAACAGGGGTGGGCTGCCGTGTCTAGGGCGGACAGCGTGCCGCAGAGGAGACTCTGTGGATCCAGTCATGGCGAAGGAGGACCTGTGCCCGCAGTTGCATCCCTAGACCAGTCCACTAGACCGGTCATCCGAAGGGGGTTGCACCAGCATGGTGCTACCAGTTGAAGACTGAACGAATATAAGTCCATTCAGTGGGGAGCTGGGACTGTGCCCAGTCGGTGGACCGGACCAGGTCCAGCCATTCCGGGCCAGATCTAGCTGGTTCGGGCTGAGCCCAACCAGTCTGGACCGGGACCAATGATCTGGGTCGACTCGGGGGAGTCAAACTCGAGTCAGACCCGGGCCTGGTTGGGTCGGCCCAAACCGGGTCGGACCAGACCCAGACCCAGTTACACTTAATGGGCCATAACTCCTAAAACTGATGTACTTTTGAAAAACCACTTGCATTGATGGAATCCTTAGACTGATACGGTCCTTTTGAGATACTCCACGTGGGTTTTGGAGAATTTTTGAGTACAATCTAGTTGGATTGTACTCAAATCCAACCAGTACCTCGGCACTAAAATGCCTATAACATACAGACCGGGAAGACGATTGATGCATCGTCTTTCAAGTTGGAAGCCTTACTAAAAGACTCTCCTTTGGGTAACTTCTATGTGAGACTTCTTAGTGGTTGAAATACAACCAATGTCTTGTGGAGAAGATCCTCCGGAAATCAAGCATGCTTGGTACGGGAATCCGGTGACTAGCTATGAGGTGAAGAAAGAATTGTGATCCTCTATGGGTTAGCACCTAGCGATCCTCTGAGTGGGTCAACACTAAGAAATCTACTATGGGTCATCACCTAGAGATCATCTGAGTGGGTCATCACCTAGTGATCCTTTGAGTGGGTCAGCACCTAGCGATGCTCTATGGGTCAGTACCTAGCGATCCTCTGTGGGTCAGCACCTATCGATCCTCTTTGGGTTAACACCCATAGTACTTGTGCGGTCTAGCAGAAAAAGAAACTCAATAGAATAATATGATCTAACTTTATGAATAATTCTATTTATTCATGTACCTTATGTTTTATACCAGGTTTGAGATGAGACTTTTCTTGTTCTTTGTGATTGGGATCATGCTTTTTGATTTTTCCTTTGTGGAATTCTAGGAGACCTTAGGGGATCTTGAGGTCCCTACTGGGTATTTTTATACTCACCCATGCACGGTATTTTCCTGTACCTTGTTATGTCTTGTCCTGACGATAAAAAACTTTGACCGAGGCTAGGGATCTAGCACTAGACGGTGCACTGAGGTGATAGGTTGACGTGGAGAGATGCAGTGACGAGTTGTACCTACCCTTCATGTAGAATCCTTGGAGGACAACTTCAGGAGATATTATTTTCCTTTCCACTATATTTTTATATTATTTGGGTTTGTATTCTGGCACATTCTACTTTAGTTAACACTTTTAATTTTAGCAGTTATACTATGTGGTTTGTTCTTGTTGCGTTCTTGGTCTGTGTGTTTGTAGGTTTCAAGGAAATGTCTTCCCATTATAGGGATATATCTTTCCGGTGCTAGTCACCAACCCCTAGCCTATGGAAGGTGGTCTTGGGGTAGTCATAGAATGGGCCTTAGGGGATGGGTCATGACAAAGTGGCATCATAGGGGTCGGTTCTACCAAAATAACTAAGAATCTATGTCTTCAATGGAGAAATATTGTTAAGTGTCTTGAGTCTGGGTTTTAGTTTGGGGAGTCCAGTGTTGGTGCGGAGACTGATGTATCCACACACCAGGACCCTGAATTCCGATTTCTGACTGGGTACACGAAATGACTGTTTGCATGTGTTTTGAAAATGCAGTTTTACTTTTGATCTTTTTGAGTCAGTTCGCCAGGTATAACTTATTGATCATGGTGTAACTGTTTCTTTATAGGATGTCACCAGCTAGATAGCCAAAAAGGATTACACTGAGTGATCATGATGAAGACCCACCGAGTAATGTGGCTTTAGTGCAGGTCCCTCTTTCAGTGATAGTACATTCAGGTGGTGTACCAGCAGCACCACCACTCGTAGGGCAGTAGTTTACACCATCCCTACCTACGGACTATGCATGTCGACTGAGTGCATTTAATGAGTTCCAGAGACAGAGGCCTCTGAAGTTTTGAGGAAAGACTGATCTACAAGCAGCTGAGGACATTCAGGAGGCTGTGGAATGATTTTTTATCCTAGTTGGGACACCAACAGACCAGATGGAAATCCTAGATTCTAGTTTATTCCAGAGCATAGTAGGGAGATGGTGGATCCTGGCACTCCAGTTTCATGATGAGGCCACCCTCACATGGTTGTACTTTGAGGGAATCTTCAAGGAAAAGTTCATTCCAGCAACTTTATGCTTTGTGCATATTCAATATCTACTGCACTTATAGTGGGGTAGACTGATAGTGGCCTAGTACTCGGTGAGATTCACTGACCTATCTCGCTACTCCACTAACATGGTGCGATACCCTTTCTTCTAGGCCGAGACCTTTGAGCAGGATCTCTGACGAGAGATCATAGCATCAATGATATCATTCAATATCCCAAAACAGGCAGGAGTTCTTGAGAGAGAAATATTGGTGGTGATCTTCCTTTCTGTGCAGGCACCGACATCGAGAGTCAACACCGGATGACATGTAGCTGAGTCATCTATAGCAGCCAGTAAGCAGATGACGCAGAGACCCAAGTGGGATAGACCTTCTGGAGGATGACCCCAGGGTGCAGGGTCGGAGGTGTAGAGATTGCAAGGTAGAGGAGTTCATTTTAGGACAAGAGTCTGTTACTATGGAAGTGGACAAAGGAACATGGATCGCGACTATCTGACTCCCCGCGTGGACGATCAACAGAAGGTAAAGGGACCACCAAGTCAGCGACAGAGGTTTGAGTGAGGAGGTATACAGGGCGGAAGACATAGAATATGAGCAGGCTATATAGTAGGTGGTGGGTGAAGATTTGAGATTCTACTGCCACCACCCCCAGGTGATCCACCCCGACCATAGGGAGTAGGTGGATAGGGATAAACTCAGCTACATGCAGCTGAGGCCTACGACCATGATTCTCTAGAGATGATTTGAGGTACGATCTGTGTCTAATCCACACTAGATGAATTTATTATAGACATAGGTTCCATTCACTCTTTCATTATCACGACTCTCGTTTGGAGCTCGGAGATTATGATGGAGTCGTTGGATCGATCCTTACGATTAGAGACTTATACGGCAAAAGATTCGAGGATTACGCACTAGTGCAGGCAGGGTGAGCTCAATCTAGGAGGTGAGATCTTTGGCTATGATATCCTAGTATCAGCGTTGAAGCCTTATGATGTCATCTTGGGTAGGGACTATTTTTCCACAGTCCATGCTCAGATCGACTGTTTTAGGCACAAAGTGCGGTGTGACTGTATTTATGGGACCAGTTTTTCCTTCACCAACGAGAAGGGAACCTTCACAACTTAGGATGGACTATCTTATAGAAGGTTATAACCGATCACTCAATAGTTGGCTAGCCTTACCGTTAGAGCAGTTGATGAGAGTAGTCTGAGCTATCAAGTAGTGGTAGACCAGTATGTTGATGTCTTTCCTAATGATGTTCTAGGACTACCTCCTCATAGAGAGGTATAATTTTACATCAACTTTTACCCCAAGATGTCACTGATATCTACACTAGCATATTGGATGGCCCTCATGGAGCTTCATGAGTTGAGGGTATAGTTGGAGGACTTATAGAGAAAGGGGTTCGTAAGACCTAGTGTCTCTCCATGGGAAGCCCTGATTTTGTTCTCCAAGAAAGAAGATGGAAGTTTGAGGCTTTTCGTCGACTATTGGTGCCTGGACTAGGTGACTGTGAAGAAAAAATATCCACTCTAGAGGATTAATGATCTCTTCGATCAAATGAAGGGATATCGGTGGTTTTTGAAGATAGACCTCAGATCTGGCTATCATGATCTCAGGGTACAGGATGAGGGCCTACCAAAGACATCCTTCAGATTCTGGTATGGCCACTATGTGTTCTTGGGGATTCCTTTAGGAATGACTAACGCTCTAATGGTGTTCATGGGGCTCATTAACAGGATCTTCCATCCTTACCTTGATCACTTCATGGTGGTTTTCATTGACGATATCTTGTTATACTCAGTGTCAGAGGAGGAGCATGCTATGCATCTGCAGATAGTTGTGGAAACATTCCAAGGGAACGAAATTTATGGAAATATCTCAAAGTTCCAGTTTGGGATACATGATGTCCACTTTATGGGACACTTTATCACAGAGGCTGGAGTTGTAGTGGATCCGATGAAGATAGAGGCAGTGGTTTCTTGGGAACCCCCCAAGAGTTGGACTGAGGTGCAGAGTTTCCTGGAAATGGATGGGTACTATTGTAGATTTTTATCCAACTTTTTTCATACTTTCAGCACCCTTTCATCTTTAACAAAGAAGGGGAAACCCTTTTTATGGACAGAGTAATGAAAGCATGGTTTACAGAAGCTGATTAAAATATTGACGTGTGTCGATATCTTGAGGTTACCAGGAGAGGGAATTTAGTATTTAGTCTACTGCGATGCATAAGGGACTAGATTGGGATGTGTCCTGATACGAGAGCAAGCGGTGATCACCTACAACTCACGAAAGTTGATACAAAATGAGAAGAACTAGGCTACCCATGACCTGGAGTTGGAAGCATGGGTCTTTTCCTTGAAGATGTGGCAGAACTACTTGATGGGTGAAAAATTTACCATCTACATCGATCACAACAGTCCCCGGTATATCTTCTCACAGAAAGACATGAACTTGAGACAACAGCGATGGCTGGAGTTCCTCCAAGACTATGTCTTTGAGATAGTTTACACTCTTGGTAAGGGGAATATAGTAGCAGACACACTCAGCAGAAGGCATGGTTTACAGCTTCTGAGTGAGGCGATAGAGCAGCTTGTTTCATTGTAGATATCCTTTATGGATAGTGATGGAGCAGCTTAACTCAAGTCTATGACAGTCACTCCACCACTCCTTCAGCAAGTCATGGAGGTACAACTTCGGGACACTGATTGCAAGGCCCAACGTGCTCAGATATCATTAGGATGGGATCCTGAAGGATTTTCTGAATGTGGGGAGCACTTCATACTTTTAAGAGGATGTATCATGGTACCAGTAACTCTATGAGAGGATGTGTTGAGGGAGTTCTACACATCTCCTTTAATGGTATATCCTGGTGTGGAGAAGGTGTATCAGGACCTCTAGAATTAGTACTGGTATCCAAGGATGAAGAAAGTAGTAGTATAGTTCATTTCATGATGCCTCACATGTTAGAAAGTGGAGGCTGAGAATCAAGTTCCAGAAGGCTTAACACAACCACTAGAGGTACCCAAATAGAAGTGGGATTATATCTCTGTGGACTTTGTAATACGACAACCACGTACGTCCAGAGGCCATGATTCCATCTGGGTGATTGTTGACTAACTCACCAAATCGTCCCACTTCCTACCCATCTGATATTAGGGATCTATAGAGGGATTGAGATGCCTCTATGTACAGGAGATTGTATGGATTCATTGGGTTCCATAGACAATCATTTCAGATTTTGACACTCTTTTTACATCTCAGTTGTGGAAGGTTTTGCAGGAGGTGTTCGAGACTCAACTGAGCTTGAGCACCACCTTTCACCCTTAGACATGTGGTCAGATAGAGCAGACCACATAGAAACTAGAAGACATGCTACATTATTGTGTCCTTGATTTAGGTTGTAGTTGGGAGGATCACTTTCCCTTGGTGTATTTGGTATATAACAACAGATATAATTCCACCAATGGCATGAAACAGTTTGAGACCTTGTACGAGTGACCATGAAGATCACCTCAAGGCTGGACAGACCCAGGGGAGTCTGGTTGAACTCTTATGTCGACATGAGACATAGACCCCTAGAGTTTGAGGACTATGGTCATGTTTTAATTTGGTTCCCACCTCGACGAGGATTGAAAAGATTTGGATGGGGTGGAAAGTTATCTCTGTGGTTCATCGGACCTTTCTAGATTCTTAGTAGAGTTGGAAAGGTGGCATACAACATAGATCTTCCCCAGAGATGCACAGGGTGTACGATGTTTTCCGCATGAATAGTTGAGGAGATACGTGAATGATCCATCACATGTCATCGACTGGGGATAGCTGGACATTGACGATGGGGAAATTTTGTGAAGTTCCCAGTGGAGATGGAGGATCGATAGGAGTGGGTCCTTCATTGATGTTTGATACCTCTGGTGTGAGTTCAGTGGTAGTATGGGAACCTCTAAGAGAGAACATAGGAGGAAGAGTCATAAATTCATGCTCAATACCCCAATTTGTTTTCTTAGCCTTTTTTGTGGATTTCAGTGACAAAATACAATAAGGTTTGGAGAATATAAATACCCTAAAACTCCATGTAATTTTTTTAATTAAATAGAATTATTACGAGTCTGGGAAAATTGACGACACATGATTCTGAGGCTTAGAGAGTCCAGAAAATAATTTTGAACATTTTTAGGGTACATTTAGTAAATGTGCGGGCACAAATTTTTATCTTTTGAACCAGTGATCATATTAAAAATATGAGGGAACCGTTGAAATCGTAGTACCAGGATTCACTTAAGGAAATCTTAACTTTGTTCTGAAAAAGTCGGATGAAAAAGTTAATTTTTCAGACTTTCGGAAAAAATAATAAAATAACTAAATAAGTTATTTTATTCTTTTTTCAATAGTTGAACGACGAATGGTGGGACCCTAGTGTAACTTCGGGCAATAAACGTGGGTATTTTAATGAATTGAACCTCTCATTGTGTAACCGCAACACTTGTGGTTTATTAGGTTCATTAATTATGATTCATAAATGAATCATAATAATAAACCAACATTCGAGGTTTTTCTTTTATTTAGTCAAATCGTTGGAGTGGGTTTTGGAAACCCACAAGAGGACTCTTGATAAAGTTCCAACGACATTTCCCTCCAATAAAGAATGGAGATTCAACTAACACTGATGAATGAAAATGCACATTGAAATTCTTCTCCTTATGTAAGAGAACCCAACGTATTCAAGATAGGGGTTAAAATTTTTTATACGTTTAAAGGTTTTCTTCTTCCCCATTCTTGATTAATATGAAGGGCGCGGATCAACCAACTAACGGGTTGATCACCGACTCGTTAATTTTTGTGGGAGGTTGATGCGGGGATTCATTTTGGGGTTTATTAAATATTTTTATGATTATTGTTTCATCGACATGTTATAACGCTAATGCGGAGAGCATGGGCCAATCCAAAAAAATCCTAAACCATGCACCAAACTTGTTCTTGGTGAGTTCTTCATGGGAGAATATTCAATTTGATGAAAACGTGAAACCGAAGGCCACAAAGAAAAGCTGGAATCCTGGGAGGCCCATAGGTGCAGATGAGAAGAGAATCAAACCACCGGAGCTTCATTAGTGGCCCACGGAAGTGCAATCGGCACAGCGGTGGCTGGCTCTTGCCGGCTGCAAGGAGGTAGCGATTCCCACAAGATCCACGATGGACTGGGTCGTCCGGCCTACGTCGACTATGTCGAGGGACAGCAGTGCGCCACAGAGGGGACTCTGTGTCTCTAGTTGCAGTGAAGGAAGACCGGCGCCCACTGGCCCCACCATATACTGGTTCTCCAGACTGGTCAACCAAAGGGGGCGACACCAGGCTGATACTGTCGGTTGAAGACCGAATGAACATAAGTTCATTCATTGGGGAGCAGGGACCGCGCCCAGCTAGCGGCCGCGCCCAGTAGGTGGACCAGACCAAGTCCTATCGATCCAAGCCAGATCTAGCTGGTCTGAGTTGGGCCCAAATGGTCTGAGTCGGGCCTAGCGAGATGGGTCAGGCGACCCCGAATGGGTCGAGTTAGTCCAACCAGGTCGGACCGGACCTAGACGCAATTTAATCCAGTTATGCTTAAAGGTCCATAACTCCTAAACCAAACATCCATTTGAGGAACCGTCTATGGTGTTAGAAACCATAGGACGAGGAGTCACTTTTTGAGATAATATACTTGGATTTTGGATAAAGGTAGAGTATGGCCGATTTGGATCGGACTCGAATCCAACTGGGCCCTTGACACTAAAATGCCTATAACTTACAGACCGGGCGTCCGATTGATGCATTGTCTATCACATTGGAACC
Source organism: Viscum album (assembly GCA_963277665.1). Lineage (NCBI taxonomy): Eukaryota > Viridiplantae > Streptophyta > Magnoliopsida > Santalales > Viscaceae > Viscum > Viscum album. The sequence continues at coordinate 1,655,276,026 of OY728125.1, forward strand.
CTTATAACAAGAAGGTAATTTGGGTTACTTCTAAGTGGGAATTCGTGGAGGTTGAAATATGGTCGATGGATTGTGGAGCGGATCCTCCGAAAATCAAGCGTACTTAGAGCGGGAATCTAGTGGCCAGATGTGACGTTTAAAAAGAATAGAGATCTTCTGTGGGTCAGAACCTAGTGATCCTATGTGGGTCATCACCTAGTGATCCCTTGATTGGGTCAGCACCCAATGATTATCTGAGTGGGTTAGCACCTATCGATCCTCTGTGGGTCAGCACCTAGAGATCCTCTGTGGGTCAGCACCTAGTGACCATGTGTGATCTAACAGAAAAAACCACTTGACAGAACAATATGATCTAGATTTTTGACTAATCATCTTTATTTAGGTGCATTAAGTTGTTTACCTGGTTTAAGCTGAGTCTTTTATTATGATTTGTGATTGGGATCATACTTTTTGGTTTTTATTTTGTGGAATTCTTGGAGACCATTGGGGTCTCGAGGTCCCTATTCGGTATTGTTATACTTACCCCTACATGGGCTTCGCCCTCACCTTATTGTGTCTTGTGAAGAGAATGTACATCTTTGACTGAGGTTAGGGAGCCTGGAATAGACTGTTCACAGAGGTGACCAGTTGACATGGAGAGCCGTAGGGATGCATTTTACCTCCTATATAGGTAGGATCCTTGACCAAAAACATCAGGATCTGTTTTTTCCCTTTCGAATATATTTTAATTTTAGTTGGGTTTGTATTATGGCCCATTCTTCTTTAGTTCACACATTTACTTTCAACAATTATACTACGTGGTTTGTTCTTTTTGTGTTCCTAGTCTATGTGTTTGTAGGTTTAAAGGCAATGCCTTCTCATTTTAGGGATATGCCTTTCTGGTGCTAGTCTCCAACCCCTGGCCTATGAAAAGTGATCTTGGGGGTATTCACAACATGGGCCCCGGGGGACGGGTCATGACAATAACATAAAACTCCCATATATTGTATCTTATGATTAATTTTATACTATAGTTTTAAAAATCAAAGACTTGTATTGATTTCTTGATATCGATGTGAATTGTAAAATATGATTAATACATAATAATTCTTACCAATACGTAAGGTTATTTCAGAAATGTATAGTTTTTTCCTTTGTAAAAAATATATGTATGAAATCCTTATGCATCACATAAGGTTTTTCCCTTCATGGAAAAAGTTTCTAACATATAAAAATAATTATGTATGAATAACATGTGCAATGCATAAGGTTTTTTTGATCAGATACTATGTTAAGAATATCATTCATAAAGTATGACTTAAATTATTTAAGCACTAAGCTCTATATATCATTTCCTAAAATTATTCTTAATTAATTATGATTCATGATGAAAAAATTTATTTTTCTTAGAATTCATTTTTGAATTGAATTATATGATTTACAAATTTTTTATAAATTATTATAAAAGTTATAATGAGATATTTATTAATTTATAATGGTTTTTATAACATAATTAATTTCAAAATATTTTTAATTAAATAATTAAATGTTTCTGAAATATTTATTAATAAATATTCTATAATATTAAGGGTTAATATTAATAAAAAATTTCCCCAATTATAGTTCAAGCCTTATTATATAGAAAAATAATATTTAAAAATTTAAAGGGTAGTATATAAAGTGTTTATAAATCATAAAATAAGGATAAATTGAAAGTGTTTATATTTTAAGTTTATAAATTGTTCCTAATACTTAATTAGAATTATTAAAATTAATTACCTTATTTATGATATAATTTAGCCACATCAAAAGAGTTTAGATGTTTAATTTTATCTATGTTTAAATAATGTTAAGTGTGTGATATTTATATTTTTTAAAATATTTACATAATAGTGATAGAAATATAAAATATTTATAATTCATGTATTATAATTTATTTAATGGGATATAGAAAATAATGAATAATATTAAGGATTTTATATTTTGAAATGAATATAAAGTGGTTACATTAAATTTTATATAATATTCTTAATAAATAACTAAAATTATACAATGTTTACAATTATATTTTACATTTGTATTTTTATGTATGCTTTAGTTTTTTTGAAAAAATTATTCATGTAAAATTTTGAAATTCTATATTACATTCTAGGAATGACAATATAAGATTTAGTTTTCATCTATGGTAACCTCAATTTGTAATTAAATATATCATATATAATTTAGTTATTGAATATAAGTTTATAAATATTAGGTATTAGAGTTTTGAGAAAATTTCCTCTAGTAATTAATGTATCCCAGGGTATAGGTACTTTAGTTAAGAATTTACACTAGCCTAGAGGTTTTGGAGTTATTATAGAAATGTGAGGGTTAGATATCTATTGCACCAGGTTTACTCATGTGAAGATTTTTAATTTTATAAAATCAGAAACATTTTCATTGAAAGTTTATGTACTTTATGAATAAGATATATTTGTATATGTGTATAAATGTTTTACATCTACTTTAAAATCATGTCCCTCCTCATTGATTTGAGATGAGGAGGAGGTGATAATAGACCTTAACCGACATTCCCAAGTTTCCAAATTATAGCAATAAATGCTGAGGTTTTTAAGAACAATTAAGGAATTATTTTCACTTGGAATGAAAATAGCCAACCAAATGTTACTTTAACAATACCCACTTAGAAACTACATTATGCTTGTACAAAAAACTTACTAAAATGAAACAATAACATAGGACCATCATAGAAAAACCACCAAAATATAGAATCAAAGTACCAAGATGAAGACTAGAAAATAAAACTCAAATATGATACAACATAACACTATAGCTCCACACTAAGCTTCAAGATCCAAGCACCAAAAGACCGCCCGAGTATCAAAATGCACCACTCAAGAAGGGAGATGCCTTACCTCTACCTGTGTCCTAGAATACAACATCTTCAAGGGAACCAATGTTCCAGAGTAGGGTGTGAGTAATAATAGTCAGTAGGTTTTCCCCAAATAACTTCCCTACACAATCCACTAGGATAAAACCAATTAGCACATTTATATAAACAATTTATATAAAACCAAGAAACAAGGAAACAATATTCAATAAGACAAACACGCTCTTACTAAACCATTTTACCAAAATCAACACAATATCAAGGAAAGTAACAAAACACATCATTAAACATTTTACATCACGTATTAGCACATCCCAACTAATCTTTCATGGCCTGAAGCATAACACAACCATGTACACCATCAAAACCACAGAAAATCAGTATTTATTAATGGTGTAACTTCACGTCCATAACCCAACCCCTTTTTATAGTGCTACTTTGTGACTACTTGATGGTGGTACTTCATGAACATGATCCAGCCCATCCAACTCTTGTTTAACCGATTAAGAAAACAACCATGCCAACCAAAAATTACCTACCATACAACCCTTTAAGTCAAAACCACATTTCAAAAAATATCCCAAAACCATTAATAAAATCACATTTATTGAAAACACCATTATGCCACATATATTCCCAATATCATTTCTGTAAAACCAAATTTTATTGGAAACCATTTTCACAACTCACTTTCCATAAAACAACCACCCCACCAATTGTATAATCATTATTTTAAAATTATTCCCAAATCACACTGCACCAAAAAGTAACATTTTCCCTAGAATCCCCAAATCATAAAAAATGGTTTTCAATCAATATTAATACATCACAAACACCACCAATTTCAAGAAACAAATATTAATTTCAAATTAATCCTTAAAGTTCTATTAAAATGGAGTAGAGAGAGAAGCCACCTGCCTTAGGGTTTTAGTGAAGTTAACCAACACACAACCGCACAAAAAGTCTTTATAAAATCTCCACAAAACTGCCTTAGATATCTTTTCCTAACATAAAAAATCCCATATATCATCATTTTAGGCAACTACAACATGATATCTACATGAAATAGAAGTAGATCTAGAGAACCAAAAGATATAGAGAGAGAAAAATAGACCTAGAGAAAACCAAGATACAAACAAGGAGAGGTACTAACCAAGGGGTTATATCCTTAATTTCACCTTGAAAACCATTTGATTCACTTAAAAAACAAGTGGGAGTGCCTTTATAAACCCGAAGGAGATAAAATCCCTAGTTGAGCTCGAGTTGGAGGAGAAATGAGAGTATTAGGGAAAATCCCGAGTGACCCCATTTTTAAAAACACTAAATTTTAATGTTGTGCATGGTTATATCACTTAGTTGGACAACCCATGCGCTAATCGTGTGACTGCTACTATCCCAAAGGATACCTCACATGTTTGTAAAACACAGTTAGAAACCCTACACCAAACGTACAAAATAACACTCTCTCAAGATGCACATTTTAATTGGGCAGGTTGCATGGGTTGGAAAATATTGTGCCTTAACCATGTGAAATCCCATAGACCTCTACCTCAACTTGCACGATTTCCTTTAGATCCTACATATTTTTCACTAACCATACTCAAACTGTGCAACCATAGAAAATCATCAAATCCTTCCAAAAACCCTTCCAAACTCTACCAAAAATTACCCAACCACTTTATACACATAAAAATGTATAAAAAAGGCTTACATACCTCAAATTTTGGGTGTTACATCTACTTTTGGGTGATTAATAGAAACTATGGGTTGTTTAAAGAGTTACACAGTAATATTTTAAACACATTTATTTAGTGGATATAACAAGGATTCAAAACATAAATCATTTAAAGAATGGATAAAAAAGGTAATAACTTTGTATAAGATGGTGAGATTGATTTTTTTTCCCAACACACTAAGAGTAAGATTCCTTATAAAGAGACACTTTCCCATATCTAAATCATATATTATGGATGACCCATACTGTTAGGTTTCCATAGTTTATTCTATGATAGGAAATAAAGAAATGAGATTACCTTAACCGTTAGGTGATTTGTTTGGAATTTTTATTTGGGTTACACTTTGTTGGGAAACCATAAACATTTGGATATAAGTTGAATCATGTATAGTGGATCCATATAATAAATTTAGATAAAGGGATATCCACATATATATCCTAGAGGCATATTTTATATGATTGATAATAGTTGTCTACAAGATATAATAATGAAGTAATTACATGATACTTTATATAAGATGAGATTAAATATGGATTTTGGAATAATAAAAGATATGATGTTATTTTAGAGGGGTTATCATTTATTGAGAGCCCATTTTATAAAATTCCATATCAAATTTTAGAAATACATGATACTCATTTGATGAAAAAATGTATTATATATAAATAGAATCATCATCATAAAATTTTACTTTAAGATAAATCATATCAGATTAATAAAGTTAATGTAATAAAATCATATGACTAGTAAGTTAAGAAGAGTGAATAATTAAGGATAAATTCTTTATGTTGGTGCAAAAAATTCCTCAGTAAAAAAATATTTATATTGTTCAAAACATGGAATAAATATTCTTATGAGAAACATAGAATGATTCAATGGTGGTTTCAAATGTATTCGATGCATGATTACCTAATAAAATTTCTTCTTCACTTATTTACTCAATATTATTGGGTTTATTAATGACTTGGGGAGATAAGAAATTTCTTTAAATAAATTTATGGTTATGAAGTTAATTATATTTTCTTTGGTGGTGATTTTTTAGTAATGTCCATTATTTCATGAAATTTTTATATTTCATTCAAAAAGTGATTAGAATATATGTACTAACCATGTGATGTCTTGGTTCTGGTGTTATATCAAACGTAACATTTGATAAAATTTCCAACCAAAGGAATAAAAGTTAGTTGTAAAGTCTATCAATGTCTCTTTGAGTTTCTAGTTTATGTCAATGAAGGGTATACGATACTAAATGTATACCATACATGTTTTCTAAATACATAGTATCTTAAAATCATTGGAGTAATTTATAGGTCTTATAGTTAGTATTCAAATTATTAATAAAATAGTTTCTATATCAAATATTTTAATGAAAAATAATTTATCAATTAAGGATGTTTATAATTATATCAGTTTTATTATATGTTAAGAGAATTTGTTTTATATCAAAGAGTTTTTAGAAAAAATATGAATTGATACACATGGTTTTTGACTCATCATATTTTATATCATGTTTAAAAAGGATACAATGATAAATATTTTTTATTTATGATTAAAGGTTTATAATACGTTTTAAAAAATATAAAGGAATTTGTTTTCACTATTAATTGGTGGTATATTTTAAATAATAAAGTATTGTTTTTAGAGAAAAATGATCTAAACACTTAGAATACCTTATCTGATATGGAAATAATTTTTTATTTGTAAAATATTTCTATTAATTAGAAATAAGAGTAATTTACTAAGAATAAATATGTTTTTGTAATATATCATGATATTTATAGAGTATATTATCTAAGTGGCTAGTGGGAGAATGTTTGAACTTAGAGAAGTTTAGAGTTAAAAAATGAAATATTATTGTAGTTGAAATAGAAGGTGAATTTAAATTTATATCCTTAAGAGTTTAGGTTGTTTTATGGTAAAGTTAAATGTAAGGATTTACATTTAGTTATCATTAGAAAGTGAGTTTCTATTAACATCTAAAATATTTTTAGGGTATGATTGTAAATAAATGTGTAAAAAGTCACATTTTTTTACCCTGAAAAAGTGAAATAACACTTTCAGGAAAATATTTAGATGTAAAGGGTTCTAATGATTATGATGAAATTTAAAAGTATTCATAGGAAGGAAAAATAACTTTACATTATATCATTTTGTGTTTCAGATTTAGAGAGTTTGAATATGTTCATAGAGTTGAACATTATAAATATTCATCCTAAAGTTCAAAATTACTAAAACCTTATTTATTTATAGATGTTAATCACTAAAGTGTTAAGTGGGAGTATTTTAGAAATTTGTTACATTGTGATGTCTCAGGAATTACATACCAATTTAATAAGCTAAAAAACCTTATAAATTCCACCAAACATAAGGTTGATTTGGAAGTCCATCGTATAAAATATTTTAGTCTTGTGATTATGTAGGGTTTTTAAGTATTATTTGAAGATTTAAATAATATAAAATGTTTCATATTATAAAAATGGAAATATACTATTTATAATTCTTTCATGTTGGATGTATATATGTATATATGGTTATGCATTTCTCTAACTGAAATGATAATTGAAATCTCTAATTACGACTTTGATTTATCCCTAAATTATTTTTGATATGGAATATTATAGGTTTTTATGAAATTTATTGTTATCATTAGTACAATTTTGGTATCATTGTACAAAATATTCTCTTGAGGTGCTAAAATGGTTTTTTATGCTAGATGATTGACAAGGTATATATCATGAGGTGTCATACACAATGTATTTTTACACTAAGGGTACATAGATTATATTTTGAGTCCCATACTATTAGTATTTGGATAAATACCAAGCATGATAACACATATACGTTGATAAATTTCTTTTAAAATCCTTGAGTATAGATAATGAAGTGGTGGTTGGGTATGTTGCTAATTGTGAAACTAGTTAGAGCTTAAATAAGATGGGATTTATCATATTTTATGAAGATTATAGAATTTGGGCCCTTTATTAAGATAGAGTTTGGATTTGTGTGGAAAAACCTTAATAATAAATATGATATCATTATCTATTTTGTTGAGTGTTAAGTGATGTGCTTATATTTAAAGCTGAATTTCATGTGATATATTCATATACCTAATCAAAATATACTTGGAGAGTTGTGAATATAGGGTTTTCTACATGGGAATGACACACTCTATGCCTCATGCTCACTCGATGTCTTAGATAAATGGAATTTATAAGAATGAATGATTTCATATTATACATATGGTTGTAATAGGTATAAAGATACTTATGTTTGATGAATATAATGACAGATCCCTTTGTAGATTGGGTAGCATTTATTATTTTCTAGAGGAATCTCTTTGACTACATTTATAAATCTAGTTATTTATATTTATTTTTAATGATAAAAATAGCCATGGTGACCCAAATTATGGTTGATAGAACGGGGATTTATTTTTTCATATTGAGATTCTATAAATATGTTTTTAGAGTTAATCCAAAAGAGTTTTAGATGGGTATTGACAAGGTATTTCATATGATGTGATACATGGTAAAGTTGATGATAAATTTACAAAATTATTTTGAATGATATCTGAAATATGTTTTGGATATGATTTCATAATTTATTTTATATTATACAATAAAAGTTGAAATTATAGATTTTCTATTAGGATTTATTGGAAGTAGGGGATTGAGGGAGATATTTCCTAATTCCCATTGCACATGATTCCATTGGATATATCATATATCAGTGTTAAAAGTCAAATTATATTGTATGGTACACTCTAAACAAAAAATGATTCATGGTAGACTGAATTATAATTTTAATTGTTTGAGAATAACTTAAAAAAGATTTTCATTTGTGAACTATACTATAAGATGAAACTAATGAGAGTTCAGTGTATTCATAAAAGAATTTCAATAACTGGAAAAGGAATTTACTAATGTGTTAAATTAAGGACTAAATAAAAATTCACCCAAGGATAATCCTCAAGGGAATTATAAAGGATCCTATTTTCATGAGATGAGGGTGAGATTTATTGTTCATTATTATTTGAATCTCACGTTTATAAATCACTATTCATTATTTATCTCTATCATGGTATGGTAATAGTATACCTTAGGTTGATGGATGATCTCACCATATGATAAATTATTTAATTTTAGCTTTTAGATACCTCTAAAGTAGGTATGTCATTTGGTTTCCTCTACTATCATCTTTATAAAGAATGTATGGAGATAAATATTATGAAAATATATGATGTATGGTATAATGGTTTCTTTATTTTATACTTTTTGAATGATTTTATTTGTCTATCATAGATGATTATGGTTTTGGGTTCCTATATTTCATTTTCAATGTTTAACTATCATTATTAGATCCCATGAAACCAAGTTGATATGACTCATCCTACCCCCTCCCAAGTGGGATCAACACCCATATTCTTTCTTGAAATGATCAGTATCACAGAACCCTGATATTTATTATCTCCCTCTTGGAATAGGTCCACTATAAATAACTGATAAGATTATCCACACAATGGGATCATCCATACTGTCATTTTTCGGATACCTTCTTACCTAAAAACATACATTCCATAAGGATTTCCCCTATTTGATCATTTATATATAAACACAAAAAACCCTTACCTATGATCTCGTATCACAGTTTCTATAATAGTTGGATATTTATAACAACCATATTTGGATCCAGTTGAACCAGGACCATTACCACTAATATCAATATTATCTAGTCTCTATAGAAAAATAACAATTAGTCCATGGAATCAATTGAACTCATCCCAATGACCCATTTCCACTATCTCTTAATTTGATAGAACACTAGGTGAAATGAAACATCCTTCACATAAATATATTGGAGAGATCTATGGAGACCCAACTATCTCCAGCAGACACATCATACTTCAACTATTGAGGTTCCCAGACCCTCACTTTTGTGTCTAGTGCTAAAACACTTTCATTAAAAACTACGATTGATATAAACTAAGATAAAGATAAAATTATTTTAAATTATTTATATATGTTAATTATTACATCTCTTAATAATCACATAATCCTAAGAAAATAAGGATTAGTGTATTTGAAAAATAACTACAAAATAAATTTATTTTACAACACTTATAAACATTTCATAATAATTGAGCCACGCTATACTCCCTTATTGACTTCTCATAAGTAATAGTCATCGTTATAACCCGGAGAAATGAAAATTAATAAATGGTTGAGCCCAAACACTCATAAATTGAAAAATTGTTATCATTACATCAATGGATAGATTATAAGAATTTTAGAAAACATGATTAGGGGAGAAATATATAATTAAGTGAACATTAAAAAATAGTATTTCTACACAAGTCATGATGGAAGGATATGTAATCTCAAATGAACAAACATATACCATGGAGAAAGATCGAGGAATAATAATATAATAAAAATGAAACATGGATCATAATAATAGATAAATAGAAATAAAATGCTACATTACCTTGAAAAGTTTCATAAAAAATAACCTTGGCATAAAAATTAGCATAGGGTATTATCACTTTCATGTGTCACTACTCACACCCACACCCTCACATGTCTTTACAAACACTCATTATTGGTAGGAAAAATTAATTACACTTGTGATTACATGTATAATGAGATATAAAATTCTAACAAATGAATTGGAGGGTGATATAACAATTAAAATTTTCGCAAACACATGCACGGGGTATTATATACTTAATGAGTCACTACTCACACCCATACCTTTGTGGGTCAGTACTCACACTAATTATTGGTGAAAAAACTATCCTCTACCCACATATATGTAAATAATGATATATATATATATATATGTATGTAAAAAATAATTAGAGGATGATATAGGACCCCACACATCAATAATACATACATATTTTTTCACATGAAAACAATCATTCATTATATCAAAAATAAACAATATAATGAAAATGGGTTCCATTCATCACATCATAAATTATCCATGGAATGAAAATGGGTTTCATATCATTTCCAAGTGTTTTTTTTAAATCAAGCATCAAAGCTTCATAAAACTAAAGAAAGGAAACCTGGGTTACAAAAGTTTGAAGGAAGGAAGTTTACATTTATCTCTGTAAAGGATAGGGAGCATCTCATGAGGAGTGATGGAATGATAGGTGAAAGTTTCACCAAAGGCTCCCATATTTGAAAGGAAATCAGTAAGTTGGTTGGATTCACAGTAGACATGTGTAATGATGTAATACATTGAAGCAAGTATGTCAAGGAACTTAATCCATTTCAATGTTAGTTTCCAAGCAAGGTGAATTTGACCCATTCTAACCGCCTATACAATTGTGGCAGAGTCACTTTCAAACCATATTTTCCTATAATTTTTTCTATGATGAAAATAAACTGCTTTGATAAGATCCATCATCTCTACTTCAAGAGTCGTGGCCATTCCACACGTACCATGAACCCAATCAAGGAAGTCACCATCATGATTTCTGAAGACAAAACCATATCCAACAGGTCCTAGATTACCTATCGAGGATCCATCCGAGTTACATTTAATATAGCCTACAAAAGGAGGTAACTAGAAGACTTACATGGTTCTATGAGGCTAAGGATAGTTACCTTGCACATGCAGTTCTTTCAGAACAGTGAAATATCTTACAGAGTTGTCACAATTTTCAGCATGTAAACTATTTTCTTGTGGAGCCACAAAAAACATTTCAGAGATCATAAACCTATAATTGATCCCAGAATTTGTGTGGAGAACCCTGTTTCTACACTTATAAATGACATGAATAACTTCAGCACATGCGGCAAGGAAGAGAATTCGAACCTGCTTCGATAATTGGATCACTGGAAGTCGCAGCAGGAGGCCCGCGATGTTGTTCACATGTGGAGGTTGAATCTCAAACTAGTTAATGATTGTGTTCCAGAGAAGGGATTCTGTCTTAAAATACATGAAAAAATGATTTATATCATCACGGTGCTGATGATAGAGGTCACATCTGGAGCAGAGGTAGATCCCAACCCGATGCAAATTATTGTCCACTGGAAGTTTGTTGAGATGGAGGCGCCAAAGGATTGTAGATCAAGATAGAATCGACCATTTTTTGTTGTAATTCATAGTTATATTACCGATACCTTGTAGAAGAGTGGTGTAGAAGCATTTGGAAGTCAGAATTACATTTGAACTTAGTTCCCAAATTTGAATGTCATTTGTGTCCAGAAAATCATAGGAGGGGACCATGTATGAAATCTGAGGTGGAAGCTAATAATACTGCTCAATCTAGTTTTTAATAGTGGAATTTTATTTTGTAGATGGATCCTGCATCTCCACACTATCAATCAGGGGTGTACCAGTCCATTTATCCCTCCAGAATTGGAGGGAGGAGTGCACACTGACCAACCAGTGAGACTGCATTTCAATCTTCTGGAAAGTCTTTTTAAGACCTGGCCAAATAGAGGATTGTATATAATTTAGTTTTCCTATAATCATCCTTCTTAGAAGTTTAGTTCTGAGGAAATATAGGGACTCATATTTATCATTGATAAGATTCCAAAGGAAATTTTCTTGAAGATATTGGTGGAATATTTCATTATTTTTAATTCCTAGGCCTCCCATGGTATGTGGCAAGCAGTAAAACTTCCATGGAGCTGTTATAATCTTTCTTTAAAGTATACTCCCACTCCACACAAAGTTCCTCAAGAGTGTGTTGATACTTTTATGGGTGGAAGTCGGCCATGAGTACACCATGAAGGAGTAAACCAGCTTTGAGGCAATCACATGTTTAACCAGGAAGATTATCCCTGCCATTGAGAGTGCCTTACCCTTCCATGTGGATAAAGATCTTCTAATTTGGCTTACAACACCAGCAAAATAAGAGGTCCTAGGTTTTCCATGGAACATTGGGACCACAAGGTAAGTTAAAGGAAGGGACCCTTCCCTTATGCCCAGCTCATGAACCATGCATTGTTTCCTTGAGGCCGAGATGTTTTTTCCAATGAAAATGAACGACTTGAACCAATTTTATTCTTGGCCAGAAGCTTTTTCATTGTGAAGAAGAGTTCTCTTGATATTTTTAAGGTTCCTATTATCTCCCTGAGTAAACAAAATGATGTTTTTAGAAGAAAAAAAAGATGAGATGGGGCAGTGATACCTCGGGCAGCACATATTTCTTTGATCTCTCTTTTGTAACTCTATCATGGATAAGTCGATTGAGATAATATTCAACAATTGAAAAAATAATAGCGGACAAAGGGTCCCCCTGTATCACTCCTACATAGAATTTAAATTATCCTTCCAGATGTCCATTAATAAAAATATAAATATGAGCAGAGCTAATCAGAGCATTAACCCAATGAATAAATCTATCGTGGAAGCCAAACTCATGCAGGATACATCCAATGAAACCCTAGTCAATGGTGTTAGAGTCCTTCTTAATATCAATATTTAGAGAAATGTTTCCACCCCGTGTGCTCTTCTGAATATGATTTATATATTCAATGGAATTTAGAAGGCAATCTTGAATCTTTATTCCTTTGATATAACCAAACTGGTTCCATGAGACAATTTTCTCTGAAATATGAGTGAGGCGAATGACCAGGAGTTTGGTGATGATCTAGTGGATAATGTTGATAAGAGAAACAATTTGGAACTGACCAATATCACTTGCATTCTCCATCTTAGGGATTAAGGCAATGAACTGAGAATTAAGGCCTTGAATGTGAGATCCCTCTGTAAAAAATGTTTTACCATATTGTTGACATCATCTTGTATGAACTCCCAATAGAATTGGAAGAAATGATTAGTGAAACCATCCGGCCCTGGAGAGATTTCTTTTTTAAGACAAAACATTGCTTCCCTGATCTCTATATCCATTGGAGTCAAGGTTAGAAGAGTGTTATCTGTATCAGTGACTAGCTTTGGGATAATTCCATCGATCAATTCTTCATTTCTTCTAGGTTCATTGAAAAGATTCATATAGAAAGAGACAATATGGTTTGAAATACTCTGTCTATCACCAATTATAAAGTCTTCATCCTTTAGAAGAGATAGAGTCCTGTTGACTTTTTTATCTCTTTGAAGTGCATTAAAAAATTTGGTATTCCTGTCACCATCAGTGAGCCACTTAAATTTGAACAAATCTTTCTGAATGTTTTCCCTGAGCACAATGAGTCTCTATAGTTTAGAGGATACCTTATTCTCTCGGTCATCATTTCCAGGGAATTTGTTGAGAGTAATTGATTCTTGAATCTCATGAAGTGTTCTTTCTAAATAATCTATTTCCTGGTCTCCAAGGGTTATAAAAACAATACATTAGAAATTAAAATAATTAATACCAAAATTAGATCAACCAAAAGGATTGTTTCATAGTCATATCTATATGGTGATTGATAAAACATGACTCTATAGGAGTTTGATATTTTAAAGAGTAAAATGGTAGTGAAACCATGAAAAGATGTTTTCAAAAAAAACTCTCAACATTTTCGTAAACAGAAATTGTTTTACTAACATTAAAAAGTAATTTCCAAGAGAGTAACCTGAATTTTTTTTAAACATCACTATAATATAAATCCAAATAGTGGGTTCTTTAAAATGGATTAAAATATTTCCATTTGAAATGTGGAGTGGAAGATAGAAATACCAACTTGAAAATAATTTTTTTAAAATTTTTATAATAATTTTATTGAAACCCACATCGTAAAGAGAGTGATCAATCATCTAATTGAAAAAGATAAATAGAATTTTAAACATGATAAAAAATAAAAAATATTTGGAATTCAAAATAATAAAGGAGAATGTTTTCTGGATGAGTGAATAAGGATATGAAACATAAATATCTCATTTGGAGAGGTTAAGAATTATTATTATCATCAATTTTTTTTATAAATAAATAATTTCATGAATATAATTAGACCAAAAAAAGGATAAAAGACATTTTAATGTAATAATATAATATAATATAAATATATTGTTTTATCCATAGTCAAATGGGTATCATTAAGACTCTAAAAAAAGAAGTTGAGTAAAGAAGAACCCCATAATCTAGATCTCACTTAGCAGAACAATATCTAACATCCATTACAAATGATAACTATATTAATCACCTATTTTATAACCTTATTAATATATATAAAAATTTATAAAAATTATTTATAATAATTTATTAAACATATATTAGTTATTTATGTTATATTTTCATTATCTAATGTTATCTTTCTTGATTGTATGTTTAGTACTTTTCTCATGATTGAAATGTGTCATTCTGTGTATAGATTCAAAGTTTATAATTTTGAGATCATTATTGGAACTATAATAAATTTTTATAATTATTTTTAATGTTATAGTTTCATTTAATAATTATTTTGGATATGATTCATGATAAAAAAGGTTAGTGCTGATATTGTTTTAGTAATTTATAACAAAAAAAGGAATTACAATAATAATAAGTTTAATAATAGTTTTAATGTTTAAAAAAACAAAAAAAATTAGTTTCTCATTAAGGTCTAATAAAACCATTAGTTATGTTCCCATATTAATCCATTAATGAAATCCATATCATTGTTAAATTCGGTGGTTAAACTAACCCAACAAACAACATGATATAATACATGTGTGCGTATCGCTAAGAAGATGATTATTTTGGAATAAGATCATTATTACACAAGATTAATGGTATTATTGATATGTTTTATTATGTGGTGAATAATATTTGAATATAGTTTTAAAAATAATAAAATACTATATTAAAAATAAAATACATCACTTTCATAGAGGCGGTAATCCACACATACACATGGGTTACACACTCATTTACATAGAATGTGAAAGAGGTACAAATTCGTTTATATTTTTATAATCTAAATAATTTTTTAACTATAATATTTATTACATAAATACCACATTGAACTATCCTTTTTATGATGTCATATAAAATGGATCATATCACTTATGGAGGTAGTAGTACACACATAACACAAGTGACATTTTTGTTTTTAAAATATTTGGGAGGAGGGTAGAAAAATTAAATTCCATTAGTATAATAAAATTTTAGAATATTAGTAACATAAATGTTATAATAATTTCTTTTATAAAATAGTTTTGAGGTTTTAGAGGAGAAAAATAGTTACGATATCTTGGTAGAGAATATTATAGTGAAGAGAAAATTATAATGTAGTGTTTTGGTCAAGATAATTCTATGGATAATATGTTCTCCCTTGGGTAACACCTTAAGGCTACTTAACCTAAACCTTTAGAAAGTAAAAGGAATCTTAGAAGCGGGGAAAGGGCTGAGAATATTATAGTCTAGTGTTTTGGTCAATATAATTCTATTTAAAGGTTGGGTAAATATGGTGGAAGTTATCTTGTTTTATAAGTGAAGAGAATAGTTCTTTTGAAAATACCGATTAAATTTTTAATG
The DNA here is from genome assembly GCA_963277665.1 of Viscum album. Lineage (NCBI taxonomy): Eukaryota > Viridiplantae > Streptophyta > Magnoliopsida > Santalales > Viscaceae > Viscum > Viscum album. The sequence continues at coordinate 1,655,292,044 of OY728125.1, forward strand.
ATGGAATGAAACTATACAAGGGTAAATGGCTCCAAATTTTCAGAATAATTAATTTTGGGGTGATATATGCCTAATAAATCATCTTCTATTAATTTTTACAGATTTTTTAAACATGTTTCACAGATTTTACAATTATATGATTACTTTTTACCATTTTTGTTTTTTACCTTCTTAAATAGTTTTTACCCAATTAATTTACATATTATTAAAAAATATAAGGTTACCATAATTCCAATTTTTTGAATTTTTGACTAAAAATTTAATATCCATATAATATAATTAAATTTATAAAAACTATAAAGTAATATTTTAAATTGAAACAATTAATATATAGAAAAACTATTTAATAAACAAAATTTGTTTCTGCATTTAAGTGTTCTTAAATTTTTTTAGTATTGATTACTAGTTAAATGTGGTTAAATATAAATATATATATATAGGTTTAAAAATTATATTATATTCATTCCTGATAAGGTAATAATTTATTTTATTAGATAATATTACCCAATTTTAATAGAATGATTCTTCAAAATTAAATGTTTCACCATTATCTAATAATTAAATTTAATCCTTGTAAACCAATTTTTACGCCTAAAAATAAATTGATATTTTTATATAATTTTGATCTAATTATTTAAAATATAAATATATTTTACCTAATAATTTCTCTAAGGGTGATAAATAATTAATTTTTATATTTTGTCATTTAAATTTTAAAGACCATTTTATTAGAAAATGTTTATTTTCAAGAATAAAAAAAATTATTATACCTTTTTATATCATTTTTATATGGTGGATAATTTAAATTGATATCCTCCAATTTTACACAAATAATATAATGGTCATATTTAATAATTTTATTTTATTTTAGTATCATTATTTTTGTTTTTTCGGAGTTTCATATAAGACAAGATACTCAACATGGTTTATGAAAAGGTATTTAAAACATCATGGATCATTACATTCTACCCCAATAAAAATAATTCCAACCCTAAAATTTTATTAATGAAAATAAAATAAGTGATTATACTTTTGTCCTATTACATGCTTGGGTACCCACATTGCTTCTTTGAATTTATGATTCCTCCATAGAACTTTGAATTGATGGGTTATCTTCTTCCACAATACATTATCTCTTCAATCCATAATTTTCACTAGTTTTTTCTCATATGATAGATCATGTTCTAGTTTAATATTCTTTTATTTTAATACATGTGAAGGGTCTAGTAAGTACTTCCTAAAAAGTGATACATGAAATACATCATGTACTTGTGATAGGACTGGAGAGAGTGAAAAGTGATATGATACGTCCTTGACATGATCAAGGATTTCAGAGTGATCAATATACCTTAGGCTCAACTTATATTTCTTCCCAAATCCCAAAGCCTGCTTCCAAGAAAATATATAGAGGAATACATTATCACCATATTAAAAATTTGTATATCATCGATGATTATATTTATAAATAATCTATCCAATTTGTGATACTTTAATATGATATTGAATTGTTTGATCCTTATAAATTATTTCTTTAATAAATTTAATGTATATAAGCTTCCTCTCCCAAAATTAATCCTATCATTTTTGAGTCATGAATCTGTTCCCATACCGAGGCTCATAGGGTTCCATATGAATGAAAGAATGAGCATATAGTGATGTGATAGTTCTAGCAGGGGTAAGTGTTGATTTCAAAATCCTTTCAATTCAGTTGAACAAGATCTCAAAATTTCATCAAGAGTTTGTGTTTTTAACTCAGACAGACCATATATCTAAGTGTGATAAATTGTGTTGAAACTCAGATCTATCTCGAAATATTATTGGATACCTTTATAGAAAATTTAGATAAACCTTGGATCTCAATCATATACAATAAATATTGGTACTCCTTTTATCCTTAACACATACCTTATGTACATCTCGAATTGTTGTTCAAGAGAGAAATATTCTTTAATGGTAATAAAATATGATAACTTTGTAAGGATATTGACAAAAACCCAAATGGAATTATGTATTTTATATGTGATTGGGAGTATATAATTAAATCCATAGTGAAGTTTTTTCATTTACAAACTAGTATGGGTAATGTATTAATCAACCTCTTTGACTTAGGTTATTTGAACTTAACATTCTATCATAGCAACCATTGAGATGTGTATTTTTCAATCTCCCTATTTTTGTTTTCCCAATTGAAGTTTTAATTTTTATCTTTATACATCTTCATGATTAATATATGAATAGAAAAGGATAAATTATGTGCATTGTACAAAAGTTCCCACTTCAGTTTTGGTTTTTATGGAATGCATATCTGAGTTCCAAATTTTATAACTATATCTTCAACAATGTTGAAATCTAAAATATTTTCTACCTTTTTATATATCCCAAAATAATATTTCTAGGATTATCTAATATTTACATGAATGGATGGTTCAGTACTAATTTTATAAATATAGGATTTAACCCCCCCAACTTATGAAATAATGATTCATTCTCTATAAATCCATGAGTATTTTTTATTTTTCAATCCTCATCATGGGTTGTGTATCATGATGTTTTCTACTCAAATCATTAACCATGTTATTTTCCTTATGTAATTGGTAATGTTTTGAGTTGTCACAATAATTTATAAGTTCAAACCATCTATTTTTTATTCATATTTTACTCCTTTATGATTACATATTTCAAGCTCTTACGATTATAATATATATCACAATTTTCTCCATAAAGATAGTTCCATTAAAACATTAATGCAAAGATCACCACTGCCTGCTCCAAATCATACATCAGGTAATTTTTCTCATGATTATTTAATTTTAGGCATATGAAATTAACATATCATTCTATGTGAGAATACACACCAATACCTTAAATAAATAATATTTATATATTAAAAACACTTCCCCACAACATTTTACTTTATGAACATGTGAAATGAACAAATTATTCTTTAATTACTCAAAACATTATTCACTTTATTCTATACAAAGAAACTTTATTAGATTTTTTATTTTGTTAGTGGATGTGATATCCATGATAAATTTCTCATAGAAAATTTGTAATATCCTAATAACCCAAGAAAACTACAAATCATGTTTATAGTTATCTGTATGGGCCATTACTTGATAACTCCCATATGTTATAGATTTATAATATACCCTTTATTATGATTATATGAACAAAGAATTATATATCCTACAACAAGATTTCACATTTTCTAAATTTGGTATACAGTTTTTCCTTTATCAAGGTCATTACCCTATTCCAAAAATGATCTTTCTGCCCCTCCATTATCTTTGAATATATAATAATATCATTTAAAAATACAAAAATAAATAGACCATTATAGTCTATAAAGACTATATTCAATAGATTCACCCAAAAAATGGGAGGATTTTTATGTCCATGTATAATCACAATAAATTCATATTTTCCATACCTTATACATAAAGATTCCATTCAAATTTCCTCCCTTTGGATCCTTAACTGATAATATCCTTATCAAAGGTCAATCTTTAAGAAGTATTGTGAACCTATGAGTTTATTGAATTGATCATCGACATAGGTTAGTGGATACTTGTTCTTTATCATGATTTACTAAGCACATAATAATTATTGGAAATTCTCATTGACCCATCATCTATTTTGAAAAAAAAGACAAGATCACCCTATGGAGAAGCACTATAGTGTATAAAACTCATTCATATTATTTTGTAGTTTCTTCTTTAATTATTCTAATTCAATGAGTGATATTTTATAATGACTATTTGAGATAGGAATATCTATATGTTGGAGTTTAATTGAAAACTCAACCTCTCACTTTGGGGGAAGACTAGGCAGTTCATCTGAAAAAGCATCAGTGCATCCCCATATAATAGGCATGTCACCAAGGTTGAATTACTCCTAGAAAAAATTAGTTAAAATTATCTCATTATTAAGTATGATTTATCATATTACTAAATATTTATAAAAAGGGATATCATGATCATCTTTAAATTTATATTTGATAACAAGATATTTTGGGATATGAATTGAGATTTCATTATCATGAGAATTGATATGTGATTTATGTTGGTAAGTCTAATACATATCCCATAATATGAAAAATTAAACCAAGTTAAGAATATATATATATATATAATAAGTATCTTCCCAAAAACTTATATTGAAGAAAAATTATATATCTTAGATACTGTCATCATGAAACCATGTGTTTTCAATTATAGTTTAATTTCCAATGATTAAAGCTGTGAATTGATATTCCTAGAAAACTTTCATAATATGAAATAATTTTAAGAACTATAATCAAATAATTCATTATTATATCTATATCGGATAATTATTTTACCTTGATTCAATTAATTATTATCATCCACCTTTCTTGTAGTGATAAACAATTCTTCATTACTCACTTGCTTTATGAGGTTTCTATGGGCTATTTTATATAATGAATTTGAGGTTATGGAATATATTTTCATAATTACAAAACCCCTTTAATTTGAAGAATTAAAATATTGGTGAAACATTAATTGGTTCCCTTTTCTCTTCCACTGTATTAATCAAACTCTTAGTATTACTTCAATAATGGTTATCTAAGTGGCATCCCTTGCCACACTTAAAACATTTCCACGATTCCAAAAGCCAATTTCTTGAGTTATTCTTCACACATTTTTGACATATATACAGTTTAACTTTATTTACCTTATGTAAATTATCATTAGAGATTCCATGATACTCTACTTTCTTTTTCATATCCTGATAATTATTAGAGTATCCAGTATCCATCTTCCTAAACTCATTTCATTATATGAAGTTCAATTCATCCTTTTGAGTCATATTCTTATTAATTTTAGTCCATCAGATGACAAAAAACTTTTTTATACAATGATAATTAGAGAATGAGAATATTTTTTCCATTACAATGATCCATCATTTAATAATGTTTTCTCCATAAGATCCACTAAATGAAGGTTTATTTTGTCGTATGAATGTATTTATTGGAAGATGCTACTTTCTTTTTTAATTTTTGAGGTCTAATTGGTTTACGTTATTATTTATAGATTTGGAGAGTTGAGTGATAATTTTAATAAGAATCTAGACTCTTGATCCTATCAATTTTGGTTTCTACTTTAGACAATCCCCACATTTCCCATCACACCTTTATTAACCCATTTTTTCCTTTCTCTAAAAATTTCTTAAAATAAAGAAATGTTAAATATAAGAATACTTAATCTAAAAATTAATATTATTAACTAAAAGGTATAAATAATAAATGAAACATGTACCCTATATTAAATAATTCTAGGTTTCAATAAAGATTAATCATTACCTATCACATATTAGGTTATCTAACGATATCATAAATATGTTCTAACATCCATCATAATGGTTTAGAATGAGTATATTATCAACAGAATAATACCCGTATAAGTATCTCTCTAGGTGTGTATTCTTATGGAAACTCATAATGAATTGATTGAATATTTAGTTGATACTCAAAAAACTTTTCTAGGGTTATTACCCCTAGGGGATTTTCAATAAATCCTAATTCACTTGACTATGTCTACAGTGGGATAAAATTTCTTAGAAAACCACATACTCAAAACAATACCAAATTTAGTGGATTTTATATTATACTTAGACTTATATCCAGATTTTTAACCAATTTGTTCTCATCACAATCCCCTAAAATAACTAAACTAATCCAAAAAAAATAACTAAACCCTACATTGATACCAACTGAGGTACCCCAAACCTTAATTCCTAGGTCCTGTGCCCAAAAAACATTCATTAAAACCTAGATTTGATATAAAGAAGTATAAAAAATCATAATTTTAAATTATTTAGATAATTTAGTAATTATATCTTACTATAATCATACAATCCCCAGAAAAAAATGTTTCGTGTATTTTAGAAGAAGCTATATAAGAAAATTATTTTAAACCACTTATTAAAATTTATCCATAATTAATCCACAATATACTCCTTTACATACTTCTCATAAGTTACACTCAACTTTATAACATGTTTAAAAGAAACATAATAAAGGGGCGAGCTGAAAATATTAGTAAGGGAAAACTTATCAACATGTCTTCAAGGGTTATATAATAATTATATGAGAAAACATTAGCTAAGGATAACTATCATATTAAAAAAATGGAATAATAATAGTTCTTCGTAAGTTTTTATAGAAGGATATTCAATATAAAATTAGAAAACACATAACACAGAAAAGGTGTACATAATCATGAGATAATAAACAAGATCCATGGAGTATAATCATAGGCACATGAAAAAAATGTAACATATCTTTAAAACTTGGTATAAAAGATTTGGAACAGACATAGGCACATAGTATCATCACCTTCATGAGTAACTACTCACACCCAAGCCTTCATGAGTCACTAGTCAATACCACACCATCATGAGTCACTGTCACACTCACACTTGTTAAAAATAATTAATTTCACCCAAACATACATGTTTGATGTGATATAAAGTTATAAAGAATGGATTGGAGGGTGATATAATACCCCAACCATCAATAATACATATATTTTGGGTCACTTGAAATCATTCATTCATCATATCATAAAGAACCCAAATAAATAAAATGGGTTTCATTTATCCAATAATAAAAAACGTATGGAAGGAAAATGAGTCTCATATCATATCCAAATGGTATCACATAAAATGTATTTAAGAATGAGATCAATTAATACCAATATTAAATCCCCCAAAAGATTATTTAATTTAGGCATTAATTGGTTGATTTTTAAAATATGACTGAATATGAGTTAGTTCTTTTAAAGAGTAAAATGGAAGCAAAACTATGAAAAGAACTTTAGGTAAACATTTTTTTAACAATGTTATAAAGAGACATAATTTTAAATCACTTTTAATTTTATTTATCAAGAAGACAACATGATTTTTTTTAAAACCACTTCAAAAGAAATAAAAATAATGGATCCTTAAAAACTACATAAATATTTTTTATAAAAAATGTGGAGTGGAAGATAAAAATGCAAACTTGAATGCGAAATCCAATCTAATAATTTGAAAATATTTCTATTTAAAACCACCAAATAAGTATAGTGATAAATTACCTTTTTAAAAGTGGTAAATAGATTTTTGACATCTCTATAAATAAAAAAATTGTATTTGATAATTAGAATGTAAAACATTATAATGAAGGTTGAATATGAATTTGGAAAAGAAATAGATCATTTAGATACGATTATAGTTTTTATTAATACAATAAATTTTTTTGAAGAAAGTATCTTATGAATATAATTCCTTATAAAATAAGGAGGAAGTAATTAACATATCATAATATTATATAATAAAACCATATTTTTAATAACAGTAGTAAAAAATTAATCATTATGACTCAAGAAACAAAGTTGATTCAAGAGAAAACCCTTAACTTAAATCACGCTACTCCAACTTCCCATATTACAAAAATAACTTCATTAATCAGATATTTCAGAGAATTTTTTATAAATAGTACTTTTCATAAAAGTCATTTATAGTTATTTATTACAAATATATTTTATTTTCATTATTATATTTTATTAGTTTCGATTGTTGGTATATTACTAGTTTCGTGATAGTGGTGTTGACTCTTGTTTATAGATTCAAAGTTCACCATTACATGATAATTATTGGTACTTTAATAGATGGTTTATAATTATTTACAATTTTTTAGTTTAATTTATTTGTATTTTGGTTATGTTTCATGATGATGAAGTCAGTGACAATATTTTTTGGCTGATTTATAATGAATAAATTGGTGATGAAATAATAATAAGTTTTATAATAGTATAAAATTTATAGATACATAAAGAAAAAATTATTTTCTAATTAATTATTAATAATATCATTTTTTTATTTTCCATAATCATCCATGATATAAAATTACAAAATTGTTAATGTAGGTGGTTAAACCTACCCAAACAAGAATTAAAATTAATCTATGGGTTAGTATGGTTAATAAAGATATTATTTTGAAAAAATATAAATATTAAAAAATATAAATGATATTTTTTATATTTTATTATCTTGGTGAATCAAATTTTATGATAGTTTTATAAAGAATAAATAACTATATGAAAAACAAAATACATCACTTTCATGGAGGTGGTAGTCCAAATGTACACATTGGGGACACAACCGTTCACATAGAACCTAAAGTAGGTAAGAATTTGTTTATATTTATAGAATATTAATAATTTTTTAAAATTATTAAATTTAATAATTAATTTTACCCTTAAACCATCCTTTTAATTCAGTTTTGAAAAATGGATCATGTAGATTATGGAGGCGGTAGTCCGTACATAACCCAAGTGAAATTATCATTTTTCTAATGGTTTGGCGGGGGTATAAAATAGATATTCCACTAGCATAATAATATTTAAGAATATTAGAAATACTAAATTTATCATAATTTCATGGGTAGATTTATTAATATGGCATAATAATAAAATAATTAACAGATCTCAGTTGAGAACATTACCCCTTCCTTTGGATATTCTCCATTTGGTGACACCTTAAGGATCTTTTCCTTGACCTTTTGGAAGGTCCAATGAATCTAGAATATAGAGATATTTTTTAAAAGAGAATAGGATAGATTATTGGTCAATATAGTTCTTTATAATGGGTGGATAAATGTTTTTATAGTGTTCTACTTTCATATGTGATGAAAATAGAACATTCGTAAATACCCATTATTTTTTTCAATAAAGGAATGAAAATATTCAAGGTTCAGTGGATCCAGAAGTAAAAAATAATGAATTTTAGGGGTCATATAAGTTCTATAAATCATTTAACATTCATTTTAAGACATTTTTTATATATGTTTCAATTCTTTTACAAATATGTATTTTTACAATTTTATATTTTGGTATTTTACCTTAGTAATTATTTTTTACCCAAGTAATTTATATTTTATTAAAAAATATAAGGTAACCATCATGAAGTTTTTTTTATTTTATAATCCTAAATTTTATATCTCTAAAACCCTATTAAATTTTAAAATAATATAAAAATAACTTCTAAATAAAAAAAACATTTGATATATAGAAACATTATTTTGCACAAAAAAGTAGTTTTTACATTTAAGTGTTCTTAATATTTGTTTAGTATTGATTACCAATATAATTAGTGTTAATATATTTATATATAGGTTTAAAAATTACGTTAGAGAAATTTTTTATATGTGATTAATTTATTTAGTTAGTTAAAATAATAAAATGTTAATAAAATAATTCTTTGAAAATAACAGTTTCACTATTATCATTATAATTTACTTTAATCCAAGAAATATTATTTTTATGAATAAAATATAAATTTATTTTATATAATTTAGAATTATTAATTCCAAATATAAAATCAATTTTACCAAATAAAATTTATAATTGTGAGAAAAATAATAATTTTCATATTAGCTCACTTAATGTGAAAAAACCATTTTCTAGAAAATCTATATTTTTATGAGTGAAATGAAATTTATTTTATTATTCCATTTTACATAAATTTTAAAATGGATTAATTATTTTTAATAACCAAAAATTTTATGGAAATAATTAAATGGTCATATTTAATAATTTTATTTTATTAAAGTATCATATTTTTCATTTTAGTTTGGTTTTGTGTATAAATAAAGATATCATCATTGTTTAAGGAAAAGTATGTTCTAAAATCATGGGTCCTTATAAATATTATCTATAGAAATACACCACATGAAATTACTACTTTTTAAATCCAAAATGGTAATTAAAATGATCAATAATGTAATTATTACAATCCTATAAGATCTTGGAATGATTACTTCTAAAAATGACCAATTTTAATGTCCATCAATCGCACCATGATATCATTGATGAGAACTCCCAAGAATCAAAATACAGTAACTACCATGGTAAGTTCTTATGAAACTAACTATTGGAGACATTAACCAATTTATTTCCATCATATATTACTTACATTCACTAAGGTACTCATAAAAGTGTCATTCTTCAATTAAACACATATATACTCATGGATACTCAAGAAATGGTCATTCTTAAATTAAACATATATAATCTAAGGATATTTTTTCTAAAACTATAACTATAATTGAACCCCTTAAACTTACCCATTTCTATAATAATAACACATCCATCATTAAGCGCTAACTAAGCTTCTATTTCTTACAAACATGAAACAATTCCTAACATACTGAATGATCATCCCTATAAAAGTAAAACATCCCACATACTTGAAGAATACATATAAGGTTTTTTAATCTAAGGTCACATCCTCCCACACACATATAACTATAAGAAACTAACTCAATTTACACTATGGAATTTAGAAATAACCAAATCACACATCCCTTAAGGCATGTAAGGTTTAACCATCCCACATTCCATCTAAATCAGAATGAGATACCAAAAAGCATAACCATCAATATTAACTGATTACTAACTCAAATATCTCACCAATAATATTGTATCTTTATCCTAGTGAAATAAAATATAACTACCTAAGTCCATAATGGATATATTCTCAATACAATTCCAAATTAGAACAACCACCATAGGGTTTATTTACACCCAAGCATCTCAAAAATAACCAATCATAACCCTTAAAACCATCTTACCTAAAGAATCTACCACTCACTCTAGAGAGAGATGCACAACCTTTAAAAGGTAGCACCAAATGTTACTCTAAACCTTTCAAGTCCACCTCATCAATCCGAATATCCCAATACAAAACCTTCCAAGTACTAGGAACACATCGGCTATAAAATTTCTACGAGGAAACATACTACTCAAACATCCTTACTATATGGAAGTCCGCTACCATATATACGCAAATTCTAAATCATCATGTGAATAAAATAAAAACATTTACCATAATTTTAATTAATTAATACATCAGGATGTGTTCTAATTTTTAAATCTCTAAATAATTTATTATTGGTATTTTAATTATTTACAACCCATTTTCAACTATTTCCATATTAATTTTCTCAAAAAATTATTTTCACGCAATATTTTATTTTTCATTTTGGAAATGTTTTTTCATAGGAAAAAATTTATTCTCATGTGTAGATATCCCTAAATTCCTGATATGATTCATGGAATCACTCACACTTTCCACACTAGTATAAGAGTAAAACATAAATAACAAGAACATTAAACTTTAATTATCTCAATATGAACTGTGAAAAGAAATACCAACAATAGAATACCCAAAAAAAATATTTTCCATTGCGAAAGTGGTATACAAAAAACTAGTCATGTATCCTTTGAAAGTTATTACACATTCATATTTTTTATTACCATGTTTATAAATTGAAATACAACTAAAAAATGTATTGATTCCAGATTTTAATTACTTGAATAAACTTAAAACTAACATAACCCCATAAATAATTCAAAAAGGTGTGAGTTGTGCACCCTTGTATTCCATAGGATTCCAAATAGTGTAAAGAGTCTATAACTTATGGTTGGTAGAATATACTCATAGTCCCATCACATACAATAACTTATATATAACTGAATCAACATAAAAATAAGGGTAAGATCAAGGATTTATAATGGATAACCAACCATAAAAATATATAATGTCAATGCTCTATAACATAATGATACATATGTTCAAAATACACACATAAATCACACAGATCGCCTAAAATTTAGATCATATAGAAAATGAATAGAATAAAAGCAATGGGAGACTCATCTATAAAATTCCACATCAATCCTCATACCAGTATCCAAAATCCCCCTCAAGAAACATAATCCCAAAGCTATCGTAAAATTGGTCACCCAAAACTGAAAAATGAATATATGCATAAACACTTGAGTACCCGTATAGGATGTGAGAATTAATTTCATCAGGTACCAATTACAGGGTTCCTTAGATTTACAACAATATAAATTTTTTGTATGCATTGAAAATAAACAAACAATACACAAGCATAAACATCCAGTCATCAAGTATTAACCAAGACACCATGATGCATAACCTAAATTATCCTAAATAATACTTGTAATGGAATTTATCTTGGAATAAAATCCATTCCATTACCAAATGGCCATGGAAAGAACCTATCATTAATCCTTCACCACTTCTCTCCCACTCTGGGTGGGGTTTTATACAATATCTTAATCTCACGTTCCATCTTATACCACTGACCCCATATTGAGAGGAAAATATCATGCCACATCTCATTCCACTTGTCACACAAACACCCTATCACTATAATGAGTTAATTTATCTTATCCTGAGAGGTAACGTTATAAACATACCTATATGTTATATCATTTTAATAGATTAATTATACATATCATATATACATTACACAATCCTGATATCCAAAGGATTGGTGTCTTTATAGATTAGATACATAGAATTATAATCACACATAATTAATTCAATATCACCCAAATACATCTCTACACAATAAATTATTCTAAAAATAATCTTATACATAATCCATTTGGGAAAAGGAAATGTAAGGTGTTTTCTCAAATGCTTGGAAGGGGAAAAAAATTCGATGAGTCATAAAGTGGATAGATCAAAACCATTTGATAAAACATGATCATATGAAACATTTTTAATTAAAAGGATTAGGTAATCATATTTTTTATCCAAAATAAATGATCTAAGAATATATAATATCAAAATAAATCAAACTTATAACTTGGAATAAGAATGTATAAATATAATACAATAATAATGATCCATGGAACATAACATTGTCATGTGGTATGAAATAATAATATGGTATAATCATAAGAATTTAGAATCACAACATTGTGAATATAGATAATTTAAATCATGTTCTGTTAATTTTTTTTGATCATATCCAACCAAAACCATACCCATGCATAAATATTTGAACATATCTAACCACAATCATGTTCATCCTTATGTATGAAAACCCAGTCATAACTGTGCAAAACATTATTATCTCATGAGATATAAAGATTTACACAATGCATTGGAGGTACATAATGTACCCACACGCCCTATATTGACTAATGATACATATATGTTCTACATGAAATCAATATAATTTTAAATAATAAAAAACATATAGTAAGAAAATGGGTTTCATATCATTTTCAAATGGTATCACATAACATAACATCAGGAGTGGTTTTGTTTATACAAAAAGTTTAATCTCAAAAAAGGATTATAAAATAATATAGAGTAAAATATTGAAAATTACCCCATAAAAGGTAGATCCTTTGATGTTATAGAGGAAAATTGAATTGATGTCATGAAAATAGTTATCAGAAATTATTTTTAAACATTTCCAAAATAATAAAAGTATTAAGTCAATTTTTAAATTAATTTTTAATAAATTTAAACGAATAATTTATAAAAAATCATTTTAAAAAATCAACAATAATGAAATCATGTAAAGAAATAAATTATATGTAAATAAATGTGGATTGGAAGATAAAAAATCACGATCATGAAAATAAATTCCTTTTTAGCTTTTAGGAAGTTTAAATAAAAATCAACATATAAGAAAGATTTGGGAAATTTAATTTTTAAAATATATTAGTATAAAAATGATAAATTAAAAGTAATATATATATATATATATTTGGATTTAATAATAATAAATAAAACATTTTTGGTATGAAATAATTTAGAGATAAAAGAAAAAAATCCATTAGAGAGGATATGAATTATTCTGAACAACATCACATTTTAATAGAGAATGAAATCAATCAAAGAATAAATTTTTTAAAAAAATATTAAATTTAACTAGATAGAAATAAAAAATTACATATAAAATATATAAATTGAATTATAAAATAAAATTATAATAGCACAATTAATGGATTTTTTTGACCTAACAAAATGAAATTGAGTCGAAAAAACCCTGGCCTTGGATTATCAAATTGTCAGGAATAACATTAACAATTGTATAATAATCATAGACTCATTAAACATATATTTTATATACTTTTAAATATTTATAAACTATTATATTAATCTTTTATATCCATTAATTACATTTTTATTACTTATTTTTAGTTAATATTGATTATCATTAATAGTAATTTCAATTGTTCGTTGATTTCCATGGAATAACGAGTTTGGATATCATTTAATGTTCATGAGTATATCATATAAAAAATATTAATGGTAATATAATATTTTTTCATAAGTATTTATGAAGTTCTAGGTCTATTTCAAGGTAGTTTTGGGTACTGTTCTGCAAGATGAAATCTATATTGCACTTATTATTGTATTTTTTAATAAATAAAAAGTGATATATTAATAATAATAAAAACATAAATATTATATTTAAATAAACAAAAAAAAATATTATTTAACTATTAATATCATTTTATATAACTATTTATTTTATATATCCATCCATGAAAAAAAAATATAGCATCGTTCTTGTTGGTGGTTAAACCGACCTAAACAAGAACATGCTATAATCAATAGATAAGTATGATTATGAAGTTATTTTATTATAATATTATCATTATAGATAGATAATGATATTATTTATATGTTATTAAAGAGATAAATAAGAATTTAGTGGAGGTGGATGAAGAAGATAAATGAAAAGGAATTTTAATAAGTTATCACATTAAAAAAATCATATCTACACCTTGAAACCTTATTCATTTTGATGGAATTTGGGAAAAAATTGTGAATAGAAGCAAACCAATGTGGGAGAGGATTATTATGGAAATAATTATGTCTATGTATGGAGGGGATTTTAATTTTTCATTTGTGTCTTTGAATTATTGGTTGATAGTTCCTTTTATAAGTGAGTGTAGTGACATTTTTATAAATACTTATTAAATAATACAAAAAAAAGTAATTTTCCTGGAAAGTGGATTGAAATTTTGAAAATAATGAATATAATTTGAATATATATATATAAATACACCAGACACTTATTTTAAGATATTTCTTATGATATTTTAGGTCATCACCCTTTGAGTTAACACCTTTTTCTTTTTTTAGCATTTACCATGGTGACTAATATTTACCTTGGTAGCATATTTTTATCACTCAAAATAAAATTAAAATATTTACATAATTTATATATGATTATTACAAACATGAAATGAATTTACTTTTATTCAATTTATAAAAGTGATAAAAATTATTTTCAAAATATATACACATAATCAAAATTAAAACATTTTTTAGAGAATTTTTTTTTAAGTTTAAAAATTAATTTATACTTATTTAGGGAAAAAAATAAGAATATTATTTATATAAATGGAATTTACCTATTTAGGATTAAATAAAACAGGGTTATTTTAATTTCAATCCAATCCATAAATAAAATTTATATTGTAAATAATTATTAATGGAAAATGGGAAAAAATAGTTTTTATTAGAAGGAAATTTACATAGATTTTAAAATTTCAATGAGAGGTTTCTAAATTAAAAAACATTTAACTAAATTATTTTAATTATTAATTATATATTTGGGAGAAAAAAAATTCATAAATTTAAATTCATTTATTATTTTATGATGATGTAATAAAATATATGATATTTACAAAAGTTATTTTTTAACTCTTTACCAGACAAATTATTTTTTTTCAAAAAATACTAAAAATTCAACCTGAGTTATTTTGTACACGATGAATCAAAAAATGAATTTAGTTTTATTTAATTAGAAATATAAAAATTACTAATTAATATTTAAATGTGAATATAAAATATAATGAGAAAAAAAAATTATTTTAAAAATGACTTTTAATAGTCAAAGTGTTCTTAATGTTATTACATATCAATTACTCATTAAATTAATGTTTATATATATTATCAACGCATATTATCAATATATTTAATTAAATTCATTATTAAATACTAACTAGTACATTTTGTTAAAATAAAAATGCATAATATATAGAAAAATAAAATTCTTCAAAAAATATTTATTTTTATCATTAATTGATTTAATTAATTTTTTGTAAAAAAGATCATATATTTTTGAAACTTTAATCAAACCATTTTTATTAATGAATAACTTTTAATTTTTTTTAAAATTTAATTTTATAAAAATTTCAAATAAAAGAATGGGAACATATATAAAATCTATTATAATAATAATTTCATGTTTATATCTTCCCAACATCTACATAAAAAACCCATCAAGTCCATAGAATAATATTTAAGGGAAATATAAATAATAGTGTTAGTAATATATGGTGATTCAACTACCATGGATCACATAGTGATTTTTTCAATCTTTAAATTCTCCGGTAGATGATTTATCTCAAGTCATAATTACTGATGTTTAGGTTAGGATTGTTCTAGTGAAAACCCTAGTGATGATAACTCCTTTACATGTTCAGAAATATGATCTTCTTAAGTAATAATCCCATGGTTTGATACAATCACTTCTCTTATATATATATATATATATATTAAATTGAGTTTATTGTTATTTATATTTTTCAATTAAGTTAATTTCTTATAATATCCACATTGAATAAATTTATCTCAATAATATATTATAGATCATTTTAGTTCACTATTTCATTTGAAACAATATATAGATTACAAAAAAAATATTAAAATGGAAATATATGAGAAACATTTTGGTTTTTACGCATCATGTCCTATATATTATACCACCACCATCACACTCAGGGTGAGGTCTCATAACTCATCTCAAATAATGTAACTTACCTTTACCCTCTTACTTAGGTTGAGGTTACATACCTCCTTAGAAACCACATTTCATACCACTTCCCTATCACTCAGTTCTAGGATTATTAACCACATCATGAATCAATCTATTCTCACTCAAGGTAGCCTATCAGAACACCCTACCACTGTTGGGACCACTTTGTGTATGAAGACTATATTTGTTGTCAACAGTTGTCAATGCTGGTCAAAATGAAGTAGGAGATAAAGAATGACTAAAATGTTAATGGAGAACAGATGAAGTGGGGATTCTTGGATAATTGTTATTAAATCATATCATTGAATTTCATAATTGGGAAATTCTCTATAAAGTGAATTTCGAAGATTGTAGAGTTGATCCTATATTCAAAGCACGTGTATCAAAGGTGATACATTGTCTACAACAATGAATAATAGTGATTGAAACCAGAAGATTCTTTGATGATATATATTTTACACATATCATAAGTTAGGATAACTTGTGATGTAAGACTTATGAAGGAAAGGGGGAGAAATGATGATGCTAGTCATATACAGTTTTGATTGGAATGAATGTTGCTGCTAGAAGATAGGGAAGTTTTAGTACTTTCCATTGCAAATCTAACAATGCTAAATCTAATCTATCAAAGGATATATATCACTATAGTATAGTTCATTATGAATGTTGAATAATAGTTATGGGAAGAAGTGAAGAGAGAAATGATGAAGGATCAAACAATCTTCACATAATATTTGTGTGGTGCGCGAAAAAGGATAGTGGTGCACGAAATATTTTCTTGGTGCATGGAAAAATAAAGGATGTGCAAGATATTAGTGTGGTGCGTGAAATAGAGGGATGAAGTTTTTCGTGCAAGAGGTTTTTCGAGATCAAAACATTGAAATTTGGAAAAGGAATGCAGCGCGTGAAAAATTGGGCAAAGTGCGTGAAAAATGAGGTTGCGCGAAAGCTTATTTTCCACGCAATATGGAACGTGGTTTAGAATTTTGTGCGCAAGTGGAGTTCCAAGTTCGGCATAGGAAAATATGGAAAAGGAATGGACTGCGCGAAAAATTGGTCTGAGTGCGCAAAAAAGTGGTTGCGTGAAAGATTGGTTTTGCGTGCAATATGGAATGCGGTGTGGAATTTTTCACGTAATTGGTGCATTTTGATTAGAAAGTTGAAAAATGAAGAAAGAAAGTGGTGCATGAAAAATCAGAGATATTCTCACAAGGTGCGCGGAACATTAGACTTGTGCGTGTAAAAATTGGTTGTACATAAAATGTGGGTTTGATGTTTTACGTCAAAGAGTGGATTCATGCTTAGAATGATGAAAAATTGCAAAGTCATGAGGTGTGAGAAAAATCCAGGAAGGTGCGCGTAATCTAAATAAGTGAGAGATAGTTTTACGCGTATGAAGGGGTTTTATGTGCAGGGTCAAAATGAATATAAATATGAGGTGAACCCCTCTCATTTTTTAATGATCACCACATAGACAAATCCTGATCTCTGATGCATGTAAAAATTGAAGTATAGAGTAGTGCGTGAAAATAAGAGGTGTTGCATAATAAAGGAACTATTGCACGAAAAAGGGAAGTTCTGCTTGAAAAAGGAGAATTGCTCGAAAAGGGTTGTTCATGCCAAAAGGTGTTTTTATGCGCAAGATTTGAATTTTATGCTCAAGCCACCTATAAGGGTGTGAAAAAAAATTTGAGGGTCCCACAGGCCTTTAACAGGTGCATAGCACTCTCAAAGTGACTTTGTGAAGAAGGAAGTATCATGAACCACTCAGTATCATGAAGAGAAGTATAACCGTACTCACACGACTGGTGTTTAAAACTCTCATTGGGCTTTGAGAAGTGAAGAAGAAATAGATGTGCAAATGAATTCTTATCTGCACAAAGGAAGAAGTTAGTATAGAGATACACTTATGTGTTGGTATTAAGAATTGAAGAAAGAGTTTGAGACACTGTAATTATACTGTGTCAAAGAGAAAGAAGACAAGAAGAAGAAGAACATAGTATTCCCAACTGAAGGCTGACAATTATTCAGGGTAGTTTAATTCAGATGGTGCGATGTGAGCAGATCCTTAGTGTCTGAATAATCACATTGGTGTATGTGATTCTATCCAAGAAGAGAGAAGAAGCTTTAGTGCAGTTGGTTGTTGCACTAAAAAGGAGAGAGAAGAAGTCTTGTGCAGTTGGTGATGCGTTGGAGAAGAATAGAAAGAAAGAAGGACGAATTGCTTGCCTAATGCTTTGCAAGTAATCAAGTGAAGAGCACTAAAGAATACCAAGAGAAGAACATACTTTTGAAGAAGGAAGAAGACTGTATCTATAGGCAGTATAAAAGAACCATCTAGAGGCTACAAGTTGGACTAGGCTATCACCTGTCCAGGGAAGAAGTTTTTTTCCCACCCCCCTCTAAAGTGTAGGGACTCACACTGGCTAGAGAATTGTTTTCCTAGCCACTCCACTATAATTTCATATCACATAATATTGGAGAATCCATGCATTGGTCATATCCATGCATGGCAAGGGCATAGATACTCTTATTGAGTGGTGAACCTTGTAAAAATATCATGCCCATATTTTTACTTCTTTCTATTATTTCATGCGACAAGGAAAAGAGAATAAGATAATAAAGATCCTGATAGGTCAAGAGGTATATGGATAAAAGTTGGAATTGGTCTAAAAAGTTACCAACACTGATTCACCCCCTCTCATTGTTAGGTATATCCCAAACTAGTCCTCTCAACCCCAAAGGTTTTTCCTCCTAAACATATACTGGACTAATTCCCTCATACTCAGGGGGATACCTCATTTCATATTCTGTCATGAAATATAAAATCATGATCATGTAATATGCTTAAATCCCTAGGTAATGAAACATAACCCCATTCATAGTCCTAGACTAGAAAGTTATCCCCACATAGAACCAATAGATTATACCTCACAACATTTCTTATCTTCAATTACCATAGACCATATCATTATCATAAATATCCTTAAGTCTAACCCCATAAGTACAATTTCCCTGTAGTATTTTGGATCCCTTAGGATAAAATCCAATGAAATTCCATCTCATTATTCACACCCAGGAACACCAATGTACAACATACCTATTTGGATTCAACTAAAGTCTTATTTCATAAGGAAATTTTACCATTACACACATAAATATTACTACTACCAACAATTTTATATTAATAAATACTAGACCCATAATATAGTTTCAACCCCTTCCATGAATTATTACCATAATAATAGTAAGTTGTGGTCACACATAAGCTACCTGACACATTCTCATTCAGAAGGGTACTTGAGTCATGAAACCCCCCACGTTTTCCAAGGAATAATATATCCCTGAAATATCTCACTCATAAACTCGCTTGAGTGTCATTCTATATCAAACACCCACCAAGAATACCCCTACCAAACAACACATGATAACCCCCAGGACCAAGCCTTTTTATAACCTATACCATGATCTCTAAAGATACTTTAAACCCCAGGATATCACATCACCATATTTCAACCCCTAACAAGGGGATTCAGGTTTTATATGACACACTTCACTAACATGATACCTAAAGAACTCTACTCAATGGAGTATATTAACAAAATACACCTCATGAGATACCACAGAACCTTTCTCCAATACTCTACTTAGACCATTATTCACTAATATCACAATTTATAATCACTATAAGGAATATTTAACATATTTAAGGTATTATTTCCTTATAGTAATTGGATTTTGTAAAATCTAATATCACCATACATTTCATGGAACAACAATCTTATACTGTAAAGGATCTACCTTAGTTTAATTTACTCTTTGGAACTCACCCGAAAACTTAAACAATTTATGAACTAAGTAACCTAGTAATGTGAATGCATACCAAATAAAAAAATGTGATATATGAAAAAATAAGATATAATCATTCATCCATGGCCTAATTGGAGTTCACTCATTTTATATCATGGATTAGATATCCCTAACTCACATAAAATAAATAAATCAAAAAGAAATGATCTAAAATAACATTTTCATAGAAAAATATAAAAATATAAAAAATAATGAGAGAGAACATAGGTATTACATTAAACTCTTTTAGGGATTCCTTCTACTTTATATGGAACATCAATCTAGTGAGAAATGAGCCTCTAGGAGAAATTAGAAGGGGAAACGAGAGGAGTGATATCGAGAGAAGGGGGACTTGGTTTGAGTGGGTCACCAAGGGGTGGAGTCCCATATTAAAATAAATAATAAAATTTATTTTTTAAAAACAACAACTTGGGTTCCACTCGGTACATTGTCACGAACCAGCCTGGGTCGACCCTGAACCAGTCACCCAGACTGCTCCGCAACAAGTCCCAAGAGGCATTGACAATCCTCTCAAGATGGTGAAAAGAACCAAGGGAATCAGTAGAGTGACAAAGGAAAAATTTCACCCAAATATAAACAATTAAATAAATATATAAAATAAATAGACAACCCAATATACATATACATATAATTTGAACTGGACATTATTCACACATGAAAGTAAAAGTACAACTGAACCAACAACTCAACCGACAAATCATGACAACTAAATGACTCCATGTGAACCCACTGGTCACTCTCCAACAAAATTACCACACATTCCCCAAGGAAATCAAACTCAAACTGAATCCTTCTCAAGGGCGATAAAATAGAATAAGACTATAGACATGAGTATTAAAACTAAGTAGGTTATCCTGACATTCTATTCCCAATTAAATTTCTTTAAAATAAAAGAAACATCAATTTCATGTTTGAAATACAATATATAAAAATATTTTTTTCCAAACAAGGTTCCATTCTACAAAAATTACAAAATAAAAATGCTTGCAAGTTTTCCTAAATAGGAAATTATAGTAACCAATTTTGAAGAGATGCTAATTTAAAGTGAAAACGGTTTTCAAGTGGTCTGCGTTGAAGAATGTACACCTTTAAATAAAACACACATGATAATGAATTTTCCAACCAAAATAACCGTATTTCGATGGTGAATACAATATATCCAATGAGAACAAGTCACGAGAACACCCCTAGGCACTAGTTAGCTATGGCCCCCAGTTACCTCATATCTTGGTGAAAAGTTAACCATAAAAAATATTCATTCTCATGCACTAGCCAATTGTAGGGAATGAAATCATAACCTAAGGGTCCCCAACCTCATCATAATAGTTTATTTAGTGTTGTCATCATCAAACCTGTTACGTGAAACATGGAAGAAAGAGCTTAAGATCACTAGAATAGTAGTACGCATCTGTACACCTAGATACCCGAGTTTCCCTCTTTGTGATCAAACAAATTACACATTCTATCATATTCCATTTAAACATAAAAACACCAGTTCTAGTAACACACACTCCAAACAGTAGATGAAATTTTTTTCACCACTTTTAAAACTCAATAAACCATCTATAATTTTCCAAAAACAATTTCAAGAATTTTAAGAAAGCTTTTCAGATGAATTCAATTTGAAAATTCACTTTTTAGGAAAAATGCCCACCAATTCCATAAAAAATATATTTGGAATCCACAAAACCATTTACTAAATCAATTTCATGATTCTTAAAATGACCCCAAATGGTACAACATAGAATACATATGAAAACCCCTTTTTTAAAGAGAAATACCAAATGGTCCTTAAACATTTTACCAAACCAACATATAACAAAGGTACAAATTTTAATTTTCATAAAGTGGTTTAAAAAAAATTATCAATAGAAAAGAATTTAAATAAACCCTTTAAAAAATTTAGCTTACACATTTAAGATGAACCATTTTCATAAGAATGTCGAACATGCCACTTACCGACAACTCGTGCTAGAATGTGTCAAAAACCCAAACCCTTCTCTTTATAAAACAAAAACAACATTTTTTAGACATAAAAGGACACCAAAATATCACATTTTACACTTCCCATACTTTAATAAATTCAAAAAAGTTATTTTGTATCACATTTAGAACACAAATTCCATCCAGAAACTTCTCTAAAGACTCGGTGTGCAACATTTAAAAAAACAACTTCTATTTAACATCCAAAGGGTTAAAAAACCTAATGTTCATGACAAAAATTTACTACATTGGTTAAAAAAGGTCATTAACACCATAATACATATGTGAAAACTATAGAACATTTATTTGAACAAGTGGTGTGCACTTTTATAATTAAACAACTCCATTTTCACAAAACAAGGCATACATTACCATTTTGCACACTGAATAAATCATCCAAAGGTTAAAAATCAATAATAAACATGTATATAAGGTTATAAAAGATATAAAATTACTAAAATTAAATAATAAATTAATTTCATTGGGATAACCTACCTTGAAACCATGGAGGAATGGAAACACACACCCAAAAACCTTCCCTGAGGGTTCACAAACCCTATGTCTTTGAAGAACAGCCATAAAAGAATAAAACCTCAATCTAAAATCTTGGGATAACATAACCCTAGGTCATTCATGAACAGGTATGAAGACATATTCAGGAAATAATTGATGGAGGAGGATAAAGGATAAGGAAACTCACCTTGAAAATTAGAGAACAATTCATCTTCCCTTATATCTACACCATTAGAGGAGAGGGAATGTCTTGGAACTAAATGGAGAGTATCATTAGGTCTGGAATAAATAGGGAAATAATATTTTGTGTTAAAAGAGAAGAAAATTAATGATTCATGAAAGAAACGAATTACCTTACCAAATCTTGACAAATTGAGAATCCTTGAGAAACTTAGACCTAATATGTGACTAATATGAGCTCCAAAGAGGGAAAATGGAACATGGGGGTTGGCCCGGTGTTTTTGGGCTCAAGTGACATGTGTAATAACTGAAAATTATTAAAAATGGAATAATATATAAAATAAACAAATCATTTTTTTAAAATTGGAAATGGGTTCACGGGCTGGCTCAGTACCTAAATAAATAACCCAAATAAACCATGATTATAAATTCTTAGTGGGTCCAAATGGATATGGTGGTTTTAATAGGTCAGGTTAGGCAAATAGGGGAGTATAATGAGTGAAAATGTTGAAAAATGAAGGATTCATAAAAGTTTTTTTTTAAATTTTGAAATGGGCTCATGGTTTGCCAAAATCTTGATGTAACCACCCTTTTCTCCAAAAACTCCCAAAAAACTATGGGTCACCCATAATAGGATGATTAGATATAGATATAAGTTCAAAAATAAAAATTCATCTCATCTAAAATCCAAGAAAAGTATAGGGGTTTCCAACTAACTGGATCAAAACCAAGACATGGAAAACCAGGTGTAAAAATTCTTCCAACCGTTAAAGCTTTCTGCCCCCAAAAATCCATAACACATTCCAGTTGAAATATCAACACCTAAGGATTACTTATCAACATGGTACAGGATCTCAAGACAAGTAAATATCATCCACTATCAATAGAAATTTAGCCTCTTACTCAAAAAAAACACCAACTCACAAACACTTCCTGAGAATCAACAGAAAGAACAAGACACCACCTCCACAACCAATCCAAGATCCAGATTGTTGGGCCTTCTCCTAATGAACCCAATGATTACCCAAACCAATGTTCATTCACGAAATCCAATGAAATGGGGGGGAGTCTAGAATAGGATCCCCACCATTAAATCAAAACTACAATTAAAAAATCCTTAATGAAAAGATCTTCGAGACCTGCAGTGGGTCTCCCCACCATTAAATACCAACTAGAAATGAACAAAAAAGAATTCAACATGAACTAGAATCGGGATCACTAGTACAAGACCACCAAAACTCTCCCTCAAAAACCTAGAAAACCAGGTTAAGAGGGTTACAACATGAACATTTAAACCACCCACTCTCGAATGGAGGGGACAAGGATGGGGCCAACACTTTTATCATAGATCAAAACCCCCACCACTTGGGGCAGGGAGGGAAGGGGAACCAATCATTGGGCCAATGGAACCAAAAAAGAAATAGAGGAACCACCCAACACTATCCACCTACAAATAGGTAAAACCAATACTGCACCAGATTCACATTGGCGGTCCACATAGGGACACTGACTGAAAACCCTCATATGAGAAGGCATAAACATAGACACTGTTTGAGGGGTAACTTCACCACCCAATTTGTGAAAAAAAAGAAATATCACAATGATGAGAAACCACCATAAAAACATAGAGACTACCGTACCACAATAGTGAAGGCATAAAATTACTTAATCTCCCCACACCTCTAGATATTTCCAAACTGTGTGAAAATCTTCACTCTGAGGTCTATGGCTGGAGCCCTGATGTTTGAAGCATCTGCTGCACCACATCTAGGAGCTACGGATCACAACACCTCACAAAACACAATTTCTCAAACACACACCTTAATCTAAATAGGATCTCAAATATATATAGAACCATTCTCTCTCATTCCAAAAAAGGATAATAATAGACAAGGAATACAACAAAACACATCAATATCACATAACACAACTGTAATATCCAAAAGAATTATCATAATAGAAAACCAATTTAAATCAACCCCATAAAGCTCCCTATTCCATCAAATGAGTAGAGGAATCATTCAAACGTCTGGATTTAATGTTTGAAATGAATCCTTAGGAGGATCAACTAGAAGCCTTTCCTTTAGAGAACCATCCATGGATACATCACAACATCCAAAATATCCTTATAAATCCACTAAACAATGCTCAAAAACCTATCCACCAATAAGATCCCATCTCAAGGCACACCAAGAGTATCTCCTAAAGATCTTGAGGAAGCATACCAAACAAAACACACCACTAGAACATGAAAATGAAACCCACATAAACATCATTTAAAAAAAACAAAAAATATTTAGTTTAAACCCTTTTGAAAAACAAACTAACTGTTTGGATTTTCACATTCACCAGTGGTGTTTCACCAAGTCCCACTCACATGCACATTCCCGTGCCACCCTGTGAACCAAACCACTAGGCCATACCAGTCATCCGTCATCATATATATACTAAACCATTCATGTGAGAACCCATGAAAAAATCAAAGGCTGAAACAAACAACCTCATTTTACAAGCCAAAAAAATAAACCCATTTGAAAAATCATGTACCTTCCATAGGCACACTAACCACCAAGTCAAAAACCATTTTAAAATTTCTACACTGCAAACCATTTTACCTTGTTTGAGAAAGAAACCCAATAGGTCTCCATAAAAATACTCTCCCTTTATTAATTTTTTTTCATCATCTCCACAAACTACTCTTTTTCAAGAACCTTTTGATTTAGAACCCATTTTATTTATTTTAAAACAACCACCAAAACAAGAATTACATTCTAATCATCCCTTTCCAAATTTCAAAAATTCAGCCAGGTCTGTTTTCTTAATATGACATCCACAAAGGCCAAAACCCTTTTTAGGAAATCAAAAAATTCTCAAAACTAATTCTACAAAAAAATAATCATATTAAAGGACTCTTCAACATACCAAAACATCCCATTTTAAACAAATTTTCATAATCATCTTAAAATAATTCATCCCTTCCAGCATTTTTATTTCAATAAACCAAAAGTTTAGACTAAGTAAATTCAATCCCGTTAAATCATTTCACTTTCTCCCCAAAAATTTGTTTCAAAAAAACACAAAATTCGCAAAAAAATTATTATATTAAGAATTTAAAACCCACTTATACAATTATAACACAATGATTTTAAAAAAAATCACATTTCAAGAAAAGTCTAAGATAACCACAAAAGGGAACTAGTGTCGATGGGTGACTAGACCCCATGGTTGGTAGCCAAATGTCAAACACACCACAAACATGAAGAGCCTTATTATGACCATGCCCCAGCACCACATAGTAAAATAGGACCTGTGAGCTCACAAAGGCCATTAGTCCAACTGCCCTTATTGTATTACAATCACCAAACAATCCTTAAGACCCAAGGAAACTAATGAAACCTCACTTCCCATGGACACCTGAGGATCGGAACGGTCAAGAGTTTGGGACTCTCTTCCCAAGCCTTCCCCTAATGTTTCAAAAATACTACTCCATCAACCTTGAAATCCCCCAAATAACAAGTGGGGATCTAAAAATAAAGGCCCTCTAAGATCCGACCTCATATGATACTATTTTATCATGAACCACCCTGGGTTGACCCGAAAACGATCACCTAGTCCGCTCCGTGACAAGTCCCAAGAGGCGTTCTCGGTCCTCCTAGGATGGAAAAAAGAACCAAGGGAATCAGTAGAGTGAAAAGGTAATGATTTAGCCCAAATATAGAAAATTAAAAAACCACAAAAAGAAATGGAAATCCCAATATACATTTATATAAAATTTTAACTGAACATTATTCACACATGAATGTGAAAGTACAACTGAAACAACAACTCAACCGACCCAACAAGACAACCAAATAACTCCATGTGAACCCGATGGTCACTCTCCAACATAATGATCACACGTAACCCAAGGTGATCAGGCTCAAGCTATAACCAGCACAAGGGATAAAAATAGAATAATACAATTGGAGTGAGTATTAAAACTCAGTAGGTTCGCTCGATATTCTATTCCCAATGAAATTTCATTAAAATAAAAGGAACATCAATTTAATATTTTAAATAAAATATATAAAAATATGTTTTCCAAACATGGTTCCATGATACAAACATTACAAAATAAAAAAAAAATTTAGGTTTTCATAAATAGGAAATACTGGTAACCAATTTCAAAGAGATGCTACTTCAAAGTGAAAACAATTTTCAAGAGGGCTTCTTTAAAGAACGTACACCTTTAAAAAACACATGCTACTGAATTTTACAAAAAAAACTCATTTTATTCCATCGGTTAATAAAATATATTAAATGAACACAAGTCATGTGAACACCCATAGGCACTAGTGAGTTGTGGGCCCCATGTACCTCGTATCTTGGTGAAATGTAACCATAAAAAATTATTGTTCTCCTGCATGAGCCACAAGTAGGGAACATACCCATAATCTAGTGATCCCCAACATCATCATAATAGTTTAGTTATTGTTTTCATCATTAAACATGCTACATGAAAGAATAATTAAATAACTTTGGATCACAAGTATACTAGTAAATGTCTACCCAGCCAAATACCTGAGTTTCCCTCTTTGTGTTCAAAAATTTCCACATGCTATAGAATTAAATTTACACATTAAAAACCAGTTCTGGTCACACACACTCTAAATAGTAGCTAATTTTTTTTCACCCTTTGTGTAACTCAATAAATAATCTAAAATTTTCGTAAAATAATTTCAATAATTTTAACAAATATTTTCACATGAATTCCATTTTAAAATGAACTTTTTAGTCCAAACACATACCAATTACCTTACAACCTAAACATGAAAGCCACAAACCATTTAATAAATTAATTTAAAGAATCTTAAAATGACCTTAAATGGAACAACATAGAACACTCATGAAAACCCCCTTTTTATAGAGATATTACAAAGGAGACTTTATGAATTTTACTAAAACAATGTATAAAAAGGTACAAATTTAGATTTTCATAAGGAGGAATACACACACCATTAGAAGCCGAAAAAAATTTACCTAAACACTTTGAAAATTTATGTTACATATTTAATTTCAACCATTTTCATAAGAATGTTGAATGAGCCACTTACCGGTAACCCATTCCAAGATGTTTCAAAAACCAAAACCCATATATTTATAAAAAAACCACTTTGTACAACCATAAAAGGACAAAAAAATATCACAATTAATTCTTCCCATACTTTAATAAATTTAAACACATTATTTTAATTAACATTTAGCACACGAAGGCCAACAAGGAACTTTTCCGAAGACAGGGCATGCAACATTTATAAAAACAACTTCTATTTAACACCCAAAGAGGTAAAAACCCAAATTTGCATTATTTTTTTATTAAAATAGTTAAAAACGGTAATGAAAATCACAATCCATATGTGGAAACTAGTGGAAAATTTATTTGAATAAGTGGTGTGCACTTTTATAATGAAACAACTCCATTTTACACAAAACAAGGCATGATTAACCATTTTTTACTCCAAAAAATCATCCAAAGGTTGAACAGGAATACTAAAAATGCATATAAGGTGATAAATTCAAGAAAAATTTGAAACATAAATAATAAAGGCATGTTCTTGGGAGAACCTACCTTGAAACCATGGCGGAATGGGAACGCACACCTGAAAACCTTTTATGAGGATTCACAAACCCTATATCTATGAAGCCCAACCCAAAAAGAATGAAACTAAATAAAAGTAATGGGATAATAGAACCCTAGTTTGTTCATGACCAGGTTGGAAGATATATCCCATAAATAATGGAAGGAGGAGGTAGAATGAGGAGAAAGGTGAAAGAAACTCATCTTGAAAACTTGAGAAATTTTCATCTTCCCTTAGATCCACTCCATTAAAGGAGAGGGAATGGATTAGAACTCAATGGAGAGCCTTATTAGGTATGGAAAAACCTGGGAATGAAGATTTATGTAGATAATAGAAAAAAATGAATGACACATGAAAGAAAAAAATTACCTTACAAAATCTAGAAGATTTAAGAGGGATTGAGAAATTTCACCCTAATCCACGACTATGATGAGATCCAAAGAGGTAAAATAGAATATGGGGATGTGACTAGGGTATTTGGTCTCGAGTGAGAGGTCTAATAACCAAAAAATATTAAAAAATAAAAATATATAAAATAAAAAATCTATTTTTTTCAAACTGAAAATGGGCTCACGGGCTGACCCAATACCTGAATAAATAACCCAAATCCGCCATGATTATTAATTCATAAGGAGTAAAAATGAATATTGTGGTTTGAATAGGTCAGGGGATGAAAATTGGGAAGTTTAATGAGTGAAAATTTTGAATAACTAAAGAGTTATTAATGAAATAAATTTTGTTTTTAAATCTGGAAATTGGATCATTGTTGGTCGAAATCATGAAGTAACCAACCTTTTCACCAAATACTCCAAAAAAAGATATGGGGATCCCGTTGTAGGATGATTATAAATTGATGGAAGTTAAAAAATAACCTTTAAACTCACCCAAAACCCAAGAAAAGGATTAGGATTTTAAACACCTCAAATCAAAACCAAGACATGAAAAACTGGGTGTGACATACCTGATGACACTCTGGGTGGTACTTGGTTTCTTTCAACCTCATTGGGTAGCTAGTAGAAGGCCACCAGGTACTCAGTGAAACCCTAATGGATACTTGGTCTATCTAATACAATCCAAACACACCCCACCCTAACCCTAACACGCCCTTAAATCCCTTGATCACCACTAGAACACTCGATCATGCCCACAAATACCTTCCACAGGTTCCCCAACACTTATATTTCTAATATGAGTCGTAATTGTAAAAACACCACTTCCCAAGATCTCATAATTCAAAATTCCCTGGAAAAAACAACCATAAATTCATAGGTCATTATAATTATGACTATATAAAAATATCCATCAATATGATCAATATCAATAATAAAAATGAATATTTTAATTTCTATTTATTGTTATGTGAATATATAATCATTATTGTAAATATATCACATGGAAATGTAAATGAATATCATAAATATACCAAATAAATTTTATTTCATTTACAATAATAAATAAAAACCATTTATAAACACAAAATCAATATATATTATTCATTTAATTCATATAAATATTTCTTTATTATATATTACTTGTATTATTTAAATTTTTTTATGAACTCATTTATTATTTAACCCAATAAGAAAAGTGAGTTTATCTCTCCCCAAAGTTTTAAACAAATTCTAAATTATTAATAATTTACTTCATAGTCATAATAGACTATAATGTCATTCAATTTTTTAGACACTACAAATACCCATCCAGGTACAATTTTTTAATAATTGCTTCTGCTAAAACATTGAATGACAACCTTACAAAGTGATCAAAAAAATATATTTCCTTGTAAAGATTGGTTTCTCCATAAAACGTAGACAACATTAATATTTTTTAAATATTTTAACACTTTAAATATCAATTTGGTTTCCTTATGTCGAGTTTCAAATTTCAAAACACATATTTGTACAAGAAAATGAAAGTAAATATTATAACAGGTTATGGGATGCCTATTCCAATTAATTTAGTGTCATATATTATAAAATATTCCATTAAACACACTAAATGGAGTGATTTATAAGAACCCTTGTAAAATCAACATATATGGGATATAAAACTAAAACAGAGCTCGATAAATGAAATATAAAATAAAAAATATGGATTAACTTTTCTTTAAACTTCTGGTTTCATTAAAATAGACAGATCAAAATTTAATTGATATATAAAGTATATAGATTGAGGAAGAAACAGAGAGTTTGTGGGTGAAGTGGAGAAGTGTGAAATCTAACAATTCTCTCAAATAAGATTAAATAAGGGTATCATGGTTATTATTAAAATTTCATTTCAAATTATTTCTCATGGGTGTTTTATCATCTATGCATATATGAAATAAAGTATAATTTATTCTAAAAGATCATTTTGAATGCAAAAAAATACACCATTAAAAAAGAAATTAGGGGGTTGGGGTTTCTATAAGACTCTCATTGGCTCACCATATATCCCAAAAACTTTTAACTCACAAAATATTTCTAAATACATACTCCTTTAAATTATATTCAAATAAAAATTCACTTAATTATATATAGAAATCCCAAAAAAATAAATCAATATCCAAACAAAAAAATATGGGACTTCACAGTAACATAATATCATAATTTATATTTATAATGATCACTTCAATATAATTTATTCTTTCATACATCAGTAAATTTCACACATTCATATACAAATTAAAAAATATATTTATCAAAACAAATCATGAAATTTAACTCGGGTTTATAATTTTTTTGTTGTTAAAATTCATTTAATTTAATTGAAAACACACTAAATCAAATCAATGACATTTTATTTCAATTTAGTCATTTAAAAATTCAAAATCACAAATTAACTCATGATTTTGAAACAAAAACCATGTTTATATTTTTGAAATATATCGATAAAGTTATCTGTTTTTCTAATACATCATTAATTCTAGAATAATGGATTTGTACTACCATTTTAACATTGAATTTTAATAAAACAAATAATTTTATCATGCCACCCAAACCCCTAAAATTTTAAAACAAAAGAAAACAAATATTTAGTTCTAAAGAATGATTTTTTATATTTATTGTGAGCATTAAAAGTTAATAAATAATTTATATGATCATGTTATGATAAAATATGTTACCATCACATATCCATAAATCACTTAACAATTCATTCATAATATTTTAAATCAATTTCAAAAAATCACACTTAAATTGATCCTTTCTTATAATTTCAATATACACACATATTGAATGAAAATAATAAATATTCAAATCCAAATTCAATATAATAAAACAAATATAATATTAGATATTGATTTAATATAAATGATCCCAAAAATAATCCATCTTGGTTTTACAAATTAAATTTCATTAATTTAATCCATAATTAATTTGAATACTAATAGTTAATTTTATGAATAAAATTTCACTATATCCCGAATTCATTTGTAAAATAATTATAATGCTAACCCATTCAAATTTTAAATGAACAAAGAGAGAATTTGATTATGTTTCTATTTTTATAACTATCTCATAAAATAATATTATGGAAATTAAACCTTAAATTTTATCCTAATATTTCACATAAATATTGACATATAAATCCTACCAGACATATTAAAAAAATTAATAATTAATGTATAAAATAATGAAATAGAACTAAAATTTCTCCTAAAAATGAAATTTTAAAAAGGTAGATCATATCAAAATAGACATACATTTCATATAAAAATTTATATTCAAAACACATAGTTTAGTTTATAATTTAATATCAAAATTTTGAAAAATAATATTATAAAAAAATAACATAATCTAATTTCTAAATATTTTATAGACTATAACATGTTATTATAGTATAACTCTATAAATATTCCACATGTAAAGTGACACCATAATTCAAAAGAAAACCATAAAATTGAATGCAAATCCCATGTAAGTCTTCTATATAATGAAAACATTTGTATTTTTCAATGCCCATATTTCTAAGATGAGGTATAATATTTCTAAACCGAGTAATTAAAGGATTAAATGACCAACTAATGGCCGAGAGAAACCTCATTAAACTCATATCACAATATATATTTAGGTTTCAAATACAATTATCATGAAAAAAACAATCATATCTACATAACCTCTATTCAATCAACTCCAATTATTTTCCCTTATACCATATGGAAATTACATAGTCCATGAAAACCCACATTTAATGAACTAGTTTTATATGTGGGATATAATATACTACACTAACAAACCATGACATTGAAATAGTATTGAGGGTTCATGCATAATTATAAGGACATAATTTTTCTCTAGATAACATCCCCCTTATCCCATTTAATTTTATGAAAATATATCTTGATGCATATGTTAGTAATATAATTACTAAACATATAAAAAAATATTTCCCACATAGGGTTTAAAACCTAAATATAATATTTAGTAATATAATCATAACAATACATACTAAAAAATAAATATGTAATGAAAAGGAAATGAAAAATGTAGTACACTATTTTGATATCCAAGAAATGAATAATTCAAAAAATGTTTGAAATATATTGAGAAAACGTTAATCTTAGACACCTTTATAGAATATGACCCATAAATATTAATAAGAGACCCCATATCCCTTGTTATGATCTAATACCATTTATAATGTCTTGAAACACAAGGCTTTGTGGATCATGCTATACTTAGCTGATTCTTAATAAATTTCAAACGTTCATAGAAAAATATCATATAGGGGTTGGGTATACCAAACTCTTTAGTATTTCTACAATTACTAGGATTACCCATAATTATTTTCTTATAATGGATGTTTATATCTTATCTATCACATGAAATGTTGGATGACACCAAAAATACCTTACATGGAAATTAATCTCAATAAATATAAAACATAAAATAAAAGTATAAATATATTATTTAGTAAATTAATCATATACACAATGAGTAAATTATATTTCAATATAGAAATCATACATAATAAATACCTTAATGTATATTTAATCAAAAAAAATAACCATGATAAACCACTTCGCAAAACAATAAGGCTTGACCCATTGATATTAACTCACCAAACCATAATCACATATTTTTTAAGAATGAATCCTCTCCCATGACCACGGTTTTTTACTATCCAAACAAGATCCAGTATCATATTAAATTTAAGAAAATCCTATGACTAGAAATCCCGGGACATCCACCAACTAACATAAGGAAACTTTATCTCTGACAAGAATTTTAAGGGGTACATATTTACCATTATTAGAATAATAACACTTAATAGATGATAAACCAAATCTATCCATCGAGAACCCATTAAGTCACCTAATAGATTATATCAAGTTATCTATCTAATGAAGTTACCACACTCAAAAATTATTTTACTAACCAACCAATAATATACTACATCTTTAAGCTACCACATTGATAAGAGATTTCATTATCGTTTAATATAACTTGGATGAGTTACTAATTTTACCCATATATAAAAATCCATGAACATCCCTATAATAATTACACCATCATATTGTATCACTCAATCATAAATCATACTTATTTCTCATATTTTCTTCAATTCATTATTGAAAAATTTCAATTCATATTCCTTATAATTTAACCTTTATGATATTATCAAAAATATAAATCAACACATTAAATAAATAATAATAAACTAGAATTAGTAGACAAAATTTTCAAGTTTAAATACTTTGTACCTTTGGTTTATATAATTTTATATTATGTATATGTTTTCTATATACAATAATTCCTAGTCACTTAACTCTAGTCATATAATTAATCCATGAATATTTGGTTTAAAATTATTAATATTAAAAATCATCAATTTAATTTAATAGTTTAATGAAATATTATTTTCTATTTATTTATGGTCATCATTTATTAAATGAAGAATATATATATAGAAAATATATTTTAAGTTTTTTTAATTAAATATTATAAATAACTTTCATAAAAATTAATATAAATGACAAAAAATCATTATAATGCAATAAATGAATCAATAAATTACTATAAAACAAGTTTATATTTTAAAATGAATTAACCAACACATTAAAAATTAACTCCAACATCTTAATAATTATCAAATTTTTAATTTACTTACCCGACCCACCTGTTATAAATTTTCATTAACCATAGATTATTTTAATATCAGTTGATATAGAATATGATCTATATAAAATGAAATAGTTTTGAAACCAACATCAAATGATTCCAATGATTTTAAATTGAAGTGTTTGAGAAATTATAACAAAAAAATATCCTTAAAAAATACTAATTAAAATACTAACATACAATTTAGGTAAATAATTATTATAACATCATTGAAGTGAATATCCTCTTACCCTTTTAATATAATTAATTCATCAGAGGTATAAATATTTGTTTCAAAAATGGGCCATGAGAAAACCATTTTAAACACTTCAAAATGGAAACCTATAAAATATCTCATTTAAATTATAATAGAATCATTATAATTTTAACAATGTTATAAATATTTAAATAATATAAAGAAATAGAAAAGGAATGACATCTTACCATATTAATCTGTTGAAGAAATTTCATCCAATTCCATGAAGGAGGGGGAGTTGGTTGTTTCATAATGGAGGATAAGAAGAGGACTGACGAGGGTAGGAGTGGAGAAACCTTAGTTTTATGTAATGGAAAATGTGTAAATAAAAGAGTTTCTACTCTAAAAAGATTGATAATATTTAATATAATAAAATGTTATTTGATGATCAAATTATTAAAGTAAGATATAATTTAAAAAATGAAAAGTGTTACCAACTAAAAAAAGGAGTTTCCCTAAATTTCAATTTAGATTACCAAACAATATACCTGATCCTAATTCCTAGGTAATTGTTCAAAACAATTATAAGAGAATATAATTAATTATTTATATAAAATAAATAAATCATAATTTGACTAAATAATTTTAATTCTCTAATAAATAATTAATTATTAGATTTCCATTGATTTAGAATCATCTTAATTTAACAATATTAACTTAGTTGGGATGTTATTATATAAACCCAATAAATATCTTATATTAATATATATTTCATATAAAAAATCAATTTAAACTCTAAGCTTTTTAATTCCCCTGAACATGACTCAAGTGACTGAAAATAAGGATTAAAAATTTATTATTTATTTTTCACCAATTTTAATATCCTATAAATATTAATAAATTTTTAAAACCAATTAATTTAAATTTAATATATTATGTTTTTCATAGTCACACTAAATAATTTATAACTTATGAAACATAAGGCTATATGAAATTTCATTAATTTCTTAATATATATGTGGGTTTTAATTCCCATTTCTTATGGATAATCTCGTTTTGGTAAATAAATAAGTTTTATCAGAGTGTACATGGTATATTAGATTTCCAAGAAGTGTCTTTAGTTTCAGTAAGTTGAATGTGTTTCTAGATATATATCCTTACTTATAAAAATAAATTTATAATTTATAATCATTTTTAATACCAGAAATATCAATGAGGTGGATTATAAAAAATCTATGAATTGTGAATAATTTTTTAAGAAAGTGTGTTAACAAAATTCAATTTAAATTAAATATGTGTCTCAAGAATAATTTTTTTTAATTTGCGATTTTTTTACATTTTAACCATATGATAGGACATTAATGTTATTTAACTATATATATAGTATTTTAAAAATATTATTATAAAATAACATTAAAATTATTTTACTTATTCATGGGTTAAAAAAATTCTAAATTTTATTTATTGTTAGATAAAAAATGATATAGAAACATATATAATTTATAAAAAATGAAATAATATGTATCCTTTTTTAGTTAAATTCGTGTAACTTAAATACATAATAAACTCGTTTTTTTAAAACATGTGTTCACCAATAACCATCCCATAATTAATTTTTATTCGTGTTATCTTATGTGTCTATAAACACAACACGAGAAGTGTAATATTAACTAATATTAATTGATTATTTATATTTAGTAATTCAAATCCTTATTTTTCATTTTTTAAGAATAACTTTATCTATCTTAATATATGAATTTTCACTTGAATTACATTAATTATAAGTTTTTTTAGATAGTGTTTTAGGGTATCTTTCTCTTATAGTTTATCTTAGAGGGATTTTCATGAGTTTTTTGTTGTATTAATAGGAATTCAACAAGTCCTTAAATCCTAAAATATTTATATAGTATCATTATAAATTATAAAAAATTTAAAATAATGATTTCATAAACTTAGATAAGTGGTATGAGTTGGGTGTATTTTCTATAATAACATCCAAAAAACTGTTGATCGAAGAAACAAATAAGTTTATCATATTTTTATTTTATAATATTGTTATAAAAAATAGTAAAAATAAAAATTATTACTAACCAAAATAGGACTATTTCTTTCACTAACATGCATGATTACATGGACAATTATAATAGTAATAAATCGATAAGTACCTCGTTAAATTCACATCAATGAAGAATCATGTTATAATGTTAATTAATTAATTAATAGGAATACGTTGAAAAATATCAGTGATCTATGTTAATTAAAATTAGGATAAGTGGGAAATGTAGTGTAGTAATAAATTTATAAACTAAGGGATACTGGAAATTAACATTTTTCAAGTCCATTAGAGTGAATTTCTTATTAGAGGTAATTATAAAATGTAATGGAAGACCTAAAAATGTAAACTAATCATTCATTTTTTTTACTAATAACCACTTAATTTCTAGGTACTCCATTAAGGTAACTAGAACATACTTGTGTGGTAAAAGAACCCATATGTGATTATTATTGAGAGGAATTAGGTTCTTACATATTTGATTACATGCTTCTTGAGTAGCCTTTGGAACCATCATCCATTGTTGAACTATATCAAGATTCCAAGAACACAGTCTCGGTTAATATATTTACTGAATCACACAATACCTATATGGTGACCTAAATTTTTCATATGTGATTGTCAACGTAATTACTTAAATAAAATAATACATTAATTATTTCCATAGGATCTTTTTTGGATTAGTTTCTCAGAAACTAGGTACATAATGCATGAAGTACATTGATCACATAAAATCACAATATTTATTTAACCCTCCTGAATGAATATGTAATAATCACATTCTAGGTTTCATTACTACAAATTATTTCATAGTAACACACATAAAAATGGAATCAATGAACATTAAGTGATCGATATTGATAAATCAAAAGGCATAACATATGAACAAGAAGAAAAGTATATAAGGCATAACATGGAAATGTGGATACAAAAAAAAGATACATTCATAATTAAATCACCATGTTTTATCCCCACAGTGTTATAAAAATCATTACTAAGTTTATTCACCAAGATATCTAGAAACATTACCAAGGTATATAGCCAGGCTATCAAAAACATGTTATCTCTAGAGTTAAATTTTTTTCTCAATTAATTGGAGAGCTATCAGATCATAACCCTAATTGGAATAAATTTATATGTGACAAATAGATAATATATCGTAGTAAGTAATTTCTTTTATACACATCAACAATAAAGATCGAGTTTAACACAAAATCAATGAGTTCATAAAAGTGTACAAACATGAACTTTTCATCTTTGTTAACTAAATAATAAATAATGTGGGTTTTATACATTAAAATTAAAATGAATGACGTATATTTATATATATGTGAATAAAAATGAAGGAAAATAGGTCCATGTATTCATAACATAGTAATATTTCATGGAATGTCAAAGAATGATTTCAGTTGTATAACAGGTACAAAAAACGGTTTAGGGGAGTTCATTATTCAGAGTGAATGGTAATCTCTCAATAATAAAAAATAATTTTCACATTAATTTAATTATTATCAATACATAAAAACATAACCATTTTTTAAAAAATACTTACAATAGTGGGAGCAGTTGAATGAAAAGAAGGAAAGAGGAATATAATCACTTACTTTAAGTGTCACTTCTTAATCTTAGATGGGAGATTCCTTGAGAGTTTGGGGGATTATATAAAATAATTAATGATAGGAAAAGAGATGGATGGAAATGATACCAATATTTGGAGTGAATTAAATGGTGTTGAGAGGTTCGTATTTATAATTAAGTGAGGATAATTGTTTATCATTTTTCAAATATAACCTTTATAATTCAAGGTTTTCAAAAATATATTTTCTATGATCCACCCATGTTTTTGGATTATGTTTTTTTTGACCTTTAGAAAAAATATCTTGACATATTACAATTCTAAATCTTAATTCCATTTATATTTATCAATTTCACCACAA
Source organism: Viscum album (assembly GCA_963277665.1). Classification (NCBI taxonomy): domain Eukaryota; kingdom Viridiplantae; phylum Streptophyta; class Magnoliopsida; order Santalales; family Viscaceae; genus Viscum; species Viscum album. The sequence goes on from OY728125.1 coordinate 1,655,331,146, forward strand.
TAATATCATTTATTTATTAAAAATGTTTTTTTAAAATTCAAAGGTTCCTTTTAGACCTTGGAACTTCTTTATAGATTCTAAAAATTATTTTATTAAATATAAAATAAAAAAATCATTAGATAAACACATTTAGTATCATAAAAAACATAATATATCTTGTTAGATAACTATTACATATTTCTTAAGTTATAAAATCTATAGAAAACAACAAATTGTATTTTTACTATTCACTGAAATATAAAGTTTTTTTTAGAAATTTTTCAATAATTCACCCAAAACTATTTTTTAAGTGGGGATTTAAAATTTATATTTTATTTTATGAAAATAATTTATTAAATATAATAATAATTATATTAAATATAAAATTACTTATTTTCTATAAAATAATATTTTTAAAGGAAGACACATAATTCTTAAACTTTATATAATTATAAATTTAATAATCTCATACATATAGATAGATAAATAATATATAGAAATATAATATAATATTAAAAAATAAGTATTTTATTTTATAAATATTAATTTTGTTTTTTGTTGATGTTTTACTTCTATATTGGATATTTTTATTATTCTGACGATCATATAATGATCAATTTTCTATGGTCGGAAAATGATAATGTAATGGTCAGATCCTAATGGTCACATTTCTATTTATATCATACATATAATTTAAAATTATTATTCTTTATCATTAAAAACATCACTTACAAAGGTTTTACACTTCCCTTGATAATGTGCACCATTTTTCTAATGCTACTATTTCTTTTGACAACCTTTACGGAAGGATTGATTTACTTTGGATAATTCAAGCCTAGGGTGTTTACCTTTCCATGTAAACTATACTTGGTGTTTTTCTACCAATACTATTTATAGTTTTCATGGTTTGTATTATTTTATTTTTTTAAAAGGTTGTGTCCATAGCCTCATTTTATTATTAAAGAAAAGAAAATACCTGTTTAACTTGGCAGAGGGAGACCCATTACATAGCCCGAAAGCTCAATAGGAATTTATCCCATTACATAGCCTTTAGGCCCCAATTTCTGGCCTGAGGCCCATTATGTGAATAGTACTGCTACAGTACTCACACTGCTACAGTACTATCACAATACCCATCACTGCTAGAGCTCCCATGTTGCCGCTACAATGTCCTGCCGCCACTACAGTACCACAGTTTCTACAATATCTACGCTGCTACAGTCCCACTATAGTGCTACTACAGTTACTATGCCCAATGGGTTTTGAACCCCAATTTTTCATGTAGTATTATGGGGTGCTTACAACTAATCCAAACCCCAACTACATGGTTTGTATTATTTTATGATGTTAAATGTTACTATGAAATATATTTTTATTTCTATGTGCTTTAATTGAAAAACATAATAAAATATTCTCTGTGAAGCATGATATATTTTACTAAAAATAGAAATAAATTTAAGATTTTTACATTCTTGTGAAATAAAAAATTCTTCCCTAGAATTTTTAATCATCCCTCAAAATAAATTGTGATATTTTTCCTTTATTTATTATTCACACTCCCAAGTCACTTCTCTGAACTTTTTATTTTTCTACAAGACTTTTATGAGTTTTGTTATCATATACATCAACAATTATTCCCTTTTATATAGGTTGTATATTTTTTTCTTCATATGATAGCCTAGTTCCAATTGAAAAGCATTTATATCAAGTATTTTTGTTAGGTATGACATATAATTTTTTAATAGGGACACATGGAAAAATTTAGGGACATTATAAATGTTTATAGGCTATGTTAACTAATAATAAATTAATACAACACACTCTAGAATCTCTAATATTCTAATGTAACTTGAAATTAATTTCCTATTATTTATTAATATCCCAAATCCTTTCCATGGTTATATTTTGATAAATAAAAGATCCCTAACTTGAAATTAGAATACTATTCTTCGATTGTTAATATAACTTTATTATCTACTCTAAGCAACATAAATGTGTTTCTAGATCTATTATATCTTCTCTATAGTCTCTACCATAAATAATAGTCCCTATATTCTTCTTTCCCCAACTTCATCCCAATTTTTTGGAGTTTTACATATTTTTATATAGTCTTCAATAAAATGATATATTTAAATACATGGTTTGAAACTGTTGTTACATGAGAATATAATAATTTGAAGAAGTTGGTCACAAATCCCTTAAAAATCAAGTATGTTCGACCTTAACTTGTCTACCAGTGTTTGAATAGTACTCATAAACTACCTACCAGTTTGAGGATGATAGTATATTATTAGGTTCTCATCTAGATTCATAGTATTTTTAAGGTTCTTCTAGAACATAGAAGTAAACCATTAATCAAGGTGATAAATAATTGAAAAATATTCTCCATAAAATCTCCATGCTTCTTAAATTTTAAAATGAATAAGTCTCTCAAGGGGGAAATTGTCTCATATAGTGAATAGTGGGGCAAATTTTTAATATATTAATGATTACCCAAAGTACATTATTTCACTTTTATTTTTTAGGAAAGATATAAACAAAGACCTTAGTGATATTGTCCCACTTCCTAGAGGTATGGTTAGTGGATACAGGGATCATTTTGGAGGTTTATAATCCACATTCACTTACTAACATACCAATCATCCTTTATTATAATTATTAATCTTCATCTTCATATTATACCAATATTAATGAATGTATATATCTCTAAATATATTTTTTTATTCTAGGATGTATAGAGAATATGGAACTATGAGATTTTTCCATCAATGTTTTTTTCAATCATATAATAGATGTTTTAAAAGGCCTTTTATAAAAACAAAATAATACCTATTAATAAATATAGAACTCAGGGATCTTTCCATTTTTCATAGATTCTATATTATATTAAATATAGGGTTGTCTCTATATTCTTTATTTAAATTCTATAATAATTATGGTTAAGAAATATTTGGGGATATGATTGATAATTTCCCATACCTTATAAATTCCATTTCTATATTTAACAAGTCCTTGATAAGTGATTTTATTAATTCCTATTCATTATAAGAACACTAGGGTCTTTCCTATATAATTTGTTAACAAATTTGTTTTCTTTTCAAAGTTGATAATGAATAGAGAAATCATAGTACTTAAAAATCTCCATCCTTCTCGTTCGTATCTTGTTTAGTTCATTTCTTTTATATGTACTTGAAACATTGATGATATCGATATATATCACACTTCACCCCATAAAGATAATGTCTCCATATTTTTTATGAAAAAAATAAACGTAGCTAACTCCAAATAATGGGTAGGATAATTATTCTCCTGAGGATTAAATTATTGAGATACATAGTCAATCACCTTTTAATTATTCATGAGTAAACCTCAAAGTCTTTTCATAGATGAAACAATATAGTTACAACATTCTTATATGCAATATGGCAATGTTAGAGAATGTGTGATAAAAAAACCTATTTTTTCGTTATTGAAAACATTTTTTGTAATATTTTTTCTAGTATCCCCCTTTCAATTTGACTTTTCTATGGGATTATAAATTGACAAAAATTTGCAAAAACATTATATACCATCCCAATTGATTAAGGAAACTATTCATCTCATTCATTATTACAGGATAAGGAGACTATTCTGTAGATATTATCTTAACTAGATTAGTTGAGATTTCTTCACTAGTTATAGTGTGTCCCATGATTTCTAATTATTGTTAGCAGAACTCACATTAACTGAATTTAATAAAAAACATTTCTTTTCCATGTAGTTTTGAATATAACCCTTAAATGTTTCCTATTCCCCTCATAACTTGTTAATATATAATAACATCATCAATAAACACCACTAAAAATTTATCATGTGAGTCCCTATAGAGTCTATTAATCAAATCCAGAAATATAGCAGGATCATTAGTCAAACTGAAGGGTATAAAAACAAAATTTTATTGACCATATATTATTTTAAAAGAAGTCTTTGTGATAAACTCTTTAATTACCCTTGACATATGATACACATACCTAAGGTAAATCTAAGATAATAATTGAACCCCACAAATTTGGTTGAATAAATCATTAATCCTTATAATAGGGTATTTTTTTCTTCATTATAATCTCATTAAGTTATCTATAATCAATTAATAACTAAATTGGTAATTCCATCTTATACAAAATAGATCATGGGATCTCTAAGTTGATAAAATTTGTTGAATAAAACCTTTCTACAATTTTTTTTTAGTTTTTTATTAATTTATTATAACTCTACAAATTCCATTATATATGGGGTCTTTGGTTTTGTATTGGATTAAGGTATGAGTTAAATTAATAATTCTACCTAACTTTTAGGGTATGGGCCTGATAATTCATCAGGAAATACATAATTGTATTCCAAAACATCTGAAACATTTCCTACATTTTGTACTTTAACTTTATTCCCATTTATCAAAATTCATTCCTTTAGAAAATACTATTGGAGGATATTCTCAACATAAATAATTCTTGGAAAATTCTCCTTTGAAAATTGTTTGAAGTTATCCATTCAATGTATCTATAATTTCCTTGAATCTAAAATGGATTTGAACATTATAATTTGAGATCCAATCCATCCCTAGTATTGTATTAAATTCCACAATTGAAATTAATAATAATTTAGTGAAGAGATTTTAGTCCCCAATGTTAATAAAGGATTCTCTATCTACCCTATAGGTGTTTTAACTAGTAACTCCGCTTAGATCTATTCATGGATCAATTAGATGTTATTTGGAAACATGAGTGAAATAAAGGAATTCATATAACTATAATCAAACACTAAACATAATATCTTTGAGTGTATAATAAGTGTACATATGACTACATAGTTTAGATCCTCAATTGCAACTATCTTGGTTATAAAATAATGTAATTTTCTCTTTATTCAATACTGGGGTTAACAATGGTTTCCCTCAATTATATTTTGATTTGGAAATTGGTTAGAAAATTATTCATTCCCTGTAAACTTGATGTGTTGTACTATATTTCCTTTTTTCATTTACATTTGGATTCTGTGGATTTACATATCCATGAGAATCTTGAGACATATGGATAACATTTTCAAATTTTACACTTTTTAAATCATTTTATATGATTCCATGAATATTTCTTCACAAAATAATTTCCCATGGGTAGTTCTAGTTTCTTCATTCATCTTTCATGGTGGAAATTCATACGAAAATTTGGATCCATCATTAGTTTCTTATTATTCATTCCACATGTCTAATACATATCTTCAAAAACTATTTAAACTATGATAGAACTCTGTAATATCTTCTCATAACTCCCAAAGTCTCATATTAATATAAGTTTATGTTGATTATGCCTTTATTTTTTGAAGAAATGATTGATATTTCCCTCATAATCAATGAAAAATGATAAAGTGCATCATGTAAGAGTTGAAAATTTCTTTGCACAACTTCCCACTAATTTATTCATGTTTTTTAGTTCCCACTTCTGATTGTCTTCTCCCTCGATGCCACATATTTCTAAAGTAAATTTCTACTTATCATAAAAATATAGTATATAAAGTATCTTTTCACTAGTGTTAATACACTATTCTATGATCAACAAATTTTTGGGTTCTTTCATGAACCAGCTAGAGCCACCCCTAAAACATGCATCCAATCTAGGCTGCGACATACTCAAAGCATGTTCCCAATCACCCTGGGTTGGAAACTAGTTCTAAGGTATCAATATATAATTTTTTGAAATTAATTACCCTTAAAAAAATAAGAATTCAATTGTTTCCACCTAGAAATATAGTATATCTCATTGGTACTTTAGCTAATCACTTACATAAAGAGAATATTGATAATAATAAAACAACCAAACAGAGTATAAAATATAAATACATAAATAAACTTAGGTATATAAAATATAATAAATATCATGACATAAATAAACCAAAAGAGATATGGGTTGTTAAGGCTGATATAAGGTCATCCCAAAAAAAACCAAACCCTATCAATTATCTCTACATAACCACTCAGTCACTCTTCAAATCCCAAGATAACCATCACAGAAAAACCTAAACAACCCTAATCATTCTAAATTTAGGGCACTTAAAAAGTAATCAATAAGATCTGCATATATTGAATGTTGTATTGAAGGTGTGAGTTAAACCAATCCCATGATGATATCACCAAGGATTTTGTGAAATTAATTTCAAAATACATAATATTTTTTGATAGTTTGAAATAAAACTAGAAATAGGTTTTTTTTTCATACATAAGTACATAAATTCCAATGTAACTTCTATAATTATTTTATAAACATCCCTTTTTTATATCCTTTAAATGACAAAAATTACATTGAAATAAGTTAATTGTTCAAATCATCCACTACTGAAACACTCATTTAAAATCCAATTTTGAAAACACATTAGAAATACAATATTAAAATTCCTTTGAAAAAATTATATAAAATAGATCCATTCACCAGAATAATAATTTTAACCTATAAGGCTTGATATCCCTGGTCCAATAAAAACAAATAAGAATCTCCAGTAGGTTATTATTCCATAGAGAAAAAAAATAGGGAACATGATAAAATAGATTCCCCTGTGGAAGTAATCTATTATCATGGGAAATTCACAAGGTCTTAAGGTAAGATGGTCTGAGAGGTTACCAAAACATGGGACCAACTACTGGAATACATTTCATGTAAATAAAACATGTCGCCTGACTATCCTTCACCTAGCCCCATCTAAGGAACTTCTTACTAGTCCCAACCAATAATCATTGGGAAAATAGTTGTGTGAGGCTCTATAGTGAATCTTATAGCTAGATCTCTCACTCAATTCCTAATGTATCCATGAAAGTAAATTGTAAGAGTTGAGTGTTCAATCATTTCATAGAATCATTTATTATTTTTATTGACTCTTAGATAACATTAAACACCCTATAAGAAACATCCACTTTGACATCATTCATTTCATAATAATAATAATAATCCCCTTTTGGGACATAATTGATATAAAATGCTATAAAAAAGGGGATTTAGAGGGTCACACATACCCATTCAATTTGAGAAAATTATTAAAGTGGTAAATATACCTAACTAATATCTCTATTTGATATTCTATGCCACTTTATTTCCCATTTAACATTCCTTCAAAAACCATTCATCAATAAAATAAATTTAAAACCTCATTAAAATGCATTTTAAATATCAATAATTTTTCATTTCAAACCATTCAAGGAAACAAAATCTTTATTTTACTCAATTTACAACCCAAACAAGGTCAAATAACCTTAAAAAAATAAAAATAATTTAATATAGGTTATTCAAACATTTTTAAAAATTCATGGAATTCATTGATCATTTTAAAAATTAGAACCCCTTAAAATAAGCTTTATGACATGTGAAGAAGAAATCCATAAAATCATGAAGGTCCATTTGGATGCCATATATATGCATAGTATAACAAATAAAAAAATTAAAAACCATGAGAATTAAACTACATGAAAAATAAAGGAAACACATGGAAAAACCTACCTCGATTCAATGAAACTCAAGCATAAAGTTAGTGTATTAGATAGATAATTATCCAACCAGTAAAGAGACATCCCCTATAAGATCTAATATAAAAAAACCCCAATATTAAACCACCTTGAACCCAAAATATGTCCCCAGAAGCCCGTAAATTTCACGGGAGAGGAAGAAACCAAGAGAGAAAAGGATATTTGGATGAAGGAGAAATAAAAAAAGGTGGAAAAAAGTCTTACATTCATAAATACACTTATAAAGAACGTGGATAAGAATGAAATAACCAATGTAGGGAGGGAGGAAGCCCCATTGAGATCACCTACATCCATTTGGACTAGAGGAAGAGAAATAAGAGAAAACCCGTTAAGAATTTAAGAGGGGAAAATTTGTAAAATCCAAATTTTAAAAACCTAGAGAGTTTTATAGTTTTTACACATAGTTTGGTAAAAAAATGTTCCAACCTACTGAGTTTAACTAGATACCCACTATACACTTCATGGTTTACCAAAATATGTTCCAACCATAAAAAAACTGTAAAAAACTTAAACCCCCTTATATAATTTTGGCATGGTTTTCCCTAAATGTACACAAGAAATGTATGCATACTCAAAGGGAAAAAAGGATTTCATGGTTTCCACTATAATTAGAATGGTTTGGAACCAATCATTCACTAGTCATGTATAAAAAATGTGAAAGAAAAAAATGAACCAAAAAACTTCATATGTATGGTTCATTTACTTGTTTCCCTGAATCCATGCACATTGACCTTATAATAGTGAAAAATTTCTAGAATTTTCCAAAATAAATGCCTAGAAATTTCTATAAAATTAAAAATTAATCAATAGAAATAAAATATAAATAACTACAATGACATAGGGGGTTTCAATATCCCCCCCCCATGAATTTTTATTCCCATATAAAGTCTCCTATAAATATATAAGTACTATATAAAATGCCTCAATAATACTCTATGGAAGATGTGGGTTGGGAGGGGAATAGAATAAAAGAAGGTCCCAAATAATAAAATCACTAGAAAAAACCAACTACATAAAACCCCTAGGACTTATCCAAGAATAACACTATATGATATTGAAGGACAGAACCTAAGGAGATATAGACCAAGAATACGTATCTCAACTATTTATATTTAATCTAAAATAGTAATAAATGGGAGATACATGCACCTCATATAAAAAAATTATCAAGAATAAAAATTTCCACTAAAAATACAAAAAACTATAAGTCATCAATAAAATTGATTTTAAAATCCTCAATGAGAACAAAAAAAATTCCACATCCATGAGATGAGAAATGTCACTATGGTCCACTATAAGAATAAAAATTAATATTATACCATGAGACCGAACATGAAAAAAAATGGTATCTAGACCACGATTCACTACCCCCAATAGGTAAACTACGACCTCCAACCTGGAACAACATCCCACAAAAAACAAAACAAATTGAAACCAACAATAGTGAGTACATAACTATCCTTAGGAAACATCAGTACTAATTACCCAAGGATGGAACCAATATTCTCCCTTGTTTTAACCACTATGAATCTGGTATTGAGATAGACACAACAAAGCGTATGGGAAATACTTAGGAGAAAGAGACCCAAATCAAAAAAAGCATAAACAAACCATGAATTCACTACCATATAGAAAATTAATATGAGAAACATAAAATATGACCAATATAAACACCAAAATACACTAACCGCTCACAACCAGATTATATAATAGAATTATATTTCAAATAAATCACATAAAAACATTTTAATGATGAACCAAATGACCATACAGATGAAATTGTTTCATATATTTCAAATAAAACATCGTATGATGCCTATGTTCTCCACACTAGAAGCACACAGGATGCCTCATTTTCTTATTCTTTTGAATAAACTAACCATTTTCAACCTTCTATTATTGATTTTACTCAACCACCCATTCATTTATATTTAATATTGAATCCCCAATCACTTAAAATGAAACACCCTAACAAACCTCCATAGATAAGGCTCTAGAAACTACCTCCTCCTGAGGTGATAGAATAACTTCAATCGTAGTAGCTCCAAGATTAGGAGGACGAACCTTCTGATTTAAGAATTCCAGGTTGGAATATAAGGTTTGGGAACAATTCATCAACACCGCACATTCTTGATCAGGGTAGAGATGATATGTGAAGTAACCACTCTTAAATAATGAGGGGAACCTCTCTGAAGGTCATCCTACAAAAGACTTCCCAATATTATTTTCAAACTCTTTACAAGTCATATTATAATTACACATGATATAAATTATAATCAATATATATTTCATAAATAAAATCACAGTACAATATTATAAATAAAAATATCCATAAACCATAACTTACTATAGAATACATAAATAAAAACATCCTTCTAAAAACATAACCAGGACAAGAAATTTTACAAAACTCGTGGTTTCCAAACCCACATTTGTTAAAATAGTATGCCCTTGTGAATTATTTTAACACACTTTAAACATTAAAAAAGAACCTATTTCCAAATCCAAAGCATCTTATTAATTTTCATCATAAAACCATAATATTTCATAAACATATTTACTCATTTCAAAAAACATTCAAATTTTATTTAAAAACTAAAAACCATTAAAACATTCCAAGTGTATCAAACTATTTTCATCCAAATATATTCTCTATTTTATTGAAAACTATTTAGTTTGAGAAAAACTTAATTAATGAATTTAATTCATTCAATGAAGGTTGAGAACTTCTCACAATAAATTTCCAAAGTAACATATTTCATCCCAAAGATTATATTTTTCAAAATATAAAATGGATTTTAAATATATAAACCAAGAAATAAAATAGAAAAATCAAATAAAACCATATAAATGTCGCATATATATCACTTCTTAACCTCATATAAAAGTTAAGAACCATTAGGTTAATTATAAAAATTAAGTGTTGAGAAATAATAATTCTGAAGGATATTTAACGTTATAAAATGTTTGGTCTCACATGGTAATAAACCATGTTCCAACCATGATACATTTTCATTAATGGATCTAGGACCGCATTCATGGTATCCACATGTTTTACTAGAACATATTTCCTATTAATGATGCCTTTTTCATTACAACACTTTTCCTCCAAAACTCACAGAGTCCCCTGAAATTACTAATATACTCACCGGGTATAACATCCAAGAACACACACTCCCATATCTGGTTTTAAAATTATAAGCATCACATTTCTGGATTTGACACTAATAATTGTGACCTAGTTTTTTCCATCGAAAACTTTCAACAACAAAAGGAAAAATTGGATCGATTACATTATCAAGGACCTTTTTGGTTTATAGATATAAGGATTTTGAAAAAACTACTGCATAAAAAATCCCCATGTTATTAAATTCACATTGTTTCTATTTTACCCAAATTTTGATATTTCACATTAATTAATCCTCATAATCCATATAAATTCACATATAGACATAATTAATCCAACATCATTTCTTAATAACCATGGGAAAAGGAAATATATGAAGGTTGAGATCAAATTATTTGAAGTGATAAACATAAATATTAACATGTGAATTTAACCAATGAACATATGAAGTGCCTAAGAGAATGATGAAAAAATCAGAGTGAATTTGGGAACCATAAAATAACACATACCCATCAATTCATGAATCATCAACCATAAAACATGGAATAAGGATTTTAAAAATAAATATTCATTAGAACCAATAATCATGATCCATGTGATATTAATCTTGATCAAATAAAACATTATAAATCCATCGAAAACATAGATATAACATGTTGGTATCTTGGAACATCATATTCATATAACACTGATATGACCCTTATAGAACCCTTATAAATGTAATAAACATACTATTGAATTGTAATATAATTATATGGAGTATATAATAATTACCCAATTAATTGGAGGGATATATGGGAGCACCCATCATTTAAACTATATTAGGATCACTCGACACTATCTGGTGCACCCATTAGATAAGACTATAATGGGTTCAACCAATGATATTTGGGCACAAAAATCATATATAAAGACAAAGAACCACAATATGAAAAAATCACATAGATATTTCATCATAAACCTCATAAAAATCATTATTCCTTTTATAACTTGAATAACCCATGGAAAATAATTGGTATTCATGTTAATATCTTTGAAAAATGGTTAACCCATGGAAAAGAAATGGGTTCCATAATAATCTCTTTAAAACATGGTTAACCCATGGAAAGTAAATGGGTTCCATAACATTCTTTTTGAAACATTATTATACTATGTAAAAGAAATGGTTTTCATAATAGTCTCTTTTAAAAAATCTTAATACATCCAGGGAAATAATGAGGATGATATTATAAAAAAAATAGCCCCATTGAGGAAAAATAAACAACTAGGATTTTTGGAACTGATGAATAGTAATACCATTAAAATATCAATAAATAAATAGTATGGTAATAGAATTTTCATTTTAAAAAATCACATTCTAATAGGAAAAAATTAAAAAACTATTTAAATTTTTTTTGGTTAGAAATCAACCTTGGAAACATTTAATGGAATCTTTGAAATCCATTTAAAATATGTCATGAGGAAACTATCATTTCCATTAAAAAAACTTTTTAAAATTTATAAAATTTTAAAAATAATTTTCCATGAGAATAAAATTTAAAACATATAAAGGAAGATTCAAATAAAATTAATGTGGAAAATTTCATACATTTCATACAGATTAAAACAATGGTTCCTTTCACATTTTTGGTATAATAAATATGAGATTTTTTTAGAAAACAACAAGATTATTAATTTAATTATTATTTAAAAGACATACATGGGTAAAAAATTGTTTAAAAAATCATTTTAAGAATGATAAAAAAATTATATTTTTTAAAGCTTACATGGTGTTGGATGAAAAATGGAATTTTAACCGAAGAGACAAAAATAACGGTGATTTTGATTTAAAAAATATTAATTATCTTAAGTACCAATGGGTGGATAAATAGTAATATTACGTGAAAATATCATGAATAACTAGAGTATAAAAAAATAATGAAAGTACTTGATGGTTTAACATAAGATTTCAATATTGGATACTTAATCATAGAAAATATAACACCCTAAACATTTTACGATATGTTTCTCTTAAATACATTATATTCATTATATAGACTATATTTCCTAAAGCAATTAGTTTCTTTGAAACAATTTTTTTTATTTAGGAGATATCCATAACCTATCTATTATACTTAAATTTTCGACTTCTGTGTTTTGAATTTCAAAAAACAGACATACATGGTTGCTATCAGGGTGATATTTGGAGTTTGATAAAATCAACTTAATTTTCAGTTAATAGTAACTTACCCTTATGAATAGTAACTTAACCTTATTAATTATTATTTACCCTTATAAATAGTAATAGAACCCTTTTGAATAGTAACCTTACCCATGAAAGTATAAATAAATTTAGGCACATTAAAAATAAAGATGAATATTTTAAGTGTTTTTATTTTTTGATTAAATAATTATTTTAATGGAAAAAATAATTTTCACAGATTTTGAAAATTATTTTCGAAAAATTGAGTTCATTTTTGGATTCTTCATGTTGAAAAATGCTTAGGTTGAATTTTTGTGATTTAAATTCACTATTCCTATATTCACGAGTGATGTAAGAACCCAAATCTAAAAATTAAATGTAATTATTAATATTCTAGGTCATATAATCCCCAATGTTTCTTGTATTGTGGAGAAATAATAAATTAATGAATATAATATTAAGAAAACCCTCATCCCCTCCACCCCTCACCCCCTCTTCCTCCCACACCACTCAAGCTTCAAGACTTTACTAAATTCAGCTCAAATATATCCCTAAATTCATACCCCATGTCCAAGGACTTCTAGTCTCACAAAAAGGCCAAAAACAAAGGACTTAAGGAAATTATCAAGTAGGAGTACTATAGAGGTGAACCTCTCTTCCCTTTTCTTTCAAATTCTTTTACATGTACCATTCTTTTGTTGCTCTCTCATCACCTCCCCACATCCAAATTCTATGATAATTACAATAAATTACATGAAATAAAATTTTATCATTATAATGGATTATTTCATCATCATCTCTCTTTTCCCTCTCCTCTTATACTAAAAATGAAAACACCGTCTGAGATGTGTTAATTTATCACGTTCAAGGACAACGTGTTTTCAATTTATATTACTATATTCAAGACTAGTAATGAAACATTTTAAATGGTTGAACCATATCATAATATATGTATTTTACCTTATTCAATATTATTTAATCCTTACTCACTCATAATATAAAATAATAATATAAAACAAGTTTTTTATGCACAAAACCGCCAAGTTAATCCAATCATTTATCATTAAATTTTAACTAATGAGTAATTCTCAAGGTACATAACCAAAAATAATTATAAGATCATTTATAATGTCACTTATAATATATACTAACCATTATGGATGTTTATCCACATTTCAAATTAACTTATATTCATCAATACAAGTAAACCGATCATGAAAACCAAAAAAGAAAATGCCTCCAAAAAATAAAATTAAGCCTATTAAACCCATAAAAAATGGAATGAATGAACATAATAAGGTTGTAATAAATCAATTACATTTTTATTAGGTTCTTTAATTATTAATTAATGATGGTAATTTTTATTATTCAGGTCATTCAGATCAACCGAGAACACCTTCCGGCATAAGGTAAGGGATCCTCTCTCTCACTTTTATTCATTAATCCCCCTATGTTTTTACATTTATTTTTAATTCAAAATGATGGGGTATGTTTTCAAACCTCCACCATATTTCAATTAAGACATATAAATGATGGTATACCCCTTTACCTCTCATTAATCCTTCAAAAGAACACACATTACCATGCCAAAATGTTTGTAAGGGGTTTCTCATCTCACATTTTTTTACATGAAATTTCTATTGTTCCACACTTATTTAATAATTGTGGTGTATGTTTATAATCATTTGATATATAATATCATTATTATATTTATATTTATGGTATTAAGTGATTCTCTTGATGATTAGTAACTTCATTGATGTCAATGTTGTAATGTAATTGGTTTCGATTTCCATTTCCATGTGATTTACTTTGTATTGTCAAACTAATAATTATTATGTTGTATACCTACTATCCCATTGAGATCATTTTTAATTTTAAATTGTAAATATATTATATATCCATATGCTGGTTTCATGGATATTACTATTTCCTTTATTCATATACCCTTTTACATACGGTGTTTATTTGGAATGTTGTTTTAACTATAGAAATATTGATAAATATGTATCATCTATTCTATATGGATATTGAGAAGGAATATTTTACTTGTATTAAATCTATGTATAAAGAATGATTTTTAATTTTATAAATGGTTTGGTCCTACTATATCCCCTTGACGCATTGACATGTCCCATGAAAGAAATCTGTTGGCGACAAACTCTTTGAGTTTATTTCCAAAAATCAGATGGGTTTCTACACATAGACTTAAACCATATTGATGTTATAATGGCATCATGTTCCAGATAAATGAATTCCAATTTATAAGCATTATATTTATTCATTTTTAGTGATTACTATCCATGAGGTTTTCACAGTGAAAAAATAGATGTATGCAGTTTTATTACCAGTTTAATAATGATGTGTGTTTTTCATTTATTCACCATCTCATATGGACTATGCCAATTTGATTGTGATTCAATTATTTTTTATTAATCCTTAAACTATATGTAACCCTTACAGATCAATTTATCTCACCCCTTTAATTCATTTAACTTCATCATGTTATGATGACGATACCCTATATTGAGTTCTCATGGATGTAGTTTATTTGTTTTTGTTATGTATTGTATTTTTTTACCTTCCCAGTGTAAATGTGAGTATCATGTATGTATATAATTTCATCAGGACAACTAAATTGAATTTTACTTCAAGATTTATTCATTTTAATAATTCCAATTTAATAAGTAATTCACCGGATTGGGGCTTCTGGGGTCTGGTAGTTCGAGAAAATCCTGATAAATGTTAAGAATTTTACATGAATCTCTTTCCACATTAGAAACATTGAATCATTAGCCCAATGAAAGGATAAAATTAAATTAATATTAAAATATCATTATAATAAACAATTTAACGTTATTACATGTCAATGGGGATATATATACACCTAGAAAATGGATATTGGTGTATAACATGACATAATTCTCAAAGAAGGGAAATTGAGACTAACATCCCGTAGAAAAACCTTATCATTGAAGTGAGGATTAATAAATAAATTGACCATGACAATCAATTTTAAATAAAAATAAAAAAGTGGAAATAAAACATAAAATAATCAATTTTTATTAGACATTTAATATTATCATGACATAATTAGTGAAGATGAAGTTTAACTTAATGAATTAAAATTAAGTTAAGAAATATGTTACCTCACTCTTACTTTTGGTTAAAGATGATTTAACATCTTTTATATTTTATTTTAACATGTTATTAACTTACTAAAATCCATGTTAATATTTATAAAATCATATATGACCCTTTTATATCATATTATCATCCACTCATTTATAATATTTCATTGTTTTCATTGTTTTGGGTGTTAACTATATTGTTTTATCATTCGTTCTTTGTTATGAATGTTCTAGTTATTGTGCATATAATATTGTTCTATAATATAATAAATAATAACAATGAAATAATTATCATATTTATACATTAATTATAATTTTAAGGCAAATTATAAAATATATGTTTTAAAATTGAATTACATTACGATCATGGAGACGGTAATCTATACATACACATGAGTAACGATTCCATTTCCCAGGGATCATTATAGAAAAGATTTCAATAATATTTTATCCTTATATAATGGTAATAATATAATAAATAAAATATATATTCTTTAAATATTCTTATATACATATATATCATCGATGTGGAGTGGTGGTGATAGGAGAGAGTCACATCGCTTTGTGAAGGCGGTAGTCCACACGTACATGAACAACACTGTCATCTCTCAGATAGTGAAAATTTAAGAAATAAAATAATATATTATATTTTTAGAATGATAAATATGTAATTAATATAATAATTATGTAATTTATATCATATATATTTATTAACTTTATCCTCATTATTTTCCATGTGAAGTGTTAGTGAAAACGATCAAATTTCTTTGTAAGGCGGTAGTCCCCTATACACACGAGCGACATTATTTTATCCCATAGAGAATTTAAAGTACAAATGTATATATTATATAATGGCTCAAAATATATAATTATGTTATAAATATCATATATATATATATATATATATTATATACATTATTATACCTAATCGTGATAGGCGGTAATGGAAAAAACGAATGATATCGGTTCGTGAGGTGGTAGTATACGGTGCACATGAATAATGATTTCATAAACCATTTGATAAAATTGGAGAAGGATTTAGGTTATTAAATTAACCTAATAGAATATAATTATGTGTAATATAATTATTTTTTATATAATCATGGTTTGATAATAATTCATGGTGGTATATGAAGAAATAAATAAAAAATGCTTGTTGAAAAAATGTAACTTCATCTTCGGGAAACTTCTTTTGGTTTGAACCAAAAGAATTATATGGTGGAATTTAATCCAAAATTAAGGATTTTATCATGAGAGGTGTAATTTATAGAAGTTATTTGGGTATTAATTGGCCTAATAATTGGGTTCTGAAGGTGTTAATAGAGGAGGATAGGGGGTGGCCTTTAAAAAATGTGGTGAGTGGAAAACCTATAATTATTTGAAAAGAATAAATTCAACCACATTTTTTTCATGTAAAAAGGAAAAAATAATGGACCATCTTAGATAATTTATTGTACAAGGTATAAATATGTCTCTAAAATATATTTTAGACAAGTATTTAGAAGTTTTAATGCTTATCCTTTTAGTTTAACCCTCAGTAAAACTATTTTTACCTTAACCACCATAATTATCTTTTTCTGTCTCACTATTTATTTTGGTCAAAAATTAAGTTGAAATTGTTAGAGAATAAAAATTATTATGATTCCATATATTTAATACATTTTCCCAAATTCATATTCATAGAATTATAAAAATTTAATTTAAAAATAATCTCATAGATGTGACGAGAAAGAATATTTTCAAAGAGAAAATGTTCAAATGTTAGCAAAGTGTTTATATCAAATTTCAAAATGAAATTAATTAAAATGAACTAAATTAGATTAATATATATATAATTTTAATAATTTTAATTTAAAAACCATCTATAATATTATTTAACTTTATAATTAATTTAAATTTAAAATCAATTTTCAATTAAAATTCAACATGTTTCACTATTAATCAAAACATTAATCGTTTCAGAATCTTCTAAAAAATTTACCCCATTTTTTTTGAAATTATGATTTTAAAAATGAAGTTTATTTTTTGAGAAAAATTATATAAAAGTGGATAAAATTAAATTTAAATCAAAACACATAGACATGATGAAAAAATTTGTTTTTCAAGAAGTATATATTTTTTCAAGCAGAAGGTGATTTTATATTAACTTTATGGAAAATAATAATATTTTCATGAATATAAATTAATATATATTTATAAATAAAATATAAATTTAATTTAAATCACTCTAAATTAGGGATTATTATATTTCATTAAAATGGAGAAACATTATGTTCTCTAAAAGAGTGTTAAAAAATCCAATTTTTAAACCCAAAAATAAATATATACTACAATACAATATAATGATGATCAAAATGTAATTAAGTGGATTTAAAATAACTAAATAATACTTATGTTAATTTAAATAATATTAATTACATAATTTAATTTTTAAAATACTTCATTTATTTAAATGAAATGAAAATTTTACAAAAATATATATTTTTCACTATTCATTGAAAAATCAATATTTTCCAAAAAGTCCAAAAATTTAAACCAAAGTAAATTTTGAGATTAAAATTTATAAAATGAATTTAATTTTATCAAAAACATTTTATAAAAACAAAAAAAATTATAAATTTTTTTCATAAAAAATAATAAAAATACATTTTGAAGAATAAAATTACTTTGAAAAAAAATTGAATGATTAATTACTAAATTTTTACCATATAATATATATTGAGATGGACATATATATATATATAATAAATTATTTAATAATATTCATACTTACCAATTTAATGGTTGGGTATAATGATTATATAAATCATGAGATATTTAAGCTCGGTGTTGTGTGTTGAATACACTATCAAACATAAAAATATCAAGGTTACGTGTATAGATCGCTATCAAATAGACTAAATTTATTTTAAAACATATATATAATAAATTATTTTTTATTTAAATTGTAATATATGTTCATTGTTTCGTGTTGTTCATTTTATCAAACATAATTTTCTTCTATTAAAATCTTGGGGTGTTACACCGGGGATCAAAACACCATTATCACATATTAAATTCCATCAAAGACATTAAAAATCGAGCTTAAAATCTAGTCTCAAATCCCAAAAACCCATGAAAAATAGAGTTTTAATTCAAATAAGAGCAGGCTATGAAATTCCCCACACACTCTACCTAATTCCCAATGATGATCCTAGTCCCCTTTCTACCAAGACACTCACCAAATAAAAAAAGGGTGATCTGATACCATTTTTTCGTAAAAATACCCACTACATCCTTAAATTTGGAACCCAATTTTGGATAAAATATACTATAGGTGTATTTCCAATCTCTATAAGATTTAAAAAAGTTCTAAGATCTCAAATCATATCCATTGTAAATGATTTCACCATAGAAAAAAATAATTATAGAATAATATCCACTCAGAAATCCAGAACGACCCAATCATACATCAAACACTTATGAAAATATTAACAATATCAATAACAAGAAACTAGAATAATATATTACATAACATAAATAAATAATGAAAATCATTAACAGTGAAGAGGATAAACAACATCACCTAATTTATTCTTTAGTGATCTAGGTTGTTAAGGATGATAAAAGGTTATTGAAAAAACAAATAACACTAAACTAGATTTATCATATTGATATAACCACTCAATAAATCTTTAAATCCCAAAAAAAATCAAAAAACTACCTAAACACCCCAATGAGACCAGATTCATGTATCCTAGAAATAAAAACAGAGGAACTATATACACAAAACGGAATATATAGGGCGTGAGTGATACCAATCCTAGGAGGATCTCACCAAATAGTTTAATCCAACCCTTTAAAGATAAATTTTATTTCATTATAGTTTAGAATATAACCATTTTTTATATACCTAATTAAATAAAATCCATTTTCCCTTCCAAAACCATTTTGTAAAAATCTTTTTTTTATTTCATTTAAACGAATAAATAACATTAAAAACATTTTCATGGAAAAATCCACCTATTCTAAAAAAACATTTAAAATACACCATTGAAACCTACATAGAAATAAACTATTAAAATTAATTTGATAACCATTTAATATACTAGATAATTTATCAAGAACAATAAATTAAAAAAGGCTTTATATCACTAGTGAGATAAAAAATGATCTTCAAAATGTTATGGGGTTGTAGAGTCAAAAAAAAAGAAACACAAAAAAAGGGAGTCCCCAATAGAATTAATCTAGTATAATTGGAGATGGAATAGGTCCCAATGAAATGTGTTTCTAAACATTAACAAAACATGAGATCAACTTCAATAATATGTTCCATCCAAATAACATTGCACACACGAATAACCTGGAACTTTCCTCATTGGTGGATCTCCACAATAAACCTAACCCATATATATAGGGACACTAATAGCATGTGACCAACTATTTTAGAATTTTTATAATACTCTCACTAAACACCTAGAGTACCCATTAATGAAAATATTAGGAGGTGAGAAAATAATCAAGTTATAAAATCATTTAAATTTTTTAATAAGTCTCACCTCACCTCTTACACCCACACAAAAAACATCCCCTATGACGTTATTTGTGTCACATTAATAATCATAAACCCCTAAGGTTATATAATCTTTAAAAAACGTTTATAAATGTATTTAATGAATATATTTTATAGTGTTTTAATACATTAATTTTCATAATAAAATTGGTATTCTTTCTAATATTTGGATCGTTTAACTATTTTTGTTAGGATATTTTTTTTTGGAAAAAGTTATATAGAAGAGGAGAATATAAGAAGAATAAAACTAGAATAAATAAGGTTTACCATTATTATATATGATCATGTAACACTTCTAGGTCACAAAAATGAAGAAATAATGAGAAATAGAGCTTCTATAGATGGAATTTCAAGATTCACACCATATTGAAATTATAGGATGTGAATACATTACATGATGTGAACCAAGGATAGGATATTAAGTCTATAAATATAATTAAAAGGAGGTAATGATACCTAAAAATAATTATATAATACATGTTGTTAAATAATACAAGCTGTGAAGAGAAGAAAATCTACATAGAGTGCTTGTCACCAATATTCCAATTCTCTCACATTACACATCCTGAAAAAAGTACACGACATGAAGCACCCAGAACAAACCCAGTAATGGGAATATTAGATGTATCTATTCATGGAGGATATAATTTAGAATTACATTTATTATAAGGGGTTGAACCATGCTCTATTATGGGTGACATTAATGGAAAATTAAATTCATTCTGAGCCCCCTTGTTTTATTTAACAGAGAGGGTGTTTGCTACTTCTATGGAATCGACAGATCAAAGGATCCATATTTCATTTATGTTTTCATTTACTTCATTCCTTACCCCTTACTCCCTTTTCACTAGGATGAGGGGGAAAATCCTCCTTGTGATAGGATTATATAGACAAAGGGGGAGATATTATTGAATATTTATTTATTTCTTATTCATGTATTTGGATTTATGTATTTTATTTAATAAATATAAAATAAATTTCTACTAATTTTATCATGAACATTGGTATTTAAATTAAAAAATAAAATTTATGAATTGTTTAACTTGTAACCCTAAATTGAGGAATAACCATTTTCACATTTAGGGATCCGAGATTAATAATGTTATTGAGGAAAACATGATTTGGAAATTCCTTAATTATATGAACATATGATAAGGGGTATCACCACATTGAGTAGGGGATACCCTGACCATCGGATCCACCTTATATTGACTATGATTCCAAACATGAATTAATCAATTTAAGTTATAAAATTCTATTTCACCAGAAACCTGAAGCATCATAACCCTAAAATTCCTTCAATATTGATATCCAAACAACCAATATACCTCTGTCTCTGTTTTTTTTCTCTATCCCTATATATATCTCTTTAAAACCAATAAAACTAATATATTTTTCAATTCCTTTAATTAATTTATATCATATGAACTGTCTCTATGGGTTCAACATTCAGACTCACCAAGTACAAAAATTTTGTAGTCAACTTGTCCAAGTTTTATAAATTTCTAAATTAGTATAACCATGTAAGAAATTAACAATGTCTTATGGGATATGAAAAACCATAAATCATGTGGCTCTATAGGTTCACACGCATCCATATAATTTCATAAAAGTCTTAATGTTCCAAACATGGCTAGCTTAAATTATGACATTGTATAGGAGGCCACTTTATCTTCCAATGGAAATTCCATTTCAGAATTATTATTTAAGAAAAAAAATTTAACACCTTGTTAAAATCTAGTTTTAATACCAGCCCTTTTTCATTTAACTCCAATCAAGAAACCAAATCCCTCCCTTTACTTGATTCATGAATGAAATAGTGTCAAATACACTTAAAACACCAAATTCATTTCAAATAAGGCATAAAAACCTTTTTTTAAATAATTTTTATTCAAATATGTTTTAGAAATCAAAACCCCTTGAAATAAACATTATTACTTGTGTGGTACCTATGCAAAAAACCAGGAAAACCCATTTTACCATCGCACACAACAATAACATAACAAATAAAACATTTTAAAACCCTAAGAATCAAATGAGATGCCACAAAAAAAATTGTAAAAAAACCTAACTTGATTCAATAATAATTAAGACATAAGTCTTCCCCCTTGATGTAGAACAGTGTAACAAAAAAAGAGACATCCCCTTTAAGATTAAGTATTAAAAACCAAGAATACTAAACCATATAGAATCCTAAATCTAACCCTAGAATACTCTTGGGTTTATGGGAGAGGAATAAAGCAAGGGATAAAGGGATAATGAGAGGAATGAGAAAGAAAAAAAAGAATAATAAAGGAATTACCTTGATAAAAACACTTGTGAAGAGGGTAGAGAAGATTTAAATCATCAAATTAGGGAGGAAGATAGCTTAATTGAGATCTCATAGGGCCATTAAAATATAATTAATACAAATAAGGTAAACCCCCCTTAAAAATTCAAGATGGTGAAATCCAGAAGATTCATTTTTTAAACACCTAAGTAGTATATATGAGTTGTACACATAGTTAAGTAAACTTTGTGAAAGTCATGTGGTCTTTAATAAAGACCCATTATACACCACACAATTTGGCTTCACAATTCTCTAAACCATGTTACAACCAAGAAAAATTACACTACCAAAAAATATACCACCTTCAAATTGTTTCTAGATGTTTTCCCCTAATCATTATCATGTGATGATCATAGATTTCCTAAAAAAATGGCTCACATATTATCTTTTAGATTTTACATGGTCTAGACCAATCCATGCACTACCCATGCTAAGAAATCATGTAAGAATAAAATGAGCTGGAAACCATCATGTGTAAGAATCATAACCTATTTTCCCTTAAAATATGATAACTAATCAAGAAATGAAATTATATTTATAGAATTTACAATAAAATCACAAAAGTTTCCAAAATATCCAGATAACTCAAAATTAAGAAAATATAACTAACAGTAGTGACACATGGTGTTAATGTCCCTCTATAAGTGGGTGGTCATTAATGCGGTGTTAGCTAGTTTTGAGTATAATATGATGTGGTGTTAGTTGATCTTGAGACTTGTAATAAGAAAAATATCAGGCTTTCTACATTGGAGACTGACTCCTTTCTTATTTTCAATTATCTTCATGGTTATAACCCTAATCCTTATTTGATAATTTACTGGGCATGAAGGTTGAAGAACATGGTTAATGAAGGGATGATCATCATATACACTTGGCATGAGGGTAACAAAGTTGTTGACTATGAAGCCTCCATGTATCTCTTTAATGATTTATTTTATTAATTTTTTTAAATGGGTTCTTTTATCTATGTGGGTGATGGTATTTTAATTTATGATGCTCTCAGGATTTATTACTATAGGTCCCCATGATTATGTGTTCCTCTCTAAGGCTCTGTGCTACTAGGATTGGTTTCCTTCTTTAATAAAATTCTACTATTTTTTTTATTTTCACCATGGAATTTTCTAATCTGGCATCCATTATATTAGAAATCCATTTATTGCATTGAATGTCACATTTATTATTAACAAGTATCTTATTTCCTATTAATTTTAAAAAATAATAAAACATAAATAATAAAAATTCTTTCACTAGAAATATTATCATAACAATTTTAAAGGGGGAGTTTAATCCAAAAAGAATTTAATATCATATTATTAGGATCATATAGTTCATCATTATATATCCTTAATAATGGTTTATAAGGAGTATGTGATCATGAAAATAATTTCCCTTGGGAGTGTCCAACTAAGTCTATAGTTTGGTTCATTTTTTGTGCACCAAGTGATGATCGAGCTAATACCCATTAAACATTTTCTGGTTATTACCACTTGGTGGATCTGATCTAGAGAATGCATTAACTTGTTTATATCCCTATATGGATTCAATTTCTATAAAACCACATACTCTATAATTTTCCAAAATCTTAGCATGTTTTCCTATACATAGAATTTTCTCTAAGGTTTTAATCAATGTTTTATAGTCCTAATTTTCATAATTAACTGAACTTTTTTTGTACCAACTATAGAAACCCAAAATTCTCACATATATATATTTATATAATTTCTTGAAAAAATATTTCATTGATAAATTTCATATGATCTTTTGAGGATTAGTGTTTTGGAAAATAGGTACGTTATACATGAATTATAGAGATTTCATAAAAATACATAAAAATTAATTTAATTCCCTTAAAGGACATAATTCCAACCTAGGTATCCTTATTGCATATAATTTCCTATGGAGATACACCAAAAGGAAAGGGTTTGTAAAAATATATCTAAGGGGATAAATGAATGGAATTCAATGTATGTGATCACTATGGATATATCATGAGACATATTATAAGAGAATGATAAAAAGTATATGAGTCATGACATAGAAATGTGTCTAGAACACTAAAATGGGACATTGATAACTATATCACCAAGGTTTACACTATGATTTCATAAATCATATTACTAAGGTTATCTACATAGGTGTCATAAACATTAACAAGGCATGATACCAAGGTATCATAAACATGTTATGTTTAGATATTGTTATTTTTACCTAATGCATTGGGTGAACCCTTCACATGTATAAATTTATATATGATACATAGAAAATATATCATTATAAATCATTTAATTTATAATCCAGGGATAATAAAGAATGATTTCCATATAAAATCATTGAGTTCATAAGAGTTTATAGACATAGACATTTCATTATTTTTAACTCAGGAGTGTAGAATGGGGATTTTATACATGGAAATAAGTAATTAATGATTTATTATTATATCTATATGAATACCCTTCAATGATAATAGGGTAAACTATTAAAAATATAAAATTATATAAAGGAAAAACAAAGAATGATTTTGGTAGAATAACATGTGTACAAAATAGATTATGGAATGAGATTATTGAGAGAGACTTGTACTCTATAATTAATATAATAATATTTGGAAAATAATGTAATGATAATAAATAAATTAAAACATAATATGTTGAAAATAAATATAAAAATTTAAAAAATAAGTACATGAATGAAATGAATGAAACATGAAGAGAATCCTTTACTTTAAGTACCACTTACTAAGTTTATAGGAGAAATACCTTAATAGCTTGGTGGGTGTTCCAAAAGACTTATTTAGTGATTAATATTGGTGTTCACATTATAATGAGAATGAAATTTAATTAAATTTGGTTGAGAGGTGGGTATTTAGGGTGAATGATTTATCATTTTAAAAATAAAACCTTTGGAATTCTATGTTTTGAAATATAATCTTCTATAGGAAACCAGTGGTTTTGGATCATGGTTTATGACCTTTATAACATGGTTTATGACATATTAAAATTTTAAAAATAGATTTCTATTAAATATATATTATTTTGACCACAATGCATCCTTTTTTCAGGAACAATGTTTCTTAAAAGTCCAGAGTTCTTTTTTGTCTTTGGAATTTCATTATAGATTTTAACAATTTTTATAATAATATAAAACAATAAAATAATTATTTAATCATATTGTAGTTCAAAAAACTAATATATAGTATCGAATAATTATTACATATTTATGAAGTCATAAAATATATAGAAAAAAAATTATATTTTTAATATTCACTAAAAATTAATGTACTTTAAAATATTATAAATAACTCAACCTAAAATTTTTTTGATGTTTTAATGTCAATTATAATGTTTATTTTATGAAAATAAATTTTTATATGTGATAAATAATTATTTTAAATATAATATTACATTTTTTTATAAAATATTACTTTTAATGGAAATCTCATTACTCCTTCACTTTAAATAATGATAAAATTTATAATATAATACATAATGATTCTTAAAGAATATATTGAAATATAATGACATATTTAAAATATAATTACTATATATAATACATTTGATTTTATTTTTTAAATTGGTATTTTACTATTCTACTGGGAAGTTTTGTTATTCCAATAGTCATATAATTGTCACATTGCAATGGTCAGGTAAAATTCATATAATCACCAGATCTTAGTAGTCACATTTCCATTTGCCACCTATACATACACCACCAATATCATAATTTATCATTCACTATTTTACTTTTAAATGTTTTACACTTCCCTTCATAATTTGCATTGTATTCCTACCACTTCTATTTCTTTTGATAATCTTTTTCCATGGAGTGATCATAATAGGAGAATTCCGCCCTATAGAGTTTACCGTTGTGTGTACAATGTTATTTTGTGTTTATATCTATATACTATTCAATGATTTCATGGTCAATATTATTTCATGATGTGTAGTTTTCCTATAAAATTTAATAACCTTTTTATGTACTTTTATTGTAAAGTGTAGTAAAATAGTCATTGGGAAACATGAGTTTTTAACTAAAAAATAAATTTTGGTATTTTAAAAATGAAAATAAAAAAATTAGTTTTCAATAAAATAGTAAATTATGAAAAATATAATGAAATAATACACATCCAAAAAACATATAGACATAAAGTTTATCAATATTTAATCATAAATATATTTTCATTTCTAGTATTAGTGGAAACAAAAAAGATATTTCATTTTGGAATAAAATCATGGAAAATATAATTCTTACTTAATATAGAAATTATATCCAATAAGTATTTTATTTCTAATTATTATTGGTTTTTATTCAATTTTTTCCATCCCCCAGAGTCAATTCTCTTAGAAAACTTTTCATTTTTCACTTTCTACCTTGAATGCTCTCTATCCTTTCTCTATATTGGACATATTTCCCTATGTGGACACTAATCCCCCCATCTAAATTTTTTATTTAAAATATTAATAAAATATTCCCTTTCATTTCATTATAAACCATATATATATACTTGATCCTTAAAAACAATTTTTTTCTCTAAGATCAATATGTAGAAATTCATGGATATTCTTAAATTAAAAATCATATATCATAGTTATATTCCCTATGATAAATTCATAACACCATGATTACCTATATAGTTCAATTATATTCCCCACATTTTGATCAAGGGATACCATAAAAATTATTTATAGTATCTCTCTAGAAGTACAATGGTGAAATTAATGTTAAATTTGTGAATGTAGTTTCCATTTCCATTGAAAATTATTTATTTTTATACCCATGTTAGATAATTTTTCATGATTTAGTCAGGTGTCCATCCCATTTTGACACACACATCTGGTATTTAAACTTTACCCAACTAACATCATGATATTTTAAAATGAAAATTATAGGTAGTTCATCCTATTAAAGTTATCATCGGTAATATTGTTGATATGTTCCATTAATAGTCATGTTGAATTAAATGATTCATCACTATTATCAACAAATATATCCTCTAATAGAGATTATCTCTAAAAAAACTTATTTATCTTATCATCACATAAATATTAATTGTAAATCATAGTCATATGAGCCCTTCTTGGAGAAAAAATTTCATCCTATATTATAACATAACATAAATAGAATATATAAAATATTTTTTCTTATAATAATGTTTTTTCAATGATATTATTGAAAACACATAAGGTTTGGGGGATTAAGTTTTCAAATATTTCTCATTGAACTGATATTTTCTTCATGTTTTCAAGAAAAAAATTTATCCTATCCACACCAACCATTATTCCAAAATATAAAAATATGAAAATTAAAGGTGATTACACAATTATGTTCTGTGGTTTATCGTAATGGGCTATGTTTATGGAATATACACTGTCAATGTGTTAATCTACCAAGGAAATCACTATGAACTACTGTGATTAAATGTTTTAGGATAGGCTTTCTATTAAAATTAAGGGGAACCCTAACATTTTATTTATCCAATCACTGATTTAATATAGAGTTTGAAAAATAATTTATTCATAGGTTTCCCACAATGAATATTAATAAAATATTGAAAAATCATGATAGAGATGGTGTTCCTCTTTTTCCACATCACTTTTAGTTCAAAACCAAATCTTCAAGATTGTTCTTTATAATAAGCACTCTCTATTAAAATCTTTAGATATTAAATAATTATATCTATCTCTATTTTTATCTTCTATTTTAAAATATCTAATATTAATTCTAAATATCTTTAACCTATACTTCCAAAATATTCTTCCTTTGAATGACTAATAATTAAATTTTTTATAATAAAACATAGAGGGGGAGAGAGGTAAATGGAAGAAATAAAGTAATCTGAATGTATTGTAGACCAAGGAAGATCCTATTATAATGTAAATACATCACACACGAAAGTATCCTATACTAAAATAAGTAATACATAGATCATCCAAATATAATTTTGAAGTAACAAGATCAACCAAAATATTCCCATCATACCAAGTATGTAGAATGTCCCATTTCAATTGAATAATTTTTTGAGAGTTCCTGAAAATTTAGAAATTTATCCAACAACGTGACATAAGATCCTTTGATATTTGACCATATGGGGAATATAATTAAACCAAAGATAAATATATGTTTCTATATTTGTAGATATTGATACCTATAAATTTAAGAAAGGATTTACCTTGGATGGAGGATACCTCTTCATAAAAAGAAAGGAGTTAAAGGTTTAATGATCCTTTATAATCATGAAAATGGAGTACTCCACACATGATTACTTTAAGGACTAAACCATCAATATTGATTTTAATCCCATGTATTTCATTTTTCCATCACACTCAAGTTCCACTATTCTTTGAAATATTCACGGCCACATATAATGGATGCAGAATTTGTACGATAATGTTAAAATTTAGAGTTTCATTTTTATATAAAGGGTTGAGGTAAGATACATGATAAAAGAGTCTATATATGAATTAATCCCCATTAGGAGGAAATTTTTTGTGTGATACTACTTTTTGAGTGTAAAATATTATTATTATTTTCAGGTACTCCATTGCTCATGCTTTGTTTTTTATCCTTATTTGTGTATCTTTGTGGGATTCTCTGGTATAGAGATATTTTTTGGGGAAAACTTTCTAAAGTTTATTGATTTACTATTTTTTATTTTGAATTAATAGGGTCCAACTATAATTGTGTTAATGTCCTTATAAGTTTCTCCTTGAGTTTGGAGAATGTTAGAGGTGGTTTTGGGGATTTTCTACAAAATCGGGGCGACACGCTGTCTACTGACTATTTAGACACTGTGTAAAAAGATTTCATGCCTTGTAATGGTATCCAAAAATATTTCATGAAAATTTATAGGGTGTGAGGTTTTATATTTCTTGTCTCTAGAATTCATATTGAATAATTAAATATTCATGTTTTTATAAAAATTTGACGTGTTTTTTGATGTTTTCAGCCTTAGTGGAATTCACAATATGTAATGGGATTAAAATACATTCAATTGTCATGATTTTTGGTTTCAGGGATCCACATTAGTGAATAAAATTTCATTTCAAATTGAAACCTCCCTGTCGAGATTCAGACCTCTCCACAAACAATTTTCTAAATCACCGCTCCTTCCAGATTACTTGTTCAATGATCGATCATTACTTTTGTTCCAGTGTGCCTGTCTGGATATAACTTCCTTATTTATTTTGATTTCATCGGTCACATAAGTAGTTTTTTCCATTTTTATGTTTCATATTCATGATCAAATAGTGATTTATATTTATCCTTTGTATTCTTCTTATGTGAATTGTCATTTGAAGTTTTATCTCTTGGTTTCCAATCACCATTGTCAAAGGCAGATAGGTTTATTCTATTTTGAGGTAGGTTTTTTGATAAAATGTTTTAATTAGATGAATTTACTATTTTTCATGTGAAATTAATTTTCTTTGTTCAATTAATTTAATTTATTTGTTGTTTCAATGGATTTATTATAAATGTAAATTCTTTAAAAAAAGATTTGTCTTTAAAAATTGGGTTTTCCACACCAAGTGTTTTTTTAATAATTGTGTTGTGTTTTTTATTTGTAAATGTGATTTAAAACAACACATCATATTTTCATAAATTTTAATATGTTTTTAAAATTTTTATGATGGTTTTGAAAAATATTTTTACAATTAGAACATTGGGAAAGTTTGGTGCATCCGGAAATAAACATGGGTAACCTTATTGAGTGTGGCCCCACTGAGAGGAAACCATTGGGATATGGATGGACTATCATAGTACTCAGTATTGGTTGGTACTAAATAATTCTTATTCAGGATCAGTTATGTCTAGTTTGTATTCCCATAGGTTGGGGCCTAATAAGAGATAATTTTTTATCTATTATATATTTATCGCATTATTATTTTTATGGATTGTTACTTGAAGGTTTTTATATGAGGTTGTATCACATAGCTTCACATGATATGTTACTTCATGGATATGTGTTTACCCACTTACCTATTGATGTATGAATTTGAATCCATGTTTCATAACTTCAACTTTTCATATTTCTTTCTTTTTAAATATCAATGTATATTATGAAAACTAAAGTTAAAAGATTTTCAAATGGATTGGATTTAAGAAAATTATTTGAAAAACATTTTCTTATAAAATATAGTTTTTATTTAATTCTTGAAATTGGACCATTTATATACTCTTTGGTTGTATCCTACTAGTCATTGGTAACACGCCATGTGTTTTCCTTTGTCTAGTTGTAGATGTTGTATTTCATAACCCAGGAAAGGGAAGAGAATTTTGTAGCATGTCAGTTTCCCATTTCGTGTTTCTCATCATAGATGAGTGTTTCAGAAGTGAATGATGGTCACATGGATTATTTTTATACTTTTTGTTTTATCCTTATTTTGTATTGGATTGTGTTATTTGTTTGTATCTATTTTAATCATCTTTGTACTCTAGTTGTATGTCTTATTTTGGTTATATTCAAGACATGTTAAGGTTATCTTTGTTTCACCTCACCATGTGGAGGCCAACATAGTTGTATAGTTTAGTTTAACTAGGATGGTTTGTAATAATTTAGCATCTATGGAAATTCTCATCTAGATGTGTGTTAACACTTTTTGAGTTTTGTTCTATATCCTGGATATATAGGAGTTAGGACCATCAAAATTTATATAGCAAGTGTGGAAAAGGTTCTTGGCCAGATAACTTATATGATTGAACCCAAGTTACCATGGGTGGTTAGGGACTTTTACGAGGTTTTTTAAATGGAGTTAGAGTTCAATTGAATGAACTATATGGGAGGTTTATTTAAATTTACCTATTCCTTTTAATGTAATTTCATTCATTTGTAAAATTAAAATTTTATTTAAATTTTTATTATTTTAAACAATTGGTTTTAATTTTGAATGTTTTATTAAGATTTTACAATGTTATCATGATCTAATTTTTTATTTGCTTATATTTATTAGACAATTCCTCTAAGAAAAGGTCTTACAAATCCAAGAGAGTAAGCTATAAGATTTGTTCCACATGCTAATTATCCAATGTAACCTACCTTGGTTGAAGCATCAATCCATACTATTCAGACTCTGGGTCAAGTGGGTGTCAAAAATTTAGGGTTAGTGGTGGATCATGGATTTGAATTTACTAAGAAGCATCCACCCATATTTCATGGTTACATAGGACCTGAGGAATCTAAGGATTTTCTTGAGAGTAATGAGAGGATCTTAAAAAATTTTAAGACTCCTGAAGACTCTAAGGTGGTGTTTTCAATTTATTTGCATGAGGGATAAGGAAGTAGATGGTGAGACTCTATTGTGAAAGCTAGTTTTCATGCAGATCATACCTAGGATTCCTTAAAGAAAATATTTAACCAATATTTTTATAACAAGACATTATGTGTGGATAATACCTAATAGTTTTTCAAGTTGGAGTAGGGGAACATGCTATTTTGGAGTATTAAACCTATTTTACTAACCTTGTGCATATGGAACCAGAGCTTATTACTAATGAGTACCTAAAGGATTGGAGGATTGAATAGGAATTTAGGGTGTATATCCAGTCGATTTTGATTCTAATGTGCCTTATGACCTTTATAGAGGTGGTTGAAAACGCATCCTTGGATAATCCATACATTGAATGAAAGATTGGTTTGGGTGGACCTTCATTTGGTGCAATTATTTTACAGGCTGTACCTTTTAGCCAGTAAAGGAAACTAAAGGGTAGTTAGTTCTCTTCAGGACCAGTTTCAGAGGCTTCATTACGAGAGAAGTGGGTCATTCTCCATTAGTGTGGGAGGCGTGGTCATACGATGACTAACTTTATGGATTCTCTTAGGATTTTCCATTGTTGTAGATTTTTGGTCCATATTAAGTGATTTTTTTAAAAGGATATACCAGGGTTTTAAGGTATGATCCAGTACAAAAAATGGTTGATAGGTTCATACCAATGCTTCCAAGGGTGGTAGGTCAAATCATCATGCCAAATGGGATGCTTATGTGGCTAAGACCAGACTGATTTATGTGGAGGAGTATGTGCAAGAGGAATATGAAGTAGGGACAACTATATTTAGAGGTACAATGATTTTTTCATTTTCTATGGAGTGATAATTGTCACTAAAAAACAAGGTGATTAAAAGGGGTTTAAACCCCTTCTAAATATGTTATCGGTAGTTACTCATAACCGCCACTAAAGTGGCTGCCTACTCTGATTAGAGATGGTTATGGGTATGCAGTGGTAAACTATTCTTGTGTGTAGCGAAGGTTAGATTAGAGGGGGTTTTAACCCCCTATAATTACACCCTAAATTCATCATAAACTATCAGATTAGAGACAGTTTTATCCGCCTCTAATTCAAACATCACAATTAGGGGTAGTTAGAACTGCACATAATTAACTTTATTAGGACAATTTTAGCAATTGTTTTAGAATCCCCCCTAAACTATCCCTATTTTTTCGATATATGTTTTTCACACCGAGTGCCCCCGGACACACCCCTAACACCCCCTGACACCTGATACCCTGACACGCCCCACTTTTTTATATATTTTTTGCACACGGACCACCCCCAGACCCACCCCTGGAAACCCCCCACCTAGACCCCCAAACACCCAGGACCCCTGACACCCCCAATGAGACACCCAGGACAAATCCCACTCACCCAAGCACCAACTGACACCCACACACCCAAGTACCCACCGACGTACCCACTTGGCCTATGGGCCGACACTCCATCTGTGGGCCCAACAGGTAGAAGGAATGATCGCTTTCCATGTGAGGGTAGTAACAAGTTGGCCTCCGTGAGATTCGAATGTGCGGCCGGTTGGAACAATCCGCGATGCGTCTCCCACTATGCTAGTTTGTTTTTGATATGTTACATACAATTTTTTATATTTAATTACTTATTGAATTATAATATATATAATTGGTTATGTAAATATAAATAATATAATATTTTTTTTGTATATAACATATATTTATATATATATATTTGTGTATAATATATATATACATATATATTTGTATAATATAATATATGTATAGTATATATTTTTTGTATATATTATAATATATATATATATATATATTTGTATAATATATATGCATAAATAATTATATTTAGATATATAAATATATATTTATACGTATATTTTTAAATACATTTATATTTGTGTGTGTGTATTTATATATTTATAAGATATTTATAGATATGATATAATTAAAATATATATATTCATTTTTATTTATTCTTATATTTGTATGTGTGTGTGTAACTATAATATTATTAATTATTATTATTATTACAACTATTTTTTAAACTATAAAAATTATATGTTGGTTTTATATATACTATACATTTATACATTTTATGATTTATATTATACATATATTATATGAAATACATTTATATTATATATTTACGTATGTGATTTTATACATTGGTATCATATCATATATATATATATATACACATAGAGAAAACTAAATACTTTAATATAATTGGAAATATATAATATAATTAAATGAAATATATATATATTAATTTAATTTATAATTAATACGGTATACTAAAATATAAATAAAATAATTTTATAATATATATAAATATATATATAAATATATAATATAAATATATTTTTTTTTAAAATTTTCTATATTATATATATATATTTTATAATATAATAAAAATATATTTATACAAAAATATACAATAAAAATGTATTTAATATAATATACGTATAATATAAATCATAATATAAATGTATAATATTTATATAACCATATATAAATTTTATTATTTTGAATAAATATATTTATAATTATATTTATATTATGTATACCAATATTTATATATGTATACATTTTTATATATGCATAAGTATTTATTTAAAGTATTTATATAATGTCCTTATATATATATATGTGTGTGTGTGTGTTAATAATGTATTTACATACATTTATATAATGTGTTTATGTAATATATATACACACACACACATGCACAAACACACAGATATATATTATAAAATTGAATTTTTTTATGAGAATTATTTAAAAAAAATAGAGGGGGTTTAAAACACTCTCTAATTAGAGGGATTAGTAGTGGTTTTGGACCCTGATCAAATTTCTTGAATTACAGGGGGTTAACAAGCCCCGATAATGTTGTAAATCATAGTGGGTTCAAACCCCCTATAATATCATCAATTATAGGGGGTTTAAAACCCATTCTAATATCATCAATTAGAGCGGGTTCAAAACCCCCTCTAATTTCTTAAATTATAGCAGGGGTTCAAAACCCCCTCTAATTTCATCAATTAGAGGAGGTTTTGAACCCCCTATAATTTCATGAATTAAAAGGGGTTCAAAACCCCCTCTAACTTCATGAATTAGAAGGGGTTCAAAATTCCCTCTAATGTCATGAATTAGAAGGGGTTTAAAACCCCCTCTAATGTCACCAAATAGAGGGGGTTTCAAAACCCCATCTAATTTCTTAAATTAGAGCAGGATCAAAACCCCCTTTAATTTCTTAAATTGTAAGGGTTTCAAAACCCCCTCTAATCTAACATATGTTTGGTGGTTCATGAACCCTCTATAATATCTTAAATTAGAGCGGGTTGTGAACCCCCAATATTTACTTTTTAAAAAATAATATATATATATATATATATATATATATGAAAACGAATGTTATATATATATAGCTCCTATAAAATCCAAAATAATATATAGAGCCATTAATTATTATGTTAGTGGTGACTTTGACATAACTTCCTCTAAAATAAAAATAAATACTCAAAAATAATGCTAAAAAATTTAGAGGGGGTTGTGAACCCCCTCTAAATTTGATCATTATAAGGGGTTATGAATAACCCCCTGTAAAGTGAATTTAGAAGGGATTGTACATAACCCCTTCTAAAAACCGCCACTAATATGTTGTTTTTTTGTAGTGTGTTTGATAAACGTTCTACTCATTATTTAATATCATGAATGTTAGTTGAAATTTCAGGATTAAGTTTGGAAATTTTTTGTACTTCAGCGATCTTTCTATACCTTTGGGGGAAAGGTATATTTTTTATCTTCTCTATGTTTTAAGGGATAAGAGACAACTACTAGGTGATATGTGACTTTTTTAGTTATTGATATTGGAATCTCTTACTTTAATATCGTTATGGATTGGATGATTATGTTTATGGACTTGATAGAGTTTTATCAATGTCGTGTAAAGTTCTTATCTACCGACGGGGACACTCCTATTTTTTAGGGTTAGTGGGACTCTATATCGAGGAGGTAAAGTCATTTTGTTCCTTAAATTATGGTAATATCATTCCAGTTGTCAGATATGCTTCTTAATTTAGTTGAAACTTGTTTGGGTGGTCTAATTCCTACAATGGTGAGTGCATACCCTAAGGTCTTTTTGGATGTTTTTATGGTTTACTACCCTAGGGAGAGGATAAGTTTACTTTAGATATGATCCTTGGAATGAAACCCATTTCTATTCCATCTTATTGAATACAACCTATTGATTTGGTGGAACGTATGGTACATCTTGAGGACTTGGAGGATAAGGTATATATTCTTCATAGAGTGTCACTATGGTCTTTGCCCGTCCTCTTTGATAATAAGGAAGACATGATCCTATGAATTTTTATTGACTACCAGAAGTTTAATTAGGAGGCCATAATGAAAAAATATATGTTTCCCAGTATTGATGACCTCTTTGATCATATTAGAGGGGATTTTTGGGTTTCTAAGAGATAATTGTGGTTAGGGTACCACCAATTGAGAGTTCTAGAATGGGATATACTTAAGATACCATTTAGGAGTTGATATGAACATTTTTTGTTTCTTGTTATGATATTCATACTAACTAATATTTCTAAAATATTTATGGATTTCATGAACTAAATATGTCATCTGTTCTTTTACTACATTGTTGTTGTGTTCATGGATGATATTTTGGTGTTCTCTAAGTTAGAGGAGGATCACACCTACAATTTAGATATCATTATATGAACCTTGAAAGAACATTATCTGTATGGTAATATTTCAAAATGTGAGAATATGATTAAAGAAGTAACATTTCTATGGAATGTTATATCTAAGAGGGGTATCCCATTATATCCAGAAAAGTCACATATAATTATGTAATGGGATCATCCTTGAATTTTTTTTGAGATCCAAATATTCATGGGTTTGGATGGTTATTAAATGTGGAATGTTCATGAATTCTCCAAGCTTACATCTCTGATGATGAATTTAACGTATATGGTTATAAAGTTTTATTGGGAATGAAAATTTTCATATACATGTTGAGGAACTGAAGGTGAGATTTACTGCGGTTCCAGTTTTGATTCAACCAACACTGGGTTCAAGTTATTTTATCTTTTCATTTATTTTGGTATGTTTTTTGGATGTTTCTTGATGTATGGGAGAAAATTAGTAATATATGGATCTCCCAAGTTACACTTACATGGGAAGAAATACCCTACCTATGATCTTGAGTTGTAAGTAGGTGTGAATGCACTAAGAAGGTGGCATCACAATTTCAGTGGGGAGTGGTTGATAGTGTATTCTGATTATTGGTGGCTGAAATATATTTTCTCTTAGAGGGATATGAACTTGTGACAAAGATGCTAGGTGGAGTACCTCTAGACTTTTGATTTTTATATTATAGATAATCCTCGAAAAGGTAATTTGGTTGTCGATACACTTAGTAGAAAACTATTGAAAAACGTTGTGAATGAATTAGTTGAGGAGTGGTACATGATGAGTTTGTTTGATGTGATTAGCTTGGGAATGTAAGAGGATTATGAGAATGTATATCTATCTTCGATGATGGTTGAATATTCATTTTATGAGTGATTTTGGATTTAAAATATGACTGACACTGAGTACTATAGTTTTAGTAAAGTCATGTATGGTGGCGAGACCTCGAGTGAGTGGTCTTGGTCTCCCAGTAGATCTTTGTGGTTTCTTCATAGGTTGGTTGTTCCATTTTCCCTAAGGCATGAGTTTATGGATAGTTGACAGTAGTCTTATTGGTCTATGCACCCTAGGGATGTCAAGATGTATCAAAATTTGAGATGTCAGTATCGGTGGCCATTGAAGTTGAGGTTGAATGTAGATTTTGTATCGTGGTTTCTTACTTGTTAGAAAATCATTGAGGAACACTATAGACCTATAGGTTTGTTACAACCCTTACCCACTCCTATGAGGAAATTGGATGATATTTATTTGGATTTATTCATTGGTTTTCCAAGGACTCGTAGTGTGAAGGATGTGATTTGAGTGATCATTGATCAACTTAAGAAATCAGTGTATTTTTCACCAATCAATGAGATGATAAAAGGTGGAAAATATTGGGAATTATATGTCCAAGGTATTCTGAGACTTCATGTAGTTCCCACTATAGTTGTTTTTGGAAAGGACCATATGTTCAAATCTAGGTTTTGTAATGGTTTACAACATTTTATGGGTTCTCAATTGAAATTGATCAAGTAATATCATCCACAAATGTATAGAAAATCAAATAGGGATATTGGGTTTCTGGAGGATATTATTTGATCAAGTTTTCTAGATTTTAGTGGATTTTGGGAACAGAGTTTTCCACTAGAATTATTTTTGTATAATAATAGATATCATTCCTATATTAAGATGGAACCCTTTCAGGCTTTTTATTGGTATTCATATAAATCTACTTTTTTTGGAAGAGTTGGGAGTGGGTTCTTCATTAGCCCGAGTCTTTTTCAAGAGACAAGAGAGTGGGTGTAGTTTTTCTAGAGAAGATTGATAATCTCATAGAGTCATAACAAATATTATATGGAATTTATTCATCATAAATTGAATATTGAGGTCAATGATTAGGTTTTTATTATAGTTTCACCTTGCTTGGTATATCATCAGTTATATAAGCAGGGTAATTTGGAATTGAGGTTTTGGGCCCTTTTGAGATAATCAAATGACTACGGATAGTGGCGTATAAGCTAGACCTAACATAATGTTTTACTTCCATCTATAACATGTTTCATGTTTCATAGTATAGGTGGTATATATGGGATTCCTCCATTGTTATTATATGGGTGGATGTTGATCTTGAGAAAGACACCACTATGGTTGAGTAGCCAGTTCAGATTAAGGATATCTAGGATAAGGTACCATGAAATAAAATAATTCATATGGTCTAGGTATTGTGGAACTCCAAATGAGCTATCCACAAGATGTGGGAGAAGGAATCATTGATGAGGAGGAAATTACCTTATATTTTTATGGATTTTGGATCTTGATAAATTTTTTGGGATAGAAAGATTGTATGGGGGGATATTGTAACACCCCGTTATGATTTTGAGGTACTCTCATGCTCATTCATTGTTTGTCGTCCTTGTTTGGGTGCATTTATGATATTCTCATTGATGAATATATTTTTTATGGGGGAATGAAATAATTGTTAGGGATTTGTGTTTTCATAAATTAAAAAATTCTGGGTATAATTGTTTCAAATAAAATACAGGTTTCTCTTCGACTTTGGAGAACATTGGAGGTTATTTTGTGGATTTTTTACAGAATCTGGGTGAAACACCATCTTCTGGGAATTTACATGTAATATAAAGGGATTACATGCCATTTAATAGTCTATAGGAGGATTTAGTGAAAATTTATAGGTCTTGAAATGTTTTGATGCTATTTATGTGGAATTCACATCAAGTAATGGAAAAATTAGGTTTTTATAATTAGGATACATGTTTTTCATTTCTTTTAAACTTTTTTGAATTCACTTCCAATAATGGGATTACACAATGTGTAATTATCATGAGTTATGGTTTTGGGGAACCCTATGAGTGATTAATATTTTGTTTGACCATTCAACCTCCCTCTCATAATCTAGAGTTTTCCCATAGTTATTTTGGAGATCTCTTCTCCTTCTAAATCACTCATTCGATGATCAATAATTAGGGTAATATTGGTGTGTCTCTTCAAGAAATCATTCCTTATTTATTTCATTTACATTGGTATCGGAAGTGGTATTAGATATGGTTATGTTTCATATTGATGATCATATATTGTTTTTTATCGATCCTTTGTAGTCTCTTGGTGTTCCTTATCTTTCAATGGTCGATCTCTTGGTTTCAAATAAACATTGTCAAAGGTGGATAGGTTTATACCATTTTGAGGTAGGTTTTTTATATTCATTGGGTTAATTCTATGAATTTTTTACTGGTTTGTTTAGTGAATTGAATCGGTTTTCTATTTCATGGTATTTATTGGAAAGGTAAATTTTTTTAAAGGGGCATGGATTTAAAAACTGGTTTTGCGCACCTAGTGTTTTTTTTAATATATGTGTTGTGTTTTTGATTTTAAGATAGGTTTTCAAGAACTTAAGTATATTTTTTTAGCTTTTAAAATGTTTTATAAATTGTGAGATTAGTTTTGAAATGTATTTTTATAATTTTAACATTGGGAACCTTGGGTGCATAAGGAAATAGACATGGGTAGCCTTAGTGAGTGTGGCGCCACTAGGAGGTATCCTTTGGGATATCGATGGATTATTCCAGGGATCGATATTGGTTAGTACTAGAATATTCCTATTTAGGATCTTTTATTTCTAATATGTAATCTAATATGATAGGTCCCAATATGTGGTGATTTTTCATTTATCATTTATTTTTCACATGATGGTCTTTTATCTTGGATTTTTTTTTTCTCATAAGTTTTTATATGAGACTTTATCATATAGCATTTCATGATAGGTTATTCCATGGACAAGAGTTTACCTACATTCCTCTTGATGTGTCGATTGGAAACCATATTTCATAACATCTACATATTATATTTATATATTTCCAAATATGAAATTATATTATTAAAACCAAAGAAAAATGATTTCAAAATGGATTGGATTTATGAAAATTATATATAAAACTATTTTTTTAAAATCTTGAACTATTGAATTATTCATATTAGACATTTTGTAGACTCTATGGTGGTATAATACTGTGATTTTTACTAACACCCTATTTTTTCCTTTGGGTGATTGAAGATTATGTATTGCAGGATCCAAGTAAAGGGAAGGGAATCCTTTTTCATGTTATCTTGTCCTTCCATATTTACATTAATAGATGGTTGGTTTGCAGGTAACTGTTAGTCACATGGATTCTTGTCATAATTTCTATTGTAGATATTTTGTCTTGTATTTTATTAGTTTTTGTATGTATTTTCTTCCACTTCTTACTATGGTTTTATGCATTTTTTTTATTATATTCAAGACATGTTACAGTTATCTTTGTTTCATCTCAACATGGGATGTACAACTCGGGTTTATGGTTTGGTTGACTTGGTTTGGTTCATTACAGTGGGTTTCACATAACAATGATCATTCAATAATGATAATTATATTCAACGTTGATTATTCATATCAAAACCGACATAAACCGTGAAATTGGATTCATAAGAGTGGTAAATATAATTATAAGGATATGTGTTTCTCTGAGTAAGAACTAGATACAATGTCCCAAGTCCTCATCAAAAAATAGGTAAATCAATGATTAAATCCTAATTTTTACAAAAAGTATGCATTCAGAGGAATGTTAAATGACCATATTCTATACATAAAAATTCAAAGTAAGAAACATGTTCTAGAGTCACCAAACCCTAAAATTATGCATAATATATTGATCATTTCACAAATGTTTTTTTCTAGGGAGACAGAGTATTATTTCTCATTAAACATATTTCAAAAGGAAGATAAAGTGAATTATATTGAATGAAATTGAGTGAAAATGAAATAATCAGGAACATTGATAAAGTTAATTCAAAAAACCATATATTTTTTTATCATCATTGAGTATAACCTCTAAGAACAGGGGATAAACCTGATCTTTTTGGATGTTTAGGCCTAGATTAGGGAATCCGGGGAAAAACATAGTTGGTATAGCCCAATTTTTATTCTAAAAAACAATTTCACCTCAAAATATAATTAAATGAGACTTATCAGTAATAAAGGTTATATAATTTTTATGGCCATTATAGACGTGAGATCCTATAGATTTTTAGGTCTAGATGATTGGAGAATTACCATACTTATGACTTATAAACTTTTCCTAAAGGGATTTCATTGAGATTTACTCTAAATAAAGTTTTAATTTTATATAATTTATTATTTCATTCATTAATTTATGATTGATTCCCCCTTCATCAATATTAATTTCAAATCTCAAATAGTTATTCCGGTGAAAATTTATTTCTTGGTGTGAATATTGAAGGATGGTGTTTCAGATTTGTTTAATATTTTATAAAATATTCTTCGGAACCTTGAAAATAAAAAGAACATGCATAGAGATAAGTAAAAATACACTATTAACTAGAGTTATTTGAACCCCCAAGAAAAGGAATCTACATTACATATTATTTATTATACATGTGATTTTATTTCAAATACCTTCAAAATGAGGATTGTGAATCCTTCCATTAGAAGTGGATCACCCAAATAATCCATAGGGAAAATCCTCCTAAAAATATTGAGACTCTCATTTTTACTCATGTTATGAATTGTAGTGAAATATTTTGATAAGTAGATGCTTATTTTGATAACATTTGTGAATAAACCACACCCACTACTATAAAAATTCCGATGTATCTTGAAATTTCAATGGAATTTTTATTTCCATTGATAAAGAAGAGCTTGTATAATATCCCATACCATAATTAAACCATAATTACAATATTTATAACCAAAGTTTCACTTTACTATATTTCTATGATCATTTAGATTTAGAGTTTTAAACAACTAGGGAAACATTACATTACATTGTGAACAATAAAACACAATGTCCATTTTTTACAAAAAATACTATTCTTAAATTTAAATTCATGTTTCATAAAAAACACTTCATCGTCATTTAATACTAGTTACTATAACACCCCATATCTCTAATAAACCTTAATTCATTATTTATTATATAAATTTACACATAATACAATCCAAAAAAACCATGAAGCATATTGTTTTTTTAAATTTGTTACATATCCAAACAACTTAAAATAGTATTACAATGAAAATATTAAATCTTCCT
The DNA here is from genome assembly GCA_963277665.1 of Viscum album. NCBI lineage: Eukaryota > Viridiplantae > Streptophyta > Magnoliopsida > Santalales > Viscaceae > Viscum > Viscum album. Next base: position 1,655,374,030 of record OY728125.1, read on the forward strand.
TCGTATGGTCCCAAAATTCCACCATTCTTATAAAACTAGATGGGATAACCTAGGGTCATACATAAGAAAGGATTGGGATATAATCCCAATATGGGAATAAATAAAGGACAGAGTAATGTTAGTTAATTAATGTGATCCGAGAGTCATATAAAAGTAACATAAGAGGGGTGATAATCATAATCTTATATAATTAGGTGTGATATAACATGATACCATAAAGGAAATATAAAAATGTGGAAACAACTTAAAACATGGAATCATAAAAATAAGTCCAGGATAAATGATAATAATTCATAACATAGAGCACTTAGGATAACCTCCCATACACCGAACATGGGATCTCATGAGATTGAAATATTACCCAATGTAATGGAGGGATGTGTATTTTGGGTCCTCCCATTACTTTCATATAATATACATGAAAAAATGTGCTATAGAGATCATACCAAATAAGGTTGTATTTAATCACTTTTAATCCCATGATTAAAAAGTACGATATACATATATTGAGTTCCCCAATAAATTAAGGATATTTAGATCTAGTTGAATACCCATGAGTTGAAATGGAGATGAGTATTCACAACACAAATTTTTGATATAAAAAATACTAAGATAAATTTTAAAGCCTTGTGGGGGAAACTAAAGAATCATGGGAGGTATTAATGAGAGTGAATGGGGTATATTATCATTTGGATATCACAAGGGTAGTAATGGGGATGTTTGAAAGCATATAACAACATGATCAAGTGGAAAAAAAGGAAAATATAAAAGGGGATCTTGAATAAAGAGGATTATTAGAGGATCCCTAACCTTGAGAGGGTGCTTCTAAAAGTTTGGGAGGAGATTTTTGAGAGCTTGGGGGAACCTAGGGAGGGATCTATGGATTGAATAGAAGGTTAATGTTATTCTATGAGGGTTTTGAGTGAAGAGGAATGGTATGCTTGTTGGTTTATATAGAAAAAGTGATGATGATTCTTTATTAATTTCATAGTTTAGGTTTCAGACCCTATATGATAAAGTAATAAAAAAACAAACCATCCCATTTGTTTCCCATGGTTTCTACCAAAGTGGACTAGTTTTAGTTATTTTAAATTTTTATGAGTTGATATCCTTAAAATAATACCATTTTTTATGTGTAGGTGAGTCATCTTAATAAATAATAGATTTTAAAACCTTAAAATATATAATATTTCTTATAATATTAATTAAGGGTTTTTAAAATTAATAAAATTACCTCAAAACACATTATTTTATAGTGGTAATATATATTTGGTCGTTTATACCTTGAATGGAATATATTAAATCTATTGGGGTCATTATGATGTCATAATATAGACGTTATATTTATACCGTATTTAATTTTGACATAAAAATTTGGATTTCAACCAAAATTATGAAAAAATAACCATTGTATAATTAAAAAATGATGATTTCAGAAATAATATCTATTTTTCAAATTAATTCTATATCTATTTGAATTTATTTTTTTAAAAAAATACACATTTTTTTTAAAAACAATCATTTTTTGACTATAATAGTTTTCTAACCCCTATATTTTTTTTACTTTTTAAAATTATATTATCAATTTTATTTTTAAAAATATATTATATAATTTTATTGTATTAAAAATTTCATTTTTTTAATAAATTATTAAATTCATTAAAATGGAGTGGATTGATTGAAACTATATATTTCAAAAAAAATTCCATTTGTTTTTCATCATATAAAAATCTAATTTTTATCAAACTTATTAACTAATAATTTAAAATGTAATAATAATAATAAATGATGAATATAATACTTATTTTATTAAAAATATAAATAAATAATTCATACCATTAGGGTCTAGATACATATACCTTTGTTACAATAGTGAATTACCTAAGGGTAATGTGTGAGATATTGAGATTTTCATGGGGTGGTTCAACAAACATGTGTTGGGATGTGATATAAAAATATTGAACTTATCCAATAAACAGTTTCACTTAGGCTTTAGTTGTTTAATATTATATTTTTTTCAGTCAATGGAAAATACCAGTGATGATATCACCCTTGGATTCTCTGATAATTGGGCTTTATAGGGTATCATCCTACTGGTAGAGGCTATCACTTCTTCCATTTATGTCAAGTGGAATTTATTATTACCCTTTATATATACTAGTCATACTCTCACGAACCAACCTGGGTCGACCCTGAACCTGTCACCCGAGCCAATCTTTAGAGAGTCTTGAGATGTGTTTTCAATCCGCTCAGGCTAGCGACAAGTACTAGGGAATCAACAGAAAAAAAGGGGGAACATTTTCTCCCAATGAAAATAAATAAAGTAGCGGAAAAAGTATAATAACACAAAGTAAATAAATAACATGAAAAAGAAATAATAACCAACAACAACTCACTATCCTGACCTCTTCCAAACACCACGTGACCCTGATAGTCACTCACCAATCAACAACCAACTCTTTCCCATGGCGAGCAAGCTTAGGTCGAACCTGCAACATAAACTAAAACGTGAAAACACTATAGGAATGAGTATTAAAAATCAATAGGCATGCCCAAAAGAAAAATTCCAAAAGAAAAACCTTTAAATAAAGAATTTAATAATTCTTGGTTTGAACTAGATTATATAAAATATGGGTTTCCACACACACTTTAATTAATAGAAAAAGTAATAGTCCATTCCCCTTTTTAATTTAAAAACATGTTTAATTTTTGAAGGGAAAATATGCATCACATTTTAAAACATTTTTACAAAGAACTTAGAATCTAAATATTTAGTTGTTAGTCAAGAGGAAAACTACACAAAACAAACAACACACAATAAGGGCAAGGGGAAAGTATCAAATGAGGACCAACAACTGAACTAGGCCTCTGAATTGTCTGCCACATACAAATAAGCACTAAAGAAAATATTGGTTGAACCTAGGATCTTGTGAACAATCCAGAATATACTATACATGTGACTCATCTAGAAGGAATTCCCAAATCAAGGACATCATAATTCCCAAAATCTCAGTGCTTCCCCATGTGGCCTAACTGAGGGGCCCAGTCCCCTAGCAAAGCAAAGTTCGTACTAAGGGCTACTAGCCAGTGCATAATCTAAACTAGTTCAGCAATCGTTCTCAGAAGATTTACTTACTATGACAGGTTCCCATGAAGAGTACCAAATGAAAAGAGGGATGAGTCAGCAATGTCAATCCGGTAACCAGTCATGATGCACAAACATGACACCAAACAACTCACACAATTGATGTACACTACAAGATTACCTCTGAGTCACCCCAAAGAACGTTTTTTTTCAAAACAACTTATTTTATCAAAGTTACAAATGAGACTTATGAAACTTCTAAACAAACAGCATTCCTCTAGAGAAAGAAAATAATTTTTTCATGGATCAGGAGAGAACATTTGACATCAAACCAGAACCACACTTGAATGTTCATGAATTATGTTCAAAGTCCAAATGGGCATTCTTTCACTATTGTGCATCAATTCATCAATAAAATAATTCAAGTTCCTTGTATAAAATAAATGTCTTTGTTTATATCAAATACTTATTCCAAAAATATTTATCTAATATTATTTCTCACATATATAAAATCAATGAAATATCAATATATTAATAAATTCTAAATTTAAAGGTGAGTGTAGTGGGGACCTACCTCAACCTCTCTCTCAAACACGACCAGGTGACATGCCTCGCACTTGCGCACAAGTGCGTGCAACCCGCCGACCATGGTATCATAGATTCTCTTTGCCAATACACTAAAATAAATAAAAAACAATCTAAAACATAGAAACATCGATAAAAAATAACTCAAACAATTAAACATGGAAAAAACAACTGAAAACATAGAAACAATTACTTAAAATATTTCAATCGGAAGAACAGTGCATAACCCACCTCGGTGCAGAGATGCGCTCGACCAGCGGGGACACACGATAGTCGAAAAGGGATTAAGTGCACTGGTAGGGACTGTCGCTGGCCGAAAAAGAATGTGCGACGCACTGGTGGGGGATGGATGGAGAAGTGAAGGGGGACGATGTCGATGACTCGACAAGGGGGCATGTGAAGGCTGCTAGAAAGTAAAACATGGGGTCATAGGAACTGCACAATAACCGGGGAACCGTAAATAAGTCGAAAAGGGATTGTGCGGCTGGACCACAGGTTCGTGGGGTGATGCACTGCCAAGATGGAGATGCGCGTGGTGGCCAGAAAGTGATCTGTTGAAAGGTATGGTCGCATTGAAGGCTCTCCATATGTCGTAGGGGCTGTCGGGGTGTCGTGACAGGTCAGGCAAGCCAAGGGGGGCATGCCAGGAGGACGACGATAGGCTGGACGGTGAATTCTAGCTGGGTGTGGGGATGCACCGGAGGGCGCGCAGACAAGGCGACTGACAGGAGGCCAATCAGATGGCGAAGGAAAGGTGGGGGCTCGCCGGCTAGCTATGGGGAGGCTAGAGGATGCGTGGCAGGAGGTGGAGCCGAAGGTCACTATTGGAGGTGCTTCAAGGGGGAAGGTTGGCCGTGGTTGGGGTGCGAATTCAGGGGGAGCTAGGGTACAGTGTCATTGGTGTGTGAGGCCGACGAGAGGTCACTATCATGAGGGAGATGCGATGGCCGATGTAGGAGGTCGGTGTAGGGTAGGAGCGCCCACGGGAGCCTGGTGCAGGAAGGGCAGTCAGACTGGGTGCGCGGTGTAGGACAGGGGGTCAGAAGTGCACATGGTTGGCAGTGCGGTGGTAAGAGGGGTGGGAGGTCGGCAGGAGGAAGACTGAAGGTCGGGAAGGAGGCTGCTGCGGGATGGAAGGGGAGAGGGGTGGTTAGAAGCCCATAAGGGGAGTGGGAGAGGAGAGAGGCGATGGGGTAGCGCTAGGGTTAGGAGGAGAAGAATAAAAATAAATATTAATAAATATTAAACAAAAGGAAAATTAAAGACAAACAAAAATAATACACATAAAATAATAATAAGAATAAGAATAATAATATAAATAATCAGAAAAATAAAATTTAAATTTCTTCTTCACCTAAATAAAAATAAAATAATTAAATTTCTAATAAAAATAAAAAATTTGAGACACAATAATCAACATTAATTTTAATTATAAATATTTACTTATTTTTATTTATTTTTTTAATAGCTGGGTCATAAAGTTACATGGGTGTAGCCATGTGGGGTTTCCAAAATGAACTTCACCCTTGCGCCCAATGATGTCCAACCCAAATGTGCGCTTTTTATCATAAACTAAAAAAAATCCTAGACCCAACCCGAGCCTCAAAAAAAAAATTAAAAGCCAGAAAATATTTAAAATACCAAAAACACAGGTCGGTGTGTGACAATTCTCCACACCATAACGATTTCTACCCCTAGAAAGCCACAACAAGATTTAGACCCAATGATAAAAATTCTTATGTGTCACCCACCTCCAATGTTTTAGTGCCACCAGTTGATCAATCCAATCAGACACTGAAATCCCATGACACACATCCCATCCTTAAAACACAATCACCTTCACTATCACCATGCAGAACCCATACCATCCATTTCAACCAAGGAATGAAAGAACATAAACCACCTCTAACACTTATTCCCATAATCTTACTCCAACGAAATCGTTGGGTTTACTACAATCCCAATGTTTAATCAAGAGGAAGAACTTAGGATTAGGTGGTTCCATAGGAGACCACCCTCCACCAAACAATACAAGAGAAGAAACTCTGATACAGACACAAGTAGGCTCAAATGGACTCCCCACCATAAGAATCGGGCTTACACGAAATTAATTCATGTGTAACTCTGTGAGACCCACTGTGTGTCTCCCCACCATAAGGACTAATGAGGTTAACCTAACTTGAAAACTTACCTGACAGACCAAAAACCCACACCAAGAGGGGGATAAGGGAAGTGACCAACTAATAGAGCATAAAAACTACCTCCATCTCCATATCAAAAACATCACACCCACAGAAGAACACAAACCCTTCCACACAAAAGACAAATATTAAACCAAGGCCCTTTTTCACCACTGGGGTTCTCTTGACTATGTGCTAGCTTTACTTCAGGACCTATGACTGGAGCACAGATGATTGAAGTATCTCCTGCCTCACAGTCAGGCTTCATAAATTCCCATGAAAAATACACAAACCAGAATTTCACCAAACATAATTCCATTAAGATAAAGGGTTCAAAGAGGTTCAAAAATAACCATTATTACAGCTGAAGGAAAATAAACACCAAAAAATAATACAAGAGATTACCATTAAATCTAGGGAACATAACAAATAGAAAACCCCAAAATGATCCAAAACATTGTCTCACTCTAGCTGATGGGATGAGGTGACCTTCGACGAGCCAGGATTGGCTTTAGCATGCTTCTTGGAAACACCTCAGTAGAATCACTGCAAGTGGCCTTGATGTCCATAAGTGTGGATGGGTCTCCGAGCACTCATCCATGTATGCTTCTTGTGACCCTGCCTACCAAACTAGTGATACATCATGACATTGCATTGTGAAGAAGATAATTGAAGGTCTAAAGGCCTCTTGATTCCTCTATTAGAGCCACCAGCATCTGGTCACTTCCCATTTTTTCTATCGCCATCCTCTGTTCTGATTCCCAAGGCTGAGGGAGGATTCACCACCTCATGTTCTCCTAAAAACTCAGCTTTGGCCAGAAATTCTTTCTCCACAACATCCAAGAAGGTGGTTAGGTTGATCTCTTCCACTTTCAACTACAGTTCAGTTTGGAGCCCAAACTGAAATTTTTGATCTTTTTCGAGATCATTTGCGAAAAACCACTAGTCAAATGGAACATGGTGTAATAAACATCAATATAATTCTATTACTGATTGAATTCCCTTCTAAACACAACAAAACTCCATTCTCTTACTAAGATTCATCAATTTAGAGAAATATTGTTGGATAAATAAAGTCTTAAAGAACTCTCATGTGAGACCTTCTTGAGGCTTTCTTTGAGACACAGACTTCCACCATTTCCAGTTTGGGCCATCAAGCATAAAGGTATCCATATTCACTTTCAATGACTCAGGAGGCATGAGAAAAAATAAGTTCCTATCAATCTTGCACAACCACTCCCCTCCCTCAAGAGGATCTATTTTTCCATAAAAGAGAGGAGGGTTCAATTTCAGAAACTCGAGGACATAGTCTATGGGCTGACCAACAGGAGGATATGCTTAGGGAACACCACTCGAAAATGAACCTTGGGAATTCATCAAACCGTCATGTGGGAGAACACTAAGGAACAAGGAAATAAAGAACTTAATCAAAACATCGTTATTGTCCTTCCAAATTTAATTTTCCACAATTTACAAAATAAAACTTCACGAAACAATTATTAGAATTATGGAACACCCAAATGTTTCACTAGGGGAATCTAGTGATGATTGGTCACTCAGACATATGGTCGGCGGCCATACGCCAGTCATTCCACAATAACAGAAAGCATTCTTGGGTAATGTCCCCAAATCCACATGGCTTGCCAGACCCTATGAGCTCACGGGGTTACTTTCCCAACTCCCACTTGATTTCAAAAAATAAAACAATTAAGGGCACCCAAAGGAACCAACAACCCAAACATCCCATGGTAACTCGTGGTTCATAACGAGAAAGGGTTCATGAAGTCCTTCCCATTCTTACACCTAGAGTTCCAAAAATCCTACTCTTTCTACCATGACAATCCCAAATAAAAATGGGCACTCTGGATGACAAGGCCCGCTCAAGAGCCGACCTGCTCTGCCACCATTTTTTCATAAACCAACCCGATTCGACCCTGAACTGGTTACCGGACCCACTTCACTGCAAGGACCGAGAGGCATTCTTGATCCTTCTGGGCTGGCAACAAGTGCTAGGGAATCAACAGAATGCAAGAGGTAACAATTTCTCCCAATGGAAATAAATAAAGAAGAGGAAAAAGTAAGAAAATACGCAAAGTAAATAAACAACATGAAAATGAAATAATGACCAACAGAGACTCACTAACCTAACCTCGTCCAAACACCACGTGACCCTGGGAGTCACTCACCAATCCATAACCAACTCTTTCCCATGGAGAGAAATCTCATGCCGAACCTGCAACAGAAACTAAAAATAGGGAAACACTATATGAATGAGTATTAAATCTCAGTAGGAATTCCCAAAAAACTATTCCCAAAGCACTACCTTTAAATTAAAAATTTAATAATTACAGGTTTGACCTAAATTATATAAAATATGGGTTTCCAAACACACTTTCTTTTCCAAACCAAGTAACAGCCCATTCCCCTTTTTAATTTAAAAACAAGTTTAATGTCTGAAGGGAAAAGGTGCATTACATTTTAAAACATTTTCTCAAACAATTTAGTATCTAAATTTTTTTTTGTTAGTTAAGAGTAAAACCACACAAACCAGAAAACAAAAAATAAGGGCAATGAGAAAGTAAAAAGTGGGGATTGAAAACCAAACTAGGATCCTCAATCGCCTGCCACATTCAAATAAGCACAAAAGAAAAAATGGGTCGAACTTAGGAGTTCATGAACAATCCAGAACGTACTATACAAGTGAATCACCCTTAAGGCATGCATTACTCAATGATGTCATAAATCACAAATGCTTGGTGTTTCCCTACCTATCCTAACCGAAGGGTCCAATACCCAATCATAGTAAAGTCTGTACTAAGGGATACTAGCTTGGGCATAATCTAAACTAGTGCATCATTCATTATCAGAAGATTCACTTTCTATTCCAGGTTCCCATGAAGAGTACCAAATAAAAAGATGGGTGTGTCACCAATATCAATCAAGTAACCAGTCACGATGCCCAAACATCATGCACAACAACTCACATAATTGACATACACAATAATATCACCTCTGAGTCACCCCAAAGAAATTTTATTTTTCAGAATAATTTATTCTATGAAGGTGCCAAACGGTCCTTATGCAAATTTTAAAGAAACACCATTCTTCAAGAGAAAGAATTTTTTTTTTCACACATCAGAAGGGAACATTTGACATCAAACCATAACCACACTTGAATGTTTGTGATTTATGTTCAAAGTCCAAACAATCATTCTTTCACTATTGTGCTTCAATTCATCAAGAAAATAAGTCAAGTACCATGCATAAAATACACAGCTTTGTTTACATCAAACATTAATTCTAAAAATAATTTTTTAATACTATTTCTCATTTACTGAAAATCAATGAAATAACAAGAAATTAATAAATTCTAAATTTAAATGTGAGTGCAGTGGGGACCTACTTCAACTTGCAGCTCAAACACGACCACATGACACACCTCGCACATATGCACATGTGCGCACAACCTGCCGACCGTGGTATTATAGATTTTAATTGCCAACACGTTGCAACAAATGAAAAACAATATAAAACATAGAAACACTAACAAAAAATAACTCAAACAATTAAACATTACAAAAACAACTAAAAACATAGAAACACTGACATAAAATATTTCATTCCGAAGAACATTGCATAACCCACCTTGGTGCAAAGATGCGCTTGACCAACGGGCCACACGATAGTCAGAAATGTAAGGCGCGCACGGGTAGGGATTGTAGCTCAACAAAAAAGAGTGTGAGATGAATCAGTGGGGGCTGGATGGAGCAGAAAAGGGGGGTGATGCCAACGAATCAGTAAGGGGGCACATGACGACTTCCAGAAAGTACAACAAGGGGGTCTCGGGCACCGCACAACGACTGGGGAATGACAAAGGGGTCATGGTGGGACTGTGCAGTGGGACAACTGGTTCGCAAGGTGACACACTACCATGCCGGAGGAGCGCTGATATGGATATGTGCGCGGCGGCCAGAAAGTGCACTAGAAAAAGGTTGGGTCGCACCGAAGGCTCACTAGAAGTCGGAGGGGTTTTGGGGGCATCACAGCCGGTCAGGCGAGCCGAGTGAGGCACATCGGGAGGCTGGCAGCGGGCTGGACGACGGGTGTTGGCTGGTCGCGGGGTAACACCGGAGGGCGCGAGGATAGGGAGGCTTCCAGGATGCCAGTCGGATGGCAGAAGCAAGGATGGGGCGTGCCGGCTGGGTACGGGGCAACAGGAGCGTGCGAGGATGGAGTCGGAGCCGGAGGGCATGGTGGGAGGTGCTCAAAGGTTGAAGGCTGGCCGCGGTTGGGGTGCAGATGCAGGGGGGAGCCGGGGTGCTATGATACTAGCGTGCGTGACCGACGAGAGGGTTCCGACATGAGGGTGACGCGCTGGCCAGTGCAGGAGGCCTATGTAGGGAAGGAGCACCGACAGGAGGTCGGTGTCGGAAGGGAAGTCAGCTGGGGCATACAGTGCCGGACAACGGGTCGGCGGTGCGCGCGACCAGTGGTGTGGTAGCCGGATGGGTGCGAGGACAATAGGAGGAAAGCTGATGGTCGGGAAGGAAGCTGTTGCGGTATGGGATGGAAGAGGGGGGTTAGCGGCCCACAGGGGGAGTGGGAGAGGATAGGGGAGAGGGGAGGGTGTAGCCCTCGGGTCAGTAGGAGAAGAAAGAAAAAAAGACAAAAATAACAAGAAAACAAAAGATAAATTAAATACAAACAAAAATAATACACATAAAACAATAATAAGAATAATAATATAAATAATATAAATAATCAAAAAAATAAAATTTAACAAATTTAGTTTTCATCTAAATAAAAAGGAAATTATTAAATTTCTAATAAAAATAAAAAATTTGAGACATAATAATCAACATTCATTTTAATTATAAACATTTACTCATTTTAATTTATTTATTTTAACAGTCGGGCCGTGAAGTTACATGGGAGAAGTCATGCGGGGTTTCTAAAATGTGTTCCACCCTTATGCCCAATGATGTCCAACCCAAATGCACACTTTTATCATAAACACAAAATATTAATCCGGGACCCAGCCCGAGCCTAAAAAAAATTAAAAGCAAGAAAATAATAAAAAATGTAAAGACCCATAAATTTCAAGAAATTTTTTTTCTTAATTTTCTTTGGGATTTTACGAGAACGCAGTTTCTGACGGCACCTGATTCCGAGGCCCGGTGTGCCCGGAATTATTTTCCGAAGTTTAGCTCAGGTATGTTCAGTGAACGAATGAGCGGGTTTTCCTAACTTTTGTACTGGTGCTCGGAATCGAATTCCGAGGACACCGATGGAATCACAACGCCGGTAATTTCTTAGAAACACCTTTTTCGGAGTTGCGTTTTCTCGGGTGTGGTTTTTTAAATTTTTTGGTTAAGTAAAGGAATAAAATAAAAATGGTGCGACCAATTTTATTTTATTTATGGTTCTTTAACCTAAGCTAAGTGGTTGAGGTGGAACCCACTATATCCTACTCCAATATGTAGGATATTTGTGGGGTGGGGCCAACACAAGCCCCACCTTTTTCAACCCCCCTCCTTTAATTAACGCACCCGCACCCCCCTTTCTAAATGAAATCAACCCTTGCGTTTAACTAGATATTAAACGCCTCTTTTAATTGGGCGGTTTAAACGTTGCAATTAATTCAATTAATTGTTTGATTCGTTTTTTGAATTTCAAAACGCTTGGCTTGAGAAATAAAATAAGACAAACTCTTATTTTATTAGAGTTGTTGGGTTGTGAGAGGATTGGGGAGAATTTGCTCAAGTTCTTGAAGTTCTTCGTTCTTCGTCGAAGAACGCGAAAAACGCAACACTGCCAACGAAGAACGCCGACCTCCGACGACGGACGACGGCGAGGGTCGCCTTCCTCGGAGATCAAATGCCAACGATCCTCTCCTTCCACGACGCCTTCTTCCGCGACGGTTAATTCCGCGATGAACCCCCCCTCAACGAATTCGACGAGTTAGGGGATTTTGTTTTTGTTCGTGATTACTTCCATTGTCGTTCTTCGTGAATCTTTGCCGCTTGCTATCGATTAACGGGAGGGGGCCGGACCGCACAAACACGACCGACCCTCCTCCCTTATCTTTGTGTTGTTGCGGTTCGAAGGAAAGCGGCGCGGTGCAACGGCACCGCGCAGGATCATACGGCAAGGGTGTGCGGCACCGTCGCGCCGTGCCGGAGAATCACGAAAACACCGCGGCCGGAGCGGGTTCGCGGCGGAGGGGCGCGACGCCGTCGCGATGCGCCAGATGGACCAAGGCCGCGGCGGAGCAGGGACCAGCGGCCGGTTCCGGGCCGCCGGCGTCGGAGAAGGGGGACTGGCCCATGCCGGTCCCGTGGCGGCAGCAGCCGGCCGACCAGTCATGAGAGAAGCCGGGGGTCGTAACCCCCGGCTGGCCGGACAGTAGTGGCCCCCCACATGGGGGTCGCGTTTACGAAAAAGGGGGCAACGCCCCCCCCCCTCCTCACCGCTCGGCCATTTCGGCCGAGCCTCCTGGCCGCGCCAGCGCGCCGGGCCGGGCCGGACCCGGACCCGATTCGGGTCGACCTGGTTCGGGCCGACCAGGGGGCCCACTTCCGGACCTCTTTCGGTCGTTTGCCCATAACATGGGCTACGGACCCCCGATCGATGCACCGTCAGTTGCGTAGAGATCCTTGGATCGAGACAGTCGTTTCAGTATTTTACACTCAAGGTTTCAAAGAACTTTGGGTACGACCGGGTTGGTTCGAACACGAAACCAACCGGGCCCTCGGAGCAGAAACACTTATATCTTGAGCTCCGGACGTCCGATTGACATGCCGTCGACTTTATTGGATTCCTTTTGATGAGACGGAACTTTTGGAATACTTTGCCTGAGGTTTGGATGCAGTTGTATAGTGGACATGTTGGATTGTACCTGAAATCCAACCGGGCCCCTAGAACGAAAAAACTGTTAACTTTCAGACCGAACGTCCGTTTGACGAACCGTCAGTGGCGTTGGTGATCAAGTTGAGAAACGGTTCCTATGAGTATACCCTATGAGAGTTCGGGATACATATGAGATACGACCGGGTTGGTTTGCACACGAAACCAACCGGGCCCCTAGGACGAAAAGGCTAATAACTCACAGACCGGGCGTCCGATTGACGCGCCGTCTGTTGCGTTGAGACCCCTATAACGAGGTGGTCCTTTGTGATACTTCTTCATGGGACCTTGTGATACTTCTTCGTGGGACCTTGTGATACTTGGAGTATCGACCAGTAACTCGTGGAGCGGACCCTCCCGGAGACGAGCTAGCTGAGTGCAGAGACCTAGTAGCTGGTTGAGACTTGACGACTACTGATCGATCAACTCGGAGTGTTTCGGATAGACCAGTGGGGTGCGCTTGGTTGTAGCGGCGGACCCACATCGGAGGTGCGCTTGGTTGTAGAGGCAGACCCGTGTCACTCGACAGAAGGAGTACCTCTGTAGGCTGTGAGGGGGTGCGCTTGGTTGTAGCGGCAGACCCATGGTGGGATGCGCTTGGTTGCAGTGGCAAGCCCACAGTACTCGATAGGTGGAGTACTTCAGCAGTCCAAGGTTAGTGGGACGCATTTGGTTGTAGCAGCAGACCCACTGTACTCAACAAAGGAGGAGTTCTCCGGCAACCGTGACTTCGATATCGTGAATAAAATTCTGGTTTGAGTTGAGTCTATGACCTAGGTGTTTACCTCATGATTGAGATGGGTCACTTGATAACTTAGGTATATGTATGGGCATATATCTAAGTAGAGGTTATCCGTTGATTTCATAACCATTGTGTTTCCTCATGATTGAGATGAGTTACAGATGACTTAGGTATAAGTATGAGCTTATACCTAAGTAAGAGCTATATGTTGAGTTTCTGCTTTGTGGTTATCTTTGTTGAATTTAGAGAGACCTTGAGGGTCTCAGGGTCCCTACTGAGTATCGTTATACTCACCCCTGCACGGGCTATGCCCGCACATCGTTGTGTTGGATGCAGACGACGGACATCGCTGATGGAGGTCGAGCGTTCGAGGACTGGATGGTACCCGGAGGTGGATCTCACGACGAGTTGGTACCCAGAGGAGACAGACGGACGGACGATCGGACGTGGAGTGCTGAGGAGGGCATCTGTACCTACCCTTCAGGTAGGATCCGTGGTGGACGATCCAGGAGCTGTGCTATCTATACCTACCCTTCAGGTAGGATCCGAGGAGGACGATCCAGGAGCTGCTTCCATTCTTCCAACTGTTTGTCTTTTTTTGTTGTACTTTTGTTCAGTTGTAGCTGTACTTTCGATTGGGTTTGTATTCTGGCCCATTTACTCTGCAGCACTTCCTTTTGTACTTAGTGTATTACTTCTGCTTGTACTCTGTGGTGTTTTGTTTACTTTTATAAAGGCAATGCCTTCCCAGTTATCGTGAATTACGCCTTTGGTGCTAGTCGCCAGCCCCTGGCCTATAGAAGGCGAGCTTGGGGTAGTCACGACACGAGCCCCGAGGACGGGTCATGAAAAATTGGTATCAGAGGAGTCAGTTCTACCGAAGAACTTATAACTCTGATATTTTCTTTCTGTGAAGCGATAGTGTTAAGAGTACCGAGTGTGGTTTTCAGTTTAGGGAGTCGAGTGTTGGAGCGGGCGGCCGACGTATCCATACATCAGGACCCTGACAACTGATTTCCAACTTTGTGCACGACAACACTGATTGCGTGTGTGTTTCCAGAAGTTTTTAAAAGTCAGCTCAAACCAGGTATAAATCATTTGACCGTGTCACGTTTGTTTCTTTCAGGATGCCTCCCCGCGGACGACCAGCTAAATCCCCGAGATTTGTACGTACTGACAGCCCTCCGAGTGACGTGGCCTCAGTATAGGGCCCTATCCCAGTTGAGGCACCAGCGGAGGCACCAGCGGTATTACTACCCGTTGGGCCACCGATGCCACCAGCCCCAGCAGCAGAGGGTGCACGTCGCTTGAGCGCATTGCACGAGTTCCAGCACCATAGGCCACCCAGGTTCAGGGGAGAGACGGACCCACAAGAAGCTAAGGATTGGATGGAGGCTGTGGTGAGAGTCTTCAGGCTAGTGGGGACGCCAGTAGACTTCATGGTGATCCTTGCTGCCAGCCTCTTTTATGCAGCAGCAGGAAGATGGTGGAGCATGATGCTCCAGATGCATGACGAGGTGACACTTCTGTGGGCAGACTTCGAGAGCCTGTTCTAGGCAGAGTTTGTACCTGCCACCCTTCGAGCGGTGCGTATACAGGAGCTGCTGCATCTACAGCAGGGTAGCATGACGGTGACGCAGTACTAAGCGAGGTTCACAGACCTCTCGCGCTACTCCACATATATGGTACGAGACCCATTCTTCAGGGCCCGAACCTTCGAGCAGGGACTCAGGCGAGAGATTAGAGCTTCTGTTGTTTCTCACAGCATCCCGACGCAGAAAGGGGTGTTGGAGAGAGTCCTCTTAGTGGAGAGTTTCCTTGCTGAGTAGTCTCTAGCAGCAGGACCCACCACTAGCCGGCATGCGGCAGAGTCTTCTACAGCGGGCAGTAGACAGATGACGTAGAGGTCCAAGAGGACCAGACCTACAAGTGGTCGACCGCATGACACAGGATCGTGTGTTCGAGGCACCCGGGGTGGAGAACGACTTACCATGCACGGACAGTGTTACTCCTACGGTGGGGTTGGTCACATGGATCATGACTGTCCGACCCGCCATGCTGATGGCCAGCAGTTAAATGAAGAACCTCCCAGGAAGAGGCAAAGGTTCGATCGAGGTGAACCTATAGGAGCAGAAGGCCGAGGGAGGGGAGCTGGCCGTGCAACTGGAGGTGGACGACGCTTTAAGGTGTTGCCACCACCACCACCAGGAGGTCCACCCCGACCGTAGGGAACAGGTGGACATGGGAGAGCTCATCTTCACGCAACAGAAGCATATGACTACGGAGCTCCAGAAGCAAGTAGACAGGAGCAGAACTAGTGGTTTCCTTTTGTTCTTCGTACTTCTAGTTCCATGTTGTTGTTACATTTGTGTCTTTGTACTATGAGATGCAATAATAAAAAGACACTTACCTTTGTGACATTTGCTTCCTTCCTTTTTGTGTACTAAGAGGTTCCGGTTTGAACTGTTGACTTGACCCTCACTTTCGAGATTCCTACTGGAGGAGACCCAGTTACCTCACGCTGATGCCGACAGTGTGACTCGACCCTTAGAGGTGAGAGTGATGGTTGGATCTCTTGGTAGTAACGTCGAGGCCTTACGACGTTGTCCACGACATGAATACACCGTTCATGTCCGGATTGACTGTATTAGGCAAAGAACGTGGTTCATCCAGGGGATGAGACCAGATTTCTTTTATCAACAAAGAAGAAATCATAACAGCTCTTGTGGGACCAGAGATGGTCCAGGCCACGACAGAGAAGGTCCAGGTCATCCAAGAGTAGATGAGGACAGCTCAGAGCCGACAGAAGCCTTATGCTGACAACAAGCAGAGACCACTAGAGTTTGAGGATGGCGACCACATTTTCTTACGGGTCTCACCTCGATGTGGAATTACGAAGATTTGGATGAGGCGACAAGTTATCTCCGTGCTTCATCAGACCATTAAAAGTCCTCAACAGGGTAGGCGAGGTGGTTTACCGCTTGACCTTTCCAACTCAGTTGCACCGGGTGCATGAAATCATCCACGTACCTCGGCTGAGGGGATACATGCATGATCCTTCACACATCATCGAACTCAGGGAGTTAGACGTCGATGACAGGGAGACATGCATGGAGATTCCAGTGGAGATCGAGGATCGACAGGAGCGGGTCCTATGAGGACGGTCGATTCCTCTTGTGCGCTTTTTTTGGCATCATGGGAACCTCCAGGTGAGCACATGGGAGCGGAAGGCTCAGATGCGTGCTCTGTACCGCTTTTGTATCCCTAGTTTGTGTTAAAGCTTTACGGGGACGTAAAGCCCTGAGGTGGGAGTAATTTAAAGTCCCCGAAATTTCAAGGAATTTTTTTTCTTAATTTTCTTTAGGATTTTACGAGAACGCAGTTTCTGACGGCACCTGATTCCGAGGCCCGGTGTACCCAGAATCATTTTCCGAAGTTTAGCTCGGGTACGTTCAGTGAAGGAACGAGTGAGTTTTCCTAACTTTTGAACCGGTGCTCGGAATCAAATTCTGAGGACACAGATGGAATCGCAGCGCCGATAATTGCTTAGAAACACCTTTTCCGGAGTTGCGTTTTCTCGGGTGTGGTTTTTTAAATTTTTGGGTTAAATAAAGGAATAAAATAAAAATGGTGCGACCACTTTTTTATTTTATTTATGGTTGTTTAACCTAAGATAAGTGGTTGAAGTGGAACCCACTATATCCTACTCCACTAGGTAGGATATTTGTGGGGTGGAGCCCACACAAGCCCCACCTTTTTCAACCCCCCTCCTTTAATTAAGTAATGCACCCGCACCCCCCTTTTTAAATGAACTCAACCCTTGCGTTTAACTAGATATTAAACGCCTCTTTTAATTGGGCGGTTTAAACGTTGCAATTAATTCAATTAATTGTTTGATTCATTTTTTGAATTTCAAAACGCTTGGCTTGAGAAATAAAATAAGACAAACTCTTATTTTATTAGAGTTGTTGGGTTGTGAGAGGATTGGGGAGAATTTCCTCAAGTTCTTGAAGTTCTTCATTCTTCGTCGAAGAACGCGAAGAACGCACTGCCGCCAACGAAGAACGCCGACCTCCGACGACGGACGACGGCGAGGGATGCCTTCCTCAGAGATCAAATGCCAACGATCCTCTCCTTCCGCGACGCCTTCTTCCGTGACGGTTAATTCCGCGATGAACCCTCGCTCAACGAATTCGACGAGGTAGAGGATTTTGTTTTTGTCCGTGATTACTTCAATTGTCATTCTTCGCGAATATTTGCCGCTTACTATCGATTAATAGGAGGGGGCTGGACCACACAAACACGGCCGACCCTCCTCCCTTATCTTTGTGTTGTTGCGGTTCGAAGGAAAGCGGCGCAGTGCAATGGCACCGCGCGGGATCATACGGCAAGGGTGTGCGGTGCCGTCGCGCCACGCCGTTGAAGTCGAACCAAGGCGCGGCGCTGTCGCGCCGCGCCGGAGAATCACGAAAACACCGCGGCCGAAGTGGGGCCGCAGCGGAGGGGCGCGGTGCCATCGCGCCGTGCCGGACAGACCAAGGCCGCGGCGGAGCAGGGACCGACGGCCGATTCCGGGCCGCCGGCGTCAGAGCAGGGGGACCGACCCATGATGGTCCCGTGGCGGTAGCAGCCGGCCGACCGGGGCGGGCCGACCGATCAGGGGAGAAGCCGGGGCTCGTAACCCCCGGCTGGCCGGACAGCAGCGCCCCCCCACATGGGGGCCGCGGTTACGAAACAGGGGGGCAGCGCCCCCCCCCCTCACCGCTGGCCGCGCCAGCGCACCGGGCCGGGCCGCGCCCAAGCGGGCCGGACCTGGAACCGGTTCGGGTCGAACCGGTATGGGCTGACCTAGGGGGTCTCGGGCCGGGTCGGTCCGGGCCCGAAACCCCCACTTCCGGACCTCTTTCGGTCTTTTGCCCATAACATGGGTTATGGACCCCCGATTTATGCATCGTCAGTTGCGTAGCGATCCTTGGATCGATACTGTCGTTTCGGTATATTACACTCAAAGTTTAAGAGAACTTTGGGTATGACTAGGTTGGTTCGAACACGAAACCAACCGGGCCCTCGGAGCGGAAACACTTATATCTTGAGCTCCGGACGTCCGATTGATGTGCCATCGACTTTTTTGGATTCCTCTTGATGATACGGTACTTTTGGCATACTTTTCCTGAGGTTTGTATGCAGTTGGATAGTGGATGGGTTGGATTGTACCCGAAATCCAACCGGGCCCCTCGAATGGAAAAGCTGATAACTTTCAGACCGGACGTCCGTTTGATGAACCGTCGGCGGCCTTGGTGATCACGTTGAGAAACGGTCCCTATGAGTATACCCTATGAGAGTTCGGGGTACAGATGAGATACGTCCGGGTTGGTTCACACAGGAAACCAACCGAGCCCTTGGGACGAAAAGGCTAATAACTCACAGACCGGGCGTCCGATTGACGCTCTGTCTATTGCATTGAGACCCCTATGATGAGGCGGTCCTTTGTGATACTTCTTCGTGGGACCTTGTAATAATTGGATTATAGACCAGTAGCTCGTGGAGCGGACCCTCCCCGAGACGAGCTAGCTGAGTGAAGAGACCTAGTAGCTGACTGAGACTTGATGACTGCTGCTCGATCGACTCGGAGTGTTTCAGATAGCCCAGTGGGGTGCGCTTGGTTGTAGCGGAAGACCCACGGCGGAGGTGCGCTTGTTTGTAGCGGCAGACCCGTGGTACTCGACAGAAAGAGTACCTCTGTAGGCTATGAGGGGGTACGCTTGGTTGTAGCGGCAGACCCATGGTGGGATGCGCTTGGTTGCAGCGGCAGGCCCACAGTACTCAACAGGTGGAGTACTTCAGCATTCCAAGGTTAGTGGGACGTGCTTGGTTGTAGCGGCAGACCCACTGTACTTGACAGAGGAGGAGTTCTCCAGCAGTCGTGATTTCGATATCGTGAATAAAATCCTGGTTTGAGCTGAGTCTATGACCTAGGTGTTTACCTCATGATTGATATGGGTCACTTGATAACTTAGGTATATGTATGGGAATATATCTAAGTATAGGTTATCCGTTTATTTCATAAACTTTGCGTTTCCTCATTATTGGGATGGGTTACAGATGACTTAGGTATACGTATGGGCTTATACCTAAGTAAGAGTTATCTATTGAGTTTCTTATTTATGGTTATCTTTGTTGAATTTAGAGACCTTAAGGGTCTTGGGGTCCCTACTGAGTATCATTATACTCACCCCTGCACGGGATATGTCCGCACCTCATTGTGTTGGATGCAGACAACAGACAGCGCTGACGGATGTCGAGAATTCGAGGACTGGACGGTACCCGGAGGTGGATCTCACGACGAGTCGGTACCCAGAGGAGACAGACGGACAAACGATCGGACGTGGAGTGCTGAGGAGGGCATCTGTACCTACCCTTCAGGTAGGATCCGAGGAGGACGATCCAGGAGCTGCTTCCATTCTTCCAGCTGTTTGTATTTTTCTGTTGTACTTTTGTTCAGTTGTTGATGTACTTTCAATTGGGTTTGTATTCTGGCCCATTTACTCTTCAGCACTTCCTTTTGTACTTAGTGTATTACTTCCGCTTGTACTCTGTGGTGTTTTTTTTACTTTTATAAATGCAATGCCTTCCCAGTTATCGTTAATTACGCCTTTGGTGCTAGTCTCCATCCCCTGGCCTATGGAAGGCGGGCTTAGGGTAGTCACGGCACGGGCCCCGAGGACGGGTCGTGACAAAAAAGACCAAAAACATGGGTTAGGGTGTGACAATTCTCCCCACCATAATGATTTCTACCCCCAAAAAGCCACAAAAAGATTTAGTCCTAAGGATAAATCCACTTATGTGTCACCCACCTACAAAAGTTTAAGTGCCTTCAGTTGATCGATCCAATCACACACATAAATCCCATGACACACAACACATCCTTAAAACACAATCACCATAACCATTACCAAGAAGAACCCATGCCATCCATTTCAACCAAGGAATGAAAAAACATAAACCACCTCCGACTCTTATTCCCATAATCTTAGTCCAACAAAATGGTTTGGTGTACTACAATCCCAACGTTTACTCAAGAGGATGAACTTAGGATTAGGCGGTTCGGCAAGAGACCACCTTCCAGAAAACAATACATGAAAAGAAACTATGATACTGTCATGAGGTGGCCCAAACGGACTCCCCATCATAAGGATTGGGATAACACAAAATTATTTCATGTGTAACTCTTTGAGACCCACTGTGGGTCTCCCTACCATAATGACTGATGAGGTTAGCCGAACATGAAAACATCCCTCATGGACCAAAAACCCCCACCATGAGGTGGAGAAGGGAATGTCCCAACTAATAGAGAATCAAAAATACTACTATCCCTATATCAACAACGTCACACCCTCATAAGAACACAAACCATACCACACTAAGGAAAAAATATTAAACCAAAGCCCTTTTTTACCACCAGGGTTCTCCTGACTATGCGTTAGCTTCACTCCAGGACCTATGGATGGAGCACCGATGATTAAAGAATCTCCTTCCTTGCAGTTAGGATTCACAAAATCCCAAACAAAACACAAAAACCATAATTTCACCAAACACACTTCCATTAAGATAAAGGTTTCAAAAAGGTTCAACAATAACCATTATTAAAATTGAAGGAAAAGAAACACCAGAGATCACTTCAAGAGACAAACACTACATCTAGGGAACATAACAAAGTGAAAAACTCAAACTGATCCAAAACATTGTCTTACTACTGCTGACGGGATGAGGTGACCTTTGATGATCCAGGTTTGGATTCAACATGCTTCTTGGAAACACCTCGGCAGAATCACTACAAGCTACCCAGACGTCCACATGTGTGGCATGGTCTTAGATCACTCGGGAACATCGAATTTTTGTAACCCTACCTACCACACTAGTGACAGATCACAACATTGCATTGTGAATAATATGACTAATGGTCTGAAGGACTCTTGATTCCTATATTAGAGCCACCTGCATCAGGTCGCTTCCCATTTTTCCTATCACCACCGTCTGCACTACTTGCCAAGGACGGGGGAGGATTGGCCATCTCATGTCCTCCTGTTAACTCAACTTTGTCCAGAAAGGCTTGCCCCACAGCATATGAGAAGGTGGTTAGGTTGAGCTCTTCCACTTTTAGCCGCAGTTCAAGTCAGATCTCAAACTCAAATTATCGAGCCTTCTTGGGATCATCTGCAACAAACCATTGGTCATATGGGACTTGGTCTAAGAAATGTCAATAGGATTCTTATACCGATTCAACTCCCTACTGAACACAACACTACTCCATACTCTACCTCAACTTCTTCAACTCATAGAAATATTGTTGGATAAATGAAGACTTAAAGAAATCCCATGTGAGATATTCTCGAGGCTTTCTTCGAGACACAAACATCCACCATTTCCATATTGGGCCCTCAAGCATAAAGGTATCCAACTTCACCATCAATAACTCAGGAAGTACGAGAAAACAGAAGTTCTTATAATGATTCCACAACCACTCCTCTGCCTCAAGAGGATTTGTTTGTCCATAAAAGAGAGGATGGTTCAACTTCCAAAACTTGAGGACATAATCTATGGGTTGATCAACTGGTGGATATGTTAAAGCCACGCCACCCGAAGCAGAACCTTTGTCATTCATCAAACCATTGTAGGGACGAACACTAAGGAACAAGGAGACAATTAATTTAATCAAAACATGGTCATTGTCATTCCAAATTCAACTTTCCACAATTTACAAAATAAAACTTCACAAAAAAAATTCTTAGAATTATAGAAGTCCTAAAAGACTCACTATGGGAAACTAGTGCTGATGGGTGACTTAGACATATGGTTGGCGACCATACGCCAGTCACGCCACCATCACAGAGTGAATTCTAGGGTAATGTCCCTGACTCCATATGGATTTCCAGGTGCTTTGATCTCACGAGGCTACTTTCCCATATCCATTTTCATTTCCCAATATAAAACAATTCAAAGAACCTAAAGGACACTGACAACCCGAACATCCCATGGTAACCCGAGGTTCAAAACGAGCCAGGGTTCATGTCGTATTTCTTATTCTTATACCTCGAGTCTTGAGAATACTACTATTTCTACCATGAAAACCATAAATAACAATGGGAACTCTGAAAAACAAGGTTTTCTCAAGATCCAACCTGCTCTGATAACATTTTGTCATGAACCAACCTAGGTCGACCCTGAACTAGTCACTCGATCCAATCTATGGCCAGGATCGAGAGGGGTTCCTGATCCTCCTGAGCTGGCGATAAGCACCAGGGGACCAACAGAAAGCAATAGGGAACAATTTTTCCCAATGAAAATAAATAAAGGAGTGGAAAAAGTAGAATAACACAATATAAATAAACAATATGATAAACAAAGAAAAACCAACAGAAACTCACTAACCTGACCTCTTCCAAACACCACATGACCCTGAGAGTCACCCACCAATCTAGAACCAACTATTTCCCATGGCGATCATGCTCGGGTAGAACCTGCAACAGAAACTAAAAATAGGAAAACACTATAGGCATGAGTATTAAAACTCAGTTAGAGTGACCCAAAAAAACTATTCCCAAAGGAGTACCTTTAAATAATGAATTTAATAATTCCAAGTTTGAACTAAATTATATAAAATATTAGTTTCCACATCCAATTTCATTTCTAAATCAAGTAATAGTCCATTTCCCTTTTTAATTTAAAAAAAAAGTTTAATGTTTGAAGGAAAAAGGTGCATTAAATTTTAAATTTTTTTTTAAAACAATTTAGAATCTAAAAACTTAGTTGTTAGTCAAGAGGAAAACCACACACAACACACAATAAGGGCGTGTGAATGTAGAAAATGGGGACCAGTAACCGAACTAGGCCCCTCAATCGTCTTCCATACACAAATAAGCACTAAATAAAAAATGGGTCGAACCTATGATCTCATGAACAATAAAAAACATACTATACATGTGAGTCACCCTGAAGGCATGCCCTACTCAATGACTTCATAATTCCTAAATTCTCAGTGTTTCCCTACCCGACCTTACCGAGGGGCCAAATCCACTAGCATAGAAAAGTCCGTACTAAGGGCCACTAACTAGGGCGTAATCTAAACTAGTGAATCAAATATTCTCAGAAGATTTACTTACTATTCTAGGTTCCCATGAAGTGTAAAAAATGAAAAGAGGGGTGATTCAGCAATTTCAATCAAGTAACCAGTCACGATGCATAAAAATAACACACAAAAAATCACACAATTGACATACACAACAATATCACCTCTGAGTCACCCCAAAGAATGTTTTTTTTCAAAATAATTTGTTTTATCAAAGTTTCAGACAGTCCTTATGAAACTTTTAAAGAAACACCATTCCTTTAGAGAAAGAAAAACATTTGTTCATGCAATAGAAGAGAACATTTGACATCAAACCATAACCACACTTGAAAGTTCATGAATTATGTTCAAAGTCCAAACGAGAATTCTTTCAATATTGTGTGTTAATTCATCAAGAAAATAATTCATGTTCTATGCATAAAATGAACAGATTCGTTTACATCAAATATTTATTCCAAAAATAATTATCTAATATTATTTTTGATTTATCAAAAATCAAGAAAATTTAGAGAAATTAATAAATTCTAAATTTAAAGGTGAGTGTAGTGGGAATCAACCTCAAATCATAGCTCAAACATGACCATGTGACACGCCTTGTAGTTACGCACAAGTGGATACAACCTACAGATCGCGTTATCGTAGATTTTCCTTGCCAACACACTGAAACAAATACAAAACAATCCAAAACACAGAAACACTGATAAAATATAACTCAAACAATTAAACATCGCAAAAAAAAAACTAAAAACATAACAACACTGACTTTAAATATTTCAATAGAATGAATAGTGAATTACCCAACTTGCCGCAGAGATGCGCTCAACTAGCGGGGCCATACGTCAGTCAGAAAGGGACGACGCTCACCGAGAGGGACTGTCACTTGAAGGAAAAGAGTACATGACACACCGACGAGGGATGGATGGAACAACGAAGGGGGAAGACGCTAGTGACTTTGCAACAGGGTGCACACGGGCTACCGGAAAGTGGAACAAGGGGGTCATGAGCAACGCACAATGATTGGGGAACAACAAAGGGGCTGCACAGGGACTCTGTGGCTTATAGTAGGTTCACGGGGTGACGTACTGCCAAACCAGAGGTACGCTGGACTATAGATGCATGCGGTGGCCAGAAAGGTCTCCAAAGAAAGGCATGGTCATACAGAAGCCTCTCTTTAAGTCAGAGTATCTTTCGGGGCATCGCCGCTGGTTAGGCGAGCCAAGGGAGACGCAACGGGAGGGCGGTGGCGGGATGGACCACAGGTGGTGGATGGGTGTGGGGAAACACCGGAGGGTGGGTGGAAAGGGAGGTTGTAGGGATGCCAGTTAGACGATGGCTGCAAGGCGGGGGTGTACTGGCTGGGTACGGGGCGATTGGAGTGCACGCGGAAGGAGGAAAAGCCGGAGGGTGCAGTTCAAGGTACTGCAAGGGGGAAGGTTGGCTGCCGTTGGGGTGCATATGTAGGGGGGAGCTAGGGCGATGTGTTGGTGGGACATGGGGCTGACGAGATTGTGACGATGTAGGGCGATGCACTTGTCGGTGTAGGAGATCAGTTCAGGGTAAGAGCGACAGTTGGAGGCCAGTGTAGTGAGGGAAGTCAGTCGGGGCGTGTGGTGCGTGGTAGGGGTTGACGGTGCGATGGTTAGAGGGGTACGAGGTCGGAGAGAGGAAGGCCAGCGACCAGGAAAGAGGCTGATGCCGGATGGAGGGGGAGAGGGGGGGGTGGCAATGCATTGTGGGAGTGGAAGAAGAGAGGATAAATGGGAGGGGGTAGCTATAGGGTTTGGAGGAGAAGAAAGAAAAAAAGAAACAAAAATAAAAATAAAAGAAAAGAAAATGTAAATACAAACAAAAATAATACATGTAAAATAATAATAATTATAATAATAATATAAATAATCATAATAATAAAATTTAACAAATTTATTTTTCACCTAAATAGAAAGAAAATAACTAAATTTCTAATAAAAATATAAATTTTGAAACTCAACAATAAGCATTTAGTTTAATTATAAACATTTACTCATTTTAATTAATTTTTTTAATAGTTGGGTTGTAAAGTTGGATGGGTGAAGCCGCGTGGGGTTTCCAAAACATGATTCGCCCTTGCAACTAATGATGTCCGACCCAAATGTGCTCTTTGTTTCTCAAAATCAATATTTTTGTCCAGGACCCAACCCGAGCCTCGACAAAAATTTTAAAATCTATAAAATAATAAAAAAGACAAAAAAAACAAGGGTCGGGTTGTGACACATTTAATAACTATTTAATGTCTATTTTATCAATAGTTATGATGTTTTATTTTATTTTAAATATAACAGGATGAAGAGTTCCAAAATAACCAATGTAGTGCATGGGTTTTATATAACATTGTTACTTTAAAATGCATTTATTCATTCAAAAAATATGAAATTTCATTTATAAATGTATGGATCATTACATTATTCACACCATAAATAATTTCACCCTAGAAATTTTCATTCTATAAACTAAAATAGATGAGTGAAATTAGGTTTCATCACCTCATTCAATTCCTATGTTTCTTCCTCAAATATATGGTTCTACTATAACACTTTTTCCATATGAGTTATCTTGTTTCGTGTAACCCTGAATCTATGATATAACATCAATACAAGATGCTCCTCATATGAGATATTATTCTCCAATGACACCACCTATGTATTAAGTACATGATAGGGTTCTGGTATATACTTCCTTAAGAGGTATACATGGAAAAAATCATGTACTTGAGATAGTTTTTCTAGTAGTGATAGTTGATATGTCATTACGCTGATATGACCAAGGATCTCATAGGGACTGATGTATATATAAATATTATTTCTTTCCTTCCCAAACCTCCCATCTTTCTCCCAAGAAAATATATGAATTAACAATTTATCTCAGACATAAAACTAAAGGTCTCATCTATGATTGTTTTCATTTAATTTCTATTGACTTTTCACATATTTCATATGATTCTAAATTTTTTGATACTTCTCTAGAATCCATTTAATAATATATGTTCCAATTTGATTATGGTCTCCAACATCATCCCAACATGTCGAAGTCCGAAACCCCTTCCCAAAAAATACTCTTAATGTGCCATTTTAATTCTTGAATGGAAACTATTATTATATGATAAATCTATTAGGGGAAGGTGTTGATTCTAATATCCTTGTAAATACATTGAACTTGATATCAGTATATCCTATAGATTTTGAATAGTCCTTTAAGAATGACCATCTATCTGGGGGTGCTAAGTAGTGTTGTAACAAAAAATTGTGAAGGATTCTAAAAAAACACACGATAATCTCATATCTTGATTAAATACAAGATAGAGTATAACTCTATTAAGTCTTACCACTTCCCTTATGTATATATTGGAACAATGGTTGAAAGAGAAATCTTCCTTGATAGAAATGAAATGTTTTGATTTTGTAAGGAGACTGACTACCACATAGATGAAATTATTACCTTTAGGTTTCATGGGGATTCCTTCTATGAAATCCGTGGTTATTTTTTCACATATACATAATGGCATGAGAAATGGTTAAATCAAATCCTTTGACTTCTAAAATTATTCCTTGAATTGTCGGCATACCAAGCATCGAGATTAAAACTCTACAATCTATCTCTTCATGTAATCCCACAAGAATTTTTTCTATCTATACATATTAGTTATTCATAGATGTATAGAGAAAAATGAACTATTAAAATCTTCCAAAAGTTCCCTCTTTAGTTCTAGTTTTTATGGTAAAAGTATCTGAGTTCCAGATGATATAACCCATTCTTAAAAAACGTTGTGCTCCAGAATATTTGGTATCAAATTTTGTAGCAACACATCATATTTCTGGGTCTCATTAATCCTCACAAGAATAGATGGTTGGGAAGTTATTTGAGACTGGTAGGATGAATATCCTCTTATTATTCCAATTTCCATCTTTTACATCCAATAATATAATATCCCTTGAAGTCATCATCATGGATAGATTTGCAATACCATTTATTCTCAGATTATATGAATTTTTTATCCTTTCCAAGGATGGAAATTAATTGAATAATCATAACCATTTATCATCTATATTGACCTTAATTGACACATATTAATCTCATTTTGTTTTAATATACACTTGAGTATTTTAGGATATATACAGATCACACTTCTTCTTATAGAGATAATTCTACCAAAACTTCAATGTGAATACCACTACTACCAATTATAGATCATGGATTAGGAAGTTCTATTCATGGAACTTTACTTGGAAATAGGAATAGTCTATCACTTTTTAATATTGAGTGAGTAAAAAAAACCAATCCATTTTTGGTGTTATCACGGTAGATCCCAAATCCTTCCCCACCAGTGGGTAGTGTGAAATTAGTTGATGTGATCTTCTTAATATCTTTAATTTTTTTTCACATTAATAGGTCTAGAAAAACTTGATTTACATCTAAGTAAATTAAATTAGTGATCTTGAAAATAATTAGAAGTTTCTAAAAAATTGATTATAGTAACCGACTAATCCAATTAAACTATGCATTTCTATCATATATATTGGTGTGGGCTATC
The DNA here is from genome assembly GCA_963277665.1 of Viscum album. NCBI lineage: Eukaryota > Viridiplantae > Streptophyta > Magnoliopsida > Santalales > Viscaceae > Viscum > Viscum album. The sequence goes on from OY728125.1 coordinate 1,655,402,218, forward strand.
CTTTGATTACCTCTAATTTTATGGATTCACAAATATACCTTTATTGGTGACAACATGCCCCAAGAATGTTACATACTCAAAAAAGACTCACATTTTTGGTACTTTTCATATAAAGTTTCCTTCTAAAATATCATTTTTTACAGTATTTAAATTTTCATTATATTCCATATTTACTTTTTCAGTAGATAAGAACATCCTCTATTATGACTACCAAAAATTTTCAAGGAAGTCAATAAAGACTATACTCATCAAGTCTTTTGAGATTACTAGAGGATAAGTTTTCCAAAATGTAATCTTTATAAACTCATAGTACCCATACATTTTATGGAAGCTTTTCTTGGGGATATCTTTCATCTTCACCATTAATTTATAATTTACAGACCAAATATCCAACTTAGAGAAGTGAAATGATCCACATAGCTAATCGGACACATCATCAATCCATGAAAGAGGATACTTGTTCATTATTGTGATACTTTTTAGCTCATGATAATCAATGTATAGGTGCATTGACCCAACATTCTTCTTGATAAAGAGGACTTGTGTACCCCATGATGAATCACTTGGGTGTATAAAACCTTTATCAATATTCTCCCCTAATTGTTTCATAATCTTATCAATTTTAACAAATTTAATTCTATATGGAGTCTTAGAAATTGGAAAAGATCTTGGTATACGATTAATTGTGAACATAACATCACGAATTAGTGAAATACAAGAAAAATACTTGAAAAAAACATTAGTAAATCCACTTAATAATAGGAATGTCATCATGGATGCTTTAGTCTCATTTAATTTAGCTATATACGCTTTCTTTCATAGAAATAATATCAATGATTGAGATGATTAAACCAATGGATATTCATCATTATTCCTTCACTTGTATTGAATTAAAGTTTTTTTAATGCAGAGAGATATTATTTCTCTTTGAAATTTATGTTTTCACTATATAGGTAAAAACAAACAATACATATAATCAAACCAATTTGTTTTAAAGGAATAATGATAGTATTCTAAAAAACATTCCTATAAAATTCTACCAAATATTGAATAATCATATATTTTTTACTCAATGATATCAATCATTTAGGGTGGTGAATTTATGTTCTTAGAAAACCTAAAAGATATGATAATATGTAATGAATCCAAATACAACAAGACACACACAACTATAGTATTGAGGTCACTTGTACTATAGTAATCATGATCCATCTCACTACATGAATTTATTTGTTCTCTTGGTCTTGTAGATTTTTTTCACTCATCATTCATGTTATCCCTCGGGATAGAGCATTGACGTAGATAATTTAAAACTTCTCCACATTTATGATATAGAACAGCTATTGATACCCTAGATTGAACATTATTTCCATACATTATATCAATTTAAATCTTCAATTTTTCATGGAAATTAGCCACTTTATGCCCTATTTTCCACACATAAAACATATTTTAGATCCTTTGTGACATTTTCCTTAGTCCCTCTTTCTATATTTTTTACATATGGTAAATTCAATCTTATTTAATTTAACACCTTTTACAGTTGAACTTTCTTAAGAAACAAACCTTCTCTTGTATTTCATGGTTATAAATTAAACTATGTGCCAGTTTTAATTCATGATATAAAAGAGATTTTTTTTCATTATCATAATACTTTTTACATTACATTCCATCATGTTAGTAATCTAATCCGCATAGTCATCACATTTCACCCAATATTGGTTTTTGACTCAGTTTCTCTTATTTCCATCTATTGATCAAAAAAGAAACTAAAATAAAGTTCAATGGGTGGGATTAATAAGAGTGAAAGGGGACTATAATAACTATAAAATCATATGGAAATTAATATTTATATGTCAAATCATATTCCAACATGAAAAAGTGAAAAAATGGTTATAATATAAAGGACGTTCTTTAATAAAGAGAAAATGAGGATCCCTTTCCTTGAGAGGGTGCTTCTAAAAAATATGGAGGAGTATCATGATGAACATTGGGAGGGATATAGAGAGGAAATTTCTAAGTAATTTCAATATCTATGATTTTTGAGTGATGTTTAAGGGGAGGTTCAATGGGTTTATATAAAAAAACAGAGGATAATTCTTTATTAATTTCCAAATTTATGTTTTGGAAACTATATGTTAAAGTAATAAAAACAAAAAACAATATCATTGGGTTTTCATATGGTTTCTACCAAAGTGGAGTGGTATTAATTATTCTACATGTTTAGGAATGGAGATCACTAAAACAATACCCTTGGTGATGTGAAAGTGATTTATATTTATAAAGAATTGATTTTATATCCTTAAAATATATAGTTTGAAGCATTCATTATGGGTTTATAAGATTAATACAATATCCTCAAAAAAATTATTTTTAAGGGGTAATATATATTTTGTTGTTGATATATTTTATGGTATACATTTCATCATATTTTGGTCAATATGTATATTTATAACATATATAATTTTGACCAAAAAATTTGAATCTCTCGGAAAATTATCACATAATCACCATTGGATAATTTTGAAATGATGATTTAAAAATTAATATTTATTTTGTCCAAATATTTCTATAAGTATGATAGTTTATAATTTTAAATAAATAAATGAAAATTATTAAAAAATAATTTTTTGATAGTAAGAGTTTTCTGACCCTTATAAAAATTATTTTTATCTTCATAAAATTATATTATCAATTATATTTAATATTTTTTTTAATAATAATATTTTAGTAAAAAATTATTTATTCAAGATATTATTGAATTCATTAAAATATAGTTTCTTGAATGAAACTATATATTTTCAAAAAATTATTACTTTTGTTTCATCATATCAAAATTTAATTTTTACCACAATCATTATTTAATTATTTAAGGGGTGTGATGGTTAGATTTTCATGGGATGGTTTGGTGAATATGTTTTGGGTCATGATATCGATGAGATTGAACTTATACATTATATAGTTTATCTCATGCTTCATTTTCAGAATCCTGAAATTGGCTTGCACAGGGGTAAATCATAGTGATTCTATCCCCCTCATAGTCCCTGAGGGTATGATCCTACTGGTCAAGGTCATTACTTCTTTCACACGTGTCAATTGAACTTTATCTTAACTTTTTGGTATACTAGTCATATGATCTCTATTAAATGACTATATTATAAATGGTTATGATTTTAAAAAGTATTTTAAATCGAAAAGGATAAAACATTCCCAAATAAAAAAAGTAGTGTATGTTTTTTTTATAATATTATTACTTAATAATACATTTATTCAACCAGAAAGAGGGAATTTAGTTTACAAAAATTCAGGTAGTTACATTATAATCAACTTTAGAAATTTCACACCTGAAATTTTCATTCGATACACTAAAACAGATGATGGTACTTCTATTTCATCACCTCTTCTGGTTCCTATGTCTTTTTCTCAAACATGTCATTTCAACATTACAATTTGACCAAGTTAGTTGTCTGGTTAATTAGAACCTTGTCTGTATGATCTAAGATCTTCATTGGTTTCTCCTCATAAGAAATATCATTATCCAATAGAACCACCTCTAGATTTCGTAAAAATGGGGGTTCTAGTATGTAATTCCTCAAGAGGGATACCAAAAACACATCATGTTCCTAGGTTAGGATAGATTCGAGTGATTGTGGATAGGCGACCTCTATGATGTGATCAAGGATCACAAAAGGGAATATGTACATAGGACTAAGATTTCTCTTCTTACCAAACCTCATGTATTTATTCCATGGTTATATATGAAGTAAAAATTTATCTCTAACCTCAACGTATAGGTCTCATGGTTGATTTTATGTTTAAACATTCTGTCAACTTTTTGTGGATTACATATATCACTAAATTGTTTGAATCATATCTTATATATCTTGGATATGATCAGGACCCATTTCTTCCACTCTCTAACTTTATCCCAACATATCGGAGGTCGAAACCACTTTCAAAACTTTTCCTCATAATGTTCCCTTTGAATTCTTGAATGGAAATTGTTTTTATTTTAGAACTCCACCTAGGGAATGTGTTGATCCGAATATCCTTGTTAATCCATTGTAAATGAAATCAACTTATTCACTAGAGTTTGAATATTTATTTTATACTGAATGTTCATATGAGGGTGATTAGTATTACTGAATCTTAATTATACATCCAAAACTTGATGAATTATTCTTGAAAACATCATGATAAACCCCAAATCTTGATAAAAAACAATAGAGAGTGGAACTCCATAAAATCTTACCACATCCCTTATATATATATATATATCATCAAGTTAGTAAAGAGATAAATATTACATGAAAACAATAAAATGTGATGACTCTGTAAGAGGATTGACTACCAACCATATGAAATTATTACCTTTAGGTGTACATGGGAGTTTTATTATGAAATTCATGTTTATGTATTCCTATTTCTATACTAGTATGGGAAGTGTTTTCATCATTCCCTTCACCTCCTGTAATTCTTCCTAAAATATTTACCATACCAAGAATCATGATATAAACTCTATAATGTCTCTCTTTATATTATCACAAATGATTTTTTTTCAAATATCTATAAATATTATTGCTTCCTAGATGTATAGTGATGGATGATCTATGCACATCATCCAAAATATCTCTCTTTAGTTTTGCTTTTTATGGGACACATATACTGGTTCTAAACCTTATAACTATATCTTCAGTAAACATGAACTCTAGAATATTTAGTACATAATTCTATAGATGGTCACCATCTTTCTAAGACTCTTTGATACTTTAAAAAACCAATGGTAATTATTTATTTGTGAATGGTCTGATAAATATACTATTATTATTCTCATGCTTATCCATTTCATTTATAAGAATATCGGATCCCTTGCAATCCTCATCATGAATAGGGATACAAGATCCTTTTTACTCAGAACATTTTCCACTTTTTTTCCTTTCTCGAGATGGTAATGGATTGAAAAAATAACAGTCATTTATTAGATCTAACCACAATTATTAACACTTATTGGGATCCTTTTATGTCAATATATACTATAGGATTTTATGATTTGTATATTATATCACACATATCCCCATATAGATAATATCTCCAAATCATATACACAAAGATCACCAATTCCTATTCTAGATCATGAATTGTGTAGTTCAACCCATGTATCAATAATTTGTAAGAGGCATAGAATATCAATTTTTCATATATAGCATGTAAAAAACCCAAACCCTTTTTGGATGCATCATTTTTGATTAAAAATCTTTCACCACTGGTGGGTAATGAGAGAAAATATGCAGTTATTAATGTATTATTTATATATTCAAAACATTACCCACAATCATTAGTATATACAAACTTGGATCCCTTATAAGTGATATTGGTTATAAGTATTTAAAATCATAATAATTTTCTCAAAAATTGATGATAGTAGCCAAAAAATACAAGAAAACTATGAATTTATGTCATAGAAGTTGTTCTGGTCTATCTTTCAATCACCTTTATTTTTTAAAGATCCATAGATACCCATTTATTGGTGATAACATTCCCTAATAAAGTTTATTAGTCAAACCCAAAATCAAAATTTCTATACTTTACACGTCACTTTTTTTTGTAAATGTTTTTAGTATATTATTTAAATGCTACTCATTTCCTCCTTGCTTTCAGAGTATAGAAGAACAAAATCTATAAATACTATCAAATTTTTATTGAGGAAATACCAAAAGTCTATATTCATCAGGTCTAAGAATATTACTATAGATGTCGTGAGTCGAAATGGAATCACTATGAAATCATAGTTCCCATAACTTATACAAAAATTAATTTGAGAGATATCTTCCTTCTTTACATTTACTTGTTAATATCCTGATCAAAGATTTACTTTAGAGAAGTATCGAGATCTACATAGCTGATCAAACAATTCATAAATCCATTATAGAAGATACTAGTCATGTATCACAATATTTTATAGCTCATGATAATCTATGTATAGGTGAATTGACCCATACTTCTTCTTGATAGAGAGGATGTATGCACCCCCCGATGAAGCACATGGGAAAATTAATGAATTTTCTAGATTATCACGTAATTTTTTAAAGATCCTCAGTATAAAAAAATATACAGAGTCTTGGATATTGTAAAAGATCCTGGTATGGGATTGATTGAGAAATCAACATCATAACTATGGGGATGACTATAAAATTCATTGAGAAACACATTAGTGAATTCCCCTACAATGGGAATGTCATCAAGTATGATCTTTCCTTCAATATTAATCATTTGATCTTGATATGGTTGCTCATAAGAAAATAATAACCATGCTTGATATGATGATACCAAAGGTGATTCATCATCCTCATTGCACTTGTTTAAAACCAGAGACTGATTCTCAATATAGAGGTTTATTTATTTCTCACAGTAATTTATGTTTTCTCTATATATTATAATATAGTACATACCCAGAATAACATTAAATTATGCTAAAGGTAAAATGATAATATTTTCAAAAAAAAATTACTACAAACTTATATTTATTAAACCATAATCATAAAATTATTCCCCGATGATATCACATAATTTTGGGTGGTGACTTGATGCTCAAGGAAAAATTAAAAGATATGATAATATGATATGAATTGAAATAAAACAAGATATAAAAAAATATAGAGTAGAGGATACATGTACTTTATTCATTATGATCTATCTCAGCATTTGACTTTCCTTGTTCCATTTGTGTTGGATAATATTGGTTCTCATTATTGTTGTTATCCCTTTGAATAGATAATTGTCTTAGATAATGCCCAAATTCTCCACAATTACAACCAATGAATTTTTACTGGCACCATAAATTTGACTTTATTTCCATCCATTATGTTAAATGAAATATTCATTTTTTCATGTAAATTGGCTACTTTATACCCTATTTTTCTACACCGAAACATCTTATAATTACTTTATGAAATTTCCCATGGTGTTTTTTTTCTAAGTTTTTGACATGTAAGAAGTCGAAGCTTCATTCCTATAACACCTATGTCAAATTAAATTCCACAAGACACCATCCTACTCTTCCTTGGAATGATTAGAAATTTAACTATGTTCCAATCAGTAATCAAGATTTATGATAGCTAGTTTGGTATAATCAGATGACTTCTTACTTTATCTCCCATTGTATTAGGCATGTCATTTGAATAGTCATCATATTGACCTCATATGGGTTTTGACCAAGTTTATCCTATTTCTAGCTGTTGACTAAATAAAGGGGAATTAGAGATGATAATTTTAAACTATTAAACAAATTCTTGGGAAATTATTAACAATAAAGGGATAAATCATAAATGATGAATATTATGGAGCCCATTAAATTATAGGTTACAATAAATGTTTTCCATGATCTAATTCATAAAAAAATATAATGTTCATTTTCTTATTCCTTTAGTAATGGTTCATAAAGAGGTTATTAATTTTCCAAGGAACGACCCCATGATTTTCAAACTAGGCATGTAAAAGGATTTTTTTTCTTGCACTAGGTAATTATCAATTTTATCTTACTATACCATTTTCAGGGTTATTACCCCTATGCACATCTATGCTGGAGACACATGAAATTATAATATCAAGAAAAAGAAAAATTTTATCATAACTCACTTATTATATACTTTACAAAAATTTAGTGATTCTTTCCTATGTTTCATATTATATCCTAAATATTTTCCTAGAGTTTATAATCCTAATCCCAAAAACAACTAGACTTTCTCTGATACGAACTATGTAAAACCACATTTTTAAGAAACTTCAATTCATGACTTATTACATATAGGTACACATAATACAATACGAAAATATCATGGTGCCTAGTGTATTTGGTAATTTAGGAACAAAACACAACAACTTGCAACATCATTATAATGACATTATTGAAAACCTACTTAACATGCTCATAAAATTCCATCCTTATTCTAAAATTGCATGGGATAATTTGGGGATATAGATAATAAAGTGGTGATCTATAAATCTAGGTAAGGGAATAAAAACATATCATAAGGTAAAACATTAAAAGTAAGAAAATAGGCATATCAAGGGAACATAAGTGTAGTGAGAATTGTAACACCCCATGTTTTTCTAAAAATAAAAAGAAATGCATGGAACTTTGTTTTATGTATATATTTTTAATTAGCCTTTAAAAACATAACTTTTCTACTTCTATGTTCTGAATTTCAAGAAACTGTCATCTACAATTGTGTTCAGTATGTTATTTGGAGTCTATTGGAACCAACTTGTTTGTTAGTGAATAGTAACACACCCTTATGAATAGTAATATGAATAGTGATATGACCCTAATGAATAGAAAATTTTATTATAATTTTATTTTATTAAGTCTATATGATAATAGCATCTACGTTAATTTTTCATTGTGATAAAGAAGTAGTTGTAGAATTAGAACTGTTAATTTTTGAATTAAGTATGATTTTATTTAAAAATTAAATTAATAAAATTTAGAAAATTATTTTTCAAAAATGGAATTCATTTTTGAATTCTACACATCAAAAAATGGTTAGGGTAAATTTTTGGGATTTTTCTGAAATTCAAGAATTTTTTATGAATAGTAAAATACAATAAAATACGATAAATGCTAAATACTTGATTTACTGCATCATAGGTGATGCAAGGATGATTTAAGCCCACTTGGTTCAAAATCACATTCCATTTTTACTATTTAGGGTCACATGAATTAATATTATTCATAGTCTTGAGCAAAAATATTATAATAATGATTAAAATAAAGAAAAATACCCCCTCTCCTCCACTATAAATACCACCCTCACTCCCTCTTCCTCCCACACCTATCAAGCCTTGAGAATTGTCTAATTTCTGCAAAATTCCCTTCAAAATATTCTTCAACATGTCCCAGAGCTTCTGGTCTCACCAAAAGATGAAAACCAAAGCCTATAAGTAGGATCTCTAAGAGAAGAGATCAAGAGGTAAACATCCTCTCTTATTTTCTTTCTTTTCTTTCATTATCTTCCTTTACCATTGGATTATGATGGGATATTTCATTAAATATCCCCCATTAATTCCCATATTATGTATTAATGATGAGATATTTCCTTCCTCTCATCAATATATTTTTATGAAATTTTAAGAGACGCCGTTAGGCTGCCGAATTTTCATGAGAAATTTATCAAGTTTTCTTTTATTTTAAGATTCCTTTATTTTTCTTCTTCTTTCCTCACCTCATATTAACCAAGTGTAATGAAAGCTTAAAAATATTTTATATTCTGGATGATATCATGTTCATGTAAAATTCATCATCATTATTTTTCTCCTCCCCCACTTATTCAAGGAATTAAAATATTGTCCGTGATATGTCGAATTACCGACATCGTGGACGATGTGATTTCAATTTGCATTAATTCCTTGAAGTCTCATCATAAAACCATTTTTATGATTGAAACAGGTTATAATATATGTGTTATTACTCACCCATGGTTATTTAATTCTTTTGTACTCATGGTTCTAATTTATAGGACAAAATGAGGTTGTTATTATCAAAGAACCACTAAAATGATCTAAACAAACATCATTAATGTTCCAACTTATGAATCATCCTCATGTAAGAATTCAAAAGGATAAATGGAATAATTTATGTTAATTTATATATTTAAATACTACTCCATTATAATTCAGGAGTTTCACTTTCAATCGACAAGAATGTCCACCATGAACCAATCATAGAAATCATGTAAAGAATTCACCCAAAAACAGTGCAAGGGAAAACATTCTAACAATTAAGGGTGAAATGATGTTATGAAATGATCATATAAGATGTTATAAACATTAAAATGTTTCTATAAAGTATTAATAACACTATTTTAACCATTATACAGGAGGATTAAACAAGTTGTAAGTAAGACAAACCCGAGGTAAGGGAATTCTTAACCCGATTTCCATTCTTTTGGTTAACCTTTTACTTCATTATTTTTTTTATATTAAAATTGTTTGTGTGATGGGTTATGTTTATATTATGTTTTATTATGTGTATTTATATTATATATACATACTCCATCCACTCTATTAATTCTCTCTTCGATTGTATGATATTTATAAGGGGATTTTATTTAAAAATCCTATTTTTAAATTCGATTTTATGAAATTCCAAAGCAATGTTTTTATGGAATTATTCATGTTGTATGAGTATGTTTTGGTTATTGGCAATAATTTATGATTAAGTTTGGGAGCTATATCTCCCTCCAATTCATTGGGTATGAGTAAGTTGGAGGTCGGTTGTATGGTTACTCCAAGTGTAACTGCGATGGTTACACAAAGTAAGGTAGCCGTGAGGGTTACAAATTATAAGGTATCCAAGAATGGTTACAAGATTATGTAAGTAATGACTCAAGATACCTTTATGATTATATTTATATTCTCATGTTTTGTGTGGATCTTTTTTAAATATCATGTTACACAAAGTAAGTTTATATGGGTGACAAGAATGACTTTTGAAAAAGCTTTCACATGTTACGAGTATTCATGGACTAATGTGATCTTTCCTTATTTTCCATCCCTTACTGAGCTTTTGTGCTCATCCAAAGTTTTTAAATGATTTTTCACAGGTTAATGGATGTGTAATACAAGGAAGGAATCCATGATAAATGTTGAAGAATTTTCCAGGAGTCTTGTTTTATGTTTTAATGTTTTATATTTTGAAAAAAATGGAAACTAATTTTATGGTATCCACTCTATAATAATGTGTAATGTCATGAATATATTGCCCTAATTCTATAAATATCTAAACTTGAAATTATCTTAAATTTAAAAGGAAGTGTTTTCTTGACTAAATTCAAGATTATTTATATAATAAGGTCGGGTCCTTATAGTTGGTATCAGAGGATGGTTTAGATAACTTTAGGGGTTAGGGTAATGTTAATAGAATACCATAAATGATTTTCACTCTATGTTTAATTTGTTATAGAATTTAAAGATTACCATTTTTCCTTATATAAGACATGTTTTTTCAGAATGGTTGTCCATAGAAGGAATAAGGATGCTGAAGAGGAGAGGCACCAACAGAATGACATTCTTCCAGAAATACAGCCCAGAATGGTAGGCATTGGAACTGAGCAGTTTGTGACAGTAGTGGATTAGCTAACACAGACAATAAATGGCGGTGGCATCCATGAAAGAGAACCAATAGAGGTAACACAACAGAACATGACATTAGTGAAACATTTTATGAGAAAATATTATCCTGCATTCAATGGATCTTCTGACCTAGTAGCAGCTGAAGGATAGATAAAATCCCTTGAAAAGATATTCGATGTTATGGGATGTTCAGACAATCAAAAGGTAAGTCTTTCCATTTATCATTTTGAAGGGGAAGCTGATCAGTGGTGGTCAATGGTAAGGAATATTGGGGTTAGAGAGGATTTTGATGCCTTAGAGTGGGATGAATTTAAATGTTTTTTCCTTCAAAAATATTTTCCTAAGGTGGTGCGACTAAGAATGGAGAAGAAATTCCTAGAATTAAAATAGAAGGAGGAAGTCTCAGTGGCTGTTTATAAAGAGAACTTCACCCGACTGGCAAGGTATTCTCCAAATCTTATTCTAGATCTTGATAGAAAAATCAATCACTATTACTTAGGATTGAATCCAAGGTATCGAACGTAATTGGCCTATCATGAATTCAAAAGTTATGAGAAACTTGTCTGATATGCTGAGAGGGTAGAGATTGAGTTTGATGATGATCACATGCATTTTTGGAAATAAAGATAAGAAGAGATCTAGTTGGCATGCAATGGGTTATCAACCAAAGAAATCTGATGGTAAGAAAATACAATTTCCAGTTTGTGAAATGTGTGGCAAGAAACACCCTGGGGAATGTCTTAGAAAAACTTGGAAGTGTTTTAAATGTGGTAAGTTTGGAAATATGGCCTGAGATTGCCATGAAAATGATTCTAAGAATAATCCTAATAAGAAAACTATAAAGTGTTTTAAATGTGGTGAGGTGGGTCATTATGCAAATGTCTTCCGAAAGAGAGATCTGAATGATGCAAAGAAGCCAGACTACAGGCAGAAAGGTGTAGTGAGATCCTTTGAAACTACATCAGCAGATGTCGGGTCATCCAATAAAGTTGTATTAGGTACTTTGTTTGTTCACTCAGATTTTTCTAAAGTTTTGTTTGATATGGGGTCTACACATTCTTTTATCTCTGAAAACTTTTCTAGTAAATTGGTAATATCCCCTCAACAAATGAGACCCGAAATTGTTGTTAAAACACCAGGGGGAAATGTTATACAAAGAGGAATTATAAGAATCTTTCTATTGTAGTCTGTGGAAAGAATTTACCTGCAAACCTTGTTGTTTTACCCTTAGTCGAGTTTGATGTTATTATGAGGATGGACTGGCTTTCTGATTATCATGCTAAGATTTACTATAGAGCTAAAGAAGTTGTTTTTCAGAAATATTTTCAGTTTGTATACAAGAATGACCCCATACAATTGATAACATATTAGTAAGATAAGAAACTATCGAAGGATGGAAATGAATGTTATCTTGCTCGTATTTTTGAAAACAAGGGAACTATTCAAATTAATGATGTGTCAATGGTCAATGAATACCTTGATGTTTTTCTTGACGAGTTACCTGGTGTCATAACTGATCGAGAATTCGAATTCACTATTGACTTAGTTCCCGATACTGAGCCAATTTAAAAACCCCAATATCATACGACTCTAATAGAACTTCTTGAATTGAAAAATCAGTTGTAGGATTTGCTTGACAAAGGCTTCATTCTTCCTAGAACTTCACCTTAGGGAGCCCCTGTTTTGTTTGTTGAAAAGAAAGATGGTTCCATGAGACTTTGCATTGATTATAGATCTTTGAATAACATCACTATTAAAAACAAGTATCCTTTGCCTCATATTTATGACTTGTTTGATCAGCTCTAGAAATCTCAGTACTTTTCCAAGATTGACTTGAGATTCGGATACCATTAGCTGAGGGTGAAAGAGGATAACATCCCAAAAACAACCTTTTGTAATAGATATGGGCATTAGGAATTTGTTGTTATGCAGTTTGGATTAACTAATGCACCTGCTGTATTCATGAATCTTATGAATAGAGTATTTCATGAGTTCTTGGATAAGTCTGAGGTTTTATTTATTGATGACATTATAGTATTTTCTAAAAATAAAGAGGAGCATGAAAAGAATGTAAGGGTTATTTTTCATACTTTAAAAGAAATGAAACTATGTGGAAAATTAAGAAAGTGTGATTTTTTTTTGAAATAGATTTCTTTTCTTGGGAACATTGTAAATAAGGATGGAATAACAGTTCATCCTGCCAAAACAAAAGTAGTTGATGAATGGGAAAGACCCACAAATGTTACAGAGATTCGTATTTTTTGGGCTTAGAATGTTATTACCAATAGTTTGTTAAGAACTTTGAACGATTATATAGCCCGATAACTAAGTTAACACAGAAAGGGGTTAAATTTGTTTGGATAGAATAATGTCAATTTTTTTTCAGGAATTGAAGAAGAGATTGGTGAATGCTCTAGTTTTAGCCTTACCTACCTAAAATGGTGAGTTTGTCATCTACAGTGATGCTTCTTTGAAGGGAAATGGTTGTTTTTTGATCCATAATGATTAGGTAATTGCCTATGCTTTGAGACAACTTAAACCTCATGATCTAAATTATCCCACAAGAGATTTGGAATTGGCATCTATGGTTTTTACTTTGAAAATTTGGAGGCATCATCTATACGGAAACAAATTAAAAATATATACTGACCATAAAAGTTTAAAGTATATATTCACTCAGAAGGAATTAATCATGAGGCCGAGAAGATGTCTAGAACTGATAAAGGATTATGACTGCATGATCAATTACCATCCTGGAAAAGAAAAAAGAGTAGCAGATGCCTTAATTCGGAAACATCATGCATCATTAACCAAGTTACGTTTGGAAAATGATCCCTTGATTAATGATTTGATGAATTTTGGCTTAGAAGTTATTGGTGCAGGGAATACCTTAGTTTTGTTTCAGGTTTTACTACATTCTTCATTGTCAGACAGAATTAACCAAGTTCAAAAGGAAGACCGTGAGCTACAGAAAAAGGTAGAATTTGTTAAAATCGGTAAGTTTCCAGAATTTAATCTTGATAAAGATTGTGTTTTATGATTTGGAAAAAGGTTTTGTGTATGTAGTGATTCTCAGTTGAAGAAATATTTGTTGTGCAAATCTCATAGTTCTACATTTTCTGTTCATCCTGGTAGTACAAAGATGTACAGATACCTTCAAGAGTATTATTTGTGGGATGGAATGAAAAGAGATTTTGCTGATTTTACCATGAGATGTTTGACGTGTCAAAAGGTTAAAGAAGAGAGACAGTCACTGAAGGGGATGCTTCATCCTTTTCCAGTGCCAGAGTGAAAATAGGAGAATGTATCCATGGACTGTGGTGGGACTACCAAATACTTCTTAAGGTAACAATGCGATTTGGGTTATTTTTGATCAGTTAACAAAGTCTGCACATTTTCTATCAATTCGAGATACAATGTATTTGGATCAGCTTTCTCGATTGTACCTCAAGGAGATTTTCAGGTTACATGGAGTTACTCTTTCCATAGTATCTGACTGAGATACCAGGTTCACATCTAAATTTTGTAAGGGACTTCAGAAGTCGTTGGGAACAATGTTAAATTTCAATACATCTTTTCATCCTCAATCAGATGGGCAGTCAGAATGAACGATTCAAACATCGGAGGATATGCTTCAGGCTTGTTCAGTGGACTATCAGGGAAGTTGGGATCAATATCTTTTTTTAGTTGAGTTTTCTTATAATAATAGTTTTCATTCCAGTATTCAGATGGCACCTTTTGAGGCCTTGTATGGGAAGTGGTGTCGGACTGTTGCGTTTTGGGATGAATTCGGTGAAAGAAAGTTGATGGGGCCAGAATTAGTTGAAGAAGTGGCTGAGAAAGTGAGGATGATTCAGCAGCACATGAGGACAGCTCATTGTAAGAAGAAAATTTATGCAAATAATATAAGGAAAGACTTCTCTTTCGAGGTAGGTGACCATGTTTTCCATAAAGTATCTCCTTGGAAATGTGTGATACGTTTTGGTAAGAAAGTAAAGCTAAGTCCACAGTTCATCGGTCCTTTTGAAATCTTTGAGAAAGTTGGAACAGTTACATACCGCATAGATTTGCCTCTAATTTTGTTTCAGGTACACAATTTTTTTCAGGTTTCTATGTTGAGAAAGTATGTTCCAAATTCATCACATGTGTTGAGCCCAGAAGAAGTTCAACTGGAAGAGAACCTTTCTTATGAAGAGAAACCCATTCAGATTCTTGAGCAAAGGGAATAGGTATTTCAGAATAAGGTAATCCACTAGGTAACAGTTTTTTGGAGAAACCACATGGTTGAAGAAGCAACATGGGAGTCTAAAAATTCTATGAGGTAAAAGTACCCTCAATTGTTTAATAAGTAAATAAAATTGCGAGGACGCAATTTCAAGAAGGTGGAGATAATGTAACACACCATGTTTTTCTAAAAATAAATAAAAATGCATGGAACTTTGTTTTAAGTAGATATTTTTAATTAGCCTTTAAAAACATAACTTTTCTACTTCTATGTTCTGAATTTCAAGAAACTGTCATCTACAATTGTGTTCAGTATGTTATATGGAGTCTATTGGAACAAACTTGTTTTTTTGGTGAATAGTAACATAACCTTATAAAAAGTAACATGAATAGTGATATGACCCTAATGAATAGTAAATTTTATTATTATTTTATTTTATTAAGGATTTAACATAATAGCATCTAGGTTAATTTTTCATTGTGATAAAGAAGTAGTTCTTGAATTAGAATTGTTAATTTTTGAATTTATTATGATTTTATTTAAAAATTAAACTAATAATATTTAGAAAATTATTTTTCAAAAATGGACTTCATATTTGAATTCTACACATCGAAAAATGGTTAGGGTAAATTTTTGGGATTTTTCTGAAATTCAAGAATTTTTTATGAATAGTAAAATACTATAAAATACGATAAATGATAAATACTTGATTCACAACATCATAGGTGATACAAGAATGAAATAAGACCACTTGGTTAGAACTCACATGCCATTTTTACCATTTGGGGTCACATGAATTAATATTATTCATAGTCTTAAGAAAAAATATTATAATAATGATTAAAATAATGAAAAATACCCCCTCTCTTCTATTATAAATACCACCCTCACTCCCCTCTTCCTCCCACACCTCTAAAGCCTTGAGAATTATCTAATTTCTGCCAAATTTCCTCCCCAATCTTCTTCCCCACATCCTAGAGCTTTTGGTCTCACTAAAAGACCAAAACCAAAGCTCTTAAGGAGGATCTCAAGGAGAAGAGATCAAGAGGTAAACATCCTCTTTTATTTTCATTATTTTCTTTCATTCTATTCATTTCCCTTTGGCTTATGATGTGATATTTCATTAAATATCCCCCTTTATAGCCCATATTATGTATTAATGATGTGATATCCCCTTTTTCTCATCAAACTAATTTTATGAAATTTTAAGAGACGTCGTTAGGCTGCCAAATTTTTGTGAGAAATTTATCAAGTTTTCTTTTATTTTCAGATTCCTTTCTTTTGTTATTCTTTACTCACATCATCTTAACCAAGAGGCATTAAATCTCCAGAACATTGTATATTCTATATGCTATCATGTTCATGGAATATTCATCATCATTATTTTTCTCTTCCTCACTTATTCAAGGAATTAAAATATTGGTCGTGATGTGTCAAATTACCGACATCGTGGATGATGTGATTTCAATATGCATTAATTCCTTCATGTATGGTAATCAAACAATTTTTATGATTTAAAAAGGTTATAATATATTTTTTATGACTCACCCATGGTTCTGGAATTATTTTTTACTCATGGTTCTAATTTATAGGACAAAACGAGGTTGTTATTATCAAAGAACAACTAAAATGATCTAAACGAACATCATTAATGTTCTAACTTATGAATCATCCTCATGTAAGAATTTAAAATGATAAATGTAATAATTTATGTTATTGGATATAATTAAATACTACTCCATTCTAATTCTAGAGTTTCACTTCCAATCGACAAGAATTTCCACCATGAACCAATCATAGAAATCATGTAAAGAATTCACCCAAAAACAGTGCAAGGGAAAAAATACTAACAATTAAGGGTGAAATGATGTTATGAAATGATCATATAAGATTTTATAAACATGAAAATGTTTCTGAAAAAAATTAATAACAATATTTTAACCATTATATAGGAGGTTTAAACAAGTTGAAAGTAAGACTAACCCGAGGTAAGGGAATTCTTAACCTGATTTCCATTCTTTGGGTTAACCTTATACTTCATTATTTATGTGATATTTAATTTATTTGTGTGATGGGTTTTGTTTATATTATGTTTTATTATGTTTATTTATAGTATATATAAATACTCCATGCACTCTATTAAGTCTCTCTTCAATTGTATGATATTTATAAGGGGATTTTCTTTAAAAATACTCTTTTTAAATTCAGTTTTATGAAATTCCAAAGAAATATTTTTATAGAATTATTAATGTTGTATGATTATGTTTTGGTTATTGGGAATTATTTATGATTAATTTTGGGACCTATATCTCCCTTTAATGCATTTGGTATGAGTTAGTTGGAGGTCGTCCATATAGTTACTTCAAGTGTAACTGCGATGGTTACACAAAGTAAGGTAGTCGTGAGGGTTACAAATTATAAGGTAGCTAAGAATGGTTACAAGATTATGTAAGTAATGCCCCAAGATACCTTTGTGATTATATTTATATTCTAATGTTTTGTGTGGATCTTTTTAAAATCTCAGGTTACAAAAAGTAAGTATATATGGGTGATAAGAATGTCTTTTGAAAATGCTTTCACATGTTACGAGTATTCATGGACTAATGTGATCTTTCCTTATTTTCCATCCCTTACTGAGC
Organism: Viscum album; assembly: GCA_963277665.1. Classification (NCBI taxonomy): domain Eukaryota; kingdom Viridiplantae; phylum Streptophyta; class Magnoliopsida; order Santalales; family Viscaceae; genus Viscum; species Viscum album. The sequence goes on from OY728125.1 coordinate 1,655,420,212, forward strand.
TTTTGTGCTCCTATCAAGTTTTTAAATGATTTTTCATAGGTTAATGGATGTGTAATACAAGGAAGGAATCCAAGATAATTGTTGAAGAATTGTCAAGGAGTCTTGTTTTAAGTTTTAATGTTTTATATTTTGAAAAAATGGAAACAATTTATATGTTATCTACTCTGTAATAATGTTTAATGTCATAAATGTATTGTCCTAATTCTCTAAAGCTCAAAACTTGAAAATATCTTCATTGTAAAAGGAAGTGTTTTCTTGAATAAATTCAAGATTATGTATGTAATAAGTTCATGTCCTTATAAGAATCATAAATTTTCATAATGAGGTGTGATATAACTTTATTATATAAAGGAAACATAGGATTTTTGAAAAAGACTAAAACATGGAATCACAAAAATTATTCAAAGAAAAACCACCAAGACAACATAAAACAGTATTCTTAGGATAAAATCCCATGAACCATACATGTAATATCACGATATTAAAACAATTAGCAATTTATTAGAGTACTATATAATCATGGTCCCACTCATCACTTTAATATCATGATAAAATATAAGCATGCCACATATGTGATACAAAATAAAATTGTCTCTCATCACTTTTAATAACATAATTAAAGAGTCTGACATATATAAATTTTTACCACAATTAATTTAGAAAAGTTACATCTAGGTTAATACCATTGAGTAGAAATATATAAGATTATTCACAACACAAATGTTCAACATGAATAATCATAGTAAAATTTTGGCTGCATAAAAGGGGTACTTAAAGATCCATGGAATGTCTTAATGAAAGTTAAATGGGTCTCCCCTAACATATAAATGATATGTTAAGTAATAGAGATGTGTGAAATCATATCCTAAAATTATCATGTGAAATGGCATAATATAATGGTGGTCCTTGAATAAATAAGAAAAGGACACGATCCCTTATCATGAGAGGATTGATTTTAAAATACTAAGAGGAGATTATTGTGTGATTAGGGGATCCTATAGAGGGCTATCAAGAGTGAATGTAGAATTAATTTAATTATCCAAGTGTTTTAGTGAAGTTTAATTGGAGGTTTGGTGGGTTTTTAAATAAAACGAGAGGAGCATTATTTATTAATTTTCAAATTTATCTTATGGGAAGTATATGATAAATTAATCAAAAAAACCATACCATGTTATTTACCCATGGTTTCTACCAAAGTGTAGTGGTTTTATTTGTTTTATATATTTAAGATGTAACATCATTAAAATAATACCCTTGGTGATGTGGAAGTGAATCATGCTCATAAATAGTTGGTTTTGATACCATAAAATATAATATATGATTTAGGGGATTCATTATGGATTTATAAAAATAATAAAATAAGATAAAAACGCATTATTTTAAATGGTTAATATACATTTGGTTTTGGATACATCTTATGGTAAATAATACATCACATTTGGGTTATTATGTTTCCATAATACACACCATATATCTATCCCATATTTTATTTTTTCCTAGAAATTTGACTATCTATGAAAATTATATAAAATTAAACAATTGATAATTTCAACATGATGATTTAGAAAATAATATTTATTTCTTGGAATAATTATATAAGTATTATAATTTATACTTTTAAATAAAAAATCGTTATTTATGAAAATATACTAGTTTTTTTTACAATAATAGTTGTTTGACCCCTATAGAAATTATTTCTGAATTCATAAAATTATATTATAATTTAAGTTTAACTAAAATTATTTAATAATATTTTTTTTATTAAAATATAATTTATTTAAAAAATTCTGAAATTAATTAAAATATAGTGTCTTGATCGAAGCTATACATATACCAAAAAATACAATTTTTTCATCCTATCAAAATTTATTTGTTATCAAACTCACTTTGTAATCATTTAAAAAGTAATAATAATAATAATAAGGATGAGTATAATCATAATTTTATTAAAAATAAAAACAAACAAATTCATACTATTAGGGTCTATAAATATACACTTTATTACACCATCGAATTCCCTAAGGATAAGGTGTATGATGGGGAGATTTTCATGGGGTGGTTTAGAAAACAAGGTTTGGGATATGATCTTGAAAATATTGACATTATCACATAAATGGTTTCAATCATGCTTTGGTTGTTGAATGTACACTTGGGATTGGTCACAGGTAAATCCTAGTGATTCTATATCCCATGTAAGTTCAGATAAATGCACTTTATAGTGTATAAATCTACTATTTGATACCATCGCTTCTTTCTTCTATGTTAATTAGACTTGATCATAACCCATTATATATACTAGTCATTTATCACTTTTTAGTAACTACATTATCAACTATTATGATACATAATGTAATTTTCAATCTGTTAGGATAAAACATTCCAAAATAACCAATATATTTCATTTGTTTTCTGTAACTTTATTACTTAATAATTCATTTATTAATTCTAAAAGATGAAATTTTAGTTATAACAGTTTCTGTCATTCTAGTCACCATAATAGAAATATTGACCTTACCTTAGTTTATAAACATACTAAGATCATATGAAAAACATTTGAAAACATAGGATGAGAAAAAAATCCTAATAAGGCATATAAAAATATAGTAATCTCATTAGTCTTGTGAAAAACATGAATACCTAATAATATTTTTATCTTTTTCACAATAAGACTTTGAGAAGATAAATTTAACATATCCACATTAGAAGATAAACATTTTTATCAAAAAAAAACCTTTGAAACAAAACATAAATCATAGTAAAAACAATAAGTCAACATAATTCATGTGGTCACACATGAAAACATTACTTTGAAAAAAACACCTTTCACATTTATTAGTTCACAAACGTTCCTTACCATATTGAATCAAAATATTTCCATAAAAATGATTAGAAAGAATAAAATAGTTATAGTTGAACATATTATTAATAAAAAATTCTCATTCATGTTTACCTTAGGTCAAAAATAACATAAGACTTGTTAATTCCATAGGATTAACAATCCTTGTTATATCACTCATTTTTTCCCTCCAAGACTAAATCATCATCGAAAGCATTAGAGAGATTTATCTGGATCACCCATCTTTTTAATCTATATCAGAATCAACCATCATAATAAATATTTATCAAGTAATATATAATATATACAAAATTTACTATCTTTAAAATTCTCACCATAAAACCATTGAAAACTCATTTGAACCCATAAGAAAAGTACTTTCATTTTTTTGTAAAAAATTGGGATAAATATCCCTTTCTTTTGAAAACATAATGAAACAAAATATTCTAAATAATAATTGAAATTGAATTTAATTTAAAAAAAATTAAAAAAGGAAGATTAAAATTTATAGCAAAAATTATATGATGGTGTGAAATTCTTCACATGATGTACATATTAAAAAGCATTATTTTTTCACTTTTGTAAATAAACATCAAATGTGTCCCCTATAGAAAATGTAAAAAAAATTCTATACCATTTTAATGAAATTTAAAGGTTTTTGAAAATATAATTTAACATCCTTTGACCCATAAATAATTATATTCTTAAAACATTTAAAATAAAACAAACATGGAGGAAAAATATTTGAATGGAATACTTTAAAATATGGTTTAAAAAAACCATAGAAAATTTCATAATTTGTGAAACAAAAGGTTGTTAAATAAGAAATATTATCTAGATTTTGGACATTTTTTTACTAAATTTATATTAATAAAAATTGATAAGGTAGTTTATAAATGATAAAATAAAAATATGTGGTGAAAATTTCATAATTTTCAATAAAAGGAAAATGAAATGAGAAAATTATTAAATCATCTACTGAATTTCCACGTACATTCCTTAACTCATGAATAATAAAATTATATTAATTATTTTGTTTCTTAAACTTTTTTTATAGTTTATTCTGTTATGATAATATATTTTATTTCATTTATTACCTTATTTCATAATGTTATTATATTGATTAATTTCATGCCATATGTTTTGGGGATGCTCGGTTCATTATCCACAATAAAACATCAGTAGGTTGACCAAGGAAAAAGTTTTCATTGTACCATTATTTCTATATTATTAATAATGAAATAATTATCAGGTTTATAAATTAATGTAAATTTTAAAATATACCTTTAAAGTAATACATGAAAAATGAATCACATTGCTTCATTAAGGTGGTATTCTACACATACACATGAGAAACATTTTCATTTTTAATGGGATGAATAGTAAGAAGGATATTAATATATTATATTTACATAATAATAATTTTATCATTAATATCATATATATATATATATATATATATATATATTTATTTATTAAATCAATAATTTTATCCATCTATATTATCCATTAATGAAAGATGAAACACATTGCATCATGGATGTGGTAGTCCACAAATTTAACTAGGAGATGTTTTCATTTCCACTTGGATATAAAAAGAGATTAAAAAGGATTTTTCCAAAAACCTAATAACATTTTTATATATAGAGGTTATTGATGTTATTATTTCATCATGTTTAAAGAATATTTTTAAGAGGTAGAATATAAAATAAGCATGATACACTTAGTATATATATATATATATATTGAAAAAACTCCCTTGGATTACACCTTAAACCTTCATATGTTGGTCTTTTGGTGAGAACATGAACTTTATGAAATTAGACTAGATTTTGGTTAAATTTTTTTATTGGTATTGGTTGAGATAAAGTTCTAAAAATGTTTGAGTAAAAGAGGAGAGAGGGAACAATTTTATAAATGAGGGGTGTGTCACAATTGTAAATATTAAGATCTTTAAAATATAATTAATATCATAATCATGTAAAGGGTCAAAAATGGAATTAATTTAGAATTTAGGACAACATAAGGATGAAATAATTTCGATAGTTTTTTTACATGGGTATTTTTCATTTATAAACATATCTTTTGGCTTAACCCCCTCATAGACCCTTTTTAAACATAACCATGGTAACATATTTTTCATTATTTAAGGGTTATAAGTTTAATTAAATGGTGTAAAGTGGAATATAAATGGACTATGTGTGAAATTTTCATCCATTTTCTTAACAATTGTCCTCTTTAAATATTTATTTTATTTTTAAATCATTAAATAGAATATTTTTTATCGTAAAATGTCATTAAAGTCATTTTTAAGACTATTAAATTGATTTGAATCCAAAGACATCAAGAACAAAATGTAATTTTAATATAAAACAATTTAAAATTTATTATAATTTATAATAATATTTTAAATTCATTTTAAACCACAATCAATCAAAAAAATTTAAATTTTATTATTTTTTAAAGCCATTTACCTTGATTTTTCAACTGTTTCACAAGCACTATATCAGCGTTGCATAAAAACTTAAGGTAATTATTCCATACATAAAAATATTATTAAAATAATATCATAAAAAATATATATTAATTTTTAAAATAACAATTTATAACCAATTATGAATTATTTTTTTATCAAAATGATATTATATTAGGGATATTAAAAGCATGAGAGTGAAATTGTTGACATTATCCTTTACATAAAATAATATAAAGGTTAGCATCAATGAAATGTGGAGAGAAATTTTAAAATGTTTAATCAATGGATGGTTATGGTTAAAAAATCCTAAAAGAAGATAAATAGAAGTTTTTGGAAGATTATTAGACTTTATCTCATCGTTTTAACTATATTTTATTTGTTTGTCCTTACCATGGTGAAAAATGTTTTACCATGGACACTATTCAGGCCAACCAAAAATAAAAGGGACATATATAATGTATTTCACCTAATATTAAAAATAAATAAATCATTTTTAAATATTCAATTTCTATAATTGGTGGAAATTACTTTTAATATAAGTACACAAAATGAAATGAAAAATAGTTTTTTTATAATTGTGCTTTTAAAAATAAAAATGAACTAATACCAAAATCAAATAAAATGTTGATTACTATGGATTTAATTATATTATATTTTATAAATGGGATATTATTTTACTTAAACACTAAATACAAAATATAATGGTAATTTTAAATTAATTTGTTTAAAGAGAAGAAATGGCCGTTTTTTTAAAAAGCATCATATTCACTATTCACTCAAAAATAAATATTTTTTCAAAAAAATTCCCAAAAAGTCATACTAAGACTATTGTTAAATGATAAGTTAAAAAATTATGTCTGTTTCTTGATATAAAATTGCTAAATTTGTAACAAATTAATTATAATATCCCCACTAAAAATTCTATAAAATCCATTTTTGAAGAAAATTTATTTTTGAAGCATAAAATGACATTATCATCATTTCCTTCATAATAAAGAAAATTTAAGGAATATAAAATAATTTTATTAGATATATATTCTTATCATTTAATAGTTATTTTTTTTATCAATAATGATTAATTAAACCTATTAAGAAAAAAATTTATTGTGCATTTAAAATCAGTTTTATTAAAAAATATATCTTTTGAGTTCAAAAGATTATATCATGTTTTATAACCAATTGATAATGAATGAATGAATGATTATTTATTTTTTTTAAATTAAATATATTTTATAATATGGTTATTCATATTCATACCTGTCAAACCAATGATTAGGTTATAACAGTCATTTTTAAATAAAAATATTTCTATATTATATCGAACTTTGTTTTAGATTAGTGTTGTTTATACTACATTCTATAGAATGTAGTATTATTTAAATAAAATAAATTATAAAGTTGTAGGTAGTTACATTATACCCCCTAACACTACTGGAAAATGGAGTTGTAAATGATATTTTTTGGGATGGTCCATCGAAAAAAGTAATTATTTGTGACAGGTAGTGGTACCATCACAAATAGTTTCAACATTTTTTTTTAAAAAACCTATTGCAATGGGCCGACCACCCATCACAAATATTTTTCCCAATTTTTAAAAAACCTTTTTGTGATGGGCCCGTCACAAATAATGGAAAAAATAAAAAATATAAATAAAATAAAATAATATTAATAGTAATATTATATTAATATAAATAAAATAATATTAATATTATTAGAAGAATAAAAATATTTATAAAATAATACTAATAATAATAATAATATAATAATAATAATATAAATTTAATAATAATATTAATATTGGTAAAACAAAATTAATTATAAAATCATTTAATAATATAATAATAAAAATATTATTAATATTGATGAAATAATAATATTGATATTAGTAATATAATAAAAACCGTAGTATTAACAAAAATATAGAAATATATTAATTAATAAAACAATAAATATAATAAAAAAATTCAATAAATAATAAAAACTGTAATATTCACAACAAGTATAAAAACACACTATTTAAGACATTAAATTGTTAATATTACGAAAAATACATTCAAATGTTTCATTATAAAATAAAAATACATAACTGAGGGGAGGGTAGTCTGGAGGAGTTGGAGGATATGGTAGAGGGATCTCAATCCCTAAGCTTTGAGTCGGATGTCGCATATACATCATCTACTCCTACTCATACTAATATCGTCATCAACACATATCATCCTACATCTCCACCTGCTGCTATCGTAGGAATTATTCCTATAGCTGTTGTTGCCAATGTCACATCTCCCCCTGCTCCCTACACACAGTCTCTAGAAGCTCACTCTGAGCTCGCAGTTGCTTCTGATACATTGAATTAGATGATGATGACTCTCCATGAGATCCTCTCAAACTGGATGTCGTCATCACAGTGGTTCCATAAAAACTCCCAGAGGTCAATCAGGATCCGATACCAAATACCTGTCTTTCTCGAAGGCATACTGGGACACCTGCATCCATACTGTCTCATCAAATGGGTGGGCATTGGTCTGACTAGCGGTCTCAACCTAACTCTCACTATGTTTTTGAGAGGCCGTAACCTCATATGACTCCTTCAATTGTAATTTAAAAATAAAACAGTTAAACTATTATATGTAGTTAAATCTAAAACTCAAAAAGAAATTATACTGACCAAAATTTGATGCTGGCGAGCACCTCCAATATCTCTAGTGGATGGATCACTTTATATCCTTCTATTAACATTGAACTCCGTAATATTATGCTATGTGACTGCCTATATAAATTTAAAATAAACCATTTACATTTAAAGTTATATACAATATTTAAAAAAAGTACTTAATTTATACTCCCTATGCGCACCGAATGTATGACTACTGGCTCTATGTGTCACCTCCTATCTCCACTGATTTATCCGACATACTGATGATATACTCTGAAACCTCCTACTCAACCAGTGTGTACATAATCTATCCCAAACCTGAGATGAAATATAACCAGGTTGGTGTACGTGAAATGTTTCATCAAACTATGTCAATCCTGCTTTCTCCATTATAAAAAGTGAATACAACGTGGACACATAGCTCCCTGCTATGCCTTCCAGATATTCTCATGCATGTTCTCATCAATGTGACACTATAAACTGTACAAATAATTTATAATATCATGTTATTAATGAAATTAATTTCAAAATAAATATTATTTATTTACGTACCAGCCAATGTTCGAACATTCGGTGATGTATATCAATGGGAATCTGATCCCATGAAACTTGTGCTTCCGGAAAACAATTTCACAATATAAAAATCACCTAGCCCACAGTAATATGCATAAATCTGTGAAAAATAGAAAAATTAATCAAACAATTATAATATAAATAAATTAATGATAATTAAAAAAAATACATAGGTAAACGTACCTCTGTGTTCATTGATTAAACCCAAGACTTCGATGTCACTCAGGGATAGGGTCAGGAATCATCTTTTGGGCAAGACCACATCCCCTCTGAGTTCTTCTTGAACTGACAGTAGTTTGAGGTTCAAATTATCTGATATCCTACTCATCCAAAGGTAGATCAATCTCCTGTAATAGGCGATACAGATCCTCTTCCATCAGAAACACAAAATTATTGTAGTTAATAAACAGTTGAAAACAATTATCATATATAGATATAAATTGTATGTGATTATAACAAGCATTTAACTCTATCAATGTCTATATTCATCCTCATCGTCATTACTTTCTATTTCAATGTCTTCATCTTCCACCTACGCATCATCAACTTCCATATTAGTTTTAGTTTCATCATCTCTTGTCATTTCAAATTCTGTTGTAACATCATTAACATCATCATCACCATCAACCCCTAACTATGGGGTTTCATCAATGATATTCATGTATCTTCTTGAAAAAATGGATTTTAATCAGTCACTTGAAAAATTTCAATTCCTTTCACTTCAATGGATCCAAATTCACTTTCAATAAACTAATTCTCACGAGATTTAGTTTATATTTTGCTTCACCAATCACCCAAATCTCTTGAAGTAGCACAATAATTTTCATAATAAATTTGATGTGCCTTATGAGATAATAAAAATTGTTCCATTACTACAAGAGTAATTTTATATTTAATATCAATGATTCCATGGATTGTATGAACAAACAAACCTCTCTCAGTATCTAACCGCTGGCCTTTAAACGTCATTATGTAATGTTTTCCCATATAACACAATTCAATAATTTCTTCCAGCAGGCTGTAAAAATCAACTTCAGTTTTTCTAGGACGAGTTACTATAAAGAAAACACCACTATTCATTGTTTTTTTGATTCCCAATATGCACATGTATGAAATAGAAAACCATTCACCACATATGCATTATAAGATTTAACCATTTTGGATATTGGGTTACTCAATACACACAATCAATTATCAATTTTATCAAAATGTAGAGATACTTGAAAATTTGTAAAACAATTATCACTATAACAAGTATTAAATTTATTTTCTATGTGAAATCAAAAATAATTTTTGTTACTAGTTTTTGAAACTAGTAGGAACTTTTTTTTACGAAATTTTTCAAGGGTAGCTACTATATTTTGTGGAAACTATTTCATGATATAATTATCATATAACCAAAAAAATTATAATATTAATGTACTATTAATAAAATTTTAGACTAAGTGATAGGAGAACTCAAAGTACAAATCGTGTCATTTCTTCACAGTTGAGAAAAATATAAGTATGAGATCTATGATGTTTATCATCTGAAAGCCATCATTCATGAACTCCACCAAAGCAATGTTTAGTCTAATTTTAATCTAATAATTTATTGTTTATGTAATTTTCAACATTTCCCTCTTTACATCCAATGCAGTTATGTTTTGGGGATATTCAAGTTCAAATTAATTACAATAGAAACAATAAATTTCCTCTTGAAAATAAGCTTCTGCAATTGATCCTTCAACTGATACTTTATTATGTAATTTTTTCTTCAACTTCTACATGAATATATTGAATGGTTACATTTATCAGAACTATACCAGACTTCCACATTTTGTTTCATATAATAAATGTAATTTCAAATATTCTATTAAGTCAAACAAAAAAGGAAAAAAGATTTTTCTAGTTTACATAAAATTAGAAGGACATCTTCTTGCATTTTTCTTGCTGCATCATAGTATTTTTTTAACACAAATATGTCTTGAAAAAAATATGACATGTATTTTAGCACACCCCAAATCATATTATTAAACAAACCTCTTAATACAATCAGAAAAATGTTTTCCATTAAAACATAAAAGTCATGACTTTTCAATCTGGTAATGTGACCATTTTTGATACATCTTCCAAAATTAGAAGAATAACCATATAGAAGTGTCAAATATATAGTCCACTGATAAAATAATACATGATTCTCTTTGGATAGTGTATGTGCTGCTTTTAGATTCATTAACTTCTGTGATATGACATTTTAAAATAGTTCAAGTTCTGGTCACTTTCAAATTTTGGAAAAAATATAATCATGCCTTTCAATTATATTTGGCTTTAAATAGGGTATCCAAAAATGTATAAAATAAATTATCAAAAAAATTCTTCTAAATATTCATCACATACAACATGTGAAAGACCAAAAAATCAGACCAATATAGAAAATTCCAAAAAATCTCCATTTTATCCAATTTTTCTCTTTTCCAAATCCGTCAATTTTATTTTAGTTTATTATTGGTACAACTATGATGGGAGGTAATGAAGTGATAATTACTTTTAACTCTATACTTGAGATCATTGTTGGAGGCCCATCTTGTTTAATTAATCATTTTCTAAAATGATATTTGTTTTTTTGAAAAGGATGATTGGTTTGAAGGAATCTGTGATGATAGTAAAAAAACAAGTATTTTTCCATTGACAAGCATAAAATCATTATTGTCTCTCAGATAGTACCTATATGATTTTGGGCAATGTGTACTCTATCCAGATAACATGTCATATGCTGGGATTTCACTAATTGTCCACATGAATGTAGATTTTAGTATGATGTTTTGTTTCACAGCAACATCATATATACTGACACCATTAATCTAAAGTGAATTTAAATCATCAATCAATGGTTTCAAAGAAACACCAATATTCTTTTTTAGATGCCTTGGAATTAATAAGTTTAAAAATACATACGTCTCCTTCGTCAAAATCCATGGAGGAAAATTTTACAGAGTTATAAAGAGAGGCCCACATGAATAGTAACCACCGTAAGAACCAAATGGATAGAAATCATTAGTAGAAATACCCAATCACATGTTTCAGGCTTCTAAAGCAATAGAATGATTCACTTGGTCAAAATGGTTCCATGAATCACCATCATAGGGATGATTTAAGATTTTAATGTTTGAAATATTTTTTTGTTCCATGACATCAATGCTACTATGTTTTGAGATATAAATAAATCCATAAATCTGGGTGTGAGCTGGAAATATCTCAATTGTTTTACAGGAACAAATCTAGACTTCCCTAGTTGAGCTTCTTTATACCTTGATTTTCCATATATAGGAAAACTATCCAACGATTCATTTTCACCATAATATAAGATGCCATAATTTGAATATGCATGAAACTTGTGATAAACAAGACACATATTAAGAACCATCCTCTTTCTCTCATAGAAATTTGTGGGCAACACATTTCCTTCAAGTAGTACAGTTTTTAACAAAGAGAATATCTGATCAAAACAACTATTTAACATTCCATTATCTAATTTAATAGCCATAAATTTACTAACTGCTTCAAAATTTCTTATCTTATAACCAGTATATAAGGAATCCTCAGATGACCTCATAAAACTCATATAAATGAGATGGTTCCAACTCAGGAGTCAAATCAATATCATCTCGGGTTTCAATTTTTTGAAAAGAATGACCCGCCACATCATGTACTAAATTTCAAAATCGTGCTGGATCCATAACCAAATTAGTAGTATCTCTTCTAAAACCGTTTTCACTATTTTGATACCAAAGAAAAATAATATAGTTGAAAACCAAAATGTAATAAATGACCTCCTACATTGTCAAATGTGTCATATTTCCTCTGAGCACATTTTTTAAAAGGACGCTTAAATGTCCCTTCTGAAAAACATTATGGTTTGGATGATGCAAATAATAAGAATTCTTGAAAACCCTCAATATATACAGGATTTAAACGAGAACCATTTGGATTCCTGTGCTGATTTATCCAAGCACGATAATCCATTAATGACTATTTTCAATTTCCTTCTTCCATATTTTTCTAAAAAATATGAAATATGTAGTTATTTTGTATAATTACATATAAGATAAACACCATCTAAAAAAGAGAAGACAATTAAATTCTATTTTCTAGAAATTTTTAATAATTTATGTTATTTTATAGTAATTTATATGATTTTAATCCTTTATACTAATATACATTCATTTATTAAAACTTATAATAATTACCACAAATTATTAATAATTTCTGGTATTTTGTACAAATTATTGTAAATTACCAATGAAAAAATTTCCAATGGATTGATGACATCTGTTTTGCCCGATGACTCATCCCCTTAAAACTTTCTCTGACTAAAATCACTACAAAAATTATGCTCTGATATACGAATATCAATTTTTTTATACACAAGGATGGAGAGTAAAGAAGCCACCCCACACTACACTATATGAATGTGCATACAAAAATTTATATCCATATGTTGGAGCATACTTTTCATAGTGATTTCAGTCAGAGAAGTTCCAAGGAGATGAGACTTCAGGAAAAAGAACCTCTTTTTTCTGACATCTCACCTCCATGCTCCTTTCTCTGACTAAAATCATTATTAAAAATCTTCTTTGACGTATGTCAAAGGATATTTTTCATACTGATTTGAGTAGGAGAAAGCTTCAAGGTGTTGAGGCATTGATCAAAAGGAATACCACCAATCTTGTAGAAATTGTCCCAATTTATCATAATGTACTCGAATTTATTCCAATTTAATACTAATTGTTACTAATTATTACAAATTATTACAATTTAATCCCAATTATTACCAATTAATCCTAATTAATGCTAATTATTGTTAATTAATCCTAATTATTACTCTTTAATCCTAAATATTACTAATTTATCATAATTAGTAATAATTAGTACTAATTATTCCTAATTGATCACATTATTACTAAATATTGCTATTTGTTCCTAAATATTATTAATTAATCCAACTTTTTACTAATTAGTTCTAATTAATCTTAATTATTCTTAATTATACCAAATTATTCCAAATTATTCCTAATTATTAGTAATTATAACTCATTATTTCTAATTATTACTAATTAACCCTAATTTTTACTAATAAATCCTAATTAATCGTAATTATTACTAATTAATCATAATTATTCTTAATTATCACTAATTATTCTTAATTAATCCTAATTATGACTAATTATTACTAATTATGACTAATTATTACTAATTATGACTAATTTTTACTAATTATTACTAATTATTATTAATTATGACTAATTATTACTAATGATTACTAATTATTACAAACGTTTACCATTTTTTACTAATTTTTACTAATTATTAGTAACTATTACTATTTATTAATATTTATTACGATTTATTAATATTTATTACACATTTTTACTAATTACTATAGATTATTACTCATTATTACTAATTATTACGTATTATTACTAATTATTAATATTTATTAATAACAATTACTAATTAATCTTAATTCAATCTAATTATTAATATTTAATCCTAATTATCACTAGTTGTTACTAATTATTACTAATTATTGCTAATTATTACTAATTATTGCTAATTATTTCTAATTATTCCTAATTATTTGAAATTATTTCTAATTATTTTTAATTATTTCTAATTATTACTAAATATTTCTAACTAATCCTAATTATTGATAATTATTGCTAATTATTCCTATTTATTTCTAATTATTCCTAAATATTTCTAAATATTTCTAATTATTACTAATCATTACTAATTATTACTAATTATTGCTAACAAATGTTGATTAATCATAATTATTACTAATGATTGCTAATGATTTCTAATTAATGGTAATTATTTCTAATTATTACTAATTATTGCTATCTATTTTTAATTATTGATAATTATTACTAATTATTACCAATTATTACTAATTATTCCAAATTATTACTAATTATTACTAATCCTTACAAAATAATCCTAATTATTAGAAATTATTACCAATTAATCCTAATTTTTACTAATTATTACTAATTACATCTAATTATTACTAATTATTACAAATTAATCCTAATTATTACTAATTCATCCTAATTATTACTAATTATTACTAATTATTCCTAATTAATCCTAATTATTCCTAATCAATCCTAATTATTCCTAATTATTCCTAATTATTACTAATTATTACTAATTATTACTAATTATTACTGTTTATTTGTAATTATTACAAATTATTTGTAATTATTACATATTATTTATAATTATTACTAATTATTACAATTTAATAGTAATTATTACAATTTATTAGTAATTCTTTCAATTTATTTCTAATTATTTACAATTATTACTAATTAAGCATAATTATTACTAATTAATCCTAATTATTACCAATTAATCCTAATTACTACTAATTACTCATAATTATTACTAATCAATCCAAATTGTTACTAATTAATCCGAATTAATGCTAATTAATCCAAATTATTACTAATTAATCCTAATTGTTACTAATTAATCCTAATTGTTACTAATTAATCCTAATTATTACAAATTATTCCTAATTATTCCTAGTTATTACTAATTATTACAAATTATTCCTAATTATTTTTAATTATTACTAATTATTACTAATTATTACTAATTACTACTAATTAATAAAATTATTAATTATAACTAATTTTTTCAATTTATTACTAATTTTTACAAATTTTTACTAATTAGTCATAATTATTACTAATTATTTCTAAGTATTACTAATCATTTTCAATTATTACAATTTATTACAAATTATTACAATCAATTAATAATTATTACAATTTGTTGAAATTTATTAGTAATTATTACAATTTATTACTAAATATTAAAATTTATTACTAATTATTAAAAACTATTCATAATTGTTTATAATTATTTATAATTATTACTAATTGTTATTAATTATTTCTAATAAACACTTACACATAATTATTCTTAAAAGTAAATACTGAAAAAACAATTATCTAATTTTAATTTAATTTAATTGAATCTAGTTAAAAAAATATAAATAATTTAAAATAAAATAAGTAAACTAAACAATACAAAAATAGATAAATACCTTGAAACTGAAGCTTTCAGAGTATAAAAACCACGAATTATGCTCCAATTTCAAAGTATAAACTATGAAAAATTTTAGAAGAAAATTTTTCAGAAGAAAGGAAGAGAAGTTGAGAAACTAATATAATGAGAGGAAAAAGACATGAAGGTATATATAGGTTATATTTTTGCGACGAGACCCGTCAGAAATGCCACTATCCGCATTAATTACGGTCGGTTGATAAAAAATTTATTTGCGACACGGTCCATCGCAAATGGGTACCTGTCGACATACTATTTGTAAAGGGACAAGTATCCTGTCACAAATATTAAAAACCGATGCAGAGTATTTGCAATGAAAATAAAAACCCGTCACAAATACCCTTTCAGCAGTTTGGCATGCATTTCGCACCAAACCTTTTGCAGAAAGTCCTTACCCCCTACAATACTCTTTTATTTGCGATGGGTCGATCGTCCTGTTGCAAATAATATGTTGCAAATGCCCATTTTTCCCATAGTGTAAAAGGGATTTCATCCTCTCAATTTAGGCTCGTGTCAGATGGACCAAGGGTTTAAAAAAATCAAAATCAATTCCAAGGTGTCAAATAAATTATACAATAATGAATTTATTACCATTTTTAATATTTTAGAATACCATTTTTTTAAAGGCCACATCATAAAAACGGATGAAAAATAATCATTTTGAAAATATTAGAAAGGAAATATAAAAGTTTATTGGAATAACACATGAAGTTCCCACATAAGGAGAGCATTGGCAGGAATAAAAATATTAACCCGAAGGAGAAAAATAACACCCAAGTAATAATAAAGAGTGATAGAGAATACGATCAGGAGAAATATAATTACAAGAAAATCATAAATTATTAAGGGATAAATTAGACCATTAATTCAACAAAAATAAAGAAAAAATATATAATTTTTATTTTAAGATCCTTTTCCTAGAGTCGAGGGATTCTTTTACTATCAATATTGAGAACTCCAGAAAAAATAATTAATTTATTTCTTTATATTTCATAACAAATATTTCATCCTTTGTTTATTATTCGATCAATTTTCACTTCAATACCATTTCATACTCATATAAATGAATATTCAAGATAAATTATTCATGCTTAAATCACTAAAATTAACTTTCAAGGGATTAAAATATCGACAACAGGATGAAAAGTTATATTCTATATTTCTATCCATTAACCAAATCCAAAAAATAGTTAGCATGATATAATGTAATATCCAACATGAATACTCCTTTATTTTAATAAAAACTACAATAATCTCCAAATTCTCAATAAAAAAACCCAAATATAAACATTAAACATCCCATTAATAACTAACCTTAAATATTAGAATGATTTGATAACATATTCTTCAAAGGTAAAAATAAAATTTATCTCCAAATAACATAATTCAATCCAAAACATACATAACAAAAATGTATATTCCATAATTATATAACCTCTAAAACATTCTATTATTTTCCATAAAGAACATGAATTACCATACAACCATACTGAAATCATTTATTCTTCCAAAAGATAATTCATCCTTTATTTATCAAATAAAATCCCATCTTATACAATAATATTTATGTTTATGTTAATCAAATAATGTTCCCAAAATAGAGAACTTGTTAAAAAATAACAGCAATCACTTTTTCACCAAACACTTTCAATCTCATGGTTATCGATTTGATAAAACATATGTTTCGAAAATGAAATAAACCTTTTACCTAATTAACCATAATTACCATAAAAAAATATATCATATTAACCCTAAATTATATCAATAATATTCAACTTATGTTCACAAAATATAAATGAATTCTTCCTTAAATAACCTTTTCACTTTAACATAAGATAAACATAAGGGTCACGTATACATAAAACATTTATGAAAACTCAATAAATATCTCTCCAAGTACTCGAATCATATAAAAACTAAATAATGGTTTCTATTCATTTAATATTATGATAAACTGTATACTTATTAACCCAATATGGTATCTAAAAAGTATAAAATATAATCATATTAATCATCCTAACCTCTAAAGTTATCTAAACATTTCCTTTTATACTAATTATAACTCCATATATCATAATTGGTAGAGCTAATATTTTCCACACTTGTTTTATGCATTTCGATTGTTTTAATCATCCCAAATTATCAATTTGAACTTATATGAATCAATTTTGTATCTATGATGTGTTTTGAGCAAAATGATGAAAATCGCTCAATTTTGGATTTTTGGAAAAATTTTTACATCAAGGGTTTGTTAGTCATTTATTGAATAATATAATTCCAAATTGAGTTAATATTATTTATTTAGAATCCTTATTTTATTTCCTCCAATTTTGTCTGCTGGATCGGGAGATGATTCGGCCATCTAACGGGCCTAAAAACCCAATTAAGTTAAATATTTTCTGGGCGGACAGCGTAGACCCCACCACTATAATAGAACTACATCTCGGCTTTCACAACTACAATTGAGGTGATTCCACTTGGGATAGCCTGAGGACACATAGGGTCAGCTATACATCACATTTGGGGAAGTTTTGAAGTCATTAAATCTACAAAAGGATGTTATCTTTTTGAAGGATGCTTCCTGGAACTTGCGTCCAAAAAAAGAAACCGTGAATGCAAAAATTCATAACTCATTCATCCTGTGTCCAAATGAGCTGATATTTTGAGGGTGAACGGAAACCACATTTATGAACAACATTGAAGAAGGGTTCCATGTGTGAATATGCCATTTAATGGTACCAAAATGCGCAAAATTTTGGAGGACATAATTATTCCTATAAAAGGAGTCCCTTGCCTCTTTCCCAAGTAATCCCATTCTCCATCCATTCCTTCAAGGCAACACAGAGGAGATCTCCACTAAGGGAGGCCAGCCACAAATCCTCCCCTTTTGTTTTTAATCTTTTTATTTTCTTTATTTTTTTTAGTTTTCAACTATAATTTAGATTTCTAATAAATGTGTCCATTGTTTTTATTTCTGTGTCCACTCATCCACCCTCTTTTCTTTTTCTCATCTTACTATTGTGAACTATAATACACATGATCATTAGTAACTAATCTGAGGAATATCCCAAGGGAGTAATCAGGTTCTTGAACCCAATACCATGTTTTTAATATTATTTGAGTTAATTCTAAGGATAATTTATAGGTGGTGTAATCCTCATTGTGGTTTTCTAAAGTTTAACTTCTTAATCTACAACCATTTTACCTCAATTAATGAGGTGGACAGAGGGTGTGCTTGGAAACCGGTAAGTGGAATTTTCAATCATAATCAGGGTAAACTAAGATGTTCACACATATTATGGAGTGTTTTCACTATGAATATTTGAAGTTGGTCAATGAATGTGCTCCCAGAAAACTATCTCGGGAGAACTTAATTTATTTACTAATTCCATTTTTTAGCATTCCATATAAATTTGAATTGAAAATTTTCATTTCATTTATTTTCATAAATTAAATTTATTTCATAAAATATAAAACAAAAAAAAAAGAATGAATTTAGGTGAATTGGCTTAAGTGAGTGAATAACTAAGAAATCTCATCAAGTGAGATGACCCAGGTCAGCCACTATGTTGCACTAGGAAAACATAAAAATACGCTTTTTCAATGCCCTGCGATAGGCGTGTGTCAAAACTGCCACCATTGCCAGGGATATTTAATGCTTGAGAGAAATCACAATTTAATTGTGGGGGAATTGATAGAGCTAATATTTCTCAAATTTGTTGTATGCATTTCAATTGTTTTAATCATCCCAAATTATCATAGTTTTTCAATCATTTGAATTTTAATTTCCACTCAATCATTTTATTATCAGACACACCATTTTTTATCCTCATTTAAAAGTGACAAACTATTTTGTGTGCACTCTTCTTTGGGAGATATCCTTGGTCAACCGAATTACTGCATTTTAACTTAGGAAATAATTGTTTTTCCACTCCCTACGACAGGCATGCGTCAAACTGGAACCATTTCCAGGAATTCAATCAGAAGTTTACTTATCTTCTTCTATTTTCAAATTGTAGATAGATTTTAAATTTTTTTTAAACAAAAAAAAAAAACAAAAAAATCCAAAAATAAAAGTGAAATTTCCATGATGTATCCAAACTATAATTTATATGCATTCAATAACTACTCACAGGGGACACAACAACAAGGGGATGATGCTTTAGAGTACAACAGATCTCAGGTGAATGTACTTAAAGAGGCCATAGAAGGACTAAAGATTCAAATAGAAAGGCTAACAGAATATATCTATACTACCTAAGAGAAACCTGACCCTAGGATGGTTCAAGAACCTAAGGTAATGGTGGAAAAAATTTCACCACTCATCATTGAAATTAATGAACCAGATGAGGTAAATTTTGAGGTACCTAAAGATTCATTCATCCTCACTCAACCATTTATTGGAGATATAGATGAAAAAGTCTTAAT
Organism: Viscum album; assembly: GCA_963277665.1. Lineage (NCBI taxonomy): Eukaryota > Viridiplantae > Streptophyta > Magnoliopsida > Santalales > Viscaceae > Viscum > Viscum album. The sequence continues at coordinate 1,655,440,297 of OY728125.1, forward strand.
TGCTGAGCCACAAAGGGGAGATCAACAAGAACTGGATGAATTTTTTTATGAATGTGAGGAACTACTTGATCTCCCCAATTCATGCAAAGAAAAACAGCCAGAAGCACTAAAGGAAGATACCACAAGAGTGGTGTAATTTGAAGTAATGATGGAGGAGCCCGACTACCTACCTCCATCCAGTAAATATCAACTCCAAGAGGAAATTTCAATTTACGAGGATATTAATGTCGAACCAAATCAGGGAGATGATACATTCTTAAACTCAAATTCCTTAAATTTTGTTGAAACTAATTTTAGTATCACTTCTAATTCAATTGAATTTTCAGATTCGGAAAACTCACACTATAGCTTACAGGATGCTGTGGAAGACGATGCACTTGTCGAGGAACACATGGAGATCCTTAAAGACATTGAATATCTAGTAGAGGATCCCCATCATGAATAAATCCATGTTTCTGAGCCTGGGTAAATTAGACTAGAGGCTGAAGTCTCCTTGAAGCCAACATTGGAAGACAAGATAGTTTCACAAGTTGAAACAAAAGAAGAGGAGGTTACCTACTTCATCCTACCCCCACCATAAAAGATGTAACAAATTGTGAAGGGGGCGGATCTAGTATACTCTGTCCATTGATTCCTCCTTAATAAGAATAAAGAAATAAAATTTGGGAAGAGACCTATGTGGTGGTTCAAATCAAATAATCTTCATCCACTAACTAATTATTGTTAAAAGTTGGTACTACCCTCTGGAAGTAGTTAAATATTTCAGGGCCCACTTGGGGGATCATACCAAGAATTATAATTTACTTGATTTTTAGTACATTCATTTTCAATATTAGGAATTTATATTTCAAATTCAGTATTAGGAATTTTTCCAGCACGTGGCCTACCCCTTCTTTTCATTTTGAGATTAAATGAAATGATCCTTCAGATTAATCGAGTACTTTTTCTTTTGTAGGATCATGAAGATGGAAGGAAGCCTGAAGCATTAAAGGAAGAGGAATAAAGAATTAATTAAAAAGGTAGTTCATTTTTTATGATTATCATTTAAACTCTTTTCTTTTTTTGGTCCAAAACATCTTTTGAGATTTAATGATGAAAATTGCATGCCCACACCTGGATTAATGCTTTACATGAATTGTCTAGGCGACAAGAGTTTATTAGGAATCCAGTGATGCCATGTTTTCTATTTAAATGTTAATGAGATTGAATGAGTAAAATTTAAAACTGAATGTTTAAAGTGACGCATGGATATTGAAATGATGACCCATTATTTAAAGTAATTACTTGATTTATATAAATGAAATTTCTTACCATTTTTTATACTTTGAATTTCTGAAAATCATGTGAATTTATTTTTTATTATTAATCATTCCATGAGGGATTTTCCAATATCACATGTCTCATTCTCGATAGGATTTCTAGACCAAGTACTTCCTATTTATTCTTGATCATATTTATTCAGTGATCTTGGGACATGTCACTGACCAGAACTTGCATTTGAACTTTTCGAAGCTATGAATATGCAAAAATATATTGAAAATGATTGCGGAACCTTTTGAAAATCCTTTATCCTTAAATATCACCATTACATCAATCCTTCTTTTAGCCCATAGAGACCATGAATGACCTTTATAGGGATGATCCATGTTTCAAGGCATTTTTATCCAATCCTACTGTACTCTTGGTATTTGCATGATATTTTAAAGATTAAGTGTGGGGGTAAAGGGATTAATGGTGGAAGGGATAATTTACATTGTAAGGAAATGTGTGGGGGTTCTTTTTTGGGAATTGTAAATGGTTGTGTAATAATTAATTGTACTCTATTTTTTCTCCCTCTTGAATAAAAAACGAAAATGAAAAAAACAATCAAAAAAAGAGAAAAAATGGGTTGTGATTTGGGAGAACCAAAAATAACTATTTTCCAAACCGATGATCTTCTAGGAGTATGTGGTTAGGTGATAAATGTAAGGTTTGATCTAATCATAACTTCTGAAAAAAATAAAAAAAAAATACAAATTTTGTTTAAAAAAAATCAAGAGGGTGTATTAATCATACATTATGCTATACTTTGATCATGACCTTATTTTGAGTTTTAAGGGAAGTGGGTGTTAGTACATTAAAGTGGATAATTTAATTACACTTTTGATATGATGCATTGTACTTAAGGGATAAACATCCTCCTTGGGCCTTAATTTTTAAAACATCAAATCCTACCAACTTTAAGTTTCAGAATCATTTAAACCTTTATTGAAATTTCCTCTTGATTTTATGTGCCTTTTTTTCTTTATAAAGTGGAGAAAGTAGTTATTTTAAAAGATTATGGATAAGGTACGTGTTCGTATTATATGAGAATAACTATACTTGAATTGTATCATGAGAGATGAGAGGAAAAATTAAAAGGTGGGGTAAATCATGATGTGGTATGCTTAATAATAATGAATTGAGAAGCTTGAATGAAAGAAGAAGAAGTTCAATTTTTTTCAAAGGGGAAAAGTAAAATACAGGAATTAATTATTTCTTTAAAAAATGGGAAATTAAATTGATATTTTATGTGGATTTATGAATATTTTATTTGAAATTTAAAATTATTAAATTTTATTACTTTGGAATTTGAATATTGGTAACATTGGTATCTGCTTAATTCTATGTTGAGATTTCATGCTTGAGGACAAGCAAAATTTAAGTGTGGGAAAATTGATAGAGATAATATTTTCCACATTTTTGGTATTAATTTCAATTCTTTTAGTCATCCCAAATTATCAATTTGAGATTATATGAATCAATTTTGGATTTATGATGTGTTTTGAGAAAAATGGTGAAAAACGCTTTATTCTGGATTTTTGGATAGATTTTTACATGAAAAGTATTTTAGTCATTTATTGAACAATATAATTCCAAATTGAGTGAATCTTATTTTTTTAGAATCCTTATTTTATTTACTCTAATTTTGTCTTCTGGACCAGGAGCTAATTCGACCATCTAAAGGTTCTGAAAAATCAATTAATTTAAATATTTTCAAGGTGGACTCCATGGACCCCACCATTACAACGAAACTACATCTCAGACTATGCACCTTCAATTGAGGTAATTCAAACTGGGATAGCCCAAATACCTATATGGTTGGATATAAATAAAACTTGGGGAATTTTGGAAGTAATTAATGCTACTATTAGATGTTATCTTTTTGAATGAAGTTTCCTGGAACCTGCATCCAGAAAAAGAAACCACCAATGAAAAATTCATAACTCATTCATCAGGTGTCCAAATGAGCTGATATTTTTAGGGTGATCAGAATACACATTTATAAACAACTTTGAAGTAGGATTCCATATGTGAATTGACAATTTAATGGATAAAAGTCTAGAAACTTTCAGAGGAATGAATTATGCCTATACAAGGATACCCTCACCTCCTTCCCAAATCATCCCATTCTCCATCCATTCCTTCAAGGAACCAAGGAGGAGATCTCCACTAAGGGAGGCTGGCCAAAAATATCCCCCCTTTATTTTTACTTTATTTATTTTCTTTATATTTGTTTTAGTTTTCAATTGTAATTTAGGTTTCTAATAATTTCATGCATTGTTTTTATTTATGTGTCCACTCATCCACCCACTTTTTTTATCATCTTAACATCATGAACTATAATAATCATGATCATGAGTAACTAATCTGTGGAATATCCCAAGGGGGTAATCGGGTTCTTGAACCTAAGACCATGTTTTTAATATTTTTTGAGTTAATTCTATGGATAATTTATAGTGGGTGTAATCCTCATTGTGGTTGTCTAAAGTTTAACTTCTTAATCTACAACCATTTTCCCTCGATTGAGGAGGTGGATAGAGGGTGTTTTTGGAGATCGCTAAGTGAACGTTTCTTTTATAAATGGGGTAGACTAAGGTGTTCACAAATAGGATTGAGTGTGTTCACTAAGAATATTTGAAGCTGGTCAGTGAAGGTGCTCCCTAAAAACTGTCTCGGGAGAACTTCATTTCTTTACTAATTCCATTTTGTTTAGAATTTCATATTAATTTGAATTGAATTTTTCCATTTCATTTATTTTCATAAATTACATTTATTTCATTAAATACAAGACAAAAAGAAAGAAGTAATTTAGGTGAATTAGATTAAGTGGGTGAATAACTGAGAAAGATCCTCAAGTGAGACGGCCCTGGTCCGCCACTATGTTACGCTAGGAAAACATAAAAATACTCTTTTTTCTTTGCCCTACTACAAGAGTGTGTCAATAATACACACATAATAATGTGATTTATAACTAGGGTTTCAATTTCTTACATTTCAATTATATTTTAGGTTTTGAGTTATAGATAATTAGGGAAAACATTACATTACATTGGGAACTCTAAAACATAGTGTCCATTTTAATCTACAAAATTGGATTCTTAAATTTTAACTCATGTTTCATTAAAAACACTTCTTAATCCTTAAGGACGAGTTACCATAATAGAAATATTGACCTTTCTATAGTTTATAAACAAACTTAAATCCTTTTAAAAATATTTTAAAACATCGGATGAGAAAAATATATTTATAAGGGATATAAAAATACAACAATCGCAATAGTTTTGAGAAAAACATAATAACACATGAAGTCATTTACCTTTTATATAATAACATTTTTGAGCATATACTTATAATATATATGCATGATAAAATTGACTTTTTTCTCAATGAAAACCTTTTGAAACTAATTATAAATCATAGAAAAAACCCATAAGGAATACTAATATATTTTGGAACTGATGAAAACATTTGTTTCAAAAAAACCTCTCACCTTTAAATGTTAACAAAATTTTCTTAACTTATGAAATCAAAATATTTCCAAAAACCATTAACAAGAATAATATTTATATATTAGAGAATAATATTCCTAACCCATGTTCACTAATGTTTAACCCATGACATAAACAACTGAATTTCTGTTAATTCAATAGGAGTAACCATTAGGGTTATCTTCACCATTTTCTCCTTCGAAGACAAATTTTTTTCCCATTGAATTAAAGAACTATATATGGCTCACCTATTGTCATTGGCTATATCAGGATCACCAATCATCATATATAATGATAAATTTCTATATCCTGAATAAAAAGTTTATAATATTTCACATTTTCATCATAAATCCTTAAAAATATCATTTTAACTCATAAGAATAATACTTTAAATTTTTACATAATAATATAGAGAAATATCCATTTCTTTTGAAAAAAAAATTGGAACAAAATATTCCCCAAGACTATTGGAATTGAATTTACTTTATAAAAACATGAAAAATTAAAGAGTAAGATTTATAACATATAAATGGTATAATGGAGGGAAACTCTATATATGCTGTATATGTTAAGAAACACTCGTTTTACACTGGTAAAAAACATCAAAAGTGACATGTATTAAAAATGTTAAAATAAATTAATTTTTAAACCATTATAAATAAATTTAAAAGTATTTAAAAATGAAATTTAGTATACTTTTAAGAATAAATATGAAAATTCCTCAAGAATTTTAAATAACATAGACTTGGAGGAAAATGATTTGTAGGAAATACATTACATTTTGGTTTTAATGAAAAATCCTATGTGACTTAAATAAGTTTGAAAATAAAAGGATGTTGAAGAAGAGATATTTAAATGAATTTCTAAACCACTATTTTTAGTAAATTAATGATAAAATACATGAATAAGGTATGTAATACACCATAAAATTAAAACATGTGGTGAAAATGGCATAATTAGAAATGAAAGGAAATTGAGAAGAGAAATCCCTTACCTCATCTCATGACTTTCTATGTAAGTTATTTCACTCATGTATAATAAAATAATATAAATTATTTAATTTATTAATAATTTTTTTAGGTTTATCACATTATCATAATCACTTTTTTTTCATTTGTTACCATGTCTTATATATTTACTAAATCGATTAATTTCAAGTCAACCGTTTAAAGGACATTCAGTTCATAATCCTTTAAATAACATCTGTAGGTTAACCTAGGTAAAATGGGACATTGTAACATTATATGCAGAATATTAATTATAAAATAATTATAATGTTAGATTATTAAATAAAATATTATAATCATCAAAAAATAGTGTACATGAAAAATAAACCACTTAAATTAAAATATAAGAAAATTTAAAATTAATTTTACATTCTAATTACTTTTTAAAATAATTTAATACAGTAATCCATCGAAAAAATATTAATATTATTATTTTTAAAATCATTTAAATTGATTTTTCTAACCCTTTCACGAGAACTGTATCAACATTACGTAAGTATTTATGGTAATTATACCTCCACTATAAATTTTAAATAAATTGATATCATAATAAAAGTATTCATAATATAAATGACCATTTAAAATGTATCATAACTTTTTTTATCCCAATGAAATGATATTCGAGATATTAAAATCAAGAGTTATATTTTTGTAATTTTATTTTTCTTGAAATAACATAAAGATTATAATTGAAGGAAAGTGATAGAAAATTGATTCAATTTAGAATATTTGATTTTTTATTATAGAAAAAATTATTGAATAAAATAAATAAAAATTTAAGGAAGATTTATAGGTATTAAATCATTGATTTAACCATGTTTTACCATTTTACCCTAATCGTGGTAAAAATATTATTGCCAAGGATATTATTTATACTGACCAAAAAGAAAATAAAGTTGTTTACTAAATTTTATTCCCTCTAATTCAAAATATAAAATAAAATTTTTGTGATTCAATTTGTAGAATTTTTGGATATTACATATAATATAAGTGTGAAATACCTATCAGAAAGATTGTTTTTAGATTTTTTTTTAAGAATAAAAATGAACATAAACCCAAATAAAATATAATGATGATTAATATGTAATTAATTAGGTTATCTTTAATAAAATTCATATTATGTTACTATAAAACAAAATCCACAACATAAATATACATTTAAATTACTCCATTTAATTAAAATATATGTCTCTTTTCCAAAGATCGATATTTTTCAGTATTAACTCAAAAGTCAATATTTTTCAAAAATCAAAAAAAAAATCATCCTATTACTATTCTGAAATACTTATTTAAAAATCACATTCATTTTTTATAATAAAATTTCCATATTTCATATAAATTAATTATAATATCCACCTAGAAAATGAAATAAAAACCATTTTGAATAAAAAATATTGTTAAATCATAAAATTACTTTAATATCAACAATTTTATAATATCCATAGTTAAATGAATGTTACTTAATTTTATTTGATATATAACATACTCATTTCACTAGTATCATTTTTTAATATTGATAGATTTAATATTTTAAGATAAAAATACATTGCACATATAATATTTTTTATGAAAAATATATATTTTACATTCAAATTTTTTTTATCTTTTTTCCAATCAATTAAAAACAATGTATGATTGATTATCGATTGTATTGGAAAATATATGTATATATATATATATATATTTTATATTGTGGTTATTCATATCCATACCTCCCAAACCAAATACTATGTTATAACAATCATATTTAAATTATATTATTTATATAATATATTATCGTCCATTTATGCTTAGTATTGTGTATACAACACAAAATCAAAATTTAGTATTATTAAAAAACTAAATTATAAAATCATTCGTTATTACATATGTTATCCAAAAATAATAAATGAGGCATTTTTTTGAAACCATACCACCCCATCTGAGGAATAAACGAATCATTTGAGATTCTATGATTAAAATTATTACTGAGAATATATTGAGAAAGAATTAAAAGGCTTGGAGAAAGTGGATCTCTTTACAGAAGACCTTTAAAGTACTGTGGCATCCAGTGTAATGTGGCATCACTATTCACTAGTGGAACTTTGGGTAAATAATTTGGGGCTTTGTTGAAATATAATGATCTTTCATGACCACTGGGCCAATGTTCCATATAATGGGATTCATTGCCACTGGGTTTATAGGCCATGTATTAAATAATTAAGTCCTAATGGGTTGGATATTCCCTGGGGGGGGGATATGGCTTACCTTCCATCCTGTGTGTGAGGTGTGTGTGTTTTTAAATATAATTGTACCTCCAAACACCATATATATATATAGTGGAATGATTTTTTTGAATAAAATTTCATAGGATAAAGTGTTAATTATATTTATAAAGATTTTTTATGGATTAATTTTGGAATAATAACAATGATAGAGGCTAGAGAAACTCTAGTAAGAGGAAAAAATTTAAAGAGGCCCTGAATTTAATTGATGTTATCACTTCTAAGAATCTCTATATAATAAAGAAGGAAGGATACAATAAACTAATTGGGACATGGGTAGATTTTCTGAATTAAACCCTTTTACTGGAATCCTTTATTTACACTTAACTCGGGATGAATTACATGGAAAAACTTTCTTTGGATATAATTATACTTAAGTTTTTCTTGATATAAACATCATCAGAATCAATATACCTAGAACCATATCTCAACACATGACTTTGTCATACAAAAAAATGAGAAAAATAAGAAAAAATAGGGGCAATGAAATTAATGTACCTTTTATGAGTTCCAACTTCAATATTAATATTTAGATTCCCAATAAAAATTTATCCCTTAAATAATCATGTAAATAAGTCTAGTTTTTTTTCAACATCCCTTAATTATTTAATTCTATACTTTTCTTTGGACGCACTGTATTCTTCCAAAAAATATTTTTCTAGATTATTGTGATTTTTGATAGAAGTAAAAATATTTCATCGTCCTATTGGTATTTTATAAATATTTGAAGATGAATAATTTCTTATTAATGTCCTTCAATTCTACTATAAAATATATGTTTATGTTTTTCTCGTTAATGATATCTCCTTTATATCCTATAATTTTTTTCTGGATAATGTCAAAAGGATATCCCTATATGGGTTCCAAAAGAGTAGTGTGATCCATTTCATTGTATAATCTATCATCTATCCATATTTTAAAGTACAATAAGATTTTGTGAGATTACACAAAGCATAATATTTTCAAGAGAAAAGGATAGCAGTTTGAAAGAGAGAATTTTTTTTGATTTACAGATGAACTAAATAATTTTGAAATGAAATGTGGATTTGACTAGGAATCTATCTAGAATTCTCCATATCATGCAACTTCCTCTTTTATTATTACACCATTTAAAATTGTTTCCACTGATGCCCATATCTTGTAATAATTTCATCCTTTGAAATTGACTTCTTAAAAATATATTGGATGGTAAAAAATATTCAAAATACGAGTCAATGTATTGAAAAAGGAAAATACATTTCAATGAAATCTATTATATCATCAAAAATAAACCAAAACAATTCAGGTAATATTCCCACATGTGATGGATTCCTAGTCAAAGAGTTTGAATATTGAAACCACATTCTTCCAATGCTTATCTCCAAAAATATTTGGTCATTTATTGTTTTAAAATTTTATATTTGGTCCACATATTGATGTTTTGAAATTAAAAACATGACATGGTTTAATAATATTATAAATCAATAGATTCCAATGAAATTTCTTATAAATAAATCCAATTCCATGACCTTTATCATATCCAATTTTTAATTTTTTTGAGAAATAGTATATGAAAATCCCCAATTAAATTTTGCAATCTATTTTTACTAAATCTACAAATGATTAACATATCAAAATAACTTCCACCATGAAAATGTCTTCTCTAGAACATTGATTTTATAACCAGATATATATATTCTATGATTAGAACCTCCAAAAAAGTCCAAGATATATCCCCATTTTTCAATAAACCATAAAATAAATTTTAACATGGATAATGTCCAGCTGTTTAGATTTGGAAAAAACTGATCATTAAAAATGCTTTACAATATGATAGGGGTTTTCTTACCAAGAAATGGTTTGATAAACCACTAGGTTTTTTCTCTTAGTGGTTTTATTTATATATCTAAATATCAATTATTCACGTCACAGAACATTCCAAGACCACTCAAATCCCTAAAATTCATGATGGTGGTTAAATAACCATGATGTGGTCCAGTCTATTGTTTTGTGGTTATAAAAATATTTTATATGAACAAAATAAAACATTTTATAGCTTAAAACCTCACCTCTAATAGTTATACTAGGTCATATTAATATTTTTAAATTTAATTTTATAATGATTCATAATAAATAAAATAATCATTAATATTGATTTATGAAACAACACATTATTTCAAACATTCTTCTCTTTAGTAGTTTTGTTTCTAACATCCCTCGCACTTTGGGTATATCAAAAATTATAAGAGAAATTAAATAATCCTCATACATCAACAAATCCAAATATTAATATAGTATCTCAACTATATCAATAAGTATACATGAGAAATTCTCAATGTAGAAAATAAGAGTTGAAAGAGAGAATACTATGTTTTAAGGTTTACCTTTGATTATTATCTCTAATCAAAAATAAATAAAAAAATACATCTATATGAATCCCTCTATTTTTATACGTCTATAATTTTATTACTCATATATTATATCTTCCCTTTATATGTTAAAAATTCTCAATAAAGAGTAGATTACATGTTTAATACACTTTTACTTTAATTGCACTTGTTGAATGATTGAATGATATACATATTATAATTTCAAATTTCATAGATTTTTTATCCATATTTAACTAATATCCCCCCCATTAGAATAATCCTAAAGGGTAAATCATAATGAATCATGTAAAACTAAATTAAGCAATAAATTATTAGAGGGATATGGGATATACCAAACCTCCTAAAGCTTTTTGATGCAGCTGTACACAATGATTCAACATTAATTTCCTAAAAACTGATGTTTTTAATCATTATAAAAAAAATTTAGTGACTTTTTATCTATTAAAATATGATCCACCTTGAAATTACTTATATTTACCTTTTATCCATAAAATGATACCAAATTTCAATTTGATTCATACATGAGTTCTTTATTGGGTTTTTTAGTAACTCAATATCACTTTTTTATCACAAAATATGACTTTATAAAAATTTACCTTTTCTATAAGATCCTTATATTGTTTTCTTATCTATATAAATTATGTACGTGTATTTTTTAATAAAATATGATACACATTTTAATGATAAGGAAATATTTTTATTTTTTCTTGATAATACAATTAAAAATTTTGGGTTTTCATTTTATATTCATAATATCTACAACCCAATACATACCCAAATATTCTTTTAATTTTGAATTTACATTCAACGAAAACCAATACATAATCATGATAGTTTTAAAATTATTCATTATTAATTTCATAATGACCTAAAATTTTACAAATGAAATTCCCTTTTAAATTAAAAAGAATACCTTTTAAGTATTGTAGTTATAGAAAAAATGCAATATATTTTATTTGTTATTTTTGACCATTATAAAATATAGTCATAATTGTATGATGTACTTAAAATACCCCTAAGAATCCCGACCATTGATAATACATGAATTTTATAGTGACCATTAATTTTAGAATATATTAAGGGCAATGATAAGATCTAATTGAAATAGAAAAAATCAGACATGGCCTCAACCTATAGAATCTTACACTACGGAAACCATTTATTGAAGCATTCCAGGGAGATAGAATCACTGATATTTTACATTAAACAAGATATGTTCTAGATTCAACAACTATTACATGTGTGAATCCTTTTATGGGAGAAGTTCAAGCTTATAGAGATCACCGCCCAAACCAAGTTCTCTGAACCACCCCAAGAAAATACCACTATCGCACACCTTACCCCTAGGGTGTATACTGGTGTAATAAGTAGATAAATATATAGAACCTAGTATTATGAATATTTATATATTATTTTTCATATAATAATGATTATATTTATCCCTTTTCATTTCTAACTTATATATACATGATTGTATAATGAGTTTGTCAAAATTATATTTTGATATGAAGATACCAAAATAGATTTGTTTGGAAATATATATATAGTTTCAATTAAAAAACTATTTCGGATAAATCCAATAGTTTTGAAATATTTTGTATTTTATAGATTTGTTTATTAAAAAATATTTATATTAATGGTAATATAACTTAATAAAGTCCCTTGTAACTTATACAACCATTATAATGTTGTTTATTTTGTGAAAACTAGTATTTTTCAATAAATAAAAGTTTTTTATTTGAAATTTGAAATTCCTATATTTAAAAATAATTTTGAAAAAAAACATTTTTGAAATCATCACATCAAATTTATCCAATGGTTAATTTTTCAAATTTTAATGATGGATGAACTTTTTTTTTGGTAAAAATTGAATACGATATAAATATATAATATGTATTATAACAACATAATTTCCCAAAAATGATGAAATAAATACTATAAAAGGTATAGACAAAAAAAATACATTTTCCCTTTAAAATAATATATTTTCATTTAATTAATTAATTTTACAAACCTATAATGAATCCTATAAAACATGTATTATATATTATGGTTTTAAAAACAATTATTTAAGAAAAAACTCACTAAAAAAACATGAATTTTATTATTTTAAGGAATTTGGTTCACAAACTAGTAAAATATTTGAAACCAATTATCTTTGATAGAAAAAATATAAGAAATAATAGCAAGGTTTTTGGTTCTGATTGCTTTATTAGTTACGATCTAAAACCTATGTTTAGAAATTAATAAATAACTACCTTCTATTTTCCTATAAACACTCAATCAATATATAATTCCTCTTCAATAAAAACCCATTGAGAATGGATTTCATATTTCTCTCCTACTCTAAATCACTAAAATGGTGTTCCCAGTCTCTTAATAATATCTTTCTATGCTTTTATAATCACCCACTCAAAGTTAGGGATTCTATTCTTATTTCTTTTTATTTATGTACTTTCCTTGTACTAAGTATTTATATTTCCATTTTTTATGTTTTAATGTGTTTTTTAAAAATATGTTTACTGTTACTATGAGTAAAAATTATTGAGATACCAACTTTCACTCTCATTAAACCCTTCTTTGAACCATTATGTACACCCATGATGTTTCAGAAATTATCCTGTGATTTTCCCTACTGATTTTTTTTGTGATTACGCATCCCCATTTCAACTTAAGAGTATTCACCAAGATGTAAATATAAATCTTTGAATTGGTACTTATTTGGATGTAACATACTCTCCTCAGTCATAAGATTAATCAAGATGAAATATTCTCTAATTTTTCATCATCTACGTGGAAAAAAATTCATGCGTATAATATGAATGATATGAGTGAGAATAGAATTATATTGCACATTAGTAAAATGGGTATACTTTTTTGTCACATGAGATACCATGTATGGTTCATGGGTGGCTATACTAATGTTTTATATTTTTTCCACATTCCTATGATGCATTTTTGTTTTCATATTATACCATGTTTCAATGTTCATGATTTTGATTCCCACCTTTTTATATCATCTTACTATTTCTATTGACTAATATTTACTACTTTACAACATGTTATTCATTAGTTTATTTTCTAATAAGTCCCCATAGATCATCCATTCTTTATTTACATCCCTAGGTTACCTCGTTCAGTTTTAGAAGGATCGATGGAATTTTAATTGCATGTTATTTAGTTTTTAAATATGGTTTTTATTTTCCTATTTTCTTATTATGGTGATATGTATCAAATTACCCAAATATAGAAGGCTATAATGAACCAACATTTTGTTAATGAAAATTCCCCTTAATCTAATTAAATGTATTATTATGTAAAATGGTTATATAACATATCCACTTCCTTGGTTTTATGTTTTTGGATTTCAAAATACCGTTAAGTATAGTTACCATTGCTAATATATCCATTGAATATGGATTAATTGATTAGTATAAATATAGGGATTTAACAAATCCAATTTGCTCTGACATAGAAAGCGATGGAGTCATCCAGTAGAATTACTCCGTACGAAGCCCATTTTTCAGATCTCGAAAAGGAAGTGGTATCATTGGGCTTCTCTCTTGAACAATCCCAAGCCGAACTTTGACACGTCAATCTCAAACGGAACCGTATACGAGAGAAGTGGAAGTTGATAGAGATTACCATCTGAGCGTTGTTATCTGAGCCTCCCCAAGAGTCTATCACCATCGTACACCTAACACTTAGGTCATATGCGGGTGTTATAAGGGGTTATGTAACCATACCCTAGAACTATGATTATGTGCATTATTTTGGTATAGAATAAATAATCTACATTCATTTTATTTTTATTAATTTGTAAATAGTTTTTAAAGCACAAATAATATTTTCAGTTAATATTCAATTAATAATTCTATTTAGATGAATTAATGAATTTTTTAATTAAATAATATTTTAATAAAATATTATTACTAAATTAATTTTTATTAAATATAAATGATCGTATAATTTTTATTAATAAAATTGTGATTTTTATTAAGGTTTGAAAGCTTTTTTTTGTCTAAACTGATGAATTTTTTATAAATTTCAGTATTTATTTTAAAAGTAAAAAATATTTTTTTTTGAAAATTAGTTATATAAAATGAACATTATTTTTGGAATCAGGATTTTGAAATTATCCAATAGTGAATTTTTCATAATTTTCTAAGACAGTCGAATTTTTGGGTAAAAATTAAATACCCTTTAAATATATAATTTTCTTATAGCATCATAATGACCCAATAGTAATTTAATAAAATACTATAAAATGTATTTTCGAATAATATATGTTTTAACTTTAAAATAATGTGATTTAATATTTTATTGATTAATTTTATGGTGCCTTAGTGGACCCTCTAATACTTATAAAACATTTTATCTTTTTAAATTGATTTCCTTGAGAGTGTGACTCACCTCCACTTAAGAAAGCCTATTATTTTTATACTTTCGGCCATTGGAATTATAAAATAATGTTTCCACACCCCTTTTTCAAAAACACATGGGCAAAAACCATGGGATGGATTGTGGTTTTGATTAGTTTAATGTGTAGTGTCCAAAACCTAAATAAAAAATAATTCCCTCTCTTTTCCTATATAAACCCACCAAATCTCCCACTTCCTCTTCACTCAAAACCTTTGGATCTCGACCAAACTCTTCCCTCATCTCTATATAATCCTCCTAAGTCTCCCCGTGATCCATATAATCCTCTCTCTTGCCTCTCGCAAGCCTTTGGGATTAGACTTCCAAGTAAGGGATTTTCTTCCGTTCTCATTTTTATCCAAAATAATTTATACTATTATGCCATTTTATTTTCAATTAAAAATATTAGGATATGATTTCAAACCAACCCCATACTTCACTCCTTATAATTTAATTATTAGATACCCCTTTTATCTCTCATTAATTCCTTCCATGTACACTCGTTGCCTTGCTGAAATTCTGTAAGGGATTTCCCTCTCCTCACTTACATCCAAACAATTACTTAGTTTTATAAATCTAAAATACATTAAATATGTTGTAAAATGTATAGATATGACCCCATTACTTTATATTTCATGTACATATTATGAGACACCCTTTCCACTCTCATCAAACATTTTTATGAATTCTTATGTCACGCAGTTACGCTGTAGAAATGACACCCTGATTTTCCAAGCCAAAGTCATTATGTAGTGAATACCATTCCCATTTCATTATCAAGGGTATTAACATTAATCTACATTTACTTATTGATTATAGTCTTTCATTTATTAATTCCACATTATTTTATCGTGGAATAAATTATGATGTTTAATGAATCCATTTTATATGATCCGTGTGGCCCAATTATGCATGAAATGAAATGATTAAGAAGGGTGCGCCCTGATAGTAGTCCAATGCATTGGGTAAAGATTAGTATGATGATGCATCAAGTTAAATGACGGTTTACTCATTAAAATTCAAGCGAAATGATGGTTTACTCATGCTCCATGTGCAATGATGATTGGTTCATTCTTAAATCATGTTAAATGTTATTTCCACCTTTCCATGTTATGATAATCATGCTATATCAAGCCTTTATGTTCATGTTTCTCTTATCCACTATTGATATTCATATTTCCTAATAGGTACTATATTATTCATGTTCTTACTTGGTTAATCCCTTACTTGAATTTATATCTCACACTTTTCTATGCATGTCTTCAGGTTATACCATGCAATGCTAAGTATGAAGGAATGTTATGGTAATGTAAACGAAGTTTTCAGTAAAGACACTATGTTTTATGTTCTAAGTTGTTATATAATTATACTAAGGCCTAAAGACACTAGATCTATTGATCTTTTATCATGTATCAAGTGAATAATTTATGTAATAAATCATGTTTAAATGTGTAATATAGAGCAGGGTTGTTATAGTTGGTATCATAGGATAAGTTTAGATATTTTTGGGATTAATATTAGAAAACCCTAGTGAAATCTATATGGATAAGACTAAGTCTAATAAAAACATCCCTAAATTTTGGTGATTATTTATTAAGTGGTTTACCAGGAAAATATATCCCTATTTAGATATGATCAGGTAGAGGCAGCTTTGGAACAGATTTATCTAGTGGTATAAACTAAAAACACTGCTTTGAGCTAGACTCGAATGGGAATTGGGGCACAACAATGGGCCTTGCTTCACTCTTGGTTATGACACTCCCAAGGGATTTGATTTCTTAAACTCATAAGATTAGTATGAACCATTATTATGGGAATAAAAAAATTCCCCAAAGAATATATGTTTGGAAGTAAATCATGGATAAAATAGATTGAAACCCATAAATTCATAAGTTAAGGAAATAAAACTAATTTTTAAGTCATACTTTTTGTCTGTGGATTAACCTTTATGTGTTACACCTATCATTACTTTTATTCCATACAATGGCCGCTAATAGGAGGACTCAGGCTAACAACAGATGTGAAATCAATGTGATGACGGTTCTAATGAGATTCTCAATCCAATGAGATTAGGAATCGTAAACTTTGTCATGATAATCTCTCAGTTAAATAAAGTTTTGAATAGAAACATGGGTTAAGAGTAACATTCAACCCCCCATAAGAATGAACAAGTCACAATCAAGAGCTTCATGAGAAAATGAACTCCTACTTTTGATAGGTCATCTGATCCATCAATCACTGAACAATGAATCAACTCTATTGATAAGATCTTGTCCATCATTCAACGTTCTGAAAAAGAGAATGTACTTGTGTATGCTTATTTTATGGAGGGTTTAGCTGATAAATGGTTGATATTGATCAAAAATACAAACCATAAGGAGGAGATATAGGCATTGGAATTGACGGATTTCTAGAAAATGTATTTCAAAAAATATTTTCCTCACAACCTCTGATTTAAGATGCAAAGGGACTTCTTTTCCCTCAAGAAAAAAGATGAAAAATATATTAGAGTGTACATGGAAAACTTTACAAGGCTTGCATGACATTCCTTCGGTTTTGTCGTTACCCCCTAATGCATGGTTGACCTTTCCTTTGGTGGGATAAAACCTAGCATACGGAAATACCTAGCGATCTGTGACTTCGAGAGCAATGAGGAAATATTCCAATGTGACCTCAAAGTAAAAATAGAGATCGAAGAATCTCAGGGGTATCATTGGGATAATAAGCATAAGTTGGACTTCAATTCCAATGGTCTGATGTATAATTCAAATGGTTCTAAGAAAATACATCACCCCACATTCCAAAGATGGAGAAAGAAGAACCCCAGAAATTTCTTGAAGGGGACGAGCAAATGCTTTAGTTGTGGAAGAGAAGGGCACCTTGCCATTAACTGTTGACAAGAAAAACCCATAACTATAACAGAGGAGTGGAACGCTCCGTTTTAGCCTCAACACATTGTTCATTTCTTCAACTACAAAGAACTGGGGCACTTTGTAAACTAGTTTCGTAAGCCAAGGGGTTTCAGAGGCAACCACCAACATATAAGGAAGAAAGAGAGATATTTTTTCATCTCTACCACCAAATTGAACCCCAATAATGAATTAGTGATAAGTATGCTTGTTATTAATTCAAGAATATGTCACACAATTTTTGGTTATGGTTCTACGCATTATTTTATATCCTGAAATTTTAGTAGAACAATCCCAACACCACCACATGTTATGCAAGTAAAGATGTCAGTGAGAATGACAAATGGGGAAATCATTGCGTCCCATGAATATAACTCTTACCTATCATAATTTGTGGATTGAACTTCCCAGAGAACCTCTCTATACTCCCTTTTCTATAAATAGGTCCATGGAATCAAGGGAGACCAAGGAATCTAGTGAATTAAAACCCTCTATCACACTTACACTCAGACACACACACACAAACACACAAAAACATATATAAATATAGCTTGTTTTAATATAGATATTAGCCTCTCTATGAGGTATTTTGTATAAAGAGGATATATATATATATATATATAAGGAATACCCTTGTATATGTGTGTAATTAACCTTCCGGAATGGAAGTCCGAAGCTACCCAAGGAGGTCCATTATATACTAGAAAAATCCACAAAATCAAGAGGTTACAAAATACCTAAATAGAATTGGTCCAAAGAGGAAGAATTAAAGTACACCTTTCCAAAACTAATGGAAAAACCACTGCCTTCGATGTGAAAAACCCATTTTGTCTCAAACGAGTCTAAGGAAGCTCTCAAGATGGTAGAAACCTCAGTGATAAAGGGAACCCAAAAAAAGTAGACTGTGAGAATACCATAGGGTTTATCTAGACTCAGGAAATAGTGAGGAAAAACAAAAGAATGAAGATGGAGGTAATGAAGAATGGAAATTCATACTCATGAATGTCAAACTATGATTCTAAGAAATAAATCATGACTGAAGGGAGAGAGGGGTGGGAGGTTGGGTGTGCGAGGGAGCCCCTTAGGGATTATATAGAGTGAAATGGTAGGGGGTGAAGAGGGATGAAAAATAGAAATTATAAAAATAATAAAAACAACAATAATAATGATGATAATAATAATAATAATATCAAAAAATTGTACTTATATATATATATATATTAAATAAATAGCAAGAAATGTTTTTTAGCTGCAAAGTCTGAATAACTATGCACCAACCCTATAGTGCCTCTATCCTAGATTGAGGGGTGGCCTCATGGTGTCAGGGGAATGGAATATGACTATTTTCCTAACCATGTGTCCTAGACAAAGCTACTATCTAGAATGAATTCTTTTCACTAGTATAGTGCACATTTTTCACTAACCTTGTACTCACCACATTCGACCCTCAGATCTTCCGAAAAAATAAATTTTTAGGGGAGAAAAACACATGGAAAATATAAAAATAAAATAAGACAAATAATAAGTAAAATAATATTTTTGTTTTGGTTTAGGGTGTGACATTTCTCTCCACCATTTAAATTATATTCCCCAAGAAAGTCCCAAATATTTTTTTCTTTGAGACATGAAGAATGAATAAAACACTCCCAAAATAAAATCTCAACCAACTAAATAATGAGAATAAAACACCAAATTTTACCATAAAACCTTATACTATAATACACTATAAAATACTAAGACCATCCTTAAGAAACAATCCCAAAATAAAAATAAAATAATAATGAGGACCAAATATTGGAACCACCAAATGAAAGAACCAATAGTGAGGAACCCACATCTAAAAACATAACCTCAAAAAAAGTTACTCCTAGAACCCTAGCATATAAATAACCAATTAATCCTATTATGGCCTATTTGGGATCTCCCTAATCATCCATCACTTGACCTATTACCCATGTTAACCAACCACCATAATTATTAGGTTTATACAAGGTGGGTACAAGAGGTTTCCCTCATATAGGGATCTTAGAAAATGGTATCACCATAACAAATTTCTATGGTGACCTCCCCACTATTTCTAAATTCTATTTTAACATTGATTCTTGAACTGAAGAAACTCACCAAACTAGAGAAAAAAATGAAAAAGTGATGATACAAAAAACAAAAAATGCCACCATCCACAATGATAAGATTCAAATTCTCTCAAATAGGCACTTCTATTATACCATAGTTCTTTAAAGATGATAAAGAATAAGAAGTACACCAAGAGATAAAGTTTAAATAATTATATTAGGAAAACGCTCAAGTACTAGGTACCTAAAAATATGAAACTGATCCTAAGATAAACCACTAATACCCGACTAAGAACGTTAAACACTTAAAAGACAAAAACACAAAGGAACACTCTAATATTAAAAACAACTGGGGCCGACCAATGAGATTAGGGAGAAAAGACAAGGCTAAAAATTCCCTAATCAATAATGACTCACTATGATATATTATCACTAAAAAATGGTACTATCTAAAAAGTTAACTAGGGGGAATATCTAGAGAAAAAATTATTCATAATTTACTCAAAGATTTCAACAACCTCAAATCGAAAAGATAAAATTGTTAAATAGTATCCCCCAAGATCTCGAAAATTGAAGGGATTCAAAAAACAGTAAACCAAAATAAGGGAAATCTAAAAGTATTTAAATTACAATGTTGGAGATAAGAAGTTAGGTCAAAATCCACCAAACCCAACATCTCCTCACTACTAGAAAGATGATCTTTCCCAACACTTCTATACCAACGGTTTGTAAAAACCGTTGGTATAGCTACCATTTCCCAATAGTTCACCAAAACCATTGGGAAAGCCATAGATTTCCCCACATTTCCCAACGGTTTGGAAAACCGTTGGGAAAGGGTCACTCTTTCCCAATGGTTTATGCTAAATCGTTGGGAAAGGGTGTGTTTTGAGCCTCTTTCCCAACGGTTCACCAAAACCGTTGGGAAAAAACACCCACAATCCAACCTTCGGCCACAAAAAACTCAACCCACCCCTAAACTATCCCAATGGTTTTGAAAACCATTGGGATAGGTACTTTCATTTTTTATCGGACCTTCGTACCGAGAACATTATATAAATCAAAATTTAAAATATTTATGAGAATACATATATATATTTATGTAATTATGATCACAAAAGTCATGTTAGGTTAGTGGTTGAGTCGTTCAATTATAAACGAGGGGTCCTGGGATCAAATCTTAGCAGATGTTTTATTTTTGGAATTTATATACCAACGGTTCCATTACCGTTGGTATAGATTTCATATTACCTATACCAACGGTTTCCAAAACCGTTGGCATAGGTCTATACCAACGGTTTTTGGAAAACCGTTGGTATAGACCTATCCCAACGGCTTACTTGGCTACGGTTCTCCAAACCGTTGGTATAGGCTATACCAACGGTTTGGAGGCCTATACCAACGGTTCCAAACCATTGGTAAAGGTTAGTTTTCCAGTAGTGCCTCCACTGTGTGGAAAGCATAAATTTGAGGCCTATTCCTAGAGCCCTGATACGTTGAAGCATCTACTGCCCCATAATTAGTAGCTATTAATCCTTAAGCAAAACTTATTCATTTAGAAACACCACCTATTGAACCTATTATTGTGACCCAAGTAGCCACATCAAATGGAAGACGAAGAAATTCTAAAGGATAACCGCCTACACCTCACCAGAACATTTCTGTGGTATACTCTAAATATGAGAAATAAAATACCCAAACAAAATTCCTAAGAAGGTAAAATTTCAAAATTAAATATCTAATAAAAAAATCCATAATCAAAATACCACTCCAAAATAATTTTTAACATAATAGAAACAAATGACCATAATGTAAATCTCTAAACACAAAAAGGAACCATCACCCCACACCCACTTTTCAAAACATTTAAATCCTTCTTTTTAAGAAATTTTTAGAATAAAACATTAAGAGGTTAGGTACCACCATTAGTATTATATGAATCCTTACATATATATAACCTCGTTTTATCTCAAGAACCCATCCATACACACTAATAGCCATCCATTTACCACATATATAAACACACAAACACACAAACACACACACACACACAAATATATATATATATATATATATATATATATATATATATATCTGTTTGTGTGTGTGTGAATTCATAGGAATACCAAGGGTCAAAAACACATTTCAATTTTCAAAATAAAACAACCATCCCAGATTTCAAATTCCCAAAATATTTTCAAAGATGTCTCTTATACTTAAGGCAACACATTTCCAAATTCCCAAGAAAATTCCATTTCACATTTCAAAAAACACTTCAAAAATCCCAAAATATTTTAAAAATATATTTTTGATTCATTTTTTAAACATTTAAGTGATCCTAAAATAATTACCAAAACACTTTCAATTATCAAAATAACCCATTTAATTATAAATGAATCCAAGGTTTTCATTTTTTAACTCAAGTTTTAATAAACTAGTTACTATTTTAAAACCCCATGGAAAACCCCAAAACCAAATCAAATAACTAACAATAATAAAAAAACACATTACTTAAGAGATAAAAAATACCAAAATCTAAAATGAACAACCGTAACACAGGGCTTGACCGCATGGGTTGGAAGGCCATGCACCAACCAAGTGGGAACATTTGAGGTTATAAGAGGCAGTTTCATAGTCTGTGCATGGTTTTCTAGACCGTTCATAGTAACCATGAACCCTATGAATCCCTCCAAAATATCTACTACATATAAAATCGAACCACAAACACTCAAAAAAACCAAGGACCTCGAAATACTATGAGAAAAAATCTTGTATTTTGAAGCAAAACTACCCTAGACCACCCAAGAAATTAAGGTGTCTTTATTAATAGGTGGTAATCAAGCACCTACCTATGATTGACCACTTGAATTATTACAATCCTAACTCAAATATTCAAGATAAATCCAAATATTAATGTAAAATTGCTCTAATACAAATTTTTCATGAACCAACCCAGGCCAACCTTGAACCGAGCACTGAAACCAGATTTCTACATGGATTGAGAGGCATTATCAATCATCTGAGGATAGTAAATTGTACTGAGAATCAAACATAAATATAATGGTAATTATTTATCCCATGAAAAAAATATTAAATAAAAAAACAATAAATAATATTAATTCTGAAATCATAAAATAAATGAAAAAATGAACAAATAAAAGTAAAGACTACACAAACCTCTATTTGACACCATGGTTTACCATCATAAAATGACCAATTTCTAACCATGGTGACTAAGACAATGCTGGAAACTGTACTAGATGCTAAAAACAAATATATAAGTAAAGGAATGAGTATTTAAACTTAGTAGGAATGCCCAAATAAACTTCTCAAAATGCATTACCTTTAAAAATAAATCCACATCATTCTAGTTTGAAAGAAAGGAAAATAATTTTTTTTATACACTTATAATAGAAAAAGTGAGAAGATTTAATTTTTTGAAAAATTTATTTATATTATATGTTCAAAAAAAGATTTCAATGCTTGAAATAACTTTTGAGAAATTACTTATAAAAGATAAACAGTGATAAAAAAATTCTTGATAAGATTTTATAATAGTACATAAAGTAAACATATTTTTATTATATTTAGATAAAAATTAAATCTAAGAAAAATAAATCATTAAAAATAGTTCCATGGAAACAAGTGTAAAAGAGAGAGAAACATAATGAACAACCCCTAATTAGCTCGGTCAGTTAGTCCCTTGGATCCCCTAACCTTAGTGATCAAATAATGTAATCCATTTTGGTGAATGTTCCACTAGAGGGGGAAAATCCATATTTATAGAGATCCCTAAAGTATCATAATAATTTTTTTTTATTAATTTTGGATCACAATTTTGTTGTGGGGCCCATGTAATTTCCTATCCAAATCAACTGGTGTACTAGTCCTTAGCATCTCACCTAGGTACCTAGGATTCCCATGTGGTTTTTTAAATGGAGTTAAGATTTTATCAATCTTGAAAATAAAAACACATCACAAAAATTACACAAAATACCATCCACCTTCTACCCTCCAAACTCCCATCCTATGATTAGAAACTATTTAAGTCACAAAGAAAAACATTTCACACATTTATCACATGAAAACATTTACATTCCCCATAGTCTGCACTAAGATGGGTTTTTTATTTTCATTAAATAATTTCAAAGTTACAATGGGGACTCATAAATTTAAGTGAAACATTTTCCTTTTAGAAAACTCCTTTTGGAATCACCAATTTTTTGATGAAAACCATTTGGAAATCCAGTTGAATATTTAGAGTGATTCAAAATTAAAAAATATATTTAAAAAATGATTACACGAAAACTTCCCAAATTGAAATCCTAGGAGATAACTTTGAAAACAACTGAGTAGATATTTCAAAAAACCACAACCATTTACATAACATTTAAATTTAATATAAAAGGAAAATATAATTTATAAATACCAAGAAACTATAGATTTAAAATTAAAGGATCAAAATTTGGAAAACCACATCAAAAAATTTTTCCTATCATGATGGAAGCCTCAATCCACTCCAAAGTGGTAAATAGAGGAAAGAGAAACCATGAATTTAGGTAACAAAAAAACCTATTTTACACATACACACAAATACACCTATATATATATACTTCCCCATAGCTACAATTTATATATTCCCATCATAATGAGTTAGTCTGTACAAAGAGGGTGTATATATATAAAACATAGTCATTTGTATGTTCATAATCCACCTTAAAAAATGATGGTCCAAAATAACCCCAAGGAGGTCTAAGGTATAAAAAAATAATCTAATGGTTACAAAATCTCTAAATGATATTGGGACAAAGAGGAAGAATAAAAAGAACACTACCTGAAACCAATGACAAACACATTTACCTTGGTGTGTGAGACCCATTGACATTTCAAACGAGTCCAAGGATTCTTTAATGAAGGAAAAAAACCTATCCACATGATTTACCCAAAAAAATTAGACCATGATAGTACCCAATGATTCTGCCAAGCCAATACAATTTTGGGGAAAATGTGAAGAAGGAATAAGGTGGTAATGAATAAAGAGAAAAGATTACATGAGAATATGAGACCATGATTCAGAGGAAGAAATAGAGATAAAAGGAAGATGGAAGGGGGAGGTCTATAATGTGAGGGAGCCCCCTCATGGAAAGTTCATGTGAAACTGGGGGGGGGGGGTTATGGAGGAATTTTAACGCCCCGACCCCAGAAACCCAGAGACAAATCATTACTTTACTATATTGTCATGATTAAAAGAAATAATTCCTAAAGGACCGATTAGTTTAGAAATTTTGGAAGACTATATTAAATAAATTATACCCAATGTACATTTTTAAGGACAAAAAATACAATATGATACATAATAAACTGAAATAAACCACATCCTTGAAAACTTATTCAAGGTTATCTTCTTCATAACCTCGAGAAATGAATCATAATAAGGGTGAGATAAAATGATAAGTAAGGGTTACATAGATTGGAATCAAGAATCAATTATAAGTGAATCATATTAAATTAAACGTGACTAATATGGAATAATGAACAAATGAAAACACTTACCATCAATAAGATGAGAAGAAAAATGAATCCATAGATTTTGTCATTGTGAAAACATCATGGATAGTAATACAAAAATAATGAATAGAGAGAATTATTATTATTTGTACATCATGTATCTGGAAAATGAACCATTATACTGTCGAGACGGTTTAATTCTGTGTGTACTACCCTTATGAATTTGGGAAACAAACTCGAAGGGTTTGTCACCAACAGATTTGTCTCGTGAGACCTATCGATGCATCGAGGGGATATAGAGCTCCCTGACCAACACTAACAGTCCAAATAATTATTTATAAATGGATTTAATAGAAAAAAAATATTCTATTTTGATGTCCTTATTGAATAGACGATACAAATTCATCAATATTTCCCTAGTTAAAATTGCATTCAAAATAAACACCGTATGTGAAATGGCATACGACTTAAATAAATAGTCATATCCATGATACAAGGAAAATATATATTTTCTAGAATTATAATTTAAAATGAAAAATTATCTTAAACTGGTAGTATATACACCCTATATGAAATATTAGGTGCATAATACCAAGTAAGTCTTAATGAAATGGAAATTGAGACAAAGTCCCTTACGACATTGTATTAAATCGAGTCGTATGACCAAAAATTAATAATCACCAAATGAATCATAGAATAACATGAGTACAAAGATAATAATGATATGATATTTCAAATTATAGTACACATACACAACATGAATGAAATAAGTGGCGAACAATGGAAATCTCTTGGAATTAAAAGTGAGATGAGAAAACCCTTATCTTATGCCCGAATTTGCTCTTCGGTTGATCTTATTGACCTGAATAATCAAATTTTTCTTCATTAATTAATAAATACATAACCTTATTTATATTTTATTTATTTTGTATAACCTTATTAGGTTCATTCATGGCCTTTTATGGTTTTAAGAGGTTCAATTGTATTGATTGGGAAGAATTTTCTTCCTTTGTTTTCATGATTGGTTTACTTGTATTCATGAATGAAAGTTCATTTGAATTGTGGTTAAACATCCAGAATTGTTAATATATAATATTAGTGAAATTAAATTGATATTAATGATATTATAATGATTTTTGTTATATACCATGAGGATGAATCGTTAGATAAAATTTAATGATAAATTCTTGGATTAACTTAGAGGTTTTGTGCACAATGATCTTATTTTGTATTATTATCTTAAATTATGAGTGTGTAAGGATTATAGAACATTTCATAAGATAAAATACATATATTTTGATCTGGTTCAACCATTATAAAGTTTTCATGACCAGTCTTGATGATGGTAATAGAATCTGAAATCTCGTCGTCCTTAAATGTGATAACCTAATACGTCTTGGATGATGTTTTCATTTTTAATATAAGAGGCGGGGGAAAAGTGAGACAGTGATGAAATATTCAATTAGAATAATAAAATTATATTTAATTTAAGGTAATATAATTATCATATAATTTGGATGAGGGAAGGTGAGGATAAAGGAACAAAATAATGGAACTTGTAAAAGAAGTTGAAAGAAAAAGGGAGAGAAGTTCATTTTTTCAGTACTCCTCCTTGAGAAACATCATAAGGACTTTTTTTTGCCTTTTAGTGAGACCAGAAAGTCTTGGAAGTGCGGGGGGTGGGGATGGATTGTGAAGTTTATTTTTTATAACTTTGGCATGGATCAGATCTTGAGTGGTGTGAGTGGAAGAGGGGTAGTTTATATAGTGGAGGGAAGGAGGGTTTTCATAATATTTTATTTATTAGTTAATTATTTTTCCCTAAGACAAGGAATAGTGATGATTCCATTACCAAAAAATAGAAGTAAGTACATGTTAGTTTGAACCAAGTGTTCTCACCTCAGTAGGACGTCATTCATGGCTCAATAAATCAATTATTTATCATTTATCTTAATTTATCATATTTTACTATTCAAAAAATTCAAGTATTTCAGAAAAATCCCTAAAAGTCACCCTAACCATTTTTTTATGTGTAGAATCAAAAAACAAACTCCATTTTTCCAAAAATAATTTTATATATATTATAAATTTAATTTTTAATTAAAATCATCATTTAATCAAAAAATACCAACAATTAAAATATTCATCTTCATTTTTAAGGTGCCTAAATTTTATTTACATTTTCATAGGTAAGGTTACCATTAAAAAGGGGAATATTGATATTCATAAGTTAGTTTACTATTTATAAGGGTATGTTTATATTTATAAGGGTATGTTACTATTCATTGAAAATTATCTCGATTCATTCGGACTCCAAATATCACGCTGATCGCAACTGTATATGTTCTTTTCTCAAAATTCAAAACTAAAAAGTGGACAATTTAAGTTCAATGGATATGTTATGTATATATCCTGTAAATAACCAAGTGTTGTTTCAAAAATACTCAATGCTTCATTAAATACAGGTTATCTAATTAATTGAAAGTATTTAAGAGAAGCATACCATAAAATATTTGGGGTACTACATTCTTCCCACCTTCAGAAATTTTTTACTATAATTTTTTCATGTATAAATTCCTTTAAAAAGATGTGGGTGGTTATTATTCATAACATACTCAGGATCCCATGTTGCTTCTTCTATTTTATTGTTTCTCTAAAGAGCCTTTACTAGTCGATTTGTTTGATTTGTCAATACATTCTTCCTTATGTCAAGAATCTTGATAAGCTCCTCACAGAATGAAAAGTCAAGTTCCAGCTCTATTTAATCATTGGTGAGAACATGACCCAATTATTTCTAGAATTTTGAACAGTCTGATGTAACTGGGGAATAGTTTCCCATTCTTACTTATAACGCCCCGACCCTAGTTACCCAAAGTTGGTGCATTATTACATAACATTGGAATGATCACAAGAAAGATCAAGTCTCAAAAGACCTATTAGTTTAGTAGCCTTGGAATAACTAGATACATTAATAAAGATTACATTACATCATAAAAAACATCTTTTCTCCATATCCCCTCAATACTATCCCTACAGGTCATTCATAAATTACTTCTTCACAATCATGGGAAAAATAAAACATTGAAATGGGTGAGCTCAGATGCTCAGTAAGGATAAAAATATAGCAGAATCTTTCATAGATAATCATAAACAATTAAGGAAATGTATAACTAAAACAAAAGCCTTTTAAACTTTAACTTCAACATAATATGGAAAAGATAAAATGAAATAATTCCATTTACTTATTCACATGGATATTCTACTAGTCGAATAATCACATGCAATATCAATAACCACTTTCATAATGATGGAATACATAATGCCGGACCATCATAACCACATAGCCAAGGCCTCGTGCCAAGACTACAAATAAGATTTTGCCAATGCCTTGTGCCAAGACACTAGTTTGTCCCATGAGAACTACCAATGCATAGAGGATCTATATAGGGATCCACCCGTCACTTACTAAGTCCAATGCATTTCTCATATGAACATGTTTAAACATAACATAAACATTCGTATTAAAACTAGCATACGAAATGTCAATACTTTAACCACAAACCATGAATGGTATAAAAATAGCACATCCACAGTCAAACATAACTCATTCGATACAATATGGAAGATTGTATTGTATCATATTAACCTCAATTGATAATAATGAATGATATTGACATAGATGAAAATAACCATCAAAACTATTTGATAGAAATATCCCCCTTTTCTTGAAAACATTTAAAAGTCACACTATTTGTCAATAAGCCGTTTAAAAATATATTTTTGAATCAAAGTGTCCCATACCACTTTGAAACTTTTAAAATGAGATTTAATTTTAAAAATTTAATGTCCATATAAATAAATCCTTAAAACCGTTTTTTAAAACATGGACATTAATGAGCAAGATAAGTCTTTAAAACATTTAAAAATGGTATTTTAGTTAGAGTTTCTAACCAAAAGAGAGACACTTGAATACAAATAATTTAGGTAATAAAAACTTTTTAATATCATGAGAATAAAGGGATTCATGATATACTATGTCAAAGTACATTATATACACCACATAAAAGTGATTTTGTGTATAACCACAAATAAGTCTCAATGGAATGTAAATTGAGATGAAATCTATCATAAAGGCCATATCCTTAGGTTAAAGATAAATCAACAACATAGTTATGTGTTACAAATATAAATACACTAAATATGATTGGATATTAAGTGTAAAAAAATCAAAGGACATTCACACATAATCTTGTAAAAACAACGCCAATGAATTGGATGTTTAACTCAACAAATGGATAATGAGTTAAAATTACTCTTATCAAATTCATATCAATGAATTGAGAAATTATAAATGGAGTGATTATGTGTATCAAAAGTATATCCACAGAAAATGGGAGTGGAAATTATGATATAAGAAAATGAATAGTGATTCCACACATAATCTCGGAGTAAAATAATCAATGAAGTTTGCGTAAATCCGAATAAATGGAAATTAAAATTTCAAATTCCCTTATCGATTTGGTAACATAGGAAACATGCACCCATGAAAGAAGGATAATACAATGATGATGTAAATATCCATAAATTAAAGTATATTACATAATTAATACAATCATGGGCAGTACACATACACCACATGCAATAAATAAGTGGTGAACAATGGAAATCTCACAGAATTAAAAGTGAGATAAGAAACCCCTTACTTTGTACTTTTTCCTTGGTCGAGGGTAGGTTAAAATCATGTATAATGGTGAAATAATTTTTATTTAACTGTACAAGAATCATATTCATTAATATGATATCATATATGATCTTTTATCATTGATTTGTTAATAATATCTTAGAATTATCATCGTTTCGGGTGTTAACGGGTCCATTTTCCTTTATATTCTTTGTTATTTGAGCCATATTTGTTATTAATGGGATGTATATCATTCATATCCAGAATGATATCAAATATTTAAACATTATTTTTAATCATTAAATGAGAATTAGTCTTGAATGGATACGATGGAGAATGAATCTCATCGCGTTCGTGGAGACGGTAGTCCGTACGTACGCACGAGCGACAATATCATTATTTTGATATTAAAACAATATTTAATTTGATTTTATATCATATATAAAGAATCATTATCATGTTATATTTATTATTTACACAAATTACACATCATTATTATACCTATCAAAAAAATAATGTTTTGAATAACAATTACACCACGACGTGGAGACGGTAAGCCGTACGTACGCACGTATGGTGACATGTCATTCAAAGGATGGATAGAATACTGAAATATGGTTGTACCATGTTTATAATAACATAAAAGTATATATAATATACTGGATTTATTATTTTAGAATGGTAATAACAAAGAAAGAAGAAGTGGAAGAAGAAAGGAACTTGAAAAAGGGTGGTGAAATCATTACCTCTTCTTCGGGTTCTTCCTTTTTATTTGATCAAAAGGGATACTTAGGTTGGCTTTCTGACTAAAGGAAGGCCTCTAGGATGAAGTGAGGGAAGTTGAGAGAGTATTTGGGTAGGGTTTGGCCGAACCAAAAGGCTTTGAAGGTTTGAATTAATGAGAAGGAGGAGTGCCCTTTTATAAGAGGGGTGAGGGGAACCTTTGGAAAAGTTAGAAATATTATTTTATAATAAATTAATATTCGGTTTCTAATGGATAAAAAGTAGATTATTTAAAGGTTAAGGTGTTGATGGTTATAAAACCACTCAACCAATAGAATTTAGAAAGGTTTGGGTCAATATATTAACCTTATCTTTTAGTTTTAACTCTTAGTTAATTATTTTGACACTTACCATGTCACTTTGTATTTTTATATTATATAGTTAATAAACTTACTATATACCTCCAAGAGACCCCCAAGTTGTCCATTAATGATAAAAATATCATGATATAAGTCTCTTGGTCGAACCTTAGGTTTTTAGGAATTTAATAATATAATATTTGTTTTAAAAACTCTTTTATGTCAATTTTGACACTATTCAATAATTGATTTTTTTGAAAATCATAACAGAATGATTACTTAAAAAAGGTTAATTAAGTAAATACTAACATGTCATATTAACCTATAAAATTAGTTTAATTCATTAAAAGTCTCAAATTATCTTTATTTGGGTAATTATAATATCAATTATTTTAATTTTTCACTATTATGGTAATTACTACATCATCATTGTGTCATAAATAAATTAAATTATCTATTGTCTAAAAATTATAAATAAAATATAATTATGTAGGAAATATTTTTATATTTATAATTAATATTTATAGTCTAAAATTAAACATGGATAACTCTATGTAAAAATTGTTTTTCTAAAAGATATATGCTTTTGTCATTTTTGTATTTATTTTAACTTAATTAAAATAAAGTGTCCCTATCACCTACACGTGCCTCCATGGGGTACCAAAATCGACCCAAAGATGCCCATGGTCAGTCATGTATCCACAATTAAGGTTAGGACACGTTTTAGGGTAATTTAGTATTATTATAATATTATTTTTTAACCCTTATTTACCGGATTTACCCTTTAACCATGGTAAATAAAATATTTACCGAAGTAATTATTCAAAATGTCTAAAAATAAAGGTTTTCTATTTACACAATTTGGAAATCCTGATTCCAAATATGGAATCCATTTTTACAAATTCAAAACACAGAAGTGGAATAAATTAATTTAAAATTAATTCCCGTTGTTAAAACAAAAAGCGTGTTTTTAAGAGATAATAACTGTCAAAAGATTGGCACTTGTTTATGTCTAGTTTAATTTTCAAATTATGTCAAATGACCAAAACTGTATTAAATGGTAAAAATATATTTTAAATATACTTTAAAACCACTAAAATTAATAATTTATCAATATTAATTATTTCGATTAAAAAATTTGTTTTTAATTAAAATTTTGTAATTTTCACTATTCATCAAAATATGAAAGTTATCCGAAAAGTACCAAAATTTCACCCTAGGATAATTTCAATATTCCGAAACCAAAAATGAAGTCTATTTTGAGAGATAAGATTTATAAAATTTCAAAAAGTGAGTATTACTATTCATAACGACTACATTGAATAGTCGACATGTGTTAGAACTCGAAGTTGCGTACAACACACGCTACTATATTAATCAAAGAGAAGAGTACCGTGGAAGCTTGGGGTGTTACATTCTCCCCTAATTCAATAAATTTCATCCTAGAAATTTTTAAAATTGGGCATTGGAATATAATTGAAAGTCCCACATCGGAAAAAGATTCAATAAAATTATCACTTTAAAAGAAAGGAAGAGAAGTACAAAGGTCATCCGAGATAACCTATACTAGGATTCCATGTAGAAAAACATGGATATGGATGATAAAATAAGTTTCAAGTTCTGATGGAGAGGGATAGAAAAAATTATTAGGAGAAAGTTAACAATAATAAAACCACAAACTTGTGTTGGAAAAAACGGTCATTAATCTCCCAGTAGGAAAAGTAAACAGACAACATTTTTCTGTTTTAAGTTACATTACATAAGGATGAGGAATTCATTTCAGAGATTGACTAAAAAAATAAATAGATATACTTACTCTTTATGTAGAGTTTCATTCTTTAATAAATTTCCACCACTAACTCATTTTTTTAACGATGAGTATTCAAGAAGACTTGGTCACACTGGAAGAGCTAGAATATACTTCTATAGAATCACATGATCCACAGAGGATAAACTATATATTTACAATGTATTTAGAGATTAGTCAAAACCAAAATGGTTATTACAAGATCTAATTATCCCCAAAAGGATATTCCTTTAGAGAAATAAACACTAATCTTAATTTCTAATATCAATACCCCAACGTTAAATAAATACCATTCAATAAACAATTGTCCTTAAAATCCTTCAATATAATCGAAACTAATATTGAAACCAAAAACTTAGAAGAATTTGGTTATGTAGTCTTCCATGTTAAATTGTATCTCCAAATGACATCAACTAATCTTAAAGTCTCATACATAAAAGTAATTAACCTAATCACATATTCTCTATTATAGGTTAATCATTTCCATAAATAACCTAAATCACTATAAATACACAATAAAAACCTAGATAAAAATCCACCATTACTCCAAAAATAAAACCCCATAGTATTCTATTTTCCTTGGGCATATAGTGTTCCCAGCAAAGCGAACATCTTCCAAAATAAAATTTATCACTTAATCACCAAATCATTTTCCTATACCAAGGGTATTCATTTGATAAGACATAAGGACCCAAATAAAATTATTATTGATCAATAAAATCATTTAACTAAAAATAATTAGTCACACTATCCAGGGACTTCACGTAGTCTAGTGGTTGGTGATAAATCCCAATCACACTTTGGTTTTGGGTTCGATTCCCACAGCTTTGTCCGATGCAATGGGTTGTCACAAGGTCTACGTGTTGTCCTTTTTCAAAAACTATATTTTATAACATTACCAAAATGAGATAAATTCCTCAAAATAACCATAACATAATTTAACCACAAATGTTATATCATACCTTTCATTTTCATCCCAAATTATAATAACTTATAATTGTCTCAAGACTAATGATCATATAAAACCAAATGATTATTTATAACTATATCCACAAGAGAAAAGATAATTATTCCTCAAAAATCATTCTCACATAATAAATTGTAGGGTTACACATATAAGATAAAATTCACCCAATGTAATCTCAACAAAAAAGAGCGCTAATACTTTTAAAGATTTCTCCAACCATTTATTTCCACATAGCTTCTTCATCATATGTTCCTCGGGTTCCCACATTGCCTCTTCTATCTTATGATTTCTCCATAGAACTTTTACTAGACGAGTCATACAGTTTCTCAACACTTGATCTTTGGTATGAAGAATTCTGATAGGCTTTTCATAATAAGATAGATCAGGTTCCTGTTCTAATTCTTCATAGGTGAGTACATACGTTGGTTCAGGCATGTATTTTGTCACTAGTGATATGTGGAACACATCATGAACTCTGGAGAGACTAGTCAGAATTGCCTTTTGGTAGAATGTGTTCATGTGTCACAATGGTACCTTAGGAATTTTTCAAAATCATATACTTCCTTTACCCAAAAACTCCTCATCCATCTTGGATTATATCAATGGAAGCATCGATGCATTATAAAAAAATAGGTATTTCTTATATATAATTTTGAGACATCGTCTTTAACATGTTTATTTAGAAAATTTTTACTGATTCATCTTCAAATATTTAAAAATAAGGCTTTGGTAAATCAGTTTTTGTATGTCCCAAAAGACATAAATATATAATTTGATACATATAGGCTGCTCGAAGGTCTCTCGCTTCTGCAGCATCTAGAAAATCATTTAGTGCATCGTAATTTTGAGATAAAGTGAAGAATTTGAAAAGACCCTGATGGTAATTCCAATGCTTAGCGTGGTAAGAAAGTTGAGAGCGCAATATTATCCCATAGTCGGTACTTGATCTTTTAAAGAATCGTGCAATTATAGAGGTATTGGATGTCTCATAAAGTTATTTGCATGTAACTTGGACATTTGAAAAAGTTTCAACATCATCTGCGCATGACTTCTGGATAATAATTATAAGTAGTTCTTCAGGAAGAGAGAAAAGAGTTGTTCGTGATCTTGCTCCTTCCATGTTTTAACTAACAAAAAGAAAATACAATTAGGTTTTTAGAATACTTATCTAATAAGAATTTAAAAAAAAAATTAGACATAATAGGATAATCTTGTAATTGAACAATATATCCTATCTTGGGGTACCCTATGTTAAAATCTAGGTTATCCACTATCTATTTCCCGAAATATATTCTTAGGTGCATTTTTTTATTTCCTTTATAATGGTTCATACTAATCTTGTGAATTTACCAAAGCATATCCCCCGGGAGTGTCGTAACCAAGAGTGCAGCAAGGCCCGTTGTCGTGCACCAGTTCCCGTTCGAGTCTAGCTCAAAGTGGTGTTTTCGGGTTTTACCCCTAGGTACATCTGTGCCAGATCCGTCTCTACCTGATCGTATCTAGACAGGGATGTATTGCTCGGAAAACTCACATAATATCTATAATACCAAAATTCTAGTATGTTATTCTATACTAATCCTCAAAGTTTATCTTTGGGCTATGTGATTTAATCAGAGTTTATCTAAATCTAGTTTCCAAGGTTTGTACTAAACTTCCTCTGATACCAACTGTAACGCCCCGACCCCAGTTACCCAGAGTCGGTTCATTATTACATAACATTGGCATGATCACAAGAAAGATCAAGTATCGAAAGACCGGTTAGTTTAGTAGCCTTGTAATAACAGGATACATTAATAAAGTTTACATTACATCATAAAAAAACATCTTTTCTTCATATCCCCTCAATACTATCCCTGCAGGTCATTCATAAATTACTTCTTCACAATCTTGGGAAAAATAAAACATTGAAATGGGTGAGCTCAGATGCTCAGTAAGGATAAAAATATAGCAGAATCTTTTATATAAAATCATAAACACTTAAGGAAATGTATAACTAAAAAAAAGCCTTTTAAACTTAAACTTCAACATAATATGCAAAAGATAAAATGAAATAATGTCATTTACTTATTCACATGGATATTCTACTAGTTGAATAATCACATGCAATATCAATAACCACTTTCATAATGATGGAATGCATAATTCCAGACTATCATAACCACATATCCAAGGCCTCGTGCCAAGACTACAAATAATATTTTTCTAAGGCCTTGTGATAAGACACTAGTTTGTCTCATGAGACCTACCGATGCATCGAGAAGCTATAGCGGACTCCACTCGTCACTTACTAAGTCCAATGAATTCCTCATATGAACATGTTTAAACATAACATAAACATTCGTATTAAAACTAGCATACGAAATGTCAATACTTTAACCACAAACCATGAATGGTATAAAAATAGAACATCCACAGTCAAACATAACTCATTCGATACAATATGGACGATTGTATTGTATTATATTAACCTCAATCAATAATAATGAATGATATTGACATAGATGAAAATAACCATTAAAACTATTTGAGAGAAATATCCCCCTTTTCTTGAAAACATTTAAAAGTCACACTATTTGTCAATAAGCCGTTTAAAAATAGATTTTTGAATCAAAGTGTCTCATACCACTTTGAATATTTTAAAAGGAGTTTTAATTTTAAAACTTTAATTTCCATATAAATAAATCCTTAAAACCGTTTTTTAAAACATGGACATTAATGAGAAATATAAGTCTTTAAAACATTTAAAAATGGTATTTTAGTTAGAGTTTCTAACCTAAAGAGAGACACTTGAATAAAAATAATTGAGGTAATAAAAACTTTGTAATATCATGAGAATAAAGGGATTCATGATATACTATGTCAAAGTACATTATATACACCACATAAAAGTGATTTGGTGTATAACAACAAATAAGTCTCAATGGAATGTAAATTGAGATGAAATCTCTCATAAAGGTTGTATCCTTATGTTAAGGATAAATCAATGACATAGTTATGTGTGACAAATATAAATACACTAAATATGATTGGATATTCAGTGTAAAACAATCAAAGGACATTCACACATAATCTTGTAAAAACAACACCAATGAATTGGATGTTTAACTCAACAAATGGAGAATGAGTTAAAATTACTCTTATAAAATTCATATAGATGACTTGAGAAATTATAAATGGAGCGATTATGTGTATCAAAATTATATCCACAGAAAACGGGAGTGGATATTTTGACATAAGAAAATGAATAGTGATTCCACACATAATCTCAGAGTAAAATAATCAATGAAGTTTGCGTAAAGCCTAATAAATGGAAATTGAAATTTCAAATTCCCTTATCGATTTGGTAACTTATGAAACATGCACCCATGAAAGAAGGATAATAAAATGATGATGTAAATATCCATAAATTAAAGTATATTACACAATGAATACAATCATGGGCAGTTCACATACACCACATGCAATAAATAAGTGGTGAACAATGGAAATCTCACGGAATTAAAAGTGAGATAAGAAACCCCTTACTTTGTAATTTTTCCTTGGTCGAGGGTAGGTTAAACTCTTATATAATGGTGAAATAATTGTTTTTTAATTATACAAGAATAATATGCATTAATATGATATCATATATTATCTTTTAACATTGATTTGTTAATAATATCTTAGAATTATCATCATTTCGGGTGTTAACGGGTCCATTTTCCTTTATATTATTTGTTATTTGAGCCATATTTGTTATTAATGGGATATATATCATTCATATACATAATGATATAAAATCGTTAAACATTATTTTTAATCATTAAATGATAATTAGTCTTGAATGGATACGATGGAGAATGAATCTCATCACGTTCGTGGAGACGGTAGTCCGTGCGTACGCACAAGCGACAATATCATTCTTTTGATATTAAAATAATATTTAATTTAATTTTATATCATATATACAGAATCATTATCATGTTATATTTATTATTTACATGAATTACACATCATTATTATACCCATCCAAATAATAATGTTTTGAATAACAATTACACCACGACGTGGAGACGGTAAGCCGTACGTACGCACGTATGATGACATGTCATTCAAAGGTTGGATAGAATACTGAAATATGGTTATACCATGTTTATAATAACATAAAAGTATATATAATATACTGGAGTTTTTATTTTAGAATGGTAATAATAAATAAATAAGAAGTGGAAGAAGAAAGGAACTTGAAAAAGGGTGGTGAAATCATTACCTCTTCTTCGGGTTCTTCCTTTTGATTTGATCAAAAGGGATCCCTAGGTTGGATTTATGACTAAAGGAAGGCCTCTATGATGAAGTGAGGGAAGTTTAGAGAGTATTTGGGTAGGGTTTGGCCGAACCAAAAGGCTTTGAAGGTGTTAATTAATGAGAAGGGAGAGTTCCCTTTTATAAGAGGGGTGAGGGGTACCTTTGGAAAAGCTAGAAATATTATTTTATAATAAATTCATATTCAGTTTATAATGGCTCCAAAGTGGATTATTTAAAGGTTAAGGTGGGGATGGGTCGGAAACCACTCAACCAATATAATTTAGACAGGTTTGGGTCAATATATTAACCTTATCTTTTAGTTTTAACTCTTAGTTAATTAGTTTGACACTTACCATGTCACTTTGTATTTTTATATTATATAGTTAATAAACTTACTATATACCTCCAATATTCCACCAAGTGGTACATTAATGATACAACTATCATGATATAAGTCTCTTGTCCGAACCTTATATTTTTAAGAATTTAATAATATAATATTTGTTCTAAAAAATCTTTTATGTCAATTTTGACACAATTCAATAATTGATTTTTGTGAAAATCATAACAGAATGATTACTTCAAAAATAGTTAATTAAGTCAATAATAACATTTCATATTAACCTATAAAATTAGTTTAATTCATAAAAAGTCTCAAATTATGTTTATTTGGGTAATTATAAGATCAATTATTTTAATTTTTCACTATTATGGTAATTATTGCATCATCATTGTGTCATAAATAAATTAAATTATTTATTGTCTAAATTTTTTAAATAAAATATCATTATGTAGGGAATCTCATTATCTTTATAATGAATATTTATATTTTAAAATTCAACATGTATAACTCTATGTAAAAATTGGTTTTCTAAAAGAGATATGCTTATGTCATTTTTGTATTTATTTTAACTTAATTAAAATAAAGTGTCCCTATCACCTACAAGTGGCTCCATGGGGTCCCAAAATCGACCCAAAGATGCCCATGGTCGGTCATGTATCCAAAAATAAGGTTAGGACACGTTTTAGGGTAATTTAGTATTATTATAATATTATTTTTAACCCTTATTTACCGGATTTACCCTCTAACCATGGTAAATAAAATATTTACCGAAGTAATTATTCAAAAGGTCTAAAAATAAAAGTTACCTATTTACACAATTTGGATATCCTGATTCCAAATATGGAATCCATTTTTTCAAATTCAAAACACAGAAGTGGCAGAAATTAATTTAAAATTAATTCCCCTTGTTAAAACAAAAAGCATGTTTTTAAGAGATAATAACTATCAAAAGATTAACACTTGTTTATGTCTAGTTTAATTGTGAAATTATGTCCAATGACCAAAATTGTATTAAATGGTAAAAATATATTCTAAATATACTTTTAAACCACTCAAATTAATAATTTATCAATATTAATTATTTCGATTAAAAAAGTTGTTTTTAATTAAAATTTAGTAATTTTCACTATTCATCAAAATATGAAAGTTATCCGAAAAGTACCGAAATTTCACCCTAGGATAATTTCGATATTCCAAAACCAAAAATGAAGTCTATTTTGAGAGATAAGATTTATAAAATTTCAAAAATTGGGTATTACTATTCATAACGGCTACTTTGATTGGTCGACGTGTGTTAGAACTCGAAGTTGCGTACAACACACGCTACTGTATTAATCAAAGAGAAGCGTACCGTGGAAGCTTGGGGAGTTAAATTCTCCCCTCCTTAAAAAAATTTCATCCTCGCAATTTTTAAAATTGGGCATTGGAATATAATGGAATGTCCCACATTGGAAAAAGATTCAATAAAACTATCACTTTAAAAGAAAGGAAGAGAAGTACAAAGGTCACCCGAGATAAACTATACTAGGATTCAATGTAGAAAAAACATGGATATGGATTATAAAATAAGTGTCAAGTTCTTATGGAGAGGGATAGAAAACATGATTAGGAGAATTTTAACAATTAGAAAACCACAAACTTGTGTTGGGACAAACGGTCATTAATCTCTTAGTAGGAAAAGTAAACAGACAACATTTTTTTTTGTTTTAATTTACATTACATAAGGATGAGGAATTAATTTCAGAGATTGAATAATAAAATAAAGAGATATACTTACTCTTTATGTAGAGTTTCATTCTTTAATAAATTTCCACCACTAACTCAGTTTTTTTAACGATGAGTATTCAAGAAGAATTGGTCACACTGGAAGAGCTAGAATATACTTCTATAGAATCACATGATCCACAGAGGATAAAATATATATTTACATTGTATTTAGAGATTAGTCAAAACAAAAATGGTTATTAAAAGATCTAATGATCCCCCAAAAGGATGTTCCTTTAGAGAAATAAACACTAATCTTAATTTCTAAAATCAATACCCCAACGTTAAATAAATACCATTCAATAAACAATTGTCCTTAAAATCCTTCAATATAATCCAAACTAATATTGAAACCAAAAACTTAGAAGAATTTGGTTATGTAGTCTTCCATGTTAAATTGTATCTCCAAATGATATCAACTACTCTTAAAGTATCATACATAAAAGTAATTAACCTAATCACATATTCTCTATTATAGGTTAATAATTTCCATAAATAACCTAAATCATTATAAATACACAATAAAAACGTAGATAAAAATCCACCATTACTCCACAAATGAAACCCCATAGTATTCTATTTTTCTTGGGCATATAGTGTTCCCATCAAAGCGAACATCTTCCAAAATAACATTTATCACTTAATCACCAAATCATTTTCCTATACCAAGGGTATTCATTTGATAAGACATAAGGACCCAAATAAAATTATTATAGATCAATAAAATCATTTAACTAAAAATAATTAGTCACACTATCCAAGGACTTCACGTAGTCTAGTGGTTGGTGATAAATCCCAATCGCACTTTGGTTTTGGGTTCGATTCCCACAGCTTTGTCCGATGCGATGGGTTGTCACACGGTCTACGTGTTGTCCTTTTTCAAAAAACATATTTTATAACATTACCAAAATGAGATAAATTCCTCAAAATAACCATAAAATAATTTAACCAAAAATGTTATATCATACCTTGCATTTTCATCCCAAATTATAATAACTTATAATTGTCTCAAGTCCAATGATCATATAAAACCAAATGATTATTTATAACTATATCTACAAGAGAAAAGATAATTATTCCTCAAAAATAATTCTCACATAATAAATTGTAGGGTTACACATATAAGATAAAATTCACCCAATGTAATCTCAACAAAAAAGAGCGCTGATACTTTTAAATATTTCTCTAACCAATTATTTCCACATAGCTTCTTCATCATATGTTCCTCGGGTTCCCACATTGCCTCTTCTATCTTATGATTTCTCCATAGAACTTTTACTAGACGAGTCATTCAGTTTCTAAACACTTGATCTTTGGTATGAAGAATTCTGATAGGATTTTCATAATAAGATAGATCAGGTTCCAGTTCTAATTCTTCATAGGTGAGTACATGCATTGGGTCAGGCATGTATTTTGTCACTAGTGATATGTGGAACACATCATGAACTCTGGAGATACTAGGCGGAATTTCCTTTTGGTAGAATGTGTTCATGTGTCACAATGGTACCTTAGGAATTTTTCAAAATCATATACTTCCTTTACCCAAAAACTTTTCATCCATCTTGGATTATATCGATGGAAGCATCGATGCATCATAAAAAAATAGGTATTTCTTATATATAATTTTGAGACATCGTCTTTAACATGTTTATTTAGAAAAATTCTTACTGATTCATCTTCAAATATTTAAAAATAAGGCTTTGGTAAATCAATTTTCGTATGTACCAAAAGACATAAATATATAATTTGATACATATAGGCTGCTCGAAGGTCTCTCACTTCTGCAACATCTAGAAAATCATTTAGTGCATCGTAATTTTGAGATAAAGTGAAGAATTTGAAAAGACCCTGATGGTACTTCCCAGGCTTAGCGTGGTAAGAAAGTTGAGAGTTAAATATTATCCCATAGTCGGTACTTGATCTTTTAAAGAATCGTGCAAAGATAGAGGTATTGGATGTCTCATAAAGTTATTTTCATGTAACTTGGACATTTGAAAAAGTTTCAACATCATCTGCGCATGACTTCTGGATAATAATTGTAAGTAGTTCTTCAGGAAGAGAGAAAAGAGTTGTTCGTGATCTTGCTCCCTCCATGTTTTAACTAAAAAAAAAATACAATTAGGTTTTTTGAATAATTATCTAATAAGAATTAAAAAAAAAAAAATAGACATAATAGGATAATCTTGTAATTGAACAATATATCCTTACTTGGGGTACCCTATGTTAAAATCTAGGTTATCCACTATCTATTTCCCGAAATATATTCTTAGGGGCATTTTTTTTATTTCCTTTATAATCGTTCATACTAATCTTCTGAATTTACCAAAGCATATCCCCCGGGAGTGTCGTAACCAAGAGTGCAGCAAGGCCCGTTGTCATGCACCAGTTCTCGTTCGAGTCTATCTAAAAGTGGTGTTTTCGGGTTTAACCCCTAGGTACATCTGTTTCATATCCGTCTCTACCTGCTCGTTTCCAGACAGGGATGTATTGTTTGGAAAACTCACATAATATCTATAATACCAAAATTATAGTATGTTCTTCAATACTAATCCTCAAAGTCTATCTTAGGGCTATGTGATTTAATCAGAGTTTATCTAAATCTAGTTTCCAAGGTTTGTACTAAACTTCCTCTAATACCAACTGTAACGCCCGACCCAAGTTACCCAGAGTCGGTTCATTATTACATAACATTGTCATGATCATAAGAAAGATCAAGTCTCAAAAGACCAATTAGTTTAGTAGCCTTGGAATAACTAGATACATTAATAAAGTTTACATTACATCATAAAAAAACATCTTTTCTTTATATCCCCTCAATACTATCCCTGCAGGTCATTCATAAATTACTTCTTCACAATCCTGGGAAAAATAAAACATTGAAATGGGTTAGCTCAGATGCTCAGTAAGGATAAAAATATAGCAGAATCTTTTATAGATAAGCATAAACACTTAAGGCAATGTATAACTAAAACAAAATCCTTTTAAACTT
Organism: Viscum album; assembly: GCA_963277665.1. Lineage (NCBI taxonomy): Eukaryota > Viridiplantae > Streptophyta > Magnoliopsida > Santalales > Viscaceae > Viscum > Viscum album. The sequence continues at coordinate 1,655,483,549 of OY728125.1, forward strand.
GAACTTCAACATAATATGGAAAACATAAAATGAAATAATGTCATTTACTTATTCACATGGATATTCTTCTATTTGAATAATCACATGCAATATCAATAACCACTTTCTTAATGATGGAATGTATAATGCCAGACTATCATAACCACATAGCCAAGGCCTCGTGCCAAGACTACAAATAAGATTTTGCCAAGGCCTTATGCCAAGACACTAGTTTGTCTCATGAGACCTACCGATTCATTGAGGAGCTATAGCGAGCTCCACCCGTCACTTACTAAGTCCAATGCATTCCTCATATGAACATGTTTAAACATAACATAAACATTCGTATTAAAACTAGTATATGAAATGTCAATACTTTAACTACAAACCATGAATGGTATAAAAATACCACATCCACAGTCAAACATAACTCATTCGATACAATATGGAAGATTGTATTGTATCATATTAACCTCAATTGATAATAATTAATGATATTGACATAGTTGAAAATAACCATCAAAACTATTTGAGAGAAATATCCCCCTTTTCTTGAAAACATTTAAATGTCACACTATTTTTCAATAAGCTGTTTAAAAATAGATTTTTGAATCAAAGTGTCCCATACCACTTTGAAACTTTTAAAAGGAGTTTTAATTTTAAAACTTTAATGTCTATATAAATAAATCCTTAAAACTGTTTTTTAAAACATGGACATTAATGAGCAAGATAAGTCTTTAAAACATTTAAAAATGGTATTTTAGTTAGAGTTTCTAAACAAAAGAGAGACACTTGAATACAAATAATTGAGGTAATAAAAACATTGTAATATCATGAGAATAAAGGGATTCATGATATACTATGTAAAAGTACATTATATACACCACATAAAAGTGATTTGGTGTATAACAACAAAGAAGTCTCAATGGAATGTAAATTGAGATGAAATCTCTCATAAAGGCCATATCCTTAGGTTAAGGATAAATCAACGACATAGTTATGTTTGACAAATATAAATACACTAAATGTGATTGGATATTCAGTGTAAAACAATCAAAGGACATTCACACATAATCTTGTAAAAACAACACCAATGAATTGGATGTTTAACTCAACAAATGGAGAATGAGTGAAAATTAATCTTATCAAATTCATATCGATGACTTGAGAAATTTACAATAGAGTGATTATGTGTATCAAAAGTATATCCACATAAAATGGGAGTGGAAATTATGACATAAGAAAATGAATAGTGATTCCACACATAATCTCGGAGTAAAATAATCAATGATGTTTGCGTAAAGCTGAATAAATGGAAATTAAAATTTCAAATTCCCTTATCGATTTGGTAACTTATGAAACATGCACCCATGAAAGAAGTATAATAAAATGATGATGTAAATATCCATAAATTAAATTATATTACACAATGAATACAATCATGGGCAGTACACATACACCACATGCAATAAATAAGTGGTGAACAATGGAAATCTCACGGAATTAAAAGTGAGATAAGAAACCCCTTACTTTGTAATTTTTCCTTAGTCGAGGGTAGGTTAACCTCCTATATAATGGTGAAATAATTGTTATTTAATTATACAGTAATAATATGAATTAATATGATATCATATATGATCTTTTAACATTGATTTGTTAATAATATCTTAGAATTATCATCGTTTCGGGTGTTAACGGGTCCATTTTCCTTTATATTCTTTCTTATTTGAGCCATATTTTTTATCAATGGGATGTATATCATTCATATCCAGAATGATATAAAATCTTTAAACATTATTTTTAATCATTAAATGAGAATTAGTCTTGAATGGATACGATGGAGAATGAATCTCATCGCGTTTGTGGAGACGGTAGTCCGTACGTACGCACGAGTGACAATATCATTCTTTTGATATTAAAATAATATTTAATTTGATTTTATATCATATATACAGAATAATCATCATGTTATATTTATTATTTACATGAATTACACATCATTATTATACCCATCCAAATAATAATGTTTTGAATAACAATTACACCACGACGTGGAGACGGTAAGCCGTACGTACGCACGTATGGTGACATGTCATTCAAAGTTTGGATAGAATACTGAAATATGTTTGTACCGTGTTTATAATAACATCAAAGTATATATAATATACTGGAGTTTTTATTTTAGAATGTTAATAATAAATAAATAAGAAGTGGAAGAAGAAAGGAACTTGAAAAAGGGTGGTGAAATCATTACCTCTTCTTCGGGTTATTCCTTTTGATTTGATCAAAAGGGATCCTTAGGTTGGCTTTATGACTAAAAGAAGGCCTCTAGGATGAAGTGAGGGAAGTTTATAGAGTATTTGGGTAGGGGTTGGCCGAACCAAAAGGCTTTGAAGGTGTTAATTAATGATAAGGGGGAGTGCCCTTTTATAAGAGGGGTGAGGGTCACCTTTGGAAAAGCTAGAAATATTATTTTATAATAAATTCATATTCGGTTTCTAATGGCTCCAAAGTGTATTATTTAAAGGTTAAGGTGGGGATGGGTCGAAAACCACTCAACCAATAGCATTTAGACAGGTTTGGATCAATATATTAACCTTATCTTTTATTTTTAACTCTTAGTTAATTAGTTTGACACTTACCATGTCACTTTGTATTTTTATATTATATAGTTAATAAACTTACTATATACCTCCAAGAGTCCTCCAAGTGGTCCATTAATGATACAATTATCATGATATAAGTCTCTTGGCCGAACCTTATATTTTTATGAATTTAATAATATAATATTTGTTTTAAAAACTCTTTTATGTCAATTTTGACACTATTCAATAATTGATTTTTGTGAAAATCATAACAGAATGATTACTTCAAAAATAGTTAATTAAGTCAACCCTAACATGTCATAGTAACCTATAAAATTAGTTTAATTCATAAAAAGTCTTAAATTATATTTATTTGGGTAATTATAATATCAATTATTTTAATTTTTCACTATTATGGTAATTACTGCATCATCATTATGTCATAAATAAATTAAATTATTTACTGTCTAAATTTTTTAAATAAAATATAATTATGTTGGAAATATTTTTATATTTCTAATTAATATTTATAGTCTAAAATTAAACATATATAACTCTATGTAAAAATTGTTTTTCTAAAAGATATATGCTTTTGTCATTTTTGTATTTATTTTAACTTAATTAAAATAAAGTGTCCCTATCACCTACAAGTGGCTCCATGAGGTCCCAAAATCGACCCAAAGATGCTCATGGTCGGTCATGTATCCAAAAATAAGTTTAGGACACGTTTTAGGGTAATTTAGTATTATTATAATATTATTTTTAACCCTTATTTACCGGATTTAGCCTTTAACCATGGTAAATAAAAAATTTACCGAAATAATTATTCAAAAGGTCTAAAAATAAAAGTTACCTATTTACACAATTTGGAAATCCTGATTCCAAATATGGAATCAATTTTTCCAAATTCAAAACACAGAAGTGGCAGAAATTAATTTAAAATTAATTCCCGTTGTTAAAACAAAAAACGTGTTTTTAAGAGATAATAACTATCAAAAGATTGACACTTGTTTATGTCTAGTTTAATTGTGAAATTATGTCCAATGACCAAAATTGTATTAAATGGTAAGAATATATTATAAATATACTTTAAAACCACTCAAATTAATAATTTATCAATATTAATTATTTTGATTAAAAAAGTTGTTTTTAATTAAAATTTATTAATTTTCACTATTCATCAAAATATGAAAGTTATCTGAAAAGTACCAAAATTTCACCCTAGGATAATTTAGATATTCAAAAACCAAAAATGAAGTCTATTTTTATAGATAAGATTTATAAAATTTCAAAAAGTGGGTATTACTATTCATGACGGCTACTTTTATTGGTCGACGTGTGTTAGAACTCGAAGTTGCGTACAAAACATGCTACTGTATTAATCAAAGAGAAGCATACCGTGGAAGCTTGGGGTGTTACATTATTGAACCTTAAGACACCCTTCCATGGAGATACTTTTAGAAATACATGATCTCCTACTTGAAATTCTAAATACTTTCTCCAGTTTTCAGCTTAACTTTTTTGTCTACATTGGGATGATTTAGTATAGGCTTTAATTTTCACTACCTTTATAGTTTTCTCTTCTATAAGTTTGGTCCCTATAAGTTTCCTCTAACTAACTTCATCCCAACAAGTTGGAGTTTGAAACATATTACCATATAATGCTTAATATAAGGCCATTTTAAGGCGAGATTTAAAAATATTATTGTAGGAAAATTCCACCAAATCCAATTATTGATCCCATATACCTTGAATGTCAAGAGATCATGATCTCAACATGTATTTCAGTGTTTTAATAGTCTTTTTATTATTTTCATTAGTTTGGGGGAGATAATAAGTACTCATATGAAGCTTAGTATCCAAAGCCTTTTGAATAATTTCCTATAATTTTGATGTAAATTGGGGATCTCAATCAGACACAATCGATATAGGCACACCATTAAGTGTTAAAACTTCATTAATATAAAATATTTCCAGATGATCAAGTGGTAAATCCTCTATTATAGAAATGAAATGTTTCGATTTTTTAAGAAGATCAAAACATACACATATTGAATCATTCCTTTTAGGTGTCCTCAATAGTCCTGTGAAAAAGTTCATGTAATGTAATACCACTTCCACATAGGAATATGTAGAGGTTTCATGACCCATATATGATATTGCCACTTGGCCTTCACTTGTTGGAAAACTAGACATCATAACAGATAGTCAGAAATTTCTCACTTCATGTTTTCCCACAAAAAATATTCCTTTAGTTCTCTATACATCTTGGGGATACTAGGGTGTGTAGAAAAATTTGAGCTATAAGAATCATATAATAGTTCCCTTTTTATCTCATTTACTGATAGAATGAATAACCTCTTCCCAAATTTTAGAAATCCATCCTCATATATGAAGTCTTCCAATATTCCATCCTTAACAGCATTAATTTTCTTTTGTATATTATCATCATCATCAAATTGAGATCTTTTTGTCTTCCATAGTATAGATGGTTTAGAAATAATTTGAAAGAGTAAATGTGTTTCCCCTTCCTTAATAGTTCTCATAACCATATTTTGAAGATCCATGAATATAGGATCTATCTCAACCCTCATTTGCATCTGAATTCCATGATCTTACCTACTTAATACATCTTCCACCTTATTTTCCTTTCCAGAGTGGTAGTGTATTGAAACATCATAGTATTTGATTAACTCTATCCATCTACTTTTCCTCACATTTAGTTATTTCTATAAAAAATGTATTTCAAACTCTTGTGATCCATATATATCAAAAATCATTCACCATATAGATAGTTTCCCCATATTTTTAGAGTGAAGATTGTGGATGCTAACTCAAGATTATAAGTTGGATAAATTTTATCATGAGTCTCCAAATACCTTGATGCATAAGAAATAACTTTATCATTTTGCATAAAGATGCAACCCATTCCATTCATTGATGCATCACTGTATATCAGAAATACATCATTTCTTGAGGGAAGAGTCACAATTAGATCATTGAAAAATATTTTTTTTTTCAATTCTTCAAATCATTGTATACATTCTTTTGTTGACACAAATATAACCCCTTTACATGTGAACTTGGTTTGAAGGTTATCCAGTCAGGAGAAATTCTGAAAAAATGATGATAGTAACCTACTAAGCCAAAAAAACTATGTACCTCCGTTATGTTTGTTGGCATGACCTATTATTGGATTGCCTTTTTCTTCATAATATCATCTATGATTCCATATTTAGAGATAATATAGCCAAGAAAATAAACTAATTAAAGACAAAATTGAAACATAAAAAAATTCTCATATAATTCATTTCTTCTATGAGTTTTCAGAATGACTTGTAATTGATTCTTGTGGTCTTCCTATCTGTTGAAGTATACAAGGATATCATCAATAAATACCACCACATAGTCATCATGATATTCCTTGAAAACCTTATTCATTATATACATGAAAACTGAGGGTGCATTAGTTAGTCCAAAAGGCATTACTGTAAACTCGTAGTTCCCATATCTGGTTCAAAATGTTGTCTTAGGAATATCGTAATTTTTCACACATAGCTAATGATATCTAGATCAAAGGTCAATCTTTGAAAAATATTGGTCTCCATTAAGTTGATCAAATAAATTTTCAATACTTGGTAGAGGATACTTTTTCTACATTGTAATACCAATGATTTCCCAATAATCAATGCATAGCCTCATGGATCTATCTTTCTTCATGAAAAAGTGGACTGGGGATCCCCATAGAGAAAAACTAGGTTGAATAAATCCTTTATCACTCAATTTATATAGGGATTCATCGATATAGGTCTTTTACCAGGAATTAAGTCAATAGAGAACCCAACTTCCCGCTATGGTGGATGTAAAGGTAAATCCTTTGAAAACATATCAACTTATTCTTGCGCAATAGGAATGTATTTAATTTGAATATTTCCTTCCTCACCCATAGATATTGTGTTCTCTTCCTCCCCATGAATTATATTCAATAGAGCTATTGGGGGTGGATCTAGATAAGAATCATCTAGTGATGTTTCTTCTCTAAAGATTACTGATTAAACACCATTATCAAAAAGCATAACTTGCCTCTTCATACACTAGATCTTATATTTCTTCTCCCTACATGGTATTCTAGATCAAGGGCCACCATTGATCAACATCACCCTTAAGAAAATATACTACCATCACTACCTTATCATTTTCATTGCATCTTACTACTAAGAATATCTTTTCACGAGACTTGATCCACTACTCAGCTACCAGCTGGATTAGTAGTCCCACTAAAATATAGGGGCTTTTCCACATGAAACAATCCAATACAGGTGTATCATGGTTGTTTGACACAACCTATGTAAGTTGTCCCAATATGGTCATGATCTGATCTGTTCCAACACTGACTGTGTTGACTTACTCAATGGGCCAATACATAAATTGTCTATGAATATTGATTGCCATTAATTCATTAGGATTCATCACTAAACAATGTAATACACTATACTAGGTCATAATTAATAATTTCTAACTAGAAAACACTTAACATAATATGAAAATTTATGCACAAGAAATCTCATAATCATAAACATTATTTCTATTTATTTTAAATCCTAAATAATTATTTGTAAAGAAAATGTGAATTATTATATGAATATCCCCTAGGAGTGTCAAACAAGGTGCGTAGTAAGGCCCATTTTCATGTAACAGGATACCCCAGGTTAAGCCTGAAACTCTTTGTTGGATTTTTTACTCCTAGGTACATTTGTTCCAGAACCATGCACACTTACAGTATGCAGACATGGTTTCATTTTCTAGGAAGATATGCATAGTATCTAGCTTATCAAGATTCCAAGATGTCACAATATACTAATCATAAAATTATATCTCAGGGTTATGTCCTCTAGACTAGGTTTCCTAAATCTAGTTTCCAAGGATACTGCAAAACTTTCTCTGATACCAACTATAATGCTCTGACCTCTGAAACTCGGATCCAGTTCATCACATTACTGTATTCGAATGATTAAAAGAAATAAATCCTGAAGTTCCAATTAATTATATATTTTTTGAAGACCATATTATATACATGATACCCAAATTACATTCAGATAGATAGAAAATACAACATGATACAAAATAAACTCAAATAAACTTCATCCTTGAAAACTTATTCAGGGTTCTCTTCTTCATAACCTGAGGAATGGAAACACAATAAGGGTGAGATAAATTTCTCAGTAAGGGTTAAATATAGTGGAATAATGAATCAATAATAATTGAATCATAATATGTTATATATTACTAATATGGGATGGTGAATAAATGAAAACACTTTCCATCAATAAGATAAGAATAAAAATTCATGCATAAATTTTTTCATCGTGAAAACCTCATGGATTATAATAATAGAGAAATTAAAAAAGGGAAATCTTATTATTTGGACATCATCTAGATGTAACATGAAACACTATACCATCGAGACAGTTTATGTCTGTGGGTCGAAACCCATATGATTTTTGGAAACAAACTCGAAGGGTTTGTCACGAACTGATTTGTCTCATGAGACATGTCGATGCATTGAATGAAATAGTGGGACCCACCCATAAATACCATTAAAAATAATTATTCATTTATAGATTTAATACAAGATTAATATTTCTTTTCCATATCCTTATTTAATATAGGATACAGATTCATCAACATTTTCCAAGTTAAAATAGCATTCAGAATAAACACTGTATGTGAAACGGTATACGACTTAATGAAATAATCATATCCATGATACAAGAAAATGGATATTTACCAGAATTATAATTTTAAATGAAAAATTATCTCAAACAGGTATTAGATACAACACAAAAAAAGATAAGGTGCACAATACCAACTAATTTTCAATGAAATGGAAATTGAGACAAAGTCCCTTACAACGTTGCAATCAATCAAGTCGCATGAAAAAAAATTAATAATCACCAAATGAATCATATAATACAATTAATATAAATATAATCATGATATTATAAATCAAATGGTAGTACAAATACACTACATGAAATAAATATGGGGTGAACAATGGAAATCTTAGGGAATTAAAAGTGAGATGAGAAAACCCTTACTTTATGCCAGAATGTGTTCATCAGCTGATCTTCAAGACCTGAATAATAAAATTTATATTCATTAATTAATAATTACAGAACCTTATATACATTTAATTGATGTATTATAGCATTATTAGCTTCATTCATGGCCTTTTTATGGGTTTAATAGGTTCAATTTTGTTATTTTTGAAGCATTTTCTTCCTTTGTTTTCATGATCAGTTTACATGTATTCATGAATAGAAGTTCATTTGAAATGTGGTTAAACATACATAATTTTTAATATATATTATTATTAAAATTATATACATATAAATGTTCTTATAATGATTCTGTTTAAATACCATGATTATGATTTATTATATAAAATTTAATGATAAATGCTTGGATTAGCTTGGCGTTTTTGTGCACAATGAACTTGTTTTTTATTATTATCTTACATTATAAGTTTTTGAGGATTACAGGACATTTAATAAGATAAAATAAATATATTCTGACTTATTTAAACCATTACAAAGGCTTCATGACCAGTCTTGAAGATAGAAATAGAAATTGAAAACTCGTCGTTCTTGAATGTGATAAATTAACTCATCTCGGACGATGTTTTCATTCTTAGTACAAGAGGAGGGGGGAAAGAGAGATGATGATGAAATATTCCACTAGAATAATAAATATAAATTTTATTTAAGGTAATGTAATCATTATATAATTTGTATGAGGGGAGGTGAGGAGAGAGAAACAAAACAATGGAACTTGTAAAAGAAGTTGTAAAAAGGAAGAGAGGTTCACCTCTTGAGTACTCTTCCTTGAGAAACTCCTTAAGGACATTGTTTTTTAATTTTTGGTGAGACCATTAGGTATATTATTTGGGGGGAGGTATTTGGTAAGTGTATTTGTTAGAACATAGTCAAGGCTCAATGCTTGAGTGGTGTGAGAGTTAGAGGGGTGAGGGGTGGTTTATATTGTGGAGGGTAGGAGGGTTTTCTTATTATTTTATTCATTAGTTTATTATTCTTCTACGAGACAAGAAATAGTGATGATTCCATGAAAAAAATTAATAATTTTATGTGAGTTCTAACCATGTGTTCTTACCTTAGCAGGCCATCATCCAGGACTCAATAAATTATGTATTTACTATTTATCATAATTTATCGTATTTTACTATTCACAAAAAATTCATGTATTTCAGAAAAACCCAAAAATTCACCCTAACCATTTGTTATGTGTAGAATCTGAAAATGAACTCCATTTTCTCAAAAATAATATTCAAAATATGAGAAATTTAATTTTTAGTTAAAATCGTCAATTAATTTAAGAATACCAACACTTAAAATATTCATCTTTATTTTTAAAGTCCTGAAATTTTATTTACACTTTCATGGGTAAGGTAACCATTCATAAGGGTCATATTACTATTCATAAGGGTAGGTTACTATTCATAAGGGAATGTTACTATTCATAAGGGTAAGTTACTATTCATCAAAATTAACTTGATTTTATGAGACTCTAAATATCACCCTGATCATAACCGTGTATGTCAATTTTTCGAAATTCAAAACATAAAAGGGGAAAATTTAAGTTAACGAATAGGTTTTGAATATATCCTATAAATAACCTAGTGTTTTTTCATAGAGACTCAGTGCTTCATGTAATATAGTCTATCTAATTAATTGAAATTATTTAAGAGAAACATACCATAAAATGTTTGGGGTGTTATATACATATGATAATAATAATGATAATGATAATTATAATAATAACAACAATAAAAATTATAAAAAAACCACAATAAATAACAATAATAACAAAAAAACAATAAATAAACATTGTATATATATATATATTTAAATTAGATGGAAGTACATGTGGTTTGTCCATATGGTCTTCCAAACCATGTTCCAACCATATGGATCCTCTATCCAAGAGGGAGGGGAGGCCACATGGTTTTTGTGGCTCGGTGAAGGGCCATAAAATTGACCATGTGGCCAAGATAATTACATTGTCTAGGGTAGAATTTTTTCCTCAGTCTAGAACATGGTTTCCCCTAACCATGTTCCAAACATGAACCACTGTTAGAGCTTCCAAACTCCATAGTTTCAAGTGAAAAACACCGAGGAAAATCATAAAATAAAAACAATACCAAAAATAAAAATAAAAATAGAGAAGTTTTAGGTTATGTTGTGTCCATTTATATTTTCATAATATTAATAATTATAGAATTTTATAATTTATAAATTAAATAACCATCGGAAAAATATATTTTAAAGAAGTTATGAAAAAAAATCACAATGCTTATGGAGGCGGTGGTCAACACGTAACACAAGGGGAATTATCATTTTTTGGATGGCTAGGAGGAGTGCATAAAATAGAAATTATATTTATATATTAAATTTTTTTCATATAACTAATAGTTATGTTATCATAATTTCATATACTGAATAGGTTTGATCTGGTAAAATAAGAAAATAATTATCAGTGCCCGTTTGAGAACATTACCACTCGGCTTGGATGTTCTCTATCGGGAAACACCATAAAGATCTTTAACATTACCTTCTGGAATATACAAGGATTCTAGGACTTTGGGAGAGAGCTGATTAAGGGGTATGGTAGAGTTCCTATAATGATAATTTTTTGTAAATTTTGGATAAATTTAATGTAAGTAATCTCTTGTTATAATTGAATAAAATTAAAATTTTCTAAATATCCATTACTTTTTCAATGATGGAATGGAAATATTAAAGGGAAAATGGCTCCAATAGTGGGTAATATGTAGTTTCGAGGTGATATAATGTCATTAAATCCATTTACATTCATTTTCAAACATATTTTTCAACATTTTTCATTCCCTTTACAACTATTTTTTTTTACATTTTAACATTTTAATTTTTTACCTTAGTAACAAGTTTTTACCCAAGAAATTTTTTACATTTTTAAAAAATATATTTGTAACCTTATTAACAAATATTTATGTTATAAACCAAAATTAATTCTCTATATAATTTAATTTATTTCATAAATTAACTAAAAATAACTTTTTAATTGAAACGTTTTGTAAATAAAAGAATTGAATTGTTGAATTGTTTCTTTTAAAATTTACAAGTTCTTAATATTATTCAGTATTCATTACTAATTGAATTATTGTTATTATATTTATATGTCGGTTTAAAAATTATATAAGAGACATTTTTTATAATGTAGTAATTAATTTTATTTGATAAAATGACATAATTTTAATAAAATCATTCTTTGAAAATATTCATTTCACCATTAACATGGTAATTAACATTACTTGCAGTAATATTATTTATGTACCTAAAAGTGAAATTTTAATTTTTATATAATTTGGGATAACTAATTCCAAATTTTAAATCTTTAACAAATAAAATTTATAATGTTGTGAAAAAATTAATTTTCAAAGTATAAAACTTAAGGCATTAAAACCATTTTTTTGGGAAGGTAATATCTTTAAACAAAATGAACTTTGTTTTACTAAAAAGTTTTACATTATATTGATAAATTGGTTACTTATTATTGATACCCTCAAATTTTACAACAATAATATTATAGGAATATTTAAATATTTTATTTTATTATTGTATCATTGTTTTCATTTTACCATGGTGTTGTGTATAATATTTGATACTCAACACGATTTAGGGAGAAGTTTTAATAAAATCATTGTATGTTACATTCAACCCCTTAAAAATAATTTCTTTATAAAAATTTTATTACATGAATGAAAATAAGTTAGGGTAATTTTGTCTCATTACGTCATTGGTTTCCCACATATCTTATTCAAATATATGATTCCATCATAGAACATTAACAATATGAGTGGTCCTGTTCCCTCATACTTTATCTATTCAAAGAAAAATTTCTATTAGTAATTCCTCATATAAGAGACGATGTTCCAGTTCTATTGATTATATGTTTACTACATGTGAAGGTTCTAACATTTTCTTCCACACATGAAATACTTGAAACATATCATGTACTAGATTTATGTCTGTAGGGAGTTCTAAGCGATAATCTCCAACCCTAACATGATCAGGATTACCGAAGGGGCTGATAAACTTATTTATTGTCATCACATTATTCTCAATTCTGATAACACACTTCCAAGTATATAACCAAAGGTTCACCATGTCACTATCTTCAAACTATAGATCTCATTGATGATTACCCCCATCAATCTTCTATCGACATTGGGATTTTTCAATATACTGCTGAATGATTCAAACCTCATCCATCATTTATTGGACAATTTAAGGACCCATTAGCTTCCACTATCCATATTTATCCTTATGTTTTGGAGATCAATATCTCATCCCATATAGATCATCATATCGTTTTATATGAATTATAGAATGGAAACTGTTGTTATATGAGAAATTTAAAACTAGAAGGTTTTGATCCAAACATCTATTGAATTCCATTTAACAATATATTAGTATATCCTAAAGAGTTTGAATGGTTTATGAGAATTAAAATCTATGTAATGGTGACAAGCAGCGATGCATCTCATCTCTATCTCCAAATCATGAATATGAATAATCAAGATCCATAAGGTAAACACTATATCCCGATTAGATACAATAGTTAGTGGAACTCAATGCAACCATAACACCTACCTAATTTTATATTTGAGAGTTTATGAAGTTATTAGTCTTATTCGATGGAAATAAAATTCTTTGAATTTTGAAGGAGATCATCTATAACAAAAGTGGTTATACGTACTTTAGATGTCCTAAGAAGTTAATATGATGAATTCCATGGTGATTTTTTCCCATTTCCACACTGGTATGCATAATAGTTTTATAATACCTTTACACTATTTTTGTTAATCCAAACATTATATAATATTATGTATCAAGATATGTATTCTGTGATCTCTATATTATTTCAATATCACTAGAATTTTTTCTTTCCCCAGGTGGTAATTTATTGAGAGTTAACAAATTTTTTTCATTTCCAACAATCCAATTTTAATAGAGGAATTTTTTACCCCATGAAGAAGCACTAGGGAGTATAAAACCATTATCTAGATTCTCTTGTTTCTAATCCTTAATTATTATAACTCAATTAGGGCCATCTTATAAGGTCTTTTAAAGATATTCATGTATATAGTTTTGAGTCTATAAAATTTCAACTTATCTCTCTAGGGGAAGACCACATAGTTCATCCAAAAATAAATAAGTATATTCCCAAATAAATTTGTATTTCACCAATGATTACTTTGACCTCAATCATTTGAGTTAGATTATTCTCATTGCTGGGTATCATGACCCATATTACTTTATTTTTCTCTAAGGGGGTTCATGATTATCCTTACATTGATATTTTATAACATGATGATTTGGGAGATGAAATGATATTTATTCTTCCTAAAAATTGGTATGTGTTTTATGTAGGGATTGAAAATAAATTCCATTTATTATTTAAAATTCATCCAAGGTAAGTAGAACTAGATCCATATGAATTTTCTTATCACAAACATCAATTATATAGAATTATATATCTTAGATCTATTCATTGTTCCACAATGTGTTTTCAAGGATAGTTCAATATGCAATGATTGTGGTGGTGAATACATATTTATAGAAAAATAGCATGATATGATGGAATTTTAATAACCAGAATCAAATAAGAAATTCATGTATCTAGAGTGGAGAAGGTATCATACATCACTTCATTATCATGATCGACCACAATTGTTGTAAGGACTCGACCTTAAACATTAAACAATCATTAGTTTAGTCAATACTTTTACTTTCTTCCATATTTAGGACATTTTCAGGTTTATATTTGTTTATTATTAAGTCATTAATCAAACATATCAAAACCATAACAATACAAAGAGGCTAATTTTAAATAGTATTAATTTTTTTCTGTAATCTCAAAAATTTAAAAGAAAGCGTTATCACTTTTATGAAAAATTTAATGAAATTCAACATGAAATATAAAATTCCTTACTCATCCTTATGTATTTTGAATGAAATTAAAAAATAGGGGATGAATATAAAAATCTCAGTAAGGGATAGAAAAATAATGAAACTATCAGTCCATTAATAAACATTAAAACCCATGAAAAATTTAAAAAAAAGTAATACTTATCACCTTTAATAAGTAGTAAATACATTAATTTGAAAAAAAGATCATTTAATACTTTTTTATTCAAAATATTAGCATAAAACCATATTAAGTATATAAAATACATAAAATTACCTTGTGAAAAAACTATACTTTTCACTCTTATAAATGCAATAACCATGCAATCAAATTCCATACATGTCACTCTTATAAATGGAATAGTCATACAACCCACATCCATACCCAATGCATTGGAGGTTATATAACAAGAACCTATCATTTTTTTATCATAGAATAACCTATCTTTAGTTTATCACATAACCACCCATCAAATGTCCAAGTACAATTACATAATAACAACACATTAAAACTTTCCATTTTCTAGATATCAATCATAAAATTTTAATATTAAATCACAAGAAAAAAATTTCATGTTATATAAATAATCAACCCATTATAAAAACCCTTTTTAATACCAAAATACCCACAAAAAGTAAAACATGGTTTCTTTTCCTTTTTAAAACATAAAGTCATGTAGAGGAACCCAAATAGTAAATACTTGTCATGACAGCATAGAAGTTGTTGTCACCATATAAAAAAAGAACATTCCTTTTTTAGTTTGTAAAAATGTTAAATTATCCATATATAAAACATAAAAATATTTCTTTTTGAAAACCTTTTAAGGAAATTAAATATTAAAGGGGCAATCTATACACATCACAAAAAAATGTGGTATATAAAATCAAAATATGCCTCAATGAAAGGAGATTGAGATGAAGTCCCTTACCTCAAGTATGATTCATTACATAGATTATTTATATTCCTAAAATATAAACTTAGGATAATTTTTTATAATCTTGAGATCCTTTTTTCTTTTTTATTATTCCTTTTTAAAGCACTTATTAACATTTTATTACAATTACTATATTATTTAAGTTCACGTTGGAAACTTTGATGATATTTGTTACATGAGTACAAAGAGATAATAAATTTTATAAAGAATAATATTAGTGAAATGATATCCAATTTTATGCATAAATTATAATTTAAAATAAATTAATTAAATATTGATATGAAAATATAAATACATTACAATCATAGAGATTGTGAGTAGTACTTAGGCATGAGTAACATTTTAATTTTTCAATGATCATAATGTAAAGAGGGTAAGTATTATTTTACATTTATATAATTATAATAATATAATTAATATAATATGAAAAACTAGAATACAATAATTTATAAAATTCATGTGATGTGGTGATGAAAAACAAATCACATTGCTTTGTGGATGTGATAGTTCACATGTATGCACAAAAAAAATTATCATTAATATGTGCTGGGAAAGGTAAGAATGTAAATGATATATTATTATTTAATAATAATTAATATGTCATTAATATCATATATAAACATTAATTCCATATTTACAATTAGTCCTGAGAGATAGTAATGGAAAACAAATTTTATCAGTTTGTTAGGTGGTATTCCACCGTACGCACGAAAAATTAATTAATTTCCCATTATATGTAACTGGAGATTGATTTAGGTGATGATATTAAAAAAACAAAATATTAATATATTTAGGATACTGTATATATTGTTTCATCAATGTGTAATATGATTTTAAGGAAAGGGAAAAAGAAATAAAATAAAAACACTTTATTAAAAACGATACCTCTTCTTCAGATGATCACAATTAATTAACACCTTAAAACCATTAAGGACAATGTTATACCTAAAATAAGAGATATATAATATTGGGAGAGATTATAGGAAGGTATTATGGAATATATTTTCCAATCCAAATAGGTTTTTAGGTGAGAAGAATAGAGAAGAATGAGTTCTCTTTTATATGAGAGGGGAGAGGCACTTTTAAAAAGCTTTAAAATATGAAATTAATACTATAACACCCCAGGTAAATAAAGAATATGACATTTTCATATTTATCCATATTTGTGAATAAAATATTGATATGACTTTAAAGGGGACTCTATGCTCGATGGCGTACCCAACACGCAACAACGGGTTTCTTGGGAATCTTACGTTGCACTCTAAAGATAAAATAATATTATTTTAAATGGTAGTTAACATGTAGCCGTTGTAATGGCGGGAATGGATAGAAATAACTAAAATATTATTATATATGTTTTTAAATGTTTTTACATTTATACAATAAAAGATAAAGGCTTAAAATACGGAAAGAATTCAATTTTAGGCGTATATGCCCTAGTTTTCCCTAAAGGTTCACTTGTCGCCTTTTGATGGAGAACCGTCATTAAATATAGTTTTGATCACTCTTATACATTATTTTGGACCAAATAAAACTCTTATTAAGAATCGGGACATCAAATTTCACTTTGTGTAATTTTTTGGTATTTTTCCGATAAAGTTCATTTTTTTAATGAATAGTGTAAAATGTTGTGTTTTAATTCAAAACCTCTTTTTAATCTAATTTATTTATATGATTAGATAATATTTTTAATTGGTTTTAAAGTGAAATTAGAAAATATTTTTACCATTAAATCCAATAGTGGTCGTTGGAATTAATTTCACTTCGAAATCGGACTTAAACTAGTGTCAATCTTTTGATACTTATTGTTTCATAAAAACACGCTATTTTTCATGACAACGGGAATTAATTATTAAATTAATTAATGTGACTTATATGTTTTGAATTTTGTAAAACGGGCTTCATTTTTGAATTCAGAATATCAAATATAGCTTAGGGTGAATTTTTGGGATTTTTCTAAAAAACTTCAATTTTTGATGAATAGTGAAACCACTAAGTGGTACTTATAAAAACTGATTTTTCCGTTTAAATGGAATTTTGCCATATTTGTGTTTTGAATTTCAAAAATCCGACATACATGGTTGTCATTAATAAGTAAAATGTGGTTCAATGGGATAAAAATAATTTTTTGGTGAATAGTAACTTATTAGGTTTTTAATCGCGATTAGTGGTAATTAGTGTAGTTGAAGGTAAAAATGATATTATAAGAATGTGAAAACACCATGACACTTGTCCTACACCTATTGGGTGAGTCATGGCCGACCAATACAAGCCATGGGCCAACTTGGGGACCCCATGGAGCCACTTTAGTTGGAAAATGACAATAATATATTTTTATTTAATGTTAAAATTAAATTGACACAAACATGAGTTGTTTTACTAAAACAGTTTTTAAGTAGGGTTAAACAAGTCCAAATTTTGATTATAAATAGTCATTGGAAAGATAAAAAGATTTCCTACATCATAGTATTTTTTTTATAAGTTTTATACATTAAGTAAATTAAATTATTTATGACATAATAATGATGCAGTGATGACATCATTATTTGACGATTTAAATAAAATGGAAAGATAATGTAAAATCTATGAACTACACATGTCCAAAACTTATTGGATGGGTGGATTTCGAACCCTTATCACCTTATCCACGAATTATATCAATTTGGGACCTTTTAAAACTGAAACACAATTTCAAATAAAGTAATATTTCTTACTTTCCAAGTGCCCCTCCCCTCCTCTTATAAAAGGCCCCCACCTCTACCTCATTTCACACACTCCTCAAGCATTTTGCTCGTCCAAACACTGCCCATTTAATCTCTCCACATCCCTCTACTCATCCTAGACTATTCCCTTTGGGCATAATCCTTTCAAAGAAAGCCTTTAGGCTCAAATAAAAAGGAGTTACACTTTTAAAGGTAATTCATTCTCTCAAGTTCATTTGTTTTATTTTGCTTCTCCAACCCCCTAAACTCTTTTTATTTATTTCTTTTGTAACAACACCAGTATCTTCAATATACTAGTATGTTGTTATAATATTTATTCGAGCTACACTCTCACACAACTACATCAAATGGTTAAAGAACATACAGTTTCTGTGGATGGCGAAATTCTGCCTCCCGAAACGATGATTGTTCAATACTCATCTAACACCTTCATAGGTGGCCATTATGATGTCACTATTTTTATATATGATATATAATATGTTTATGTTTTCCTTAAGCTTCTGTTTTTTTCATTTTGGGCATACCTTTATGGTTTCCATTATGGGTAAACGCGATATCTTCATTTAAGGAAGTGCGGACTACCGCCCCCTCAAAGTGATTTGATTCGTTAAATACCATATGTGGGACATATAAAGGATGGAACTATGATATTATATATGATATTATACTTGAATTATAATATACCTTTATATCATTATTATTCCATTCTATAAAATTCGAAATAGAAATGAAAGTAGCGTTCATGCGTACGTACGGCTTACCGTCTCCATGAACGGTGCATTTCATTTCTTACCTCTAAATGATTATGTAATGTAATAAATGCATGAATGTACTGGATATATATGACATATATTATATCTAAATCATGAATACAATACTGGATATAATAAAAATTTGGCCACACGAACAACATGTAATTGTAAGAAGTCCACTTTCGACTTAAGAACCAAATATCGACAAAACAATCATTATTAACTTAATGATTACATATTGTTTATAACATGGTAATAAGTGATATAAAAGGAATAATGAACTTGAAAAAGGTTCTTAAGGAAGTATAAATGAACTCAAGTTTATTATTCAGGAGATTAAAGAATGATCGAGTCAAGTCGGACCCGAGGTAAGGGATCTTACTCCTCTCTTTCTTTTTAAGTACACTCTTTTATGTCATTCCTTTTAAAGCTCATCTTTCTTGTTATTGGGATGATATTTTATATTAATCCTAATGTAATTTTTATGTTCATGTGATGAGAGACCCTATTCTCTCTCATCAATCCATTTTGGAAGTTTTTATGTGGCGCCGTTAGGCTGCCGAGTTTTCGTGAGGGATTTTTCATCTCACTTTTATTCCCGTGAGATTTATGCTACATTTGCCACAAATTCCATTGAGTGGTGTATTTACTGCCCATTATTCTACTCTTTGTGTAATATACTTTCGTTTATGAGTATTTAAATCAATGATCTATTGTCCTTCTTTCATGGGGTGTATGTTTTGAAAGATACCCAAGTCGGTAAGGGAACCTTCCACCCTCCTCTTTTTTTAAAAGACTTTTTTGTTGGGTCTTTTAATTTGCATATTTTTATGTTGGGATATGTTCTCATATATCCTTATTGATGTAAATTTTATGTCCAAGTGATGAGATACACTTTTTATCTCTCATCAACTCATTTTGATGTGATGTCGTTAGGCTGTCAAGGGAACTTTTTAACCCAATTTCGATTTCTTTGGGTTCAACATGTAGTCATTGAATATGTCATCCATTGAATATATGTGAATGAACTTTTATTGTTTTACACTTAAAATCCACTTATATTGTGTGTGTTTATATTTGTCACACATATTTTTGAGATTGATTTGTCCTTAATTTAAGGATACCTTCTTTATAAGGGATTTCATCACATTTGACATTTCTATTGAGGGTTCATTGTTGTTATGCACCAATTCACTCTTATATGGTGTATATACTGTCCTTTGGAGTATTATATCATGAATCCATTTATTCTCATGATATTATAAAGTTCTGACTAAATGTTATTCCTCAATTATTGTATTCAAGTGTCTCTAATTTTGGTAAAACCCCTTCAACCAAAATATCGTTTTAAATGTTTTAATTATTTGTTCTTATTAATATCCATGATTTCAAAATGGTTTTAAGGATTTATTTATATGGATATTAATGGTTTAAAATTTTAAGCTTCAAGGTGGTATGGGACACTTTGATTCAAAAATCTCTTTATTAAATGTTTTAAATGGTTTTGGAAATGGTTTCTTTTTGAATGGATTAAATATTTCAATATACTAAAATGTTATATTGTGATTGAAATGTGGAAATGTTAAGTTTCATTTATGCATGTTTTATGTGACACATTTGTGTTATGGTTCTTGGGAATTGTTATGAAAACGGGTGGTTCCGTGATAAACTAAGGGCGGGTGAGCCCGTTATAGCTCTCCAATGCATTGGGTAACGCGAAGGAGTGAAACGTTAAGGTTTCTCCGAAGATATTTAGGGAATATACTGTGATGGGTATTCCAAACGTAACCAAGAGGGTTACTCCCCACGTAAGAATGTTATTAATGCATCAAGTTACCTTTATGTTTTATGTTTTCTATGATTTATTCATGGTTTGATGAGGTATGTTAAAGTGCCTATGTTTTATGGGTAAAGTATGATTTCATTATTATGTATATATGAACTCATGTTTCCTTTCCATATTTTTATAACCCTTACTGAGCTTTTTATGCTCATCCCAAGTTTTTGAAATGTTTTTCACAGGTCAAGGGAAAGGTACATGATGTGATGATAGTGTCAAGGATGTGTCAAGAAAGAATCCGTGTTATATTTTAAATATGTTTCCGTTGATGGGAAGAATGAATACTGTCTTTTATGTAACCACTTTGTTTAAATATGGAATGTAATGCAAGTTTCATGATCTAATTCTCTAAAACTCTAAACCTGAAAAGATCCTCAATGTGTAATCTTGTAATAACTCAAGATTAAGTAAGGTTTAAGGCTGGGGCCTTATAGTTGGTATCAAAGTTCGGTTTAGATAACTTTAGAGGTTAGGGTAGTCTTTAAGCATAAGTGGCATTACCATAATGGTTAGGATTTCAGAAAGAGTCCTAGTTTTAGATAAAGTGAATGAGTAAGTATATCTTAGTGTTTATCTTACTCATTAGTACGTGATGGTTTTTTTGATATACTCACACTGACCTTTTTGGTTTTAGTAAATGGCTGGATCTAGCAGGCACCAAAGTAACAGTGGATGTGAAGGAAACTGTGACAGTTTTTTGAGCAAGCAACTGAATGATATGGGAGCTGCAATGATAACTCTTGTGATTATCCTCAACCAACTATTTGGAGTCATGATTGACCACCTAAACCTTGGAGATTTCTCTAAGACGTCATATATGCAAGAAACAAATCCCTACGGAAGTACAGGTAATAATCATAAAGGTATGTGTGTTCAAAAACCTATGTGTCAAAGATGTGGAAAGAAACACCTAGGAAAATGTTTCAAAGGGACAGAAATATGCTATAGATGTGGAAATGAAGGTCATAAAGCAAGAACCTGCCATGGAAAAAGGAAGCATCTAGTTGACTTGAGGAAAGGGAAAGAAGTTATTTCTGAGGGATCAATTGAATGTTTTAAATGTGGTGTGCATGGTCATTATGCAAACACATGTCCTATGAATAAGTTTCGTGAATGGGGTCACCAAGAGCGTACCAATATTCGTTTACCAATACCTAATGCCATTCCGATTGAGGATGAAGAAACTGACAATGACCAATCAAAGGTATGTACTATTTCACGACTATTGTTTTCCTATTTTGGAATCTTAGGATATGATTCATGATTTTGTTTGTAGGAAAGAGGTATTTCAGAATAAGTTGGAAAGGAATGGATAATGGATCATGAAGAATGTTGAATGAGTAAGATGTCAACATATAAGGGCTTCAAGAGTTATGGTGAAATTATTAAGAGTATTAAGTCTCTTTTGATGATGGGGTTATATTAGAAGACTTTTTATATTATGTGTAACCCTGATGTTTAATTTAGGCAAATTTTAGTCAAGTAATAGTTATCTTTTCTTTTTTGGACATAGTTATAAAGAACCATTTGGGTTTATATGATCCTTACTTTTGAGGTAATTATGGGTTATTATATGATATGCTGGAAAATGAAAAGCATGAGATAAAATTGAGGTTAAAATATGTTATGATCATTTTTGATGATTTTATCTCTTTTGGGGAATGTTTTAAGAATTATATAGTTTTGGAAAAAGGAGAACATGCAGACCGTGTGACAACCCGTCGCGTCGAACAAAGCTGCGGGAATCGAACCCACAACCAAAGTGCGACTGGTATTTATTGCCTACCACTGGACTACGTGAAGTCCTTGGTTAGTTTGACTGATTCTTTTTAGTTATATGATTTTATGAATTAAGAGTAAGTTGATTTTGTGTTATTTATGAAAATGATTAACCTATCATAGAGGATATGTGATTAGGTTAATTACTTTTCAATACGAGACTTTAGGAGAAACTGATGTTGTTTGGAGATAAATGTTACGATTTAACTTGGAAGACTATGTGACTAAATCCTTCAAATATTTGGGTTTCAATCTTAGTTTGGTTTACTTTTAATAATTTTATGGACAAATTGATTATAGAATGGTCCTCGTTGAACTTTGGGTTTTGTTGGACAAATTTTGGAGGTTAAGAATAGATTTTCTTTTTATAAAGGGTTATCCTTTTCTGGATTATCTGATCTTGTACTAACCTTTTGGTTTTGGTTTTGGTTAAATCCTAAAGAAATGGGAAGTATATAGTTCTCTTTTGTGGATTAGGTGATTCTCTAGAAGTTGATTATAGTACTCTTAATGCGAACAAGTCTCCCTAAATACTCGTCTTTTGGAAAAAATATGAGTTTGATTAAGGAATCTAGTAAAAGTTGAAAGTCAACATGATAAGTGATTATGTTTCCTTATGAATAAATTCATCAATAAAAAGTAACTTAAAACAAAAATGTTGTCTATTAACTTTTCCTACTGGGGAACCCAACACCGTTTAACCCATCACAAGTTTGTGATTTTCTCATTGTTAACTTTCTCCTAAACATGTTTTCTATCACTCTCCATCAGAACATGACCCTATGTTTTCTCCTCCATGTCCATGTTATCCTACATGGAGTCCTAGTATGGGTTAACTCGAGTGACCTTTGTACTTATCTTCCTTTATTTTAAAGTGGTTGTTTTACCGACTCTTGTTCCGATGTGGGACTTTCAAGGATGTTTCCAAGCGCAATTTTAGAATTGCGAGGACACAATTCCCAAAAGGGGGGAAGGATGTAACACCCCAGGTAAATAAAGAATATGACATTTTCATATTTATCAATATTTGTGAATAAAATATTGATATGACTTTAAAGGGGACTCTATGCTCGATGGCGTACCCAACACGCAACAACAAGTTTCTTGGGAATCTTACGTTGCACTCTAATGATAAAATAATATTATTTTAAATGGTAGTTAACATGTAGCCGTTGTAATGGCGGGAATGGATAGAAATCACTAAAATATGATTATATATGTTTTAAATGTTTTTACATTTATACAATAAAAGATAAAGGCTTAAAATACGGAAAGAATTCAATTTTAGGCGTATATGCCCTAGTTTTCCCTAAAGGTTCACTTGTAGCCTTTTGATGGAGAACCGTCATTAAATATAGTTTTGATCACTCTTATACATTATTTTGGACCAAATGAAACTCTTATTAAGAATCGGGACATCAAATTTTACTTTGTGTAATTTTTTGGTATTTTTCCGATAAAGTTCATTTTTTAATGAATAGTGTAAAATGTTGTGTTTTAATTCAAATCCTCCTTTTAATCTAATTTATTTATATGATTAGATAATATTTTGAATTGGTTTTAAAGTGAAATTAGAAAATATTTTTACCATTAAATCCAATAGTGGTCGTTGGAATTAATTTCACTTTGAAATCGGACTTAAACTAGTGTCAATCTTTTGATACTTATTGTTTCATAAAAACACGCTATTTTTCATGACAGCGGGAATTAATTATTAAATTAATTAATGTGACTTATATGTTTTGAATTTTGTAAAATGGACTTCATTTTTGAATTCAGAAAATCAAATATAGCTTAGGGTGAATTTTTGGGATTTTTCTAAAAAACTTCAATTTTTGATGAATAGTGAACCCACTAAGTGGTACTTATAAAAACTGATTTTTCCGTTTAAATGGAATTTTTCCATCTTTGTGTTTTGAATTTCAAAAATCCGACATACATGGTTGTCATTAAGAAGTAAAATGTGGTTCAATGGGATAAAAATAATTTTTTGGTGAATAGTAACTTATTAAGTATTTAATCGCGATTAGTGGTAATTAGTGTAGTTTAAGGTAAAAATGATATTATAAGAATGTGAAAATACCATGACACTTGTCCTACACCTATTGGGTGAGTCATGGCCGACCAAGACAATCCATGGGCCAACTTTGGGACCCCATGGAGCCACTTTAGTTGGAAAATGACAATAATATATTTTTATTTAATGTTAAAATTAAATTGACACAAACATGAGTTGTTTTACTAAAATAGTTTTTAAGTAGGGTTACACAAGTCCAAATTTTGATAATAAATAGTCATTGGAAAGATAAAAAGATTTCCTACATCATAGTATTTTTTTTATAATTTTTAGACATTAAATAAATTAAATTATTTATGACATAATAATGATGCAGTGATGACATCATTATTTGACGATTTAAATAAAATGGAAAGATAATGTAAAATATATGAACTACACATGTCCAAAACTTATTGGATGGGTGGATTTCGAACCCTTATCACCTTATCCACGAATTATATCAATGTGGGACCTTTTAAAACCTAAACACATTTTCAAATAAAGTAATATTTCTTACTTTCCAAGTGCCCCTCCCCTCCTCTTATAAAAGGCCCCCAACTCTACCTCATTTCACACACTCCTCAAGCATTTGGCTCGGCCAAACCCTGCCCATTTACTCTCTCCAAATCCCTCTACTCATCCTAGAGGATTACATTTGGGCATAATCCTTTCAAAGAAATCCTTTAGGCTCAAATCAAAAGGAGTTACACTTTTAAAGGTAATTCATTCTCTCATGTTCATTTGTTTTATTTTGCTTCTCCAACCCCCTAAACTCTTTTTATTTATTTATTTTGTAACAACACCAATATCTTCAATATACTAGGATGTTGTTATAATATTTATTCGAGCTACACTCTCACACAACTACATCAAATGGTTAAAGAACATACGGTTTCCGCGGATGGCGAAATTCTGCCTCCCGAAACGATGATTGTTCAATACTCATCTAACACATTCAAAGGTGGCCATTATGATGACACTATTTTTATATATGATATATAATATGTTTATGGTTTCCTTAAGCTTCTGTTTTTTTCATTTTGGGCATACCTTTATGGTTTCCATTATGGGTAAACGCGATATCTTCATTTAAGGAAGTGCGGACTACCGCCCCCTCAAAGTGATTTGATTCGTTAAATACCATATGTGGGACGTATAAAGGATGGAACTATGATATTATATATGATATTATACTGGAATTATAATATACCTTTATATAATTATTATTCCATTCTATAAAATACGAAATAGAAATGAAAGTAGCGTTCATGCGTACGTACGGCTTACCGTCTCCATGAACGGTGCATTTCATTCCTTACCTCTAAATGATTATGTAATGTTATAAATGCATGCATGTACTGGATATATATGAAATATATTATATCTAAATCATGAATACAATACTGGATATAATAAACATTTGGCCACACGAACAACATGTAATTGTAAGAAGTCCACTTTCGACTTAAGAACCAAATATCGACAAAACAATCATTATTAACTTAATGATTACATATTGTTTATAACATGGTAATAAGTGATATAAAAGGAATAATGAAATTTAAAATGGTTATTAAGGAAGTAGAAATTAACTCAAGTTTATTATTCAGGAGATTAAAGAACGATCGAGTCAAGTCGGACCCGAGGTAAGGGATCTTACTCCTCTCTTTCTTTTTAAGTACACTGTTTTATGTCATTCCTTTTAAAGCTCATCTTTCTTGTTATTGGGATGATATTTTATATTAATACTACTGTAATTTTTATGTTCATGTGATTAGAGACCCTATTATCTCTCATCAATCCATTTTGGAAGTTTTTATGTGGCGCCGTTAGGCTGCCGAGTTTTCGTGAGGGATTTTTCATCTCACATTTATTCCCGTGAGATTTATGCTACATTTGCCACAAATTCCATTGAGTGGTGTATGTACTGCCCATTATTCTACTCTTTGTGTAATATACTTTCGTTTATTAGTATTTACATCAATGATCTATTGTCCTTCTTTCATGGGGTGTATGTTTTGAAAGATACCCAAGTCGGTAAGGGAACCTTTCACCCTCCTCTTTTTTTAAAAGACTTTTTTTGTTGGGGCTTTTAATTTGCATATATTTATGTTGGGATATGTTATCATATATCCTTATTGATGTAAATTTTATGTCCAAGTGATGAGATACACTTTTTATCTCTCATCAACTCATTTTGATGTGATGCCGTTAGGCTGTCAAGGGAACTTTTTAACCCAATTTCGATTTCTTTGGGTTCAACATGTAGTCATTGAATATGTCATCCATTTAATATGTGTGAATGACCTTTTATTGTTTTACACTTAATATCCAATTATATTGTGTGTATTTATATTTTTCACACATATTTTTGAGATTGATTTGTCCTTAATTTAAGGATACCTTCTTTATAAGGGATTTCATCACATTTGACATTTCTATTGAGGGTTCATTGTTGTTATGCACCAAGTCACTCTTATATGGTGTATATACTGTCCTTTGGAGTATTATATCATGAATCCATTTATTCTCATGATATTATAAAGTTCTGACTAAATGTTATTCCTCAATTATTGTATTCAAGTGTCTCTAATTTTGGTAAAACCCTTTTAACCAAAATATCGTTTTAAATGTTTTAATTATTTGTTCTTATTAATATCCATGTTTTCAAAATGGTTTGAAGGATTTATTTATATGGATATTAATGGTTTAAAATTTTAAGCTTCAAGGTGGTATGGGACACTTTGATTCAAAAATCTCTTTATTAAATGTTTTAAATGGTTTTAGAAATGGTTTCTTTTTGAATGGATTCAATATTTCAATATGCTAAAATGTTATATTGTGATTGAAATGTGGAAATGTTATGTTTCCTTTATGCATGTTTTATGTGACACATTTATGTTATGGTTCTTGGGAATTCTTATGAAAACTGGTGGTTCCGTGATAAACTATGGGCGGGTGAGCCCGTTATAGCTCTCCAATGCATTGGGTAAGGCGAAGGAGTGAAACGTTAAGGTTTCTCCGAAGAGATTTAGGGAATATATTGTGATGGGTATTCCAAACGTAACCAAGATGGTTACTCCCCACGTAAGAATGTTATGAATGCCTCAAGTTACCTTTATGTCTTATGTTTTCTATGATTTATTCATGGTTTGATGAGGTATGTTAAAGTGCCTATGTTTTATGGGTAAAGTATGATTTCATTCTTATGTATATATGAACTCATGTTTCCTTTCCATATTTTTATAACCCTTACTGAGCTTTTTATGCTCATCCCAAGTTTTTGAAATGTTTTTCACAGGTCAAGGGAAAGGTACATGATGTGATGATAATGTCAAGGATGTGTCAAGAAAGAATCCGTGTTATATTTTAAATATGTTTCCGTTGATGGGAAGAATGAATACTGTCTTTTATGTAACCACTTTGTTTAAATGTGGAATGTAATGCAAGTTTCATGATCTAATTCTCTAAAACTCTAAACCTGAAAAGATCCTCAATGTGTAATCTTGTAATAACTCAAGATTAAGTAAGGTTTAAGGTTGGGGCCTTATAAATACAAATTAATATTATAATACAGATGGAACCAAACAAATTAATTTCAAATATATTAAGATAATAGGTTTAAATAAATTCACCGAATGAAAATTTTATAGGTTTTTATTATTATTTTAATCATTATCTTTTTGTTTTAACCCTTATTTTACCACTTTAACTCTTACCATGTTATCATGTAATTTACACTTTGAGCATTATTTTAATTACTGGAACATGCCAAATAACACTTAAATGAGTAATTTATTACATTTTATGACTTATAACAATTAGTTTTCCTCATTATATATATTTATTAATTTTATATCATTTAATAAAATTTTATTTTAATTAAAATATTTTTAATGTCAATTTTGACTCTATTCATTATTTGACTTTATAAAAATACCATAAAAACTTGATAAATTTGAAAAATATATATTAAATAATCCATAAAATTTAAAATTAATCCGTAAAATTAGTGGATGACATAAATTATGTAAAATTTTATTTATTTTAAAATTTTTAATATCATTTATGCGACTCTTTCATTCATTAATTAAATATTGCATCATCATTGAGCCATAATGTAATTCAATTATTTCTTTCCTAAAAATTATAAATAAATTACCATGATTAGGAAAAATTTTATCTTTATAAAAAATATTTATAGTCAAACATATTGATTATATAGCCCCATATTAGAAATAGTTTACTTGTAAAAATCAAGAGTGTGGAAAAAATGATTTTTCTTTGAATATAACATTATAAATGTCATACTTTCATACAAGTGGTTTCCCATGTTTATAAATTTTACACAAGAATTATATAGTTTAAAAAAACCTATCCAATGAAGTTAGGACAAGTTTTAGTGTAATTTTATAATACTTATAATATTTTTTACCTCTAAATACTTGATTACACAAAACTATGGTAATAAAAAATATTAATAATGTAACTATTCATAATTCAAAAAATAAAATAGAAATATATAATAAATTTTTACCTTTTTATTATAAATAAGGAATAAATTTTTTTAAATTCAAAACATAGATATTTTAAAAATTAATTAAAAATGAAAAAACGAGAAAAAGAGTTTTTAATATAAAAATGTCTAAAAGTTCACAAAGTTTTTATATTAAAATTCTATGTAAAATTGATTAAAATGACCTAAATTGGATTAAATGATAAAAACAGGAATTAATTATACTGTAAAACTATTCAAAAATATAATTAAATATTATTAATTAATTTGATGAAAAAGTAGATTTCAATTAAAATGCATCATTTTTCACTATTCATCAAAACACAAAACTTATAAAAAAATAAAAAAAATTCAACCAAAGTAAATTTTGATACAACTATTTAAAATAAGAAATGTATTTTTTCATATATAACTAACTTTTTTTCAAAAACTAGATTAAAAAGAATTACGCAATCAAAAGATGAAAAAATTTCCTTTTTTGAAAAAAATTATTTTATTCATCAAATTGGATATGTTCTTATATCATATATAGAAAAAAATAATATTAAGTTTCAACTATAAATTAAATCTTATATATATTTAATTTATATAATACATCATGTCTGATTTATTAATTTGTCGGTATAAAACACACTTCTGCTCATTTAAATAGTTTTTAATAAAAACATTTACTATTATTTTAAAAATGGGTTTTAAGTAATTTATAATTATTTTTTAAAAATAATTAATTATATATAAATATGTAGACCATATTTTCATAATTCAGTTAATCCAATTGATTCCCTCCATTATAATGAATATTGAATAACTACCCTATTGAATCGTAATATTCAATTTTTTGTTTAAGCTCTATATGGCGTATCATGTACACTATCGAAAATTGTGCTTCCTATAAAAAATTGGGATGTTACATTCTCCCCTATTTATAAATTTTTTCTTGAAATTTGAACTCAGGATCAGAAACTAGGGGTTTGAATTTTCAAAAAACCTTTTTGAAATCCCACATCAAAAAAGGATTTATGAAAGTTCCACTTTAAAATAAAGAAATTGAAGTATGAAGGTCACGTGAGATAACACATACTAGGGTTACATATAGAAAAACATGGATATTGAATAGAAAAATAGAATTTAAGTTTTTATGGAGAGTGATAGAGAATATTATTAGGAGAAAGTCCACAATAACAAAACCACAAATCTATGACCGGTTAAAATTTCATTGATTTCTTAGTAAGAAAAGTATATATATAACTTTATTCATTGAAAATAATTTACATAGAGTTTTTTAATTCCTATACTATATATGAAAATAAAAAAAATACTTACTTGATATATTTCTATTTTATAAGAACATTTTTATCCTCATAACATTCCCAGAATTATGATGTGCATCCCTAAAAATAACCTTAATCCTCAAGGATAATACAAACCCTAAAGATTATAAAAATATTAAAACTCATTTTTGAATGAAAATTAATACCTCTCATTAAACTAAATCCTTAAATAAACACAAACCATACAAAAATCAAACAGAATGTTCCTTAATCACTTATGATCACATCACATAAAACCTCATAAAAAGTGTGTAAATCCTTAATCATATGGCTAAAATTTAAAAAATATCTATCTCTGTAGAGATTTCATCACATGGAAATATGTCTCAAAATCAACTTCAGTAGTATAAAAAAAATTTCGCACACCTTTTTTTATTGTGATGATTTCCACCCGGAGTAAGTAACTTCGGCCACACATTAGCATAATTTCCTAACCCATTTCAACTAAAACACATTATCATTAGATTATATTTGCTTTCCTAATCATCTACCTTGCAGTTATGAGCCATATGAACAAACATACCACATGGGAAGCCCTCATACGTCTTTTAAGACATTCTCCAGGATAATTTTTACCACAATTCTCAAAAGATGTAAATCTAGATTTCTTACCATCAAATTTTTGTGATAAATCATTTCCCATTTCCTTCCAATTGAAACTCTTATTTTTCTGGTTTTTTAGGGACACATGGTCATCATAAAACTCTATTTATACCTTCTCAGTGCATAGAAAAAGTTTCTAATATCCTTTAAACTCATGAGAAGCTAATTCCCTTTGATATTTCGACTTCAATCCTAAGTAGAAACAATTTATAATACTATCAAGATCCCAAATATAATTTGGTACGAAACTCACTAAACGAGTAATGTTTTCTTTATATTAAGTCCCAAAATCCTCCTCCTTTTTTATAAATTCAAAATATGGTTTTTTCATACTATGTTGAAAAACCTTAGGAAAATATTTTTCCAGAAATATATTGTTAAATTTATCCCATTCCAAGGAATAAATCTCTTCACGTTCTCTGATATTCTTAATAATTTACCCCCACTAGTCGAATTCAACTTCAAAATGATAAATTTCAAGATTTAGATTTTGGGGATCTAATCAATACATGACATCAAATATATTTTAAAGATATTTAATCCATCCTTCAGCTAGAACTAGGTCAGATGATCCTTTGATTGACCAGGGATGTTTTCTCCTAAAAATTTACACCATAGACATGTTCCTTAGTGGTACATCGTGTTCATCTATCACATGGATACCACTAAAATTTATTTCTTGTGTCGGAAAATCCATCACATTAACAAAATATTCTATTTCAAACCCAAACTTCTTGGGATTATTATTTGGAGTTATGTTTTCATATAGATGTCTTCCCACCACATCTACAATGTTTCCAATACAAAAAACCATTCTAAACAGACATATCTTATAAGAATAAACAATGTAATCTTAAAATGCTACATCATTTAAATTTAACCATAATGTAAAATATTCTAGGTTAATTCTTTTAACACCATCCTAAAATCTAAAATCTTCTAAAACATTCATTTTATATGAACTATAAGGACCCATCCTTCAAAATTACATATTATTGAGTTAGGTCAATAATTTTACTTTGTTTTACATCGAGTATCATTTTAGGTTTAGTGATATAGTGAATTATGCATAACTCATACATATATAAACCATAATAATAAAAATTGGACACTTATGAATAGTATCTGTTATTTCCATAAACAAAAACATTTAAAATAAAGCATAAACAAATTTATGAAAATTATTCATGAAATTAAATATGAAATATCCAATTCCTTACTCATACTTATGTCCTTCGAAAATCATAAAAAAATGTTTGATGAGTCTAAAAAGATCAGTAAGTGGTATAAAAGGAAGGAAACTGTTAGTCCATTGATAAAAATTAAAACCCATGAAAACATTATCATAAAGTAATACATTTCAACCATAATAATTAGTAAATAATTTCCTCTAAAAATAAGCTCATTTCATACCTTTTTTAATCACAATATTACCATAAAACTAATATCAAGAATACAAAATACATAAGTGTTCCCTAGAAAATGATTATACTTTTAACGCTTATAAATGGAATAAACTTGTAGTCGATTTCCATATTTTTCACTCTTTCAAATGAAATATCCATGTGAATGTCCTCAGTTTCTAATGAATTGGAGGTCATATTATAACCAACCATAACTTGTTTATCATGAAACCACACATATGTTTTTTGTCACATAACCACCCATTAAATGTTTAAGAACTATTATATAATCATAACACATAAAAATTTTCAATTGTTGACATATCACGCTAAAATATTCATTTTCACAAATAAGAAAACATTTCATGTCATAGAAATAATAAGTCCATTTTTAAAACCATTTTCAATACCAAAATAACCATAAAATGGGAAAAGGGTTTTATTTTACTTTTAAAAACATGAAGGATTGTATAGTAATCCATGTAGAATGTACTTTTTATGACGACATAAAATTCATTGTTTCTGTATAAAAAATGATTATTAGTTTTGTCATTTGTAAAGAAACTAAAATGATCTATATGTAAAACATAAAAATATTTATTTTTAAAACCTTTCAGTGAAATTTAATTTCAAATGATATTTTTATACACCTCATAAAATAAGGTGGTGCATAACGTGAAAATATGCATCAATGAAAGGAGATTGAGATAAAGTCCCTTACCTCGAGTTTGATTCGTTAGGTGTGTTATTTATCAGTATAAAATATGAACTTAGGATAATTATTTTCGTTTTTGAGAACATTTTTCTGTATATTATTATTTTTCATATAACTTATTACCATGTTATTATAATTACTTTTTTATTTATGTTCACATCATACCTTTTGATGATATATGGTACATGAGTCCAAAATGACATTGGTATGCCGAATACGATCAATGAGATATTTAGTAAATCATATACAAAAAAATATTCAAGAAATAATAATAACTTTTATACATCAATTATAATTTTAAATCTATTTAAATAATATGGATATGAAAAATGAACCACATTACAATCATGGAGACAGTAAGCCGAACGTACGCATGAGTAACGTTTTAATTTTTCAACTATAATTATATAAAGAAGGTAAGTATGATTTTATCCTTAAAAAATTATAATAATATCATTAATATAATATTAATTATTTAAATATACTTATATATATTATTCATGTGATGGGGTGCTGAAAAAATGAATCACATCTCTTCGTGGAGTTGATAGTCCACACATACACACGAATGGTGTTATCATTTTTATATTCATGGAATGGTAATAAAGTAAAGGATATATTATTCATTCATAATGATAAACTTTTAATCAATATCATATATAAACATTAATTCCATAAATAAAATCAATCTTAAGAGACAGTGATGAAAAATGTATTGTATCGGTTCACGAGGTGGTAGTTCATCAAACTCAAAAATGATTAATTCATTTCTGATTTGATTAAATTAGAGATAGATTTATGTGATGATATAAAAATAATAACATATAATTTTATTGATTATATGTGAATTATTATTTCCAAATGGTGGAATAATATTTTAAGGATGTGAAAAAACAAATAAAATAAAAACACTTAATTAAAAACGATACCTCTCATTCAAATGATCACTTTTGATTGACACCATAACACCTGGTTGGAGGGTGTTATGAATAGAATAAGAGATTTATAATGTGGGGAGGGATTATAGTGATGTATTTGGGAATAATTGGTTGAAAAAATAGGGTTTGAGAGGTGTGAATAATAGAGAATAATGGGTTCTCTTTTATAGGATAGGGGAGGGGCACTCAAAGAAATCTTCAAAATATTAAATTAATATAAATTAATTTTATAATAAAAATGGATCCAAACATAATAATTTATAATATATTATTATTATAGTTATAAATAAATTCATAAAATAAAATTATTCATGTTTTGTTTACTTTTTTTAATCCTTATCATTTTGTTTTAACCCTTTTTTTACCCTTTAAACTCTTACCGTGTTATCATATAATTATCATTTTGAGGGTTAATATAATTACTATTACATTCCAAAAGACTAGTATATTAAAAATTTGTGAAATTTTAAGACTTATAAAAATTATTTGGCCAAATTTTATATTTTTATAAATTTTATATCATTTAATAAAATGATATTTATTTTAAAATATAATTAAATTCAATTTTGATACTATTCATTATTTGAATTTTTAAAAATATAATAACTTTATCATATATTAGAATAATGTAATTAAATAATTAATAACCTTTCATAGTAATCCATAAAATTTCCGGATGATATAAATTATATAAAAGTTTATTTATTTTAATATTTTTAATATCATTTATCAGATTCTTTCAGTAATTAAAAATTATTACATTATCATTGTGTATCCATTTAATTTAATTATTTATTTCATAAAATTTATAAATAAATTTATATGATATATTTAAAAAATTTATATTTATAAATAATATTTATAATAGAAAATATCCCTTTTATAACCCCATATTAAAAATGTTGTACTTGTTAAAAACAAGAGTGTGACAAAATTAAATTTTCATTGAATATAATATTATGAATGCCACAATCTCATACAAGTCGATTTCAAAGGTTATAACATTGAACCAAAGATTATTTTTGCCTAAAAATATACATAAAATAAATTTAAAACAATTTATAGGGTACTTTTTAATATTTTTAAAATTAGTGTTACCTTTAATTACCTAATTTACCATTAAATGTGGTAATAAAAAATATTGATAATGCTACTATTCATAATGTATAAATATAAAATAAACTTATATACTTAAATTTAGACCTTCTTATTACAAATATAGAATCCATTTTTCAAAATAAAAAATACAGAAATTGAAGAAATTAATCGAAATTTATCCCATTGACAGAATGAGAAAACTAGTTTTTAAAGTAAAAACTTTCAAAAGTTCACAAATCTTTTATATTAAATTTCATTGTGAAATTGATTCCAACAACCTAAATTGGATTAAATGATTAAAAATGGGTCTAATTATTCTTTAAAACAATTCAAAAATATAATTTAATACTACAAATAAATTTTATGAAAAGGTAGTTTTCAATTAAAATACATTATAGTTTCATTATTCATGAAAACATGAAACATATCATAAAAATACCCAAAATCAACCTAGGTAAATTTTTATAATAATATTTCAAATAAGAAGTTTAGTTTTTTCTAATTTAACATATAAAAGTTAAAAAAACTATATTTAAGATAAGTTCTCTATCAAAAGATGAGAAAAATTCCTTTTTTCTTTGAAAAATACTTCTTTTATTCGTCAAATTGGATTTGTTATTATATCATGTCTTGAAAACATATAATAAGAATGTTAAACATTATATTAAATAATATATATATATATATTATATCATTAATATAATCTAAAAAGAGTGATTTATTAATTTATTAGTATGAAACACACTTGTGCACATTTAAATTTCTTTTTAGAAGAAACATTTAGTATTATTTAAAAAATGGTTTTACATAAATTTATAATTAATTTCTCATAAAATAATAAATTATGAAAACATTTATAACCATATTCTCATAATTTAATTGATCCTTTTCATTCTCACAATTATAATGACTATGTGATAACTACCATATTAAATAATAATTTTTATTTGTTCATTTAATCTCGATGTGGCGTATCATGTATTCTATTAAACATAATGTTTCCTTTTTAAAAACAAATTATGTTACAGAGGTAGTGATAAAAAACCCAATTACTCACTACCTTGGTTTAATATGTTTCTAAGGCTTATTTTCATCATTACATTTTGGGATAAGGAATTGATTTTAATAATTCCAAAAACTACTTCTATTTCAAACATTGAAGTGTGTGTAGAACATTAGTTAGGGTCTTCTTCTCAAATATATGTTAATAGGCCTACTAGAATTAGTTTAGTAGTGACGAGATAAGTTTCCTCCCTTAATAAACAGAAAACACATACCAAAACCTTATGCAAAATACCAGGGCGCTTCTTCCTACATTTTGAAATATATGAAGTTAAACATTCGTTCCCCATTGAAACTTATCATTATATCTTAAATAGTACTCTACTTTCCATTTTTATCTATCCAAAATAATATGATTATATAGTTTCCATATAAAATTTTATCAGACATCAAAAAATCTATTTATAGATTCCAAAGTATCTGATATAAAATTCCTTTTAATGTATTCGATTGAACCCCCTTAAGAAATGATCGATTTTAATCTCACGATCAGAGATTAAACCATAGTCATATATTTTAAGCCTAGTAAATTTTATCTATATGTGATAGTGGATTCATAATACTTTTATTTCAGAAAATAAAATTATATTTTAATATTGATGTGATTAATTAAGGAAGAATAATTAGTGATTAATAGTTTCTTGGACTCATCCCATTCCATGGAGTCCACTTCAACCTTCTAAGTAACATTTTAAAAATATACCATCATTGGTCAACAACTACTTCTAAAAATAAACAATATAAATGAATTTCTCATACTACAGGTTATAAAAAAAATGTAAAGTATGTTTTCTATTCCATTGATCCATGAATCAGTAATATGTGTATTAGAAGATCCACTAAATGATATTGTACGTGATCTCTTGAAAGGGACAGTTTTAATATAATCTTTCCCTGGTTCTTTTGGGATCTCAACATGGTTTGAATTATTATTCAAATATTATGATATTTTATTATTAATTAAAAAAATATTTTCACTCCTAATCCTTGCCTATTTGGTTTCTCATTAGGATAGTAACTATATTTCCCAACATTCCCATTGTTAACCTTGGTACTCCTTGCTCAAGACATTTCTTAACCTAATGAAAAGTTAATGGTATGAATACATAATCTAATGTTGAAAAAATTTTATAATAAGAGGAATAAATCATAAATAACACATTCATACTAACTTATATATTTCTAGATTTTAATCAATATTATTCATTTTTATCTCCTATGAGGTTCTTCCAACATACTATAAATATGTTCTCAAATACCTCAAAATGATTCATAAATAGAATATGGTAAACCAAATCATAGGACCCCAATAGTGTCTATCTAGTTGTTAAGTCAATGTAATACTTGTCATGCACAGAGTGAAGATCAATTGATACTGAAAAATATTGATTTAGGGTAATTAGAATATGTTAATCTTTAATAGGTATGCATCTATTTTATAGTATATATATACAGGTGTGTAGTTTCTATGAAACCCATGTGGTTAAAAATTTACCAAAATTACATGTTTTTTCATATACATGGATTTAGCTCTTGTGTTTTCACAAAATTTATCAAATCATAATCCCTAAAATTAACTAAAAAAATCCTGAATAATAACTGAACCTTTCTATAATAATAACAGTGTCACCCCAGACCTATAGTCCTAGGACCAGTACTAAAAAAAATTCATTAAACACTATCTAAAATTCAAATCATACTAAAAATATCATTATATTACATTATTTCTATAATTTAATCACTACACATCATAATAATAGAAAAATACCAAGAATATAAGGTTTATTTTATTTGATAACTAGCTACATAAGCATCCTATTTTATAAAAATTATGAACATTTATCCATAATTGAGCCACACTAGACTCCCTTAGAGACTTATTATAAGTTATAATTGTCATCATAACTCAAATAAAGGAGACATAAGAAACTTGTGAGATCAAATTCTATATAAGGGAAAACTTATCAACATGTCCTTGTGGGATAAATCATAAGTATTTCATAAACCATGAGTGGGGGAGAAAAAAATTAATAAACATTTCCTTGAAAAAATAGGATTTATCTATAAGTCATGGTATAAGGACACACAATCTCAATTGAAAAAATATACACCATATAAAAAGTGTAAAAATCATATGATAATTAACATGATCCATGAAGTATAATCTGAGGCATATGAAATGTAAATGAAACATTCCCTTGAAATGTTGAATAATATTGAAATTTTGAATTGATATAAGCACATGGTATAATCACCATCATGATTCAATACTCACTCCCACACTTTCATGATCCACTACTCACACTTTTGTTTGTTGAAAAAACTTAATTCCACCTATTTATACATGTCTAATGAAATATAAACTTATAATGAATGAATTGGAAGGAAATATAATACCCTAATGACAAATAATCTATAAAAATGTGTTCCAATTGAAATAAATAATTTATCACATCCTAAAAACATCAAAATAGTTTTTAATTTAATCATCACATCATAAATAACCCATGTAAGAAATTATGGTTTCAGATCCTTTCCAAATGGTATCATAAAAAATTGATTCTGAAATGAGATTGACTGATACCAATATTCAATCCCACAAAATTATTATTTAATAGATTACTTTATATGGTGATTCATGAAATATTATTCCATAGGTGTTAGTTCTAATAAATAAGAAGATGGAAGTGAATATTATAAAGGTATTTGAGAAAACTTTTATTAAAATTTTCAAAAAGAGGTAATTTTTTTAATCGATTTTGAAAATCATTTTCAAGAAGGTAACATGAAAAGTTATATAAAAAACCACTTTAAAAAAATAAAAATAATATATCCTTGGAAATTTATTAAATTTTTAAATGTTTCCTATCGGGAATATTTACTAAAAGATAAAAATAGGAACCTGAAAGGGAAATCCAATTTTAGATTTTAAAATAATTTTACTGAAAACCACATCCTAAAGAGTGTAATAAAACATTCTTTTGAGAAGAGTAAAGAATAATTTTGAAAATCACCAAAAAAATATGTAGAAAAATAATAAAGTATAATATTAGTATTAAGAGTGAATATGGTTGCGGGTGAAGAAGAGCTCATTTGGATTGGATGTAAATTATTATTAACATAATCAACTTTTATGATGAAAGATGTTCATGAATGAAATTCCAAAAAAAGAAGGAATAAAATTATTATAATATTATAATATAATACAAGAAACCTATAATATAATAACTATATTCAAAAGGAATCATTATGACTGAAGAAAAGAAGTTGAGTCAAGAAAACACCCTATAGTAAATCCCAATTAGCCGAACATTATCTAAAATTTTGTATAATAAAAATAAATATATTAATAATTTTTTGATTGTTTCATTAATAATGGTTTCATAATATAAGAATTAAATATTATTTATAGATTCAAATTTCAATACCATAATATCATTATAAGTACTAAACTAGATGTTTTATAATTATTTATAATTTCATAGTATCATTTCCTAAGTATTTTGGTTATGATTCTGGTAAGGAACCATCCTTAAACATAAATTATTCTAGTGTTTTTGAACTCGAATTCACATTTGAGGATATTTTCAGTTTATATTTTTAGATAATTATGAAAAAATATTACAAAATAAACCCATACATTATAATTTTCTACTTATTATCATTATCTATTATTTTACACCAAAGGAAACCCTTTTAAAATAAAACATTTTTTTTTCTTTTAAAGACACATCTTAAACTATTTTATCATGAAATATTCATTTCCTTTAAAAATATTTAGAACTATGAAAAATATTTTAAATGTTGGGATAAAGAAAAAATTTCAGTAATGGACATAAAAAAATATAATCTTAGTTCAGTGAAAACAAGAAAACCCATTAAAAAACCTGTCTTAAAAACTAATTAACATGTATAGAAATATCACATAGATTCTCTGGGATATCATTACCATATCACTCTTAATTTCACACTTATAAATGAAATAAACATATGGCTAGATCCCATCTATAGAATATCCAATTAATTGGAGATCTATAATGGGGATCACCCTTCGTATGATCTATATCAGACCCAACCATCTTTCATGAGCTATAATGGGGATCAATGCTTTGTATAAGCTATATCGGGCTCACCCTTGAGATATAGTTAGTATCAAACCTCCTTATATAATGTACAAGGACAAAATATTAGTAAGAAATTTAAAAACACTTTCATATAAAAATACCATTTTTAAGAACGTATTTTCAAAAAAGAATTTAAAACATTAAAAAATATATATTTTTGAATCAAAGTGTCCCATACTACTTTGAAAAATTTGAGATAAATTAGAAAATTAACATTTATAAAAATAATTTCCATATAAATAAATCCATAAAACCATTTTGAAAACATTTACATGAATGAGAAATATTAAAAGAATAAATCCTTAAAACATTTTAAATGATGTTTCAGTTTAGGAGTCTCTTACCTTGAGTATGACTCATCACATACATTTTTAATATTTATGAATAACATACTAAAGTTAATTGTTTAATTTTTTCATAATTTTTTTCATGTTTATTATCACTTTTAATTCACTTATTACAATTTTTTTACATGTACTTAAACAATTAAGTTTACATCAGGTGCTTTGACCAAATTCTGTTCATGTGTAAAAACAACACTCGTAGGTCAATAACGGTCAAAGGGGTCATTATTTAAACATATAAATAACAATAATCATGAAATAATTAATATATTTATAGATAAATTATGATCTTAAAATTTATCATTAATTATTATTTTGAAAAATGAACCAACATTTCAATCATGAAGATGGTAGGTTGTATATACACATGAGTAACATTTCCCTTTTTCAATGATCATTATATTGGAGTTGGTTCCCTAGAACCAAATTATCTTTACTTTAGGATAATGTATATTCATAGTTTTTAATATTAATAAACTCATTATCACATCATGATTGTTCTTCAATGTATCATAGTATGTGATAATGTCCTCAGGGTAGTTGTCACACTAAAGGTCATAATAGTTCCCCTCTATGATAAGAACTTGGAAGTGCTACGAAACTATACTTCAGTATATTTTCTATATATGAATGATATTATTTTAGGGGAAAAATGATAGAGGCTATCAAGGGTAGAGACTCATAGGACTTTGAGTCACCTTCTCATAGCGTACATCCTTGGTAATATCATATAGGATATTATTAGAATGAGACACGTTAGTAGGAAATATGCATTTATATGTGTCATCAGATGTTCTTATATGCATTTGTGTGTATTGGTAATTATAATTCAATATTATTATTAATGAATATTATGAGTCATATAATTTGATTTATTGATGAAAACTACGATGAAATATGTTCGCAACGAGGTATGATCTGTTGGATGTGACAGAAGTAATATTGCATTAACGAATGTCATGAGAAAGGATTTGTTCGTTCTATCCTTTTAAAAAAAGATCATATATTAGTCCCTTTTAAGGAAATGATATAGCATAAATAAATCGATAGACATGGTGTTATATAGGAAAGTTATAATTTTAAAAATTCATATAAAAAGTCATCGATCACATAGGTTGATGGAAGATGCATGCAACCTGATTGATTTGATATATCGTGATAAAGATATTATATTACACTATAATCATCCTTATGAGGTATCATGTTATTGTGAAATTAACTTATTTTCATATGGGTGTCTTGGTGTGTTTCTATATTCTAACCTTGGAATTTAGGATGCTCCACCTAATACCATTAAGAAAGTGTCTGAGAAGGTCACACATTAAGTGTATCCCGAATCTTAATTATAGAATATATTTTTATTTATTATTTTTCATGTTAATAAATATTATTCCCACACATGGTTTAATATATATTCATGAATGATTCAACGCATATATCTCATCTCTATTTATTAGATAGAATATAATGTGAGTGGAATATTTAATAATTATTTCTTTTCTATTTAAGTGAATATAATATTTTTTTAGAGAATAATGAAATGAAATTTACTTAATAAATAAATATACATTATTCAAGGTTTGAAAAATATTATAGTGGAATAGAGAACTGATATTTTCAGTCTAATGAGAAATAATAAATATTGAATTTTATTGGATTAAAAAATATTTAATTATAACACCCATGTTAAGCGCATATCAAGAAACATGGATATTATTATTATTATTTGACATGGGGTTTCACTAGGATTAAATAATTAATTAAGGGAACTTGTGAATTTTTTGTATTTTAACCCTACAAATATATAATAACAATTATATTATTTTCCCAATAATCCAATTCATTTTTCTTGGTTGTGCACAATAGATTTAGAGAATTCTATCAAGTATTAGAGAGATCCATTATCTAGGAATGATCCCAA
Source organism: Viscum album (assembly GCA_963277665.1). Lineage (NCBI taxonomy): Eukaryota > Viridiplantae > Streptophyta > Magnoliopsida > Santalales > Viscaceae > Viscum > Viscum album. Next base: position 1,655,526,282 of record OY728125.1, read on the forward strand.
GAACGGAGAGCAATCTTCCTACACAAGATCAAGGAGAACTCATGGGGAACATTTCTCAAATTGGTCAAAGGAGGAAAATGAAAGAAAAATGATTTTTCATTCTAACACTCAGATATTCCTTCGATGATGTATGAAGATTCACGAAACATGTGTTGATTAACCCTAAGGGGAATCTACACAATGAAATGATGGTATACCATAGATCAATAACTATATCCATCAACAAAGATAGAATTCCTACAACGATAATTATTTAATTAATTAAATTATTTATAAATAATATGTGATGATACTCCCTCTGGTTTCAGTGTAATTTATATTGTATGATTCCATTATTTAATTATGTTGACCACGAAATTCAATGTATTGTTAAATATTGGATTAATCATTGATCATGGGGAAAATCGAACTTAGGCACCGACTATCGCATGATTATGCTTCAATTAGAACCTACTTGTGGTATCAAAGGGATCACATAATTATTTATAATTATTTAAAGATGGTTTTTTATTTATGGATCTGTAATTTAGTTTTTCAATTAAAGTTTAATCATTGTTTTAATCCAGATTATGAGATTTTCTTCTTCCTCTATTTCTCATAGATCTAATTTAAATGATTAATTTTATGGTTAAAAAATCGAGGAAGTCATCCGGATGTTCCAAGGTTTATGACCAGACAACACATGAGTACACACCATGTAAATAGAGGTACATGTTATGCAATCATGGTCAATTCACCAAGAGTTAATTTGGAAATTAATTAATCCATGTTAATTGATGACATGCGATGTAGTTAATTCTTACACTATGTGTTGACCAGGAAAACCTAGTGCACGGTTAGCTAGAGTACATGCTATAAAGCCCACATACAATGTATGTGTATCCTTTGAGTCATAGACATGACACATATTACTGTACACGACATACATGACAAGTGAGTGTGTAATTTGAAGATCACATGGCATGTAGTGCATTGGGAACTCCATGTACTCTAGTTTCCAGGTATGCTTTACACCTAGAGTCCCTAGGCATGTAACTCAGATAGATAGTGAGAAATGTGCATGCCATGTAGCTCGGATTCACATTCCATGTACTTATACTAAGTTACACATATTTAAAATTTATTTATTATATTATGTAATCCTTGATACATGTTCTTTCATATGGTCACTAAGTTGATAAGAAAATCCATGTGATTATTTTTTATATTAATATATATAATTTTTTAAATTAATATCCACATAATGTTTAATATCTTCATATCATGTTTGAGTAGTATTGAAGTTTTCACTCTATGTGCATTAAAGCATGTCACATTATAGAGAATTCATCTAATTTGTGTAATCATTATATTGATAATACATGTCATGAAAGTACATGATAAGTCATGTATACTGTATTCCACAAAGAATAATCTTTATATGAGTATAATACAAGTTGGGTAGATTTGGATGGGTATTCAACGTGTTTCCTCCAAGGTATATTTATGTACCACATTAATTTTAAATGGATTTATTTAATTTGTTTAAAATTATCATGGATTATATTATCAGGGAAATTTGTATGATATTTAAGATAATAGAATTGATTAATTAACGATTATAATTAATTTATTTGAGAAGGATTTATCTTTAATAAGAAAGATTTATAATTTAATTCTAGATTTATTAAATTATTAATTCATTTCATGTATGTGGATGATCATGAGCTAGACCAGACCTTTGTATGAGATTGTTTCATTTAATTTAATATTAAATTAATTTATTGGCATATGTACCCTCTCTTCTTTTATTATGTAGGTCCTGAGTACCCATGGTTTCATTTATATAAACACTTTTCCTCTTCACCTCTATGTGAATAAAAATTATATGTAATGGATAGAGCTCCCAAACTAGTGGAGGCATTTCATGTTCAAAGCCGAAGAAAAACCAATCCAATGATATACATAGGTCAACAGATGAAAATTTGTAACATGAACCTTAATAGGTTTGAGGTGTTTTCCCCTAAGTCAATGGTTAGTTTATCAACCAATATATAAACTAAGAATTAGTGAAGACCATGATCATACTGCTTTATTATTTAATTTTTGTCAGTTTTTATGGTTTTTTCATTATGTTTTTTTATCATGATCACATAATTAATGAATTAACAAGCATGAAAGATAGAAAAAAATAAACTATCTTATTTGTAAACATTATATAAGACATTGTAAATCACATGAGTGAAACCAATTAATATTAACATGAATGTGATAAAGATAATAATTGTAAATTTATGCATAAAAGATTAAAATCCATCAATAAAATATTAAGTTGGTATAACCTTACATTACATAGGTTAAAATCAAACCATAGTTCAAAGTTCTTGAACATCCAAAGTTGGGGTGCTTTTAATTCTCAGGGAATTATAAATTGATGTTTAGGGTAGAAATAACTTAGTTTACATCAAGGGTTGACTTCCAAATAAGGAACTTTTGTAATTGAGAGGAAAAGTTTGAGGAATTCCAATTAAGGATTTTAGGATTGGTGATTCCACTCAACAGATTAAGGAACTGCAAGTTAATGCATTGGTAATTTAGAATGCCTTTCGAAAACCATTCGAGTTACTTGGACAAAAAAATATGGTGTAATGAGAAGGGGAATATGCATCTTTTCCACTAGGATATCCATGAATTAGGATATTTCGAAGACTAGGGTGATGTCTATTGGGTTTTGATAAAATAGTGGGTGACTAAAATTTATAATTATTTATTTTTTTGTCTAAATTTTATCAGATAAAGTAATAAAATTTTTATAATATTATTTTTTAGAAACAATAATAAAATGAAATCAAACATTTCATTGTGATCGATACTTGAGAAGGATATACTTCTCACTGGTACAAATTTACGTGAATGTAAAAGGTGTATACATGTCATCCTTCACCATTAAAAGAAAATTATTTGTTCTAGAAGAACCATTTCTTGTTGTGCCTAGTAACGAGGTAGGTTATACAGAGATATATATTTCTGAGAAACATCTAAATGATTTTACAGATGTTCAGTGATTAATGTTATCACCCATGTCCAATGAAATTTTTAAGCAACATGAGGACATGGATGCATATAACATGATGTCTCAACTTCAAGATCTCTATCAAGAGAATGTGAATCAAGAGATGTATGAGAACTCTGATGCTTTTTTCACAACTAAGCATGGAGAGTATGCTCTATCTGGGCCTCATGTGGTCAAGATTATTGGCCACATTGAACTCTTAGACATATTTGTTACTAAATTCTTGTATGAGTTTCTTATAGATATCATACATTCATTACTGCTCAGGACCTTCTCTAGTTTTATTATCAATTAAAATATAATAAATAATGAGAATATTCTTTCTAAAAATATTAACTTGATTCTCTATGTGGATAAGGACATGGTTTGGGATAAACCCATAGTTTTTATGGTAAATAAGAAAAGGAATAACAAGGAAAGAGAGACCAAGACATATGAAAAATATAATCCTCTTGAGCACCATCCTTCAAAGAAGGGTAAGATCCATTGGTAGGGCAAGGAAAATGATGCAATATGGTTTTCATGTAGAAATTTAGACACTGGAAGAGGAACTACACCCTGAAGAAAGGGGAATCTAATGGTTGGTTTTTTACCAAGTGCAATATTTCTATATCTACACTTTGGGTATTGGATACAACTTTTTGGGATCACATCTATATCCAAATTAAGGAACCATGTAGATTCTGAAATATTTGTAGAGGAGAGGTGGAATTTAGAGATTCCAGTGGAGAAAGGCTGGCTTCCTTAGAAATTGGTGACTATCACCTTTCATTTCCAACGAGAATGATTTTTGTTTTAAAATATTATCATTATGTACCTTGAGTTACTAAGATCATAATTTCTATTTCATGCCTAGATACTTATGGGGTTATTTACAAATTTGGGAATAAATGTTGTATATTTTATAAAGAAAACATATTTTAAGTTACGGAACATTAAAATAACAGTTTTTATGTATAAAATTAAAAAACCAAGTGCTTGAAATTGATAACGAATCATGTTCACATGACTCATATGAAACCCATATTTGGAATCACCAACTTGTTCATGTAAACGAGAAGCATTTGAAAAAGATCTTAAAAGAAGATTATTTAGAATCTTCTAAGATAAAACCACTTGATAGATGTCATTATTGTTTACAAGGGAAAATGAACAAACCGGTATTTGGTGGACATAGAGAAATAGCCACATAGATTCTAGGATTTGTACACACAGATGTGTGTGGACCATTTCTAGTAGAATCTTGAGGTGACTATTCTTACTTTATATCTTTTTTTGATGACTTGAGTAGATATGAATATGTATACTTAATATGGTATAAGTATATGTACTTTAATAAATTCAAGGATTTCAATAATGATGTAGATAATTTTCATGGTTAAGAGATAAAGAATCTTTGATTGGATCTAAGTGGGGAATATCTTAACCGAGAGTTCATCAAATTTCTTTGGGAGTTTGGGATTCTATCTCAACTCACACCACCTAACAAACCACTGTGGAATTGTGTTAGTGAAATGAGGAACCCTACCTTGTCAGAAATGTCAAGGTCGATAATGAGTGATGTCTATATTCTATTTTCCTTTTGGGTATATGCATTATAAACTACAACATACACATTAGACTGGGTAGAAAATAAAGCATTAAATGGAATTACTTTAGAGTTATGGAGTATAAAGAAACTTTTTTTGTTTCATATATGTGTATGGGGGTTAGAGGAATATTTATGGCCTTCTCAGGAAACATAATTGCGCTTAGGTGCACAAAGTGTATCTTTATAGTGTATCATAAGGAAAAAAAGGGACACTACCCGTACAAACCCTCACACAATAAAGTGACTGTCAGAAAAAATCCACCATTCTTGAGAGGTAGCACATCTTCAAAATGGATAGTGGGAGAATGATTGACTTCAATGAAGTTGATGTTCAAGGTACAAAAGAGTTGGTATAAAAAATAGATTCAATAGGGCCTATGGAAAAAGTAGTTCTTGAAACATAATTACCACGTAAGAGTGTAAGAGAGGTATGATAACTATAGAGATATTATATACTAGTCACTGAGGATAGTGACTCATTATTGGTTGACAATGATGAAACTCTATCCTATAAAGAGGTAGTAGAGATCTTAGAAACTACAAGATGGAAAAAATCCATGAATTCTAAAATGTATTCCATGTATTATAATTGTGTTTTGATTCTAGTGGATACCCCAGTTGATGTAGAGGCTGTTGAATGTAAATGGGTATTCAAAAGGAAATTGGACATGGAAGGTAAATTAAATACCTATAAATAAATGCTTGCGGATAAATTTTTAAACATCATCAAGGAATTGACTATGATGAAACATTTTCACCACTTTATATGTTTAAATACATCAAAATTATACTTTCTATAATAGCATACCATGTCTATGAGATTTAGTAGATGGATGTAAAATCTGTATTCCTTAAAATGAACCTCTATGAGGATTTCTATATGAAAAACACAAAAGGGATCGTGACTCCAGGTGATTCCAAAAGGATTTTCAAGTTATAGAGATCCATTTATGGATTGAAGCAAGCATATATGTCTAGGAAGATTCAATTAGATGGATCCATAAAAAAATTGGTTTCATTGAAAATGAATGCGAGCTGTGTGATTACAATAGGGTTAGTTGAAATACATTAATCATCCTAGTAGTACATGATAATGACATATTACATATTAGAAACTACATACCATTCTTATATTCTTTCAAGGAATGGTTAAACAAGTGTTTCTCCCTGAAAAACATAGGTGAAGCATCCTATATTCTAGGGATCAAGATCATTCTTGATATATCCCTGTGTTTGGTTGAACTAAGTCAAAATAGATATGTTGACTAGATAATAATGATATTTAGAATAGTATAATATGAGAGGATATTGGTTTCAATTTCACATGGTTTATATTTTTCTAAGAAAATGGTTCCTTAGACATAAAATGATAAAGAGATATTGAGTAAGATCCCATACACTTCAGAGATAGGATTAGCCATGTGTGCCATGTTATGTACTATATTTGTTATTGCTTATTCACTGAGCATGGTAGGAAGATATTAAGAAGATCCAGCAGAACAACATTGGACTACTGTTAAGTCTATCCTTAAGTATCTAAGAAAAACCAAGGATATATTCCTCGTGTATGGATGAGACGAGGAGTTGGTCATCAAAGGTTATACTGATTCTAGTTTTAAGATAGATGAAAATTCTTTTAATTCATAATCATGATATGTTTTCTGTCTCAATAGAGGATCTTTGAGATGAATTATTTCAAGGAATCCATATTTCACTGATTCTATAGTAGAGTTCAAGTATATAGTGGCTTCTGATACATCAAAGGAAGCCGTTCGGATTTAGAACTTTGTCTAGATCTTTATTTGGTACCTATATTTAAGGACCATATCACATTTTATTATGATAATATTGTTGTGTTGGCTCTTGAAAATGAGCAAATGTCACACCAACAGGCAAAGCACATAATCTTTAAGTATCACCTCTTGAGAGATTTTTATCAAAGGGCTGAATTTTTAGTGAGTAGATTACCAATGGAAGAGAATGTGGTGGATCCATTGACTAAATTTTTATCTCAACAGAAGCATGAGTATCATATGAGAGCTAGCAGATTGAAGGTTATTAGTAGTTGGCTCTAGTACACGTGGGAGTGTTTTGGGGTTAGTGTGCTAGAACCAACTTTGGTGTACTTTATAATATTATTTATTCATACGTATTAATATTAATTAAATTATTATCACATCATGAATGTTATTATACATAACATAGTATGTGATAATGTCTTAAGGGTACCTATCACACTAAATGGTCATAACAGTTCTCCGCTATGATGAGAACTTGGAAGTGCTACGACACTATTCTTGAATATATGTTCTATATCCAAATGATATCATTTATGGGATATAAATGATACATTCTATCAAGTGTGGACACTCATATGACCTTTATGCATCTTATCATGTTGTATGCCCTTGGTAATATCTTGTAGGATTTTATGAGAATGAGACCCGTGAGTATGAAATCCACATTTATATGTGTCATTGGATGTTCCTATATATGGATGTGCATATTGTTCCTTAGACATTAACCATATTATTTGTTAATATTATGAGGCATGTTATTTGATTAATTGATGAAAACTATAATGAAATATGTTCACACTGAGGTGGGATACAATGGGTACATCATGAGTAATATTGCACTAATGAATAATTACAAGAAGGATTTATCCCTTCTGCTCTTTAACAGAAAGAATATATCTTGGCATTTTATAAAAATTTTATAACATAAATAAATATAGGTCCATAAAATTATATGGGCAAGTTATATTTCCAAAATTCCAATGAATGAGACATCAAGCACATAGGCTAATGGCACTGGCATGCAACCTGTTTGATTTGAGATATTATAATAAAGGGATAAAATTACACAGTAATCATTTGTATAAGGTATCATGTCATGAAGGCATTAAATTCTTTATCTATGGGTTTCTTGGCATGTTTTTGGATTTTATCCTTTGAATTTAGGCTTCTCATGCTAATACTACTGAGAAAGAGGCCTAGAGGGTCACAAATTAAGTTTGTCCAGAATCCTAGCTAAATAATATATTATTGTTTGTTATTTAAAAAATTTAATAAATATTATTCCTGCATGTGGTTTAATAAATATTAACGTATGCTTGATCTCATATATCTCGTCACAATTTATATGAGAGAATATAATGTTAGTGTAATATTTAATAATTACTTTTTTTTATTTAATTGAATATAATATTTATTTATTTATTGGAGAATAATTCATTTATATTTATTTAATAAATAAAGAGACATTATTTAAGGTTATATAAATATAATAGAGGAATGAAAGAATGATATTTTAGGTCTGATATGAAATAATAAATATTGAATATTATTTGATTAAATAATATTTAATTATAATTCACAAGTTAAACTCATGTTGAGAAAAAATGATATTATTATTATTATTTATCATGGGGTTTCTGTGGGATTAAATAAATAATTAAGGGAACTATTGAAGTTATTTTATTTTAACACTATAAATATATAAACCAAATTAATTTATTCTCTCAATAAGCCAATTAATTTGTCTTTGTTGTGGACAACGGATTCAGAGAATTCTCTAAATACCATAGGAGGTACCTTCACCAAGAACACTACAAAGAATATAGATCAATATTCCTCCACAAGATAAAGTACAACTCTTTTTAAGTGGTTCTTGAAGTGATCAGAGGTGGATAATTTAAGTGCAACAATATGTTATGCTAGCACATGAGGATTTATTCAGAAACATCTAGAGATTCATGGAACATGTGTAGATTACCAGTAGGTGAACTATACCCTTGATTCCTACAATGAAATGAAGGTTCACTACAGATCTACCACCATATCCATTAATGAAGAAAGAATTCAGAAAAAGGTAATTAATTAATTAATTAATTAATGATAAATATTATGTGATGATCCTCACACTAGTTCTAGGGTAATTTATATAATCTAATTTTAGATCTAATTTTATTAGTCATGATGTTCAATATTTTGTGAAATATTGGATTAATCATCGATCATATAAAAAATCAAAGTTGGGCACCGCCCATCGCACGCTTCCACTGCACCCATCATCTGTTAAGATGGTATAACTATGAGTATTATATACTCTGTGATACCAAACGTAGGATCAAAATAAGAATGAGATTCTCATATACAAGAGGGGGGGGGGGGGTGAATTGTATATTTTAAAATTCCATAAGGAAATTTTAGAATGGTTATGTTTAACAAAGTTAAATAAGATAATTCACAAGACCTCTATGAGTACAAAAGACTTGCTGAAATTCGGAATAGTGATTATGAAAATGGAACTTAACAAAAGTTACAATGATTAAGATTCTACCTTAAAGCGTATAGAATCTGACTAAATCAGAGTACAAGTAAGGAAGTATAAGAAAGTTATACTTTCCTTAGTAATACAAAATCAGTGAAAAAATAAGTAGTAAAACTACAAGTAACAAACAATAACTCTTTTAACCCAAAGAGAAGGGTATCCAACAACCTTGGATAAATGTCCCTTGATTTATACTTTCAAGAAAGTCTGTCTTACCCACACCAGGGTAAGCCCTCAATATGAAGATCAAAGTCTGTCTTTCTATCCCCACAAGCCCTCAACTATCAGGTAGTCGACACCTCTGTCTTCCTCAGCAAGGAAGCCCTCAACTTCAAGGTGTTGGAACCTCTGTCTTCCTATCCCTGGAAGCCCTCGATTTTAATCACCAATAATCGGAGTCTCATGAAGCAAGTCTGCACAAGGAAATGTTTGAACAAGCTGTTCAAAATTTCTGCATGAAGCTTTGAGAGTTGATAAGAGCCCCTCTCTCTAGAAATCACTTCATGAAGTTTTGATCACCAAAATTCCAAAAGTCATGAGCATGTTCAAATTAGATCCTATATATAGGTGATGCTCCAATGGTCGGATCCCTCCTCCAACAGTCATATTTCACTTTGAATTTAGGAGGGACCGGTACACGTGTCTCTCAACCAACGGTTAGTCAATAACTGAAAGCACGACATTGTTTTGTAATGAAACAAGTATAAGTATAAGCAAAACTGAAGTTTGGAATGTAAGAAATCAAAAGTTCAGAGTCTAACCAAAATGTAATTCGGAGTCTATAATAAAAAGATATTCAGATTCTGTTTTGTAGGAATTCGGAACCTGAATTCTGTAGAAATTCGGAGTCTGAATTTCTAAGGAAATTCAGAGTCTGGTTTCACTAGAATTCAGAATCTGAACTTATAGAGTTCGGAGTGGAACTAGTATAAGTTCAGAGTCGAACTCATAGAAGTTCGGAGTCGAACTAGTAAAAGTTTGGAGTCGAACTAGTAAAATTTCGGAGTCGAACTTATAGAATTTTGGAGTCAAACTACTAAAAGTTCGGAGATAAACTAGTAAAAGTTCGAAGTCGAATTTATAGACGTTCAGAGTCGAACTAGTAAAAGTTCGTATCCATAATTCGGAGTCAAACTATATGATAGTTCGTATTTAGAATTCAAAGTCAAACTATATGAGAGTTCGTATCCAGAATTCAGAGTCGAACTATATGAGAGTCCGTATCTAGAATTCAGAGTGGAAATTCATTAGAGTTCGTATCCAGAATTCTGAATGGAACTTCATTAGAGTTCGTATCCAGAATTCGGATCCTAAAAAAGAATTCTTCATATCTAAGTATTATATGATTTGGAGGTTTTAGGTATGAATCCGATTTTTATACTTAAGAGAAATACTGATATATATAAGGAAATGTAGGTTATAGTAAATTTCATTAAGGAGGGAAATTTTCCTTAGAGAAGTAAAATATAGATTTGCTTAAGTATAAGGTGTTTTTTATTTTCAAAACAAGAAGGAATGGAAAAGTCATACAGAAAACCTTATTGACTCAACAATCTCCCCCTTTTTGTAAAGAACAAACAACCTTTCGAAAAAGAATATAAGGACTTTGAAAATTTTCATTAGACTTCGAAATTAAAACTTATCTCCCTTTGTTCATAGATAATAGTGAATACAACTAACTCCTCTTTAGGCTTAGGAACTCTAAGGATTGTATTCTTAATTTCCATAATGGAGTTTTCATTATCATTAGAAATGAAAAACTTTGTAATGAGGAACTCCCCCTTATATAAGGACAGTTCTTGACTTAGAAATTTTTCCTTCTCCCTCTTTTGAGTAGATCTTTTTCCTTCCCCCCCTTTGTGATTTTCAAAAAAAAATTTAAGGGAATAGAAAAGAAATTTGGTACCTGAAATATTAGTACATAACAATAAGAGATATAACAAACCAAAAATTTCATTAAGGTTGAAATAATTTTTACAATAAAAGGCATTACAAAAAAAATTGGATTTGTCTATTTGCCCTCCTTTTCCTTGGGAATTAACTTCTTCAAAAAAGTTTTCATCTTCTTCAAGTCTTTCTGATCCTCCTCAACTTGCTTCTACAAAGCTTTTATCCTTTCATCTTGAGCTTTCAGGACTTCTGTCTGATCCTTCATGGCCTCTTCCTGTATCTTTAGTAACTCATCTTGCTTTTGCAGCTTCTCTTGAAACTCAATCCAGAAATATCTTTCCCCTTTCCAGTTCTGAGAAACTGAGTTAAGCTTCCCATTTAAATCTCTGACCTGTTGATTCTGAGAATTTTGATCAGTGGTTAGCTTATCCTGAAGATTCTTAATCTTGGATTCCTCAGTGTCAAAACCATCTTTAACATCATTTGGAAAATGATCAAACTCAACCTAGTCATCATCAACTTTCTTAGACCAGAAAGTCACCTTACTGCACGATTTCATGTGAACATCATAATTGATAAGGAAATTTCAATGATCAGCCTCAATCTTCACACACTTTTCCATCAATATAGATAAGGATTCTGATTTCTGATTTAGGATATGTTGCAGCATCTGGCATATGGATTCTATGGTGGGAAATATTGGAATTGTGTCCACCAAATTTTTGAAAGATTCAACAACAAAGTCATGTCTCATTGCTGATGACTTCGAATCTGATAACTTTCTAGGGGATTGTTCTTCTTCAACTTCCACCATATTTCTTATTGAAGAACCACCAACCTCCTTCTTTCTTATAACATATTTTTTTGGGGTGTCCATAAGCACTTGCTTCCCCTTATCAACTTTCAGAACTGCCTCATCAGATGATTGTTCTTCGCTTTCAGATAGTTGAACAATTTTATCTTCATCTGGTTTCTCTTTCTCTGCTCCTTCAAGAAAATGCTTCTCAAAGCTTTCTTCCTCAGATAACTCATTTTCTTTTTCTTCTTCCACAAGATCATCTCTTTTACCATCTTTGTCATCTCACTTTCTTGGAGTGACCAGCTTTGAGGATTCAGCCTTTTTTTGATAATCCTCAACTTGTTTAATCAAGTCATCTAGATCACCACTTCCTTCTTCAACTTCTTCTTCCTCTTATACTTCCTCTTCTTCTTCTATTTCCTCAACAACTTCTTCCTGTACTTATTTACCAGTTGTTTTCTATACTTCTTCTTCAATAACCTCTTTCCCTTTGGACTTTTCTAGAGTGAAATACTTCTTCCCAAGGGTCTCTGGTAAAGGTTGGGCATCAAAAGTTTCCAGAATGAGAATATTCTCAGAGGCTACCTCTGTAGATTTCAAATGGGATTGGATGATTTCAGTCTCTGACATATTCTTCTTCATCTTCTTCTCTTTGGCCTGTTTCTCTAACTCATCCGCAGCTTTTTCTCTTAAGGCATTAGCCTCAGCAGGGTCCAATCTGAACTGTGGATCCCCTTCTTTTCTTTTCTCATTATCTTCCCTTCACTTAGCAGCTACCTCATCTAGAAAATCTTATTGTTTCTTCGGCTTGGGAGGTGCGGATTGGGTTTCCTTAGATTTGTGGGTTTTGTCTTCAGCAACCACTTATTTCAATTTTCTCTTCTTACTAACCTTCTCCACTGGCTCAGCCTTCTCTAGATTTTCCAGATTGGTTTCAGCTTCTTCCTCTTGAAAATTATAAAACTCTCCTATTTCCTTAGAATAATTCATATTCATCCTTTTAAGGGTATCATCACTAACAAGAATGACCTTGCAATTCCGAATTTTGGACTTACACGCAATCTTGAATGAATCCAGACACCGAACAATTAGCTTTGATAGTAAGGCAAGGTACATAATGATTTGAGCTCTCAAATTTCCCTCCTTGATGTTCTTGATTGTCACAAGAACATGCCTCATCAGATTTATTTTTCTTAGATTCACCAAGAAGTCTAAGAAATATATTTAACTTTTCTTCAGGGTGTCTTTTTCACCCTTTATCGGAACCAAGAAACCTTGTACCCAAAGATGAAGAATCCTATTATTAGGATATAGATGAGCAATCTTAGATGTATTTACATCATGAATCCCAAGACACTCTAAGTCCTTCACCTTAACAAAACTTCCTTGCACATCTGGAAGTTTATGTGAGCCGAATTTAGCTTCACCATCATAAGCTAGCCCTTCCAAGCTTGCTACCTTGGTGTAAGTAAGTTTGTAAGTCTTTCCATAAGACTTAAAAGAAAACTTTTCTCTTCCCTCTTCCTCATATAAGCTTTATGATTCATAGAATTCTAAAAGTAACTCCGGATAGACTGCATCTTGATCACGTGTCTTGGATACACATACATCTTCCCAACCATTCAACTTGATGTTCTTAGTAGTGATAGAATCATACTTATAAAAGTTTGGATGTACCAGTATTTCTCTCTACACTTTCCATTTTGAAATTGGCTTCGAGTTAGACATATATTGGGAAGTGGCTTCTACAGACATTTGGAATGGAGGAGCTCTGAAGGATTCAGAATGGCCTTTAACAACTGATGTAGAGCTTCGACATGCTAGATCTTGAAATCGATGTGGGAAAACCAATGTGGGTGCAATTTATATAGGCAATGGAGCTGAACTTTGAACTTCCAAAACCAATCTAATGGTTGAAAAATTCTATGATCTGATCTGATAGTTGAAGTCATACCCGCAAGGAAATCTTGAATCCGATCTTTTGTGGTTTTACCAAAAAAATTCGGATTAAAAAAACGATTCCAAAAAATTTTATAAGAAAAAGAAACTACCAGCAACTAAAAAATACTACGAAAACATGAGTAAGGAAAACATACCTTTCAGATTGGCTAGGAAGTTTATTCGTCATAGATAATATTCTTCTTGATGAAAATTTTACTATGAAAAAAACATTACGAATGACTCACTACGAAAAACTCTAGTACAAAAAATATGAGTACGAAAATTTCCATTACGAAAATTATCATTACGAAAATTCTGAGTACAAAAACATCATTACAAAAATTTCTAGTACGAAAACTTCATTACTAAAATTTCAATTACGAAAATTTCATTACGAAAATTCTCAGTAAGAAAATTTCATTACGAAAATTTCCATTACAAAAATTTTATTACGAAAATTTCCATTACAAAAATTTCATTACAAAAAAAAATTAAAGACTCATTACGAAAACTTTTGAAATACCCATTATGAAATTTTTTGAAAGACTCATTACGAAATTTTTTGAAAGACTCATTGTAAATGTTCTCCCTCTATGAAAAGGAGATTATTACTGTAAGGAGAATGGTTCAACAAGAAGTTAATGAAGGAATATTTCATCATGGTTATCATTAATAACTTCTGTTTAATGTATTTATATCTATCGGAGGGTAAATATTTTTTGAAAATGTCTGCAAGTTGATCTTGTGTTCCGATAAACTGAAGAATGATATCTCTTTTTAGTGTGTGATCCCTAAGAAAGTGATGCCTAATATCTATGTGATTTGCATGAGAGGGATGTGCAGGGTTTTTACTAAGGGCAATGGAACTTGTGTCATCACAAAAAATTTTAGTCTTAGTAAAACTCAAGCCACAATCAGTGAGTGTGTGTTGCATCCACAACACTTGAGCACAACAACTTCCAGCTACTACATATTCAGCTTCAGCAGTGGAGAGTGCTACAAAATGTTTCTTATTGAATGACCAAGAAACTAATGAATCACTTAAGAAATGAAAAGTTCTGGATGTACTTTTTCTATCCATTCTACAACCACCAAAGTCAGCATCTGAAAAACGTTTTAAAACAAAATCATCTTCAGAAGTATAAAATAGTCCTAAATCCATGGTTCCCATTAAGTAGCGAAAAATTCTTTTCACTACCTTTAAATAAGATTTCTTAGGATTGGATTCATATCTTGCAAATAAGCATACTGAAAACATTATGTCTGGTTGACTAGCTATCAAGTAAAGTAGACTTCCTATCATACCTCTAAAAGATGCTTGATCTACTAGTTTCCTAGCTTCGTCAAGATCAAGTGTGTTTGAGGTACCGATAGGAGTACTTATACTTTTAGTGTTGTCATACCTATAATTTTTAAGAAGATATTTAATATACTTATGTTGGGATATGTAGATTCCTTCTAGTTTTTGAGAAATTTGAAAACCAAGGAAAAATGTTAACTCACCCATCATACTCATTACAAACTCAGATTTCATTAGATCCACAAAGGAATCAGTTAGAAATTCTTGAGTTGAACCAAATATAATGTCATCAACATAAATTTGAACAATCAAAACATTTTTCTTATCTTTATTTATAAAAAGGGTTGGATCTACATTTCCCTTAACATAGTTATTTGAAGAAAAAATACAGTAAGTCTATCATACCAAGCTTGTGGTGCTTGTTTAAGGTCATACAAAGCTTTGGTAAGTCTAAAAACATGATCAGGATGTTTTGTATCTTCAAATCCAGGAGGTTGTTCAAAAAAAACATCCTCTTGAATATAACCATTATGGAAAGAACATTTCACATCCATTTGAAAAAGATTAAAATCGAAGAATGCTGCAAAGGCTAGTAAAATACAAATAGATTAATGTCTAGCTACTGGAGAATAGGTTTCTTCATAGTCTATTACTTCTTGTTGATTATATCCTTTATCAACCCATCTAGCTTTATTTATTAAGATGATTCCATTTTCATCACACTTATTTCTGAATACCCATTTTACTCCAATAACAGAAGTTTCCTTAGGTATTTCAACCAGGGTCCAAACTTTATTCCTTTCAAATTCATTTAGTTCATCTTGCATGGATTTTATCCCATCATCATCACCTAAAGCTTCATCAGTGCTTTTTTGGTTCTAATTGGGAATGTAATGCTAGATGCTCTACTTCATTTCTTAAGGAACTTCTAGTCCTTACAGGTTGATTCACATCACCAATGATACTATCACGGGGATGATTCTTTAGAAACGACTAGTTTGGGTTTTGTAAAACTTGTTCATCAACATAGGGTAAGGAATATTCTGGGGTAAATGTTTCAGAAGTATCTTCTTGAACATTTTCCTTATCAGAAAGATTTTCTATCAAGGGTTGATAATCAGTTTTTGAAAACACATCCGAGGATGTAGGTTGAGGTTGTTTGAAAACAAAAGGATCAGTTTCATCAAATTTGACATGTACTGT
Organism: Viscum album; assembly: GCA_963277665.1. Lineage (NCBI taxonomy): Eukaryota > Viridiplantae > Streptophyta > Magnoliopsida > Santalales > Viscaceae > Viscum > Viscum album. Next base: position 1,655,542,393 of record OY728125.1, read on the forward strand.
CTCTTCTACAGTACAAGTGTTTTTGTTAAAAACTCTATAAGCCTTAGAAGTTGTGGAGTAGCCTAAGAAAATTCCTTCATCAAATTTTGGTGCAAATTTGTGTAAGTTATCTTTAGTATTCAGAATGAATACTTTGCAACCAAAAACCTTAAAGTAGGAAAGTCAAGGTTTTCTACCATTCCATAACTCATAAAGAGTTTTATTAAGAAAAGGTTTAATTAAAAATTGATTTATAGTATAGCAAGCAGTACTTACAGCTTCAACCCAAAAAATTTTGGCAACAGAATACTCACTCAACATGGTTCTAGTTATCTCTTGAATAATTCTATTTCTTATTTCAACAACACCATTTTTTGAGGTATTCTGGGTGCTGAAAAATTGTGAGTAATATCTTTTCTACTACAAAAAGTTTCAAAATCAGAATTTTGAAATTCTACTCCATGATAACTATGGATAGTTTTCAATGAAAGGTTTTTCTCATTTTTAACTTGGACTCTAAAATTTTTGAAATAAGAAAAAGATTTAGAATTATTTGATAGAAAATAGACCCATGTTAATCTAGTGTAATCATCAACTAAGTCAAATACATAATACTTGCCTCCAATGCTTCCAGTTTGTATTGGACCAAAAAGATCAATATGAACTAGCTGTAATGCGTCAGTAGTTGAGACTTCACCGATTGATTTAAAACTTGATTTATGTTGCTTTCCATATTGACAAGGGTAAAATACTTTTGAATAATCAAATCTAAGCTCAGGTAGATCCTAAACTAAAAATTTCTTAGAACGTTTACATAAGTTCCTAAGATTACAGTGTCCTAATCTTCTATGCCACAACCAAGAATGATCTTCCCTTTCACTAAGCCAAGGTAAGTCTTGGATCTTAAGGTCTTCTAAGTTTAGTGTGTAAACATTATCTTGCCTATGGGCAGAAAGAATAAATTATTCCTTGGAATTGTGTACTAAAAAATTATCATTCCTAAAATTCACAAGGTATCCTTCATCATATAATTGACTTATGCTGATAAGGTTGTGCTTAAGACCTTTAACAAACAAAAAATTTGAAATCAGGGTTTTCCCAAGAAGAACAATGTTACCTATACCAATAATTTCTCCCTAAGCATTATCTCCGAAAGTTACTTTTCCTCCTTTCGTCTTGATAATATTTTCGAAATAGATATTGTTACCATTCATATGCCGAGAACATCCACTATCCATGTACCAAGTATTGTTGTTGATGCTTTCCCTATTTTCCTGAAAATAAGAAACAAGTTAGGTTTTAGGAATCTATACTTCCTTGGATCCGGAATTGTTAGACAACAAAATTTTGGGTATCCACATTTGTTTAGAAAAACATGCTTTATGAAACCCAAGAGATTGAACTATATTCAAAGAACCGTTTTTCTTCCAATTCCCACCACTTTGACACTTAGTGCAAAAAGGGGCTTTGAAAATAGGTTTTTGATGAGTATAACTTACTCCAGTAGTGTTTACTTGAGGTTTAATTTGAGAATACATCTTGTCAAAATTTTCCTTCCTAGAGGTAAAATTTTCAAGGAGCTTTTTATGAGAAAATATTTCAGATTTCAGTCTAATGACTAAATTTCTATCCTCAGGAATCATTTGCTTAAAGTTAGATTTTTCCTTAAAAACATTGATCTTTAAAATAGAATTCTTAAGATCTTTAGAATGTTATTCTTATCAGAATTTGATTTCTCAAGGTCTTCAAAAAGTTTTTCTAAAATCTCTTCTTTATCTCTAAGATTTTCAGTAAGATCTGAAATATATTTTGTAAGAATTACTTCCCTAGTATTTTCCTTGTCTAATTTCTTATAAATTTTATAATTTTTTGCTTCAAGTAACTTGGAAAATCAAGATACTTTTTCATATGAAGGTTCTTCATTTTATGAAGATGAAGTATCTCCATTAGAAGTACTATTTTCAGAATAGTAATTCTTATTAAGAGATAAATTTGTTAAAGCCTCGACAGAGAGTACCTTGGCCATAAGACATGTATGTAGAAAATAAGTATTAGCAATGAATCCCATATTCTTATGAGCTGATGAATCATATTTAGAAGATTCACTTTTTAAAGAGTCTCCACAGCTAGCACTCCAAGTAGTATTAGCTTTTAGGACTTTCGTAGCTTTAGCTTTGTAAAACTTCTTCCTGTTCCTTTCATAATTACTCTCTTTTATTTATTTGTTTTTAAATAAAGGGAAATCTGGTCTTATGTGTCCACTTATCTTGAATTCATATCATGTGACCTTTGAATATTTTTTATCTTTCCTTTCCTTCTTCTTATACTTGGATTGGAAATTTCTTTGACCAGCTATCTTGTTTATTCTTCGAGCAAGATTTTCTAACTCGTTTTCTGAGACTTCACTTTCACTAGATTCATATTGGATAATAATCTTCTTAGATTTGGATCTAGTTACTCTCTCAAGAGTCTTAACTTTCATGTGATTTGAAGTTGTAGTAAAAGCAACACTATTTTTCCCATTCTTCTTCTTTATGTTGTCAGCATCTCTCTTCATTCTAGTTTCATGTTGAAGAAGAGTTCCAAATAGTTCATCAAGAGAAATTTGAGTGACCTTTTTGTTCTCATCAATTTCTGTCCTCTTGGATTCCCACTCATTAGGCATTATATCTATAATCTTATCCACAAGAGCTTCATCATCTAGACCTTTCTCTCCCATTGATTGTAGGTTGTTCATAAAAGTCATAAACCTCTGCTGTACTTTTCTTATAGGTTATCTATAAGGAAAATTAAAACCATGATACTCATCTCTCAAAATAACTCTTCATGTATCTATGAATTTCGATGTACCAAAATGCGTAACTTCAAGTTTCTTCCATATACAGTTAGCTGTTTCACAAGAAGAAATCTGGCTATATATGTTTCTAGTCATTGAAAAAATTAGAGTATTGCGTACCTTATAGTTGAGTTGGTAATCATGCTTTTCTTGATTAGTAAAAGCACTTACTTCTTTATCAAGAATTTTGTATCATCTAGTAAGAATAACAAAATTATCTACCCCAGTATTGATAATGAAAGTCCTCATATGATCCCTCCAGTATTCATAATCATTACCATCAAAAATAGGTGGTCTGGTAGGATTTAAGTTGTTGATAGAACCAACATTCAAACCTTCCATCCTTAAGAAAATCTTTGACACACAAACTTGTTAGAAGTATACGTTTGTTAAAAAGTGTAAATATTCTAAGAAAAAAAATATTGTAACTCTATTCAAAATATAATCCGAACTATGAGTCCGAAAAATAGATTCCGAAAAAAAGAAACATGAATCCGAAAAAGCAAATCCGAGAATTCTCTTCTGAATCTAATCATGAGATTAATTCAGATTGAACCAAATCCTCTGATACCAATTGTTAGGATAGTATAACTATGAGTATTATATACTATGTGATACCAAAAGTAGGATCGAAATAATAATGAGATTCTCAGATACAATAGGGGGGTGAATTGTACCTTTTAAAATTCCATAAGGAAATTTTAGAATGGTTATGTTTAACAAAGTTAAACAAGATAATTCACAATACCTCTATGAGTACAAAAGAATGGCTGAAATTTGGAATAGTGATTCCGAAAATGGAACTTAACAAAATTTACAAAGATTAAGATTCTACAAAAAAGCGTATAGAATCTAACTAAATCAGAGTACAAGTAAGGAAGTATAAGAAATTTATACTTTCCTTAGTAATACAAAAGCAGCGGAAAAACAAGTAGTAAAACTAAAAGTAACAAACAATAACTCTTTTAACCCAAAGAAAAGGGTATCCAACAACCTTAGATAAATGTCCCTTGATTTATACTTTCAAGAAAGTCTGTCTTACCCACACCAGGGTAAGCCCTCGATACAAAGATCTGAGTCTGTCTTGTTATCCCCACAATCCATCAACTAGAAGGTAGTCGGCACCTCTATCTTCCTCAGCAAGGAATCCCTCAACTTCAAGGTGTTGGAACCTCTATCTTCATATCCCTGGAATCCCTCGATTGCAATCACCAACAATCAGATTCACATGAAGCAAGTCTGCACTAGGTAAAGTTTGAACAAACTGTTCAAACTTCCTACACGAATCTTTGAGAGTTGATAAGAGCCTCTCTCTCTAGAAATCACTTCTAGAAGTTTTGATCACCAAAATTCCAAAAGTCTGGAGAAAATTCAAATGAGATCCTATTTATAGGTGAAGCTCCAACGGTCGTCTCCCTCCTCCAATGGTCATATTTCTCTCTGAATCTAAGAGGGACCTGTACACCTGTCACTCAACCATGGGTTAATAAATAACTTAAAGCAAAACATCGTTTTGTAATGAATCAAGTATAAGTTTAAGAAAAACTGAAGTTTGGAATATAAGCAATCAAAAGTTCAGAGACTAACCAAAATAAAATTTAGAGTCTAAAATAAAAAGATATTTAGATTCTGTTTTGTAGGAATTCGGAACCTGAATTCTATATAAACTCAGAGTCTGAATTTCTTAGGAAATTCAGAGTCAGGTTTCACTAGAATTTAGAATCTGAACTTATAGAGTTTGAATTCAAAATAGTATAAGTTCAGAGTCAAACTCATAGAAGTTCAGAGTCGAACTAGCAAAAGTTCAGAGTTGAACTAGTAAAAGTTTGGAGTTGAACTAGTAAAATTTCGGAGTTGAACTTATAGAAGTTCGGAGTCTAACTAGTAAAAGTTCGTATCAATAATTCGGAGTTGAACTATATGATAGTTCGTATTAAGAATTCAGAGTCAAAATATATAAGAGTTCATATCCATAATTCGGAGTCGAACTATATGAGAGTCCGTATCCAGAATTCTGAGTGGAACTTCATTAGAGTTCATATCCAGAATTCGGAATGGAACTTCATTAGAGTTTGTATCTAGAATTCGGATCCTAAAAACAGAATGCTTCATATCTAAGTATTATATGATTCCAAGGTTTTAGGTATGAATCCGATTTTTATACATAAGAGAAATACTGATATGTATAAGAAAATCTATGTTAGAGTAAATTTCCTTAAGGAAGGAAATTTTCCTTATATACGTAAAATATAGATTTTATTAAGTATAAGGTGTTTGTGATTTTCAAAACAAGAAGGAATGGAAAAGTCATAAGGAAAACCTTATTGACTCAACATCATCATCTTCACTATTTATTTATAAATGATAGATGTGGGGAGGACCTAGGGGTTAAAAATAGTGCAATACAAGGGAACCCCATGTAACAAGACTCACCCGTTAGGGTTTCAACTGGTTCGAGTTGTAGAAAAAAAACTCTAACAAGACTTAAACCAAAAGAGACACAACATGATTAGCCGCCTTATTTCCCTAAAACTATGTGTGAATCAAATGGGTGGGTCTCAAGATACTTCCACAACACTTATATAGGGGATAAGAGATAGACTAGGGGATAGGATCGGTGCCATACAATGAGTTGAAAAGAATTAGTGAGTATATTTCCACTTCATAAAAAATGATGCCTCACTAATGGCAGAGAGTGAGGTAAAAGAGAAAAACAAGGGCCTATTAATACAATGAAGAACCCCTACCAAGGAAAATAGTGAATGAAAAAAAATAAAGGCACCCCTGGACTCCCGGACCACCCCTCCTCCCCTCATAGCACCCTCGATGCAGGACCCACTGTGTAGAGTTTCGAACCCGTAACAGGAGGATGCTTGCATACCCATTGGTTACTTGAGAAACTCGCTAATGGATTGGACTGAGGGTCTAGTTGTAAGAGTTTGATATAGGGGTATTCACTCCATATATCAATAAACCTCACCATATCAAGCCTGAGACTATGAGTTCAAGCAATGATGTCCCTACCTATAGAGCTAATCCCCTCAAACTTTTATTTGTTTCTAGCATGCCAAAGTCACAACACACTTGAATGAAGTATGTTCTAACTAGACAGACACTCCAATACCTTTCTACCCAATCCATGAAACCATCAGACAAGGAAGGGGGGCATCAAATGGTTGGAGAGAGAGGATATTGGTAATCTCACCAAAGAAGGAAAACACCTCCTGGGCCCATTCACCCTCAAAGAAGATATGGTTGACACTATCATCATTATGATTTCTACAAAAAGAGCATCGGGAAGACATGAAAATGCCTTATTTTATTATATTCTCATTTGTGTACACTGCATCATTCTTGAGCCTCAAAGTGAGGTAGTTGTACTTTGTTGGGATGCCCTTGATCCAAAGGAGCTAATTCCATTGATCACCATGTGCATGGGGATACAGTGTTTGACAATAATCCGTAGTAGTGAAGGTCCCAAAACATAATGGGGTAGAGAAACACCTATATGGTTCCAAATTAATTTCAATGAGATGAAATATGTCTTATTGATTGCTATTAAGAAAATCCTTAATAAAGGCTAGTAATTTGCGAGCCTCCTTAAACGTGATATTATAAGTTGGAAACCCCATGAATCTAAGAGTATTTCCTACCCAATTGACATGCTAGAAGGACACATTACCTTCGCTGATAATCCACTAAACATGGGGATTAAGAGTGTTGAACAAGGGAAGAAACAAGGACATGAAAGGAGATATGTTCCCTACTTCCATCAACAAACCTCCCTCGGAAGTGATTCCCATGGTCTTTCCCCATAAGGATCAGCATTCATGAAGTACCCTGGCCAACATTGTAAGCATGAAAAGGAATAATATATACTTATACACACACATAAACACACACACACACACACATATATAACTTTTTATGTAAAAAGAATCACATCACATCAAGGATACGATAGTCAACACGTCCACAAATGATGTTATCACCTTTTTAGTGCATGAAAAGGGTAACATATAAAATGATATATTATATTTCCCATAAATTAATTATGTAATGAATATCATATAGATGTATTGTATATCACATATAATTTATTAAACCCACCCTTAATACATTCATGTATTGTGTGGATGAATAACATTGCTTTGAGGAGGCGGTAGTCCACACGTCCACAAACGAGATTATCATATTTACACAAAATGGAAGGCATGAAGGTATGTTTTATATTCTAATTACATATGAATAAAGTCATCAAAAATATTATATATATCATATAAAAATATTTTTCCCATGATAATTCCAACCATGAGAGTTGGTAATGGAATAACGAACAATCATCGTTGCGCGAGGTGGTATTTCACCATACAAATGAATGATAAGTTCATTACCCATTAGATGGAGGTGTGTTTAAGTGCATGTTAAACCCTGAATATAAAAACATCTCAGTATGTTAAGGATTATTTAGTTATTATTTCATCATGGTTTATATATATATGAAGGGTGTTTAACTATAAATAAAATAGAAACACTTAATTGAAAACATTACCTTTCCTTCGGACGATCTCCTTTGATTCACACCTTATCACCTCTAAGGAAGGTGTTATGACAAAAATAAGTCCATTAGAATGTGGGTTTGGATTATAGGAAGCAATTTGGGAATATATTTTCTGATCTAAAATGGTTTTAATGTGTGAGGAACAAAGAAGAATGGGTTCTCTATTATAAGAGAGGGAAGGGGTCCTCTTAGAATTTCTCAAAATATTAAATTAATATAATTTTTTTTAAAATAGATCCCAGTGGATTTATTTCATAGATATTATGATTTTGGGTTGAATAACATTTTTCCAATAACAATCGGATAAGTTTTGACTATTTTTTAATCCTTATCATTTTGTTTTAACACATATTTAATTATTTTAATTCTAATTGTGATATCATGTAATTTACATTTTGAGAGTTAATATCATTACTATAAAATAAAAAAGACCAAAAAATATGTCATTGATGAACTTTTTAGACCTATCTCAATTTTTTGGCCGGATGTTTTTTTAGAAATTTTATATCATTTAATAAAATATATTATATTTTATAATATCATTAGTGTAAATTTTGACACTATTCATTTCATGAAATTTTATATAAATCATAAGAATAAGATATATTATAAATAAATGTTTTGAGACATCAAAAACATTTAAATGTCATCCAAAAATTTCTAGGATGAAATTAATTACATCAAAAAGTATTTATTTTAATATTTTTAATATCATTTATTTGATATTTCTTTTATTTAAACAATTACTACATCAACATTGTGAAAGACTTTAATTTGATTTTTTATTTAAGAAATATAAAAAATAAAATATCACGACCAAGATAAATTATTTAGATTTTAAATTACTATTTATAGTCAAATTTATTTTAAGTATAACCTCAAATTAAAAATATTTCACTTGTTAGAAATAAAATTATGAAAAAATTCACTTTTCATTGAATGAAATACTATAAAAGTGTTAAAGTCTTCGAAGTGGATCCAAGTAGAAATAAAATAATCTCAAGGAAGATTTTGTTCATGAATACCTTATATAATTATATTATGATAAGTCTTAGGGAAATTTTATAATATTTGTAATAATATTTTTACTATTAATTACATGATTTACCTTTAACCATGTTAATATAAAAAATTAGTAAAGTTAAAATTTATAATTCCAAAAAAATAAAAGGGATATATTTAAATAATTTGAACCCACTTATTTTAAATATTAAATGAATTTTTTAATTGTCAACGATGGTGGTTGACAGTCTGGTTTTCCAGGGAAGAGGAAGTCTTGATGGTTCCAATGAGTTGCATGGTATTGATGGAGAGAAGTTGCATCAGGGGTGTGATGACATGCATCATGAGATGGGATCAAGGTGAATAGAGGCGATGCTGGGATCGAGGATTCGTTTTGTACTCCTGGCAGGGGTTTGAATTTTGATACTTGAAATGGTTGTTTTTTCAGTTTGAATGTTATGTTTTTATCATTGTAACATGGTTGTTTTACATCTGGTTAATCGGTTGTACATGTCCCCACTACCCTTTGAAGTGGTTATTCTTAAAGTAAAAAATAATAAGATTGGTGGAATTCCTTTTTCAAAATTCATAACAAAGAAATTATAGAAATTAATTAAACATTAATCCCATTTAATTAACGAGAAAACATGTATTAAATTAAAAAGGATTAAAAGTTCAAAAAGTTTTTATATCTGAATTTAATGTGAAATTGATTCCGATGACCTATATTGGATTTAATAATAATTTTATTTGTTAATTACACTTTAAAAATATTAAAAAAATATAATTTAACTTTATAAATAAATTTGACTAAACATGGGTTTTCAAGTAAATGCAGTATTTTATTTCATTGTTTATCGAAATATGATACTTTTTAGAAAAATACAAAAAATTTTAAACAAAGTAAATTTTGATACTATACTTTTAAATAATAAGTTAATTTTTTAATATATAAGTTATAATATTTAAAATAAATTATTTAAAATAGGTGTGCCATCAAATGCCGACAAAAACTGTATTTTTTTAGAAAAATACTCATTTTTTCCATAAAATTATATTTTTTATTATATAATGTCTAGAAAATATATAAGATGAATTTTAAATTTTATATTGAAGATATTATATATTTATATATATTAATGTAATCCTACAAGATTGATTTTTTTTATTTTATAAACACACTTATTTTCATTTAAATAGTTTTTCCGAAACATGATTTCCTTTTATTTTTAAAAAGGTTTTATTTTTGTTAATAATTAATTGGTCACCAATGAATTATATATATATATATATATATTTAATCCATGTTTTAAAAATTTAGTAAATTTTTTTCATTACCACCATTGTAATGGATATGTTTTAATAGTAACATTTATAACATTATTTAGTCGTTTATCTATGATCGATATGTTATATCATGCATGCCATCGAACATAGAGTTTCTTTTTAAAATATCAGGATGTTATATTCTCACCCATTAATAAATTCCATCCATGCAATTTGAACTCAAGATTGAAAACCATGGGTTTTACTTTTAAATAACTTATATTGAAATCCCATATAAGAAAAAGTATTAATAAAACTTTTACTTTAAAAGAATGGAAGAAAAGTAAGAAGATTATAATGACCTGATCATTTATGAATAAAATTACATTTATTTTAATGTTTTATGGATATAGAAAACACATGCACTAATTTTGTTTTAATATATTCAATTGTATTTAAATGAATGTTAAGTATCATTACCATTGATAATGTAGTCGTTGATTAGTGATCACATGACTAGTATAAGTATAGGGTTTTAACAAATCCTTTTAACATAGAAAAAGGATGTGACGATCTCAACTAGTAGGATCGTAACCTATGAATCCCATTTATCAGATATTATAAGGGAGATATCATTTGTAGGATTTTCACTAGACCAAACCAAATCCAATATCCAACAACTTAAGCATGAGTGAAATCATTTACAAGAAAAGTTCAAGCTCATTGAGATCACGAACCAAACCATGTTCACCGAACAGCCCCATAAAATCCCCACCATCGCACACATTAATATTAGGGCGTATGCTGGTGTAAAAAAGGGATATTTAAAAATACCATTGCATTATTATTATGTGCATTCTTTTTATAAAATAATGAATATAATTTCATTCAATTATTGCTACATTGTAAATTGTTTTTTAAAGCACAAATATTTTTTTGGTAAATATTAAAATTTACATAACAAATCAATTTTGATGAATTAATGTATTTTTTAACTAAATAATATTTTAATAAAATATTATTATTAAATTACTTTTATTCAATATAAATGATCAAATTTTTTTCAGGAAGTCAATTGTTATTTTTATCAATGTTTAAAAACTGTTTTTGTCAAAACCCATAAATTTTCAACAATTGTTGGTTTTTATTTTAAAAGTGAAAATTAAAATATTTTGAAAATTATTTATGTAAAGTTAATATTATTTTTGGAATCAAGATGTCAAAATTATCCAATATCCAATTTTTCATAATTTTATGAGACAGTTGAATATTTTGGTAAAAATTAAATACCGTATAAATATATAATGTGTTTTATGACATCATAATGACCCAATGGTGATCTAATAAAATAATATAAAAGGTATATCCAGAAAAATATATGTTTCCCTTTAAAATAGTGTGATTTTATATTTATTTGAATTATTTTATTATTCCTCAGTGAATACTCCAAAATGTGTAATATATGTTATGCATTTTAAATTCATTTCCTTGAGGGTGTGACTCACCTCCACATAATCTAGGATAATATTTTAATTTCTAAAGACCCTGGACTTATAAAATAATGTTTTAATCTCCCCTTTTCTAGAAAACATGGTAAAAAACAATGGATTGGTTTGTGGTTTTGAATATTTTAGTGTGTATGGTCCAAAACCAAAATATTAGAGAATTACCCCACCTTTCCTATATAAACCCACACAAGGACCCATTTCTCTCCACTCAATCCCTTTGAATCAAGAACACCACTTCCCCCTACTCACTATAATCCCCCAAGGCCCCCTAATCTCCCATGGATCATCTCCCAATCCTTTGGGATCACACATCCATGTAAGGGATCTTCAAACCTCCCGTTTTGTGAAGAAAACATTTCAAGTTATGCCTTTTAATTTCCTTAATTACTATGTTGAGTTATGTTATCAAATATCCTCCTTACTTACCATTTTATTTAAAAAAATTAGATCCCATTTCACTCCCATTTATCCTTCTTATAATACCTTATGTACACCCATTATTATGCGGAATTTCTACAAGGGATTCCTATCCTCCCCTATGAATTCAAGAACTTTCTTCGAGAGTAGTTATTTTAATTTCTATTTCATGTACTAAAATTCATTTTTAATCATTAACTTATTCCCCAGTTGAAGTTATTTTATTGAGTTATCATCTATCCTCCCCCATTTTAACCCTTATATAAACCGTTACTATGCCATAATTCTGTAAGGGATCCTTAATTTCCTTCCTTTCTCATTTTTGTTGAAGTTTCCTTTTATTGTTATAACATTTTATTTTTCAATTAAAAATGATGGGGTATGTTTTCACACCTTCTAGATACTACCCTTATTATTTTTTGTGATGGGATACCACTTTATCTATCATTAACCCCTCCCATGTACATCTTTTACCATGCCAAAACTTCATAAGAGTTATTCCATTTCTCATCTTTCTTTAAGTTTCATTATTATGTTTTGCATTTTATTTTAAAATTCCTTATGTTAGGACATGAATTAACCCCTTATTTTACATTTCATGTATATAAGTTGAGACATTCCTTTTTCTCTAATCAACCATTTTTATGAATTTTATGTCACGTCGTTGGGCTGCTGAAATTACACCATGACTTTTCCATGCCAATATCATCCTATAGTGAATAGCATTCCCATTCATCTATCAAGGGTTTTCACCTTTATGAATATATCCCATTTTTATTGAGTACATAGATGTATGTATTCCACACTCCTTGATCATGGAATGAATTATGATGAAGAATGAATCCATGTTTTATGATCTATGTGACACACATAAGCATGAGATTGAAATGATTATGAATGGTGCACCTTGGTAGCACTCCAATGCATTGGGTAATGTTTAGTATCATGATATATCATGTTGGGACATGGTTTTACATGATTCCTTTTAGTACATGTTTCCACCATGTTGGATGTTAATGAAGTAGTGTTTTAAGTTGTTTCCACATTTCCATGTTATGATAATCATGATATATCATGACATTATGTTCTTGTTTCTCTTGTGAATCATTGATATGAATGTTGAATAACATGTATTGTATTCTTTATTTTATTCGATTTTTAATCCCTTACAGGGCTTTATAGATCACACTTTTCTTATGTATTTCTTCGGGTTATCCCATGCAATGCTAAGTACGAAATAATGTTGTGCTAATGTAAAAGAAGATATCAAAAAATATGTTGTATTTTCTATCGTAAGTTATCATGTAATGTTCTTGATCCCCAAATACACTAGACCTCTCAATCTTATAGGTCGTAAGATGTTCAATTTTATTTAATAGAGTATGTTTAAATGTGTAATAAAGACCAGGGTTGTTATAGTTGGTATTAGACGTTGGGTTTAGTTATTTTTGGTATTAGGGTTATAACACTCTAGTGAGAGCCTTATGGATAAGACCACGTATAAGAATATAATACATAAATTTTGGTGAATATAGAGTAAGTTGTTTATCAAGAAAATACATCCTTGTCTCGATATGAACAAGTAGATGTGGATCTAACTGAGATGTATCTTGGTGTAAAACCCGAAAACATTTCGTTGAGCTAGAATCAAATGGGAACTAGTGCACTACAATGGGCCTTGTTACACTTTTGGTTCAACAATCACGGGGGATATGATTCGGTAAATTCATAATCTTAGTACGAACCATTATTAAGAAAATACAAAAATACCCCTATGAATATATTCTTTGAAATAGATCATGGATAAAATATATTGAAACCTAGAAATTCATAAGTTAAGAAAATAAATATAATTTATAAGTTATCCCTTTAGATCATTGGATTCCCCTTTATGTGTTAAACTATTTAAGAAACCCATCCCTAATTTTTCTTTTATTCTAGTCAATGGCCTGTAATATAAGGAATCAGGCTAACAACTGATGAGAAGGGAAATGTGATGAATGTTCCAATGAGATTCCCAACTAAATAGAAGCTCAAGTAGGACATATCATGATTATTCCATACCGGCTTTCAAGAATCGTGATTAATTTTTTTTTAATTTTTTCAATTCCTAAGGACATCAAGGAAGAGGAAGATGACATATCATGAAATTCCATCTGATAAAGGTGATAAGGGTAAAATACCCAATTTCATTCGTACAACAAGTGTGGAAAGAGGCACTAAGGGGAATGTCACAAAGGGACTAGGATATGTTTTAAGTGTGTAAATAAAGGGAACAAAACATCCAATTTCCATGAAAAAATGGATAATGTAATGGATGGAAACTACATCAATAATGAATCTTATGCGGTTAGTGGGTCTCCACTCTGGTCCTCTGTTGATAATTTTTTTTGTCCATCCTTCATAGCTCTTAGTGGATTATCGGGGAGGGGTACATCCAGTTATGGTACCACAACGTGTCAGGAAAGACTCATGGTTATCCAGGGTCCCTGGACCCTATGATCACATACAAGGAGGTGAGTCAGTGACCACATTTTTTCAGAACTATTCTAGATGTGGAGCAGTAGGAGGTTTTTGACTCTGTTATCAAGTGCTCAGATATGGATCGATGCGTCATCACCCCCTCCACCTCATTAAGTTCAACATAAAGTATTTTTACATGATAAGATTTCCTCAGGGCTAGAATAGAGGATTTTATACTATGGATTGGTGTAATAAGATCCCAACAAATTTTGATTTTCAAACATGGACGATCCAGAACCATTCCAAACTAGCTGATGCTAACATCAAGAGACTCAGAATTAGCATAGATTCCTACTGCCATTGTTTCATTCATAAGTGTGAAGAGTGAATATCCCATATCTCCTTGAAGGTGACTGAGTCCGCTAGGTTTGGAAAGTCTTTGGTGAATTTACAGGGTACTCCCCCACTGCGCAAAACTTTGAATATTTCATGGAGTGTTGGTTATAAGGGATGGATAGATCTTGAAAGAAATGGATGGTGAGATCCATCATCTTCAATTCATGTTTTTTGTGTATATGGAAGGAATGGAATTGAGCCAGCTTCGAGGGGATCACATCTATAGGGAGATCCATTACTGCTAGAGTAAGATGTACTTCCCCACTGCGTAGAACTTTGAATATTTTCGAAAGTGTTGGTTACAAGGGATAGACAGATCATAAAAAGAATGGATGGTGAGATCTAATATCCCCTCTTTTCTCAAGTTGTATGTGCCTCAAAATGCAGCTCAGAAGTCAGTTATCAGGAAACAGGGTCCCTAGGTTTGGTTTAGTCCTCCTAATGTTGTACACAAATTTAATATATATGGTTCTTTCATGCTACGTGAAATGTGTGGTGATGGAGTGTTTTGGGACTCTAGGGGCAGCGTGGCCTTGGAATTCTTGGTGCATTATGGTAATGTAAATTCTCTATAGGTATAGGAAAAGTTGGTTCTTATAGGTATCACCATTTTTAGGAAGAGGGTGCTTTACATCTCCCAAGTTAAGAATGACTCCATGGTTATTCACAATGCCTTTCATGGTAAATTTATCATTCCCTATTCTATATTATACATAATTAGGAAATTAAAAGCAATCCTTGATTGTAGAACCAGATTCACTCACACGTGGATGGAGGGAAACAAGGTGGATGATCACATGGCCTCTATGCTGACCCCTAGAATCATGTTCAGTTGTCTTTCTCATGTTTCTCATTTTAAAAATGAGGTTATGAACATGATTTTGGGTGTTTCCCTTGGCCTTCATTATTTTGGGTCCCCCTAGACACTGGTTATCTCCCTCTTTATATCTGTATTTTTTGAATAAAAATGGTAACATTTATGATGATGATGATGATGATGCATGGGAACAAAGTTCCATATATGTCATTTTACACTATTCAATGTCATAAATGTGGAAATGTCAGGAATTATCCAAGACAATGCTATATTTCAAGGGATGAGAATCATGATGAGCATAAAAAACCACCATGATCAAGGGAGAATGAAAATTTCAATGATAAGATGGATTACAATTAAGGAATTACCTGTAAACTCTACTTCAAAGTAGTGTATTTCATAATTTATTACAATTCATGTCATATTATTATATCTTTTATGTTTTCTAAGAACATTAAGTCATCACAAGAAATGATATGAAATTGTTAGGGGAAAACTTATATAAGTGTTGTATTACATGTTGTTGTTCTTTGGGATTTTTCATCTTGAAAATACTATAAGACTCCCTTTGATAAAATTTTATGCAATATGACAAGGTTATTTCCTATGCCTCAAGGTAGTTGAAAATTCAGGAGCAGAACTATCACATGCAAAGCCTGGAGTTGGAAGCTATGATCTTTATGTGAAAAATATGGCGGTATTATATCATTGGGGAGAAGTGTGAAATATATACAAATCAAAAAAGTCTCAAACATATATATTCATATAGAAATAGATGAACATGAACCAAAAAAGATGGTTAGAGCTCATCAGGGATTACGACTAGTCAATCCATTACGAGCCTGGGAAACCAAACAAGGTGGAAAATTCTCTAAGTAGAAAGGACCCAAAAATTCTATCATTTATGAGAACTAAGAAGGATCCAATATTCTTTGATTTTATGAATCTGGCAATGGAAATCACAAAAAATGGAACATCATCAATCCTTTCAAAAATGATTTCTCAACCATCTATTTTGGAAAGTTTAAAGGATGGTTAAAAAGATGATGTGTGAATTCATAAGAAAGTGGAAGCTATCAAAAAATGAAAATCCTCATAGGTCACTATTAATGAAGAAGAAATTTTTAGATTTGTGTCAAGAGTATGTGTTTCATAAAATCTAGAGTTAAGGAAATAAATTTTGGATGATTCACGTAGTTCAAATTTCTATATTCACCCAGGAAATACAAAGATGTATCAGGATGTCCAAGAGAATTATTGGTGGGATAACATGAAAAAGGAGATCACTGAGTATAAATCAAAGTGCATGGTATTTCCATAAGTGAAGGCTAAGAGGTTGAATTCTAAGGGGACGATGCAACCATTACCCATTCCAATATGGAAATAGGAAAATATCATCATAGGATTTTCTAGTAGACTTATGAATACATCCAAAGGAAAAGATTCTATCTAGGTTTTTGTGGATCATATTAAAAATATTTTACACTTCATTGTGATTTGAGAGGATTTATCATAGGATAAACTGGTAAAAATATACATCAGAGAAGTGGTAAGGTTGTATGGTGTACCACAATCAATTGTATCCAGTCTAGATCCAAGATTCACCTCTATGTTTTGGAAGAGTCTTTCACATGCTCTGAAAACCGAGTGGAACATCAACACAACTTATCACCCTCAAAATATTGGCCATTCTGAATGTACTATCTAGACACTTGAGGACATGTTGAGAACTTGCTCAATGTACTTAAAAGGTGGATGGGACCAACATCTTCCTTTGCTAGATTTCTCTTACAACAACATTTTTTACTCAAGAATCCAAATGGATCCTTATTAATCTCTTTATGGGAATATGTTAAGAACACTATCATGTTGGGATGATTTGGGGAACCAAAACTTCTTAGTCCATAAATGGTCTAAGTAATTTTCTATAAGTTTATGACCATCCAACAACACATAAAAGATGCTCAGAGTTGACAAAAGATCTATGCTAAGAAATATTGATGAGGCCTAGAGTTTGATATGGGAGACATGGTATTCCTCCACATATCACCATGGAAGAGAGTTATGATATTTGTGAATAAGGGAATTCTTAGTCTAAGGTACATCGTCCCTTTTGATATCCTTGATTGCATCAGAGTAGTGGCTTATCGACAAGCGCTCCCACTGTAAGTTTCTTTCATGGAAGCCCACATCATAAAAAGGGATACTAACACATCATTTGAAAATGGAAAGTTAGAAATGTAATGGTTAATGAAAGTAACTCATCACTGGGTTTCTACATATGAGAACATAAATGGGAAGTGAAAACATGGATATAGAATATAAATTTAACCATCATGTTCTGATGGATAGTGGTTGAGAATATGGTTTGGAGAAAGTTAACTTCCAGAATGCCATAAATCTATGATGATTTAAGGGACTATATGATTCATCAGATAAGAGTGCACAAAGATTACATTTTTGGTTTTCAATATCATCTCCCTAAAGATGAATAATTTTTTCATAAGGAGAAATACTTACTAGATTTCAGTGTAATATCACCATTGGTCATTCCATGAAAAATTTCCACTTCATCTCTTATTTAAAGAAATGAAGATGAATTTGTCATTCTTGAAGTATTAGAAGATCAAACGATAGAATGATAGGTTATTCCATTTGTTTCAAAAAAATGGTTATAAAATATTATTAAATATGCATAAGTTTAAGAATAGTGAGACAATACATTAATCTTAAAAATTTCAACGAGAATATAAATTATATTATCAATAAATGGATAACATTACAATACTTCAAGAAACAAAAGAAAAAATAAACATTAGAACGAGGTGAACTAAATTGACATAACTTTTATCTCCCATAACTCATTTGGGAATTCTTAGTTGTCACATTCCAAAAACGTGAATACCTTAATAATGTATTCTCTTTAACCAATGACAGTAACATAAATTACTAAAGAACATCACTTAAAACATTCATTTTGTCAAAATTAACTATTTCCACACACCAAAAATATCAAAAATTCTATATACTCCAACCAGGATATCACTATTTTCCATTTATCAGTCATCAGCTCATTAATACAATCAAACATATTATTTTCTCCATATCCCTTCATTATGCACATATCATCTGCTTTCCAAAAATATTTCAATCACGTTTTCACGGTTACCAGTACCATGTATTGATGGAAAACCATAATAGACCAATACATAGATATTCTAAAATTCCATAATACTATAAATGAGATTTCACAACAATATTTGGAAATCCCATCACATAAACACTTAATCATTCCACTACTTCATTGTCATAATAAAAATTTCCAGTAGTTATTGCATGTGACTTCCCTTTGTCTTTTTCCTTAATAGGTTGTTGATGTCGACCAACATTTACCCTTGGATTAGGGAATCAGTTATTATAATGCCCCATTTCCTTGAACGTATATCATTGAAGTGTTTCTAGTGAGTTCATTGTATTCAATTCTATATTCACATCATTAGAAACATGTTTCCTGTTACTTTGGCACTAAACTTCTCAATGAACTTATTTTCCACACTTGAAACATTTTCTAGTCCCTTTAAGACAATATCCACTATGCTTATTTCCACACTTTGAGCATAAGGAAACATTTATCTTCTTTTCACCATTGTTTTTATATTTTCCCTTCAAATACATATTTCATTTCTTGTCAAATCCATGAGATGGATAAGTAACACCAAATTCCAGTTCTACCTTGACAGGACAACACACAATCTATTTATAGCTACTGATCTATCTTATAGCTATTTCCCTTCAAAGACTTTGTTTTAATCCACTGAAGTATTGATCAAATTTACATTCAAGTTGGATGATAAAGATAGAATAATACCTTGAAAGTATTATAAAATTATCCTCATATGTACGAACAGATTCATCATCGTTTTGCTTAAGATCAATGAACTCCTTTTCCATATTTGTTTTATGAATACGAGGAAAGTAATTATTGAAAAATAAGTTCATGAACTTGTCCCATTCTATGGATTCAATTTAATATTCATGGCTTGAATTATTAATTAGAGTCCACCACTGGTATGCTTCACCTTTTAAATGATAGAAATCTAAAATGACCTTTTTATGTTCTGAACAGAAATGTATGGAAAATATCTTTTCAATGGCACTGATCTAGTGTTCAACAACAAGTGGATCAGATGACCCATTGAAATAAGGTAGACCTTGCCTCATGAAGGACTCAAAATAATGTTTCTCCCTTATCTTCTCATTTGGTAGTCCATAAGGATTCATAGCTTGTGTAAGTATTTCAATAATATTTTTCATTCCATCTCCCATAACATTTGGTTGTTCTGGAGGACAATCATTTCATTTCCCAATTCATTGATCATTAACACGGTTCCTTCGGGTTCCAACCATCGTGTAAAACCCAAAAATAATTTCATGAGAGGAAATGACTATACTATGAAAGAAACATAGTTAAGGGGGAGTACATTCAATATATAAAATCTTAGGTTTAATCCTAGGTTATTCATGATTGTTACCATAATTCTAGGACTTTATCCTATACTTATACTTAACCTTAGGGACATCCCTATACATACCTTAGAAATATATCTTGGGATATCACTAAAGTTTTCACATACTAGTTTCCAAAGGTTGACTAAACCTTTTCTCGGATACCAACTGTAGAGAACCTAAATTGATGTATATGGATATTACATTTCTTTTTCAGAATACATAATACATGAAACAAATAGATGCCCAATGGTGGTATTAGTTTAATATCTTTCAAAACTAGGAACAAAATCTTTTTATCATGGTGAAAGATATTCAACATCTACCTTAAAGATATTATGTTTTTGTTTACCTACCTAAACCACCCTATCTATCCTAGGGAAAATAAAACATAAAAAGGGTTAGCTCAAATTCTCAGAAAGGGTAAACATGGATAAAATAAAACAAACAATATACATTATAATGTAATGTTTAAATATCAAAATCTTGAGTCATGAAATAAATCATAGCAGTACACAAGGAATAGATCATAAAAAAATATTAACCATGATATAATAGAATTGGAATAAAATTTTAACTATGGAAAACTAATAAGAACATAGTATTAGTTCCATAGTAGCCAAGACATTGTTTCCAAGACAATGATAGTTGACAAAGTCTATTACTGAACTGAGTTTACTTGTCGTTCCAGCCATGTATTACTGAACCAGATTTACTTTTAATTCCAGTCATGTCTATCTCATGAGATATAAATCTTTACCCAATGCATTGGAGGGAGATATAGGTCCTACCCATATAATAATGAAATCATTATTACATGTGCCATTAATACATAACTCATCCATCATAGCAAAACCCATAAAATAAAATGGGATTCTTAAACATCATGCCATCATAACATAATCTATATAAGATAAATAGACTTTATAAAAATAATTCCATTATAAACATAATCAAATCAAAGAAATAATAGGGGAATAAACATAACACTATTTCATATTATATAGGAATTAATTTTGATAAAACACTTGAAATTAATTTATGAGGAAAATATTCTTTCTTCTTTAAAAGTGTTTTCTTTTCACAAAATACTGTGAAATTTTAAAAGAAAAGAATTTAGTTGAAAATAAACATGAAATATTTTAGAGGAAGAATCATAGAAATAAGGCATTAAGAAGACAAAAAAATCCGTTCATGTAATATAAGTTAAAAAACATTTTCCTTGTACTTTTATCAGAAATGTCAAAAAGTACCTCGTATGGTAAAAAAAATAAAGATTCATTCCATACCATGTAGTAAAAGTCAAAAATGGGTAAAAATTAATTTAAGAATACATAAAATAATAGTAAAAATTTTATGAAAGCATTTTTTTGAAACATATACATGAATGATAAATATATCCCCAAAAAATACTTATGTATAAACAATCTCAGATAAAAATGGGATTTAAAAATTATCCCTTACCTTAGGTATGATTTATTCTGAGTGTGTCCAAAACTCTTGTATAGTGGGTTTAAACATATTGGTAACTTTTAATAGAACCGTAATAATATTTATGATATCATATATGATTCACTTACGACTATATATTACTCATTTATTTGTTAATTCCATGTTCAAGCAACATTTTGGGTAATAATCGTTTCCTTTATCGTATGTGTTTGGATTTGTTATTCTTCATATGATTACTTAAATAATGATTTTCTTACTTCAAAAATGTAAAAAAATATTTATACATCATATATATTCAGTCTATGAATGTATATAATATATTTATAAATGGAATGGAATACACCATTTATGGAGACGGTAGGTCGTATGTACGCATGAACGCTGTTTTCGTTTCCTTAATAAATTGAATGGAAGTAAGTAAATGACACACACACACACACACACAAATATATACATAAATACATTAGAATTATTATGTCATACATTTCAGGATTATTTATTATATATACTTTATAATCATTCTTGAATGGTTAACATGGGGAATGAATCTCATCGCGTCGTGGAGACGGTAATCTGTACGTACGCACGAGCGACGATATCATTCCCATAGTTGTTGAACAGTATTTAAGTGGTTGGTATATAATATCTCAGAATTAGTATCATGTTATTATAATCATATATAGTTATTATTTACACCATTATGCCCATCCATGTATGGTGGTGGTGAAAAACTTGTTACACCACAGCGTGGAGACGATAATACCTATGTACGCACGTGAGATGATTTTATTTTGCATAGGATGCATAGAAGGTAAAACAAAACTGTTTCATATTTATAATAAAATATCATTATATTAGTGATACCGATGTTATTACTTTATTTTGAAACAACTGAATAAGAGGAAGTATAAGAAGAAATAAATTTGACAGAATCAGTAGAAGAGATTACCTCTTCCTCAATGTGCCTCCTTTAAATTTCATTTAAGGTCACTAGAGATGGTCTTCTGAGAAGATCATAACATATAGAAAGTAACTAGGAAATATTATAAGAGAAATGGTTAGGGTTTTGATGAGGCTGAAGGCCCAAAATGGAGTTAATAAGAGAGGGAGGAGGTGCCCTTTTATAAGAGAGGAGAGGGACACTTTATGAAAGTTCCAAAATGGTAATTTATTATAAATTAAATTTTGATTTAAAAAAGTAAAAAACTTATTTAATTGTAAGATAAGATTATTTTAGTTCAAATAACCATCATCCGATATTTTTTTACAAGTTTTGTATATTTTTTTATCCTTATATTTTTTGTTTTACCCTTATTTTAACCTTTTTAATCTTACGCTGATATCATGTTATTTTAACATTGTGGGTTAATGTAAATACCATATCATAAAAAAAGGCCCAAAAAATATATTTATAACATATTTGGACTCATAATAACCATTTTTACGAATATTATATTTTTATAAATTTAATATCATTTAATAAACTATTTTATGTTTTAAGTTATGAATTATGTCAATTTTGGATACTATTAATACTTGACTTTTTCAAAATTTTATAAAAAAATTATTACTTAAGAAAAAGGCATTAAATCATCCCTAATATTTCAATGTAATCAAAAATATTCGTGGATGACATCAAAATGTTCATATTAAATTTATTTTAATATTTATAAACTCATTTATTTGAATCATTCATTAATGAGGTAATCATTACATCATACGAGTGTCATAAATATATAAATTTATCTAATGTCTAAAAATTAGAAATAAAATACCATGATGTATGAAATATTTTTAGATTTATAATTTATATTTATAATAATATAGATCAGTTATATAACCCCTATTAAAATCGATTTATTAAAAGATATATGTTTAGGTTATAATTATCTTTACTTTAAATTAATTCTTATAAAATGTCATTTTCACATTCATGTAAATACATATGGTCCCAAAATATACCCATGGAAGCCCATGATTGGAAATATCTAATAAAATAGGATTTTGACATGTGATAGGGTAATTTAATATTATTATAATATTATTTTTTACCCTTATTTACAGGATTTACCCTTTAACCATAGTAAAAAAAATTACTAAATTTTCTATTCATAACATCCAAAAATAAAAGGTAAATATTTACATGATTTAAACCTTATGATTCAAAATATGGAATACATTTTTCCCAATTCAAAATATAGATGTTTCACTAACCCGTTGAAAAAACCAAAAAGCTGTTTTTAAGAATTAATAACTCTCAAAATATTGACATGTGTTTATGTCCAATTTAAAAGCAAAATTACATCCAATTTCCATAATTGGATTTAATGATAAAAACTTAATCTAATTACACCTTAAAATAAATTAAAAATATAATATAACTATATAAATAAATTTAATGAAAAGGCAGTTTGGAATTAAAATTCATTATTTTTCACTATTCATTAAAAAATGAATTTTATCAGAAAAATACAAAAAATTAATCAAAAGTAAATTTTTATGTCCTGATTCCAAATAAGAAGTTTATTTTTTCAAATTTAACTTATAAAATTATCAAAAATTGGATTTAAAATGGGTTCACCATCAAAAGAGGTAAAACGACATTTTTTTAAAATACTTCTTTTATCTGAAAAATTGATTTTATTCTCATACCATATTCCATAAATTGTGTAATATGAATAATAATCTTATGAAATTTAAAATTTTGTTAAAAATATTCTTAACAGCTAGTTTATATCCCATTAAATAAACATATTTTAATAATATACAGTTTTTTAGTGAAACCCGGTATCGCGTACAATGAAAGCTATCGAGGAAGGCCACTCTTGCATGTAACGCAATCCAATTCAGTGTTGCGTGTATTGAAATCTTCCTTTGGTCGTTGGTATAACATAATAATTTTTTTTATTTATACATTGAACAAAATCTATACTCAGTGTCGCATGAAATTAATTCTATCAAAAGAACAGGAAATTGTGTGCAACACAAGCCAAGTATATTGTTGTGTATACTGAAAGATGATACGGTGTTTCATACAACACAAGACATTAATGAAATTATAAAGAATCTATCTCATAAAATATCTGGGTGTTACACAATTACTATTCATGGGTTAGCAATATCCCCCAATAGATTTTGTTGGAAACATTATATAAATAAAAAACTTTTAAATCATGTACTTGTTTTGAAATATAAGAATCAAAACTTATACATGTAAAATCAATTAATTTTGTATAAGTTGAAATTATATTAATTATAATTGAAGCAATGTATGACTAATCAATAGTTATAAATCTATTTATAATATAATCCTTTATCTATTCATTACCTACTAAAAAATATGAGAAAATTACTAGTTGACCCAATTAGTTTCTTTTTAAAAACTCTCATTATTTATTTTCAATATCTTTCTAGTTCCACATATCATGAATAAAAAAATTAAAATTTATCGTCATTATTGTTATGAATACGTGATATATATCTTTTCACATATTCTTGAAAAACCCACAAAATAATTTGAACCAATGATTATTAAATTAAAAACATTATTCATTTGTTTGCAACTAATTATACTCTATTAGTTTCTAAAAATATATTTACATTTACTTGTATTTATTTTATTCTCCCTGTTTTTAAACAA
This sequence comes from Viscum album, assembly GCA_963277665.1. Taxonomy (NCBI): domain Eukaryota; kingdom Viridiplantae; phylum Streptophyta; class Magnoliopsida; order Santalales; family Viscaceae; genus Viscum; species Viscum album. Next base: position 1,655,567,236 of record OY728125.1, read on the forward strand.
ATATCAAAAGAAACAAGGGAAGGTGATGAATATTTATACCTCAATAATAAACTGATAAAGGATAAATGTACACAATCATCCAATCAATATGTAATTCATCATACATATGTTTTAAAACACATCCACTAACATAATGATATTAAATTTTTGAACTAATTATTCATTTTAACTACTGGATTAATTTGAGATAATAAATTAATATGGGTATAGATCCTCAAGTATATTATTACCAAGTCATGTTCACCATTTTTATCATGTATCTTTTGAACATTTTTAAGTCACCCAAAAATATGGTTAATCATGGATTGGATGTTTTTTATAACCATGAGTCTCTACATCAATTAAAACATCCATTTATTTAAAAAATATATTTCTATTGCAGGATGTTCAATATATTAAATTGATATTTTTTCATCATTTATAGGTTTTAAAAATTTAGTAAAAGTGAATTTCTTTACCAAAACATCCAAACCAATAAATATATTCTTTACTACGAGGTCAATATATATATGCCATGTTGTATTTTATCATTTATGAATAAAAAATATGATTTTATTGATTTAAAACATGAAATAGGATGCCTCTTATTTTTTAAACATCTTTCAATATAAGAACATCTATGATCATCTATAATAAACATACTTACTTCCTAAAAAAATTCATTTACATCGTCACAAATTTATAATATAATGAATTTATTTTACTCATCTCTATTAAAAAATATGGGGTTACTTTCTTTAAATACAAGTCAACGATGTTTGAAAATACAAATCAACAAATTTTGTGTTGTTTTTAATATAAATATTCAAAAGATCCATGTTTTCAACTTATAATGTCATTTAATATAATTTTATATTATATCTAGTGGGATGAGAACTAATTATACAAAATATATGGAAGATCCGTTCTAAAATTCTTCAATGTAACTTCATAAAAAATTGATGATTAAATTCATTTACCCTTCCTTTGAAGATATTTATTTATCATCTTTATAATCATTTTATATTATAATACAGATTGAAAATAATTTGAATCGCGAACAAATTAGTTACATCTTTCACATAACTCTTATAAAGTATTTATTTTTTCTAACACCCACGACCTAACATTATATCTTTCTATGAACAAGTTATCTTTGAATTTGTGGTATATCCCTATAGTATAACTTTATAGATATTTAATATACATTATATAATTCACCATTGAACCAAGATATCCTTTACATATTCTATTATTTATAGAAACACCAATAATATTCATAAAAAAAATGTTTCCCTAAAATATCATTTATTATAAAATAAAAACCTTTTAATTTTTTTAAACATATTGGCATTATATTATTAATATTTCAGAAAACCATAATTTTTTTCATAACAAATTAATCTTAAAAAACTTCAATGTATAATTTTTTTATTATTTTCAATCATACTAATTTATATCATTTTTTTACTCCGACATTCCCTTTTTTTAAAAATTTGATTTCCATATTTCATTATGTGAAGAAAATAACTCTAATACCTTCTTCTATATTTGATTTTTATACTAGTAATTAATATAAAAATTCTTTTGGTTACATTTTAGTTAGTTATTTTTCATTCTTGATATTCATTAATAATTTCTTAAGCATTAAAAATTATAAAATTCCCTTCATAGTTTATTTTTAAAATATCTTGAATAATCCACTCATAGTTGAAATATATCTTATTCATGTTATTATAAAAAATTATCACTTTTTTCTAAGTTATTTTATGTTATTTATCTTTATATGGATGCTTCTTTTACATCAATTTATTTATCCTCTTCTCTTACATAAGAGGAACCTAAAATATTTTAATTTATTTAAAAAATATTGAATCTTTTTTAGATATGAAAACATCATTAAGGATCAATGATTGATAGTGTCTATAAATTTTTTCTCAATATACATATTTTATATCTTTAATATATACTCCATTAATTCAAATTGCATCATAAATTCCTTATACGATTCATTTTCTTCTTCATTTTCACTTTTATCACTACCTAATTAATATTCATTGTTAATATTGGAAATTAACTTATTTCTCTTTCACATTAAATTGATTGAACTATAAAAATTTATATTTTTACCAATTTATTATTCTATTTTGGAAATAATTTTATCCTGTTATTTTCAGAAGAAATCCACTTTTGGCCTTTAACACAATCCTATCATTTTTATTCTTCATTGACTCTCTCTTTGAAAGGCTTCTTAATAAATCAACTTTAAAATCACTTTTTTCATCCTTAAAATTTGGAAACATTACTATAATGTCTCCAATTTCACCATATATTTAAAGTTAGTTTCAATTGATATATATTTTCTTATGAAAAAGTTTCAAAATATAAATAAAATAATGTTATTAAACATGGAATCAATATCTTATTTATAAATATATTTGTATCAAAATTTTAATTTATAAAAATATTATATTCTTATATTCCCATCATCTTTATTCTTAATGATCAACTATTTTTTAGTTGTAATGTTTTTATTGATATCCCCTTTTCTATCTTATCTTAAATCAATATTTTGTTACAAATTATCAAGGGTAAAGTCATATAGATCTCGATTTTCATGAGATAAAATATTAATATAAAAAATATCCAGTATAATTTTTTGATTCTTCTTTAAAATGTTAAAATACTTTATCTCATCTCTAAATACCCTTATCATGCATACACTTGTATTCAAAATGTTGAATAAATCATCCACCATCTCATCAAATAATATAAAATATTTCCAAACATTACTATCCATATCTTTAGATGAGATTCTCTAGATTATCTTCCTTAACATATAATTCATGAATTTAGCTAGTTTGATTCCGATTAATTTTATGATTTCCTTCAATGATTATGATCTTATGATTTCATTCTCAGATATACCATAAATTTCAATGCTTTTTTCTTTAATAAACTTTATAAAACCATTTCTTATTGGAAAATTACTAATAGTAGCCATATAAATGAAAACATGAATTTTGGATTATCAATATTGAATAATCCTATATTTCCATATAATTTAATTTTCTCATAAAATATAGGAATATATATTCCAATAACTATGTTTATGTATAAAAAAACACATATATATTTACAATTTAAATGAAAAATACTACACCAAAAAACAGTAAATATCTTCAAAGAAGAACTTAAACTATTATATGATACTAATGTTTTGAAGTATTTATTAGAAGTGGTTATACTGAGAGGCGAAGTAAGGGGAGAAAGTTAATCAATGTGTCTTAATCTCTCTTATCTTGCGAATAAATTATATTTAATCACTATCTATTAATTAAATAATGAATCCATTATTTTTTCACATTTATTCCCCTATAAAAAACACACTATAAAAATAGGATCCAAAACACCAATATTTACAAGATTTAGAACCCAATGTGAGTAACTAGTATTTGGAATGTTTTAATATTTTTCTTACATAATATAGATATACTTTTCAGACCATGTATAGAAGATTATAGAAATAGGATAGACTTTAACCCTTTATAAGATTTTTATCATGATATAATTTGTATACTCACATAGTGACAATGATATAATAAAAATTTATATAAAGTAATCAATTCATAATATGAAAAATGATATTATATGGAGACATCAAATCCATATTGTTATTATTTTTTTGATAAATTATTTAAAAAATGCTTATACTTCTTCTTATCTCTCAATATTAGATGACACTCCATAACTCTCACAATAGTGTGTACTTTATCTTCTTCTATTTATGATTATCTCAAATTATCTATATCATACAACAATTGAAACAATATTACTCAAAAATTCATTTCTTCCTTATTCTATTTAATATATATTTCTATATAACATCACTACAGAAAATATTTTAGACTAAATTGGAAATAAATCCATCTAATTAATTGGTGTAAAAAACATTGAACTTGACCATTATAATATTAAAAATTCATATATTATTATAACTTATAAAAAAATCTTCAAATAATGTCATCGATTATTGAAAACTAATGAAAGAGTATGAAATTTAATCTTTCATAATAAAAGTCCTAATTTTACACTCTTAAATAGAACTAAAAATCACTGTTAAATTTTAAAAAAAATTATACTAACTATTATAAAAATTGTCCAAATCATAGTTTACTCTTATAAAACTTTATTTCAACTCAGTTTTTTACTAAAAATATAAATTTACTCTTTTACATCGACATTATTATAACTACTCCATTATAAGAACCCCTAACAAACCTCACATTTTTTTATTTATTTTTTATAAATAATTTAAAAATCCTTATACAGTTCACCTTCACATAGTTCATCCACACATATTATTTTCATGCCTTTATCCACTACTAGAAAAAAAGTTATTTTTTACATAATTACTTCTAGTATCTCAACTATTTCATACCCTTTTAAACTATTCAGTTACCATTTTAAAATATTTTTTTTACAAACATCAAAAAATTTATTTCACTATTACACAATCCCTTAAATTATTTATCAACATCACAAATAAGCTCTTTTATAATTAAATATTCTATCAAAGCATGTTTAACTTTAAATGAGTAGTCATATTTTGTATAAAATATATTATAGTATTCTAAAATATAAATTTAATATATATAAATATACATTAACATGATTTAGATAATTTATTGGGATAATGTATTTGACAGTAACAGTTAAACTATATTAAAATTTATCATGTTTAGACTCTTTATTTCATATTCTTAGATGAATTTCCAATAATCTCCCCATATAATTGTCATGTCAACAAAAATTTCCTTATAACTGAATTACTCTATATGGATGTTTATATTTTTTAAATTTATATTTAAGAAAAATAAAAATCAATAACAATGTAAAGTAGAAATTAATAAAAAACACCAAAAACCATATGAAAAATTTATTTGGATTCAAAACAAAAAATTTTAACTTTATTATACTTTTCAATATGATTCCTAGAAAAATATATTTAGTGTAGTAGCCTCAGTTTGAAGTATTTAAACTTTATTTATTCCTTTTTATGTGTATAAAGTGGTTTTGTATGATTTGGGAGATTTGGGAAGGGTTTTGGGGTTTTTCTACGGGGGCATGGTTTGTGAACAGTTTATGGAATCTATGCAGAATATCCAAGAAACCATGTATAAGGAAGTAGCGGGTTTGGGTAAGTTCATGGTTAGGGTGTACAGTTTGATCATGGTTTACCAAACCGTGTGGCCACCTAGGTGATTTGTTTATTTTTGTATAGTGGCATTTCGCACAGTTGGCGCACGATATGTTTAACCTTGTGAGATGACCATGTGAGGTCTATATTTAGGTAGTAGAAGGAACAAACTTATGGATCATTTTTCCTAACCATGCATATAAACTGTGCATGGAATAAAATGAGGATTTGTAAAAATGAGGATTTGGAAGGATTTCCTCTAAAACAATCATTTATCCTCCAACACAAACCCAACTCAGGATTTCTAATTCTTATGGTTAGAAAGGGAACCCCACTCACTTTTGATATGATTCAAAGGGTTTTAAAGTTTCTTTGAAGGTGATTATCCCTTGGTAAGTCTTCTCTCTTAGTAGTTTTGTGGTTTTCCTTATATCTATAATTCCTTATATCTCTCTTTATTTCCATGATCTACTTATGTCTTTAGGTATATTTAGGGTTTTTTAACCTATAATGGTGAGATTTGGGATTATTGATGATAGGGAAAAGGATCTAAGGCGATATTGTATAGGTTTTACCCGGATTGGGTGTGTGATTGTGTGGTGGGTCAATTTCTCCAAACTCAATGGTAGGGGCTCTACTCTAATCTGCATATTGATAAAACTAGAATAATTAATTTCAATTAATTAGTTTTCCTCAGAAATTTATTGTGAATGTGTTGTGGGAATCTTGATTGAAACCCATTTTTTATGATTTATAGACTTTGGGGAAAATTTGTGTTGTGGTGAAATGTTATTTGTTGTGGGATTTTAAAATTTAAATTTTAAAATGAGGGTCCTGGTTGAATTATGGAAAATGGTTTATAAAAAATTATTTTCAATTAAAATTTTGTTTTATTGAAATGTGGTTTGGAATAGATAATGGTTTAAAGGTGTTTTCAACAAATGAGTGATTTATTGTTGTGGTTTTGGCATGATATTGAAATTTTTGATGTGGTTATGGGATTTTTTGGTTTGGAAATTTTTGGGAAGTATATAATGGTATGTGTTGGTTGATATGATATTGCTAATTTTTTATTGACATGTTTTTGTTGTTTTGGTAAATTATATTTTCTTGTTTGTTATCTTAAGTGTTTATGCATGTGAGAAATGGACGTAAAATGGTTTTGAATAACGAATATAAAAAGGGTATGGATAGTGGACATAAAGGACCACCATAAAGGATAAGTGGGTGGTAAATAACACTATAAAAGAATATGGTTGAACATACTAGGATGTGAATTTCCACTCTCCAGGTAATAAAGAGATTGGGTGTGTGGGTTTGAAATTGCTGAATATGATTGGAATATGTGTGCAGCCATGCATGGTGAAATTGGTAATGCCAATATGTGTTGGGAAAATAGTTACATGTTTGTATTATTTACATTATATTGTGATGATTGGGGTAAAATGGTTTTGTAAGGGTGTGTTAGGATTGATGTAAATTGTTTCATTAGTTATTTGTTTTATATAAATGAGATAAAAATTCTATTGTAGTGGTGTGAATATGGAATTCATTTTGGGAAATGCTAATGAGTGTTATTAATCACCCTCTACATATGAAAATTGGTGATTTTTTAGATTTTGTACTCCAATAAATAGTTAAAGGTAAATCATATCATTTCCTTAGTGGTTCCTTGTGATGCTTGAGGTAGTCTTCTCGGGTTAGAGTTTGGATATTGGTGTGGAGCTATAGAACATTATCTTGGTGTATTGAGACTTTTTGTTTTAAATTTTATCTTGGTACTCTCATTAGGGATTATTTTGGGTTTTTTTTATTTGTTCTTCAGTATTGTTGTATGGTAAAATATTGTTGACATGCATTATGTAGTTGTGTTTGGTATTGGAACGTTTGGTGGGTTTTGTCATTTCAAAGGGAAAATCATCCCCCACTATTAATGAATCCCTTGAGATTTATTTCTATCCTTTGGAACCTTGGGGATATCTCCTAAGTCCAGGTAAAACTTCCTCCTCTACTAAATCCAATGAGGAGGAGAGGGATGTTACTAGTGGTATAATTTTATTATGTCCTTGACTTTCAGGTGAAAGTGGTTTGTTCGATCCTTTGGCATCAGTTTTCATTCTTGGAGTTGGAATTTTTCATCAATTTATTCCTTGAGTTGGCATGGTAGAAAGAATTATGATTATCAAAAGCTAAAATGTATAATATAAAAGTATGTTTCTAACCCTTTTATGATGAACATAAAGTTACTGGGGATTTAGGTACATAAATGCTTTCGAGAAACTTATAAGAGCATGATATCATTATAATCGGTGTACCCAAAGAGATGAGCATGGAATGAATGAAAAAAATGACTTTCCACTAGGATTGAATATTTCATTGGTTATAATGATTTATGTTGTTTTATGAATGTGTTATTTTTTGAAAATTATGGAATTGTTTTTCAAATGTGTTGTTTTAAAAATAGAATGGGTGTGGTATTCTGAAAATGGGATAATTTTCAAAACATGATGGATTTTAAAAAAAATTATGGATATAAAAAATTGGATTTTTTGAAAGTATGATTTTGATAACTGAAATGTTGCATGACATGAAATTTTATGCCTTAATTTACTAAGGAGTGAGACTAATGGTGGTTGTTGTGTTGATAAAAATGGAATTTGGTTGGCATTGTAGAGACCAACCAGAAGAAGATGTGGAAAATGTGGTTGCTCCTGAGCCCCGGGTCAACTAGGAGCTATTTCAAAGAATAGTGTAGGATTTCCAAGCTATGGAAAAGTGGGAATAAAATGGATGATCCAAAGAAAGTGGATCACTCAGCTCAGTTTCAGAAGTATAATCCACCCATCTTTAGGGGCGATTCAATACTAAAATTGGTGGAAGGGTGGTTGAAGATGATATATCGAATATATGATTTCCAATGAACACTAGTGGAGTAAAAAGTTAAGTTAGTGGTGTATATGATGGAATATCTTCCACATCAGTGGTGGGAGTCAGTGGTCAAGGAAAAAGGGCCAACTTATGGGAAGGGTGGATTTTGTGGAATTTTTCAACAGACAATTCTATCATCACATATTAAGAATTCAGGTAACCAAATATTTATTTCATTGGAATAAATAGAACCACTTGGTTACAAAATATATGGATAATTTCATGAACTTAGTATAGGTTTCTTCTTAAGTTGCAACTAGTTCATCCTTGAAGGCCTAGATTATTGAATCGGGTTTCAGGAAAAAAATTCATTCAAAAATTACGATTCTCTATATAAAGGATTATATAGAGATGGTAAATAGAGAAAAATTAGCTAAATAAGCTATATTTGGTGCTATGGGTGGGGAATCATGTTTGTACCCAAATGAAATGGTGGGAACTCTAATGTAGAGATCAAGAGGAAGAGGGATACTTATTTCTACGGTGGGAGTATGGCTCAGAATCTGATGGTAGGATTAATGAATCAACAAATAAATCCTCAAAGTAATCCAATATGTTTTTAGTGTGGTGCTACATGATACATCAAGTAGGATTGTATTGAACCACCTATATCATGTGATAACTTTAAGAATATGGGGCATCATCAGTGTTATTGTCGCAATGTTCGGAGGTCTCGGGTTCATGAAACTCCTTAGGGGCCACAGGAATCCTATGCCTTGATAGGATGGGGGAAGCAACATACACCTCATCAACAAATAAGAGTTAGTCATGGTGATTATAGGAATACCATGACTCCTCAGTAGGGGAAGTTTCATGAGTGTAATAAATTGTAGAGTGTGGCAAGCAAGTAACTTTTTGGAGCCAAGAATGTTTTGGTGGATGATTAGAAGGTCACATCCACTGCGTGAGGTATGATTCATTTTAATTATACCTTTTTGAATGTGTTGTTTAATATAGGTGAATATCATTATTTCCTTTCTTCTTATATTATTGATTTTCTGGGTTTAAATGTCGAAATGATGCCTTTGGTTTTAAAACATCAAACTATTCTGGGTCAGCCTTTCTGTGTAGAGTATATTGAATAACCATTGATGGGGTTGATTTTCTTTGGGATTTCTCAGTTCCTGGGACATATGGTTATTATATAATCATGTTTATGGGTTTTTTGATGATGTTTATTTCCCATGTGGAATGTTATTCATGAATGGTTATTTTCATGATGGGTGATGGCGTTGAACAAATACTTATAGGATAAATGAAAGTAAAGGTGCATGCAATAGGCTTGTTAGCCCCACTGGTTGGGAAAAGCTCATATTAGTTGGGTGATATTTCATTGGAATCGATGGAAGAAATAGACTAGAGCAGTTCTCTAGTTGTTGTTGATTAGTTTCAGGAGGGGCTTCCTAAAGAATTCTCAGGGTTTCGACCCATAAGATAAGTAGAGTTTATGATTAATCTCCTCTATTGGAATAGTTCTATATCACTTCTATTTTATTGTATGAAATGGGCAGAATTGAGGGAATTGAGAATTCAATTGGAGGAGTTAGGAAATAAATGGTTCAATCGGCCTAACACATCTTGAGGTGAAGCACCAATAATATTTTTCTTAAAAGGCGTATGGAACTCTTCAACTACGTGTGGACTATTATAAGAATAACCAAGTTAATATAACGAATCAATATCCACTCCCACACATTGATGATATGTTTGATCAGTTGAGGGGATCTCAGTTGTTCCTCGAAATTGACTTGAAATCGGGATAACATCATTTGCGGGCATGGAAGTATAATATTACAAAAAAAACTTTTAGATGTACATATGTACATTATTAATATGTGGTTATGCTCATAGATCAAATAAATTCACCAGGAGTCTTCATGGAATTGATGAATAAGATCTTTCATAGATATCTACATTAATTCATGGTGGTGTTTTTTGTTGATATATTGGTGTATTCTAGGACAAAATCCAAGCATAAGAAATACATGGGCAGAGTTTTAGGGATCTTTAGAGATCGTCAGTTATTTTAAAAAATATCAATGTGTGATTTTTGGAAGTAAGAGGTTTGTTTCCATGGAAATTATATTTCCGATAAAGGTGTTATAGTGGATCCAGAGATGGTAGAGGTTGTTATCTATTTTAAAACACTAAAGAATGTTTCTGAGATATGAATCTTTTTTGGCCTTTCTGGGTATTACAAAACTTTTTATTTGACTTTTCTTAATTAAAATTACTGATGATATCTTTGAGAAGAAAGAATGATCCATTTCAATGTAATGAGTAGTGTCAAATTTTTTTGAAGAGATTTAGGGTCACCTTACAACAACATCAATTTTAGTATCTAGAGAACTAGGTAAAGGGTACATGGTGTATTGTGACACATTAGGATTAGGTTTTGGGTGTGTTATCATGCAAGGGGATCATGTTTCTGTGTATGACTCATGAAATTTGAGGTTTCATGAGAATAACTACCCAAAAATTAATATGGAGTTAGCAGTTGTTGTTCATTATTTGTAAATGTGGAATTATTATCTCTTCATGATAAATTCATAGTGTTCCCGGATCATAAGATCTTGGATAATTTCTCTCACAATGAGATTTGAATTTGAGGAAAAGGAGATGGAAGGATTATCTCTAGATGTTTGAATTCATATTGATTTATAAACTAGGAGAAGGAAATTCAGTGGAGTATTCATTAAGTAGAAAATCATACACATGGGTTTTAAAACAAGAATTGTATCATAGGAAGTTGATGTTAGGTATAGCTGACATAAAATCGGAATTTAAATATCGGTGTAATGTATTGGGTTTATGTATTGCCTCATTGTTTCCTAACTTGGTTGGGTTGGTTAAATAGGAGAAAATGTATGATTCAGAGTGTGTGGCTATGAAGTCGAAACATAATGGTGGGGAGACCATTGAGGGTAGAAAACTGAATGTAAATTCAATTATTTGGTTTCAGAATAAGATGATTGTACCAGTGGATTGTTAGGAGAAACTTCTCAGTGTGTATCATTATTACATATGGGATGTCCATCCTAGAATTTAGAAAATGTAAAAGAGTTTCAATAAATGTTTTAGTGGACTAGAATGAGAAATAATATTGCCAAGTTTCTTTTGAGATGATTGACTTGTCAACATGTCAAAGAAGAGAATTAATGACTCGATGGTATGTTACAGTCTTTACCTATCCCTGTGTAGAAGTGGGAAAATATTGGGATGGGATTTTTTACAGGTCTCCCATGAATGATTAAGAAACACGATTCTGTATGGGTGATTATAGATCATCTTACAATTTCATCTCATTTTATCCCTATTTGTGAATCTTATATGGTGGAGGATATATCCAAAATCTATATTCGTGAGGTGGTAAAGAGGAATGGTGAAAATTTTTCAATTATATCAGATAGATATCTGAGGTTCAGATCTCATTTCTGGAAATCCTTACAATAAGATAATGGGGCTCAGTTGACAATGAGTACATCATATCATCTTTAGATGGATATTAAATCCCATATGATGATAATAAAGTTGTAACATATGTTTCATGCTTGTGTGATGTATTTTGGTGTCTCATGGGAGGATACATTACCATTGGTTCAGTCCTCACATAATAACAGTTATCAGGCCTCCATACGTATGACTCCATTTTAGGAATTGTATAGGTGTTTGTGTCATTCTACACTAAATTTATAGGATATATGCGAGGATTTGATGGTTGGATCGAGCCCTGTTTGAGAGACAATGAAGAGGATTATGTTTATTTAGAAGATAATCAAGACAGTGCAGAGTAATGTGAATTTGTATGTGGATCATCATTGATGACCATTTTCATTTGTGGTGGGTAATCATTTTTTATTTAGAATTTCTCATAGGTTTAGACATGGTTTTTTTAGTATATAGGGTAAGTTAAATCCATGGTATATTGGTCATTTTTATAATCTTGGGTGGGTTGGAGAGTTGACATATTGATTGGATTTTCCACCATAGTTCAGGGTATTGCATAATTTGATTCATGTTTCTCAGTTGAAGAAGTATTAACCGGATCATGACCATGTGATTCTGTGAGATCATATTGAGACAGAGCCAGATTCTTCATTGGTTCTTTTTCCAGTGCAGATTGTGGATAGGCAAAATAAAGACTTTCATGGTAAAATAATCAATCAAGTTCATGTTTTGTGGGAACATGGTCAGATTTAGGAGGATACATGGGAATAAGAGAATAAAATGACAGAGAAATATCCCAATATCTTTCAGTAGAGTGACAATTTTTTAATTTATGAGGATGGAAAGTACAACTATGGGTAGAATTTAGTATGATCATTTTGAGGTATGTAACCATTTTTTATACATTATTATGTGTAAAAAGTGGTTGGGGAAGGTTTTTGAGACTTTGTATGGGTATAGGGATGGTTTGGGGGATTTTATAAGGGTGAACAGCATGGGCAAGGTTTTTGTAAGATGATTAGATTCTCTATGAAATCGTGAAAAGGGAGGCAGTGGGATTATGTTGGATCACTATTAGGGTGCATGGTTTGAGCACATTTTTCTAAACCTTGTGGTCACTTGGGTGTTTTTTGCATTTTGGGAAAGTGATATTTTACATAGTAGACACATAGTTTGTCTAACCTTGTATGCCAATCGTGTATGGCCTCTCTTGAGGTAGTTGCAGGAATTCGGTTAGCACACAATTATCCAAATGGTGCCACTAAACCATGCACGACTTAAAAAGAGGGTTTTAAAAAATGGGGTGTGGTGGGGATTTTCTTAAAATTCACATTTATCTTACCACTCAAACCCACCACAAGATTTATTATTCTTAGGGGTTAGGGATGATCTCCCACTCATTTTGTAAGTGGTTTAAAGGGTTTTCAAGGTTCTTTTATGGTGATTCTCCCTTGTAAACTCTCATTTCATTGTAGTTTTGTGGTTTTCTTTAGATCTACTTATCTATATCTGTTGGTTTCCAAGATCTAATTCCATTTAATGTAGATCGAGGGTTTTTGTTTCCTATAATAGTGATATTTGGTCTTTTTGATGTTCAATAAAGGCATCTAATGAAATTTTTTAGAGGTTTCTCCTGGGTTTGGTGTGAGGTTGTACAGGGGTGAATTTTACAAAACCATAAGGTTGGTGGCATCAATCTCAAATAAATTTTTTTAGAAATAGAAGTATTTATTTAAATTAATTGATATTTCTTGGAAATTTAATTTGAATGTGATGTGAGAATAATTATTGAAAATAATTTCGTGATGACTTGTTGACTTTGTGGAAAATGGGTGTCATGGTGAAATGTTTTTTATTTCTAGATTTTATAATATCAGTTTTAACATTGGTGTCTTAGTTTATTTATATAAAATGGTTTATGAAAAATGGGTTTTAATTAAATTGTTGTTTTATTGAAATATATTTTGGAATGGATAATGTTTTAAGTGTATTTTCAATAAATGAGTGATTTATTGATGTGGTACTGGCATGTTTTTGGAATTATTCATGTTTTTTAGGGATTTTTTTATTGGATATGGTTGGGAGGTATGTCTTGTTATGTGTTTTTTTATATCATCTTGGTAATTGTTGATTGTCATGTTGTTGTTGTTTTAGTAAATATTATCTTGTTGTTTGTGAGATTATTTTTTAAGAAACTGAGAAATGGATGGAAATTGGGCATGGAGAACCACTATTGAAAGGGGGTGGATAGTGAATTTGAAGGACCACCAACAAGGATAAGTTGGATGCAAGTATCACTACAGTGTAAGATGGGTCAACGAGCTTGGATGTGAAGTTCCACCATCATGGTAACACCGATATTGGGTGTGAAATTTGTGAATACAATTGAAATATGAATGTATACAATCAAAGTGAAAAGGGTTATGATAATATGTGTTGAAAAAATGGTTATTTACATATTTAGTTTCTTTCCGTGTTATTGTGAGGATTTGGGTAAAATGGTTTGGTAAGGGTGTGTCTGGATTTATGAAAACTATTATATTAGTTATTTTTTTTATATAAATGTGCTAATGATTCAGTCATAGTGGTATGTGTAGGGAATCCATTTGGGTAAAGTCTACTAGGTATTATTAATCACCCCTACCTTAGAAATTTGGTTCTTTTATAGATGTTTCACTCTTGGATACAAGTAACATAAGATCATCTCATTTCCTTAGTGGTATGCCATGATGCTTGGGGTGTTTATATGGTGTTGGATATTAGATCATAATGTAGATATATGTATATTTATCTTAGTGTATTGAGCATTATTGTTTTAGTCTTACACTTGGTACACTGATTTAGGATCATTACGGTTTGGCTGTATTGGTTTTTTGGTATTGTTTTATGATAAAACACCAATGACTTGCATCATGTAGTTGTTTTTTTGTTGGAAAATTTCGTGGGTTGTTTTCATTTCAAATAGAAAATTGTCCCCCCACCTTTCATGAAGCCTTAAACATTTATTTCTGGACTTTGACACCATAGGGATGTCTCCAAAGGCCGATTATCACTTCCACTTTTATTGATGCCAATTAGGAGGTGTAGGATGTTAACTTTAGTATGATGAAGGGTGCGATTTATTATACTTGAACTACAACATGTTTGTTCATCCAATGCTATAAAAAACTATCCATATTCATTCAAGTATTTTCTAAAAAAATTTCTTCATCTAATATCTAATGTTTACCTCAAAAGTGTTGATTTACTAGTGAAATACAACTAGTTTATGAGGTCTAATTTTACTCAATAATGTTTATGAATTATAACAATTATGGGCGTAATTATTATTTTAGGTTACCACATTAGAATATAAATTTCCTCACATTATGTAACATTTTTTTTGTATTATAATCATCCAAATTCAATGAAAATTCATCTCAGTACGTCATCTTAATGAAGTAAAGAAAAATTCTTAATTTAGATTCAGAGATATCAAAATAGTATTTTTTAATAATTATATCACCTTTTCTCACTTCCTCTAAATTTGATTACCTTTTATCATTATTTTCTTCTAGAAAAATAAATTTGGGGATGGATGATCAATGAGTAATCATTATCAAATAATT
This sequence comes from Viscum album, assembly GCA_963277665.1. Lineage (NCBI taxonomy): Eukaryota > Viridiplantae > Streptophyta > Magnoliopsida > Santalales > Viscaceae > Viscum > Viscum album. The sequence goes on from OY728125.1 coordinate 1,655,582,398, forward strand.
TCTCTTGCCTCTATAAATTTATCATCAAAATTCATTTTTATATTACTTCTTTCATTTAATAGCTCTTAAAAATGGTATTTTACTCTTTTATTTAATAAAAACAAATATAATTCTATGATATTTGGATGTTATATAAAATTTTAGAATACAATTATCCAATTTTTGTATCTATTCTTTTCATAAATATTGGAAAACTTTGGATTATTTAATGCATCCTTGAATTACTCTTTACATGACCTATTTATTTATTGTGTAATTTATTATGGATCACTTTAACCCCTAATATGATTTATAAGAATATCATTTCTACAAATATATTTTTTACAGTTTCCAAGTATTTAGATTCAATATCATTATATTAATATTATGGATCACATGATAACTCTTAAAGTTCAATTTATTTCATTAACTATATTTATTTTTAATAATTCTATGGAATATGTAGATAAATGGTCCAATATTAATTATATCCAATTAATAGGGATAAAATTATTGATTTAGTCAACATTATTTTGAGTTTTCATCCAATATTGTCTTAATTTGTTCTCTTGATTTCAAAAGAATGTACAAATTTTTTTCATTGAACTTCCACCTAATAATCATCAAATTTTCTCTAATATGTTCAATAATTATTTATAAAATAATGTTGTTGGAGTGGTTACTTATTAAAAATAATTTATATAATAATTACATATATGTTTATAAATAAGAATATAAATAATTAATGAATCAATTAAAAGATGACACATAATGAAATGTAAGTATTTTATTTAAATTTTATGATTTTTGGAAAAAAATTAGATAATTTATTTTTACAATATATATATTTTTTAATTTTTTTATACTTAAAAATTACAAATTCAATTCTCTTTCACAAAAAATATTTTTGATTTTCATATTATTAGGTGCCTATTTGTGGTAGTTTTGTGATACAAGAATCATTAGAGGATCATTTGGGAGTTGATAGGAGGAGAAGAGGTGTGGCTTGGTATGGTGATGGAGGACATGTAATGGTGGTGTCCTCACTATACCACAGTGGTTATAGCAGTGTTCATGGTTGTACTATATCCACAAGATCATACTACTTTTATTGGGGCATCTAACATTGCGTTTTTGTGAACATTTTGGAGTGGCTCGTGTCTTGGTGGTGGCCATTTTGGTGGTCATGGTAAAATTATGAAATATTCATTTTCCAAGGAGAAGGTTTTAGTGAATGTTTTAAATGTCATGTAATGAATCATTGAGTTTAGAGGAACATTATTCAATCATGAGGACATGTGATCCATGGAAGAAATAGGGAAGCTACATAGAACTTTGGAATGGTAGTTGATGGTTTGATTTAGAGAACATGAGGACCTTGACATAGTAAATAGAACTATCTTATATAAGTTATTACTGTGGTTTTAAAAGAAAAAATGGTTAAATAATGTGATGGTATCAGTTTATTTTAAGTTTTTTGGTCATAAGATCTCATTTAACTGAACTTCACCTTGATGCGGCCCTCCTCTCACTACGTCATGGTGCTGCTATTTAATTTTTTTATAAATTTAGATACATTTATTCCTTTTTCAATTATATTCATTTTATCTAAAACCCTATTATATTTTTAGTATTTTTTATGTTTTCTTGGTCATCCCATGTAAGATCTTGATCCAGATATTTTTTAGACAAATCTATTGAGATTTAAGGTGCCTTTATCTCCCTTTTCCATTTATTCTTATTTTTCCAATCCTTCTCACATGGATATTGACGAGGTTTTTGTTTGGTTTGGTTAGTGTTTGTAAAATTAATTCTTTTTGGTATAATATTTCAATGGTACTTGATGGATTCTAATTATGTTGTTAGTATTTAATCATCAATTGTTTTTTCTTTATGCTTCTTTCAAGGTAGAGGATTTATAATCTATAAATTTTGTTTTATAATAAATGTGGAATATATATTATTTTGAATATTTGTATAGTATGTTTTAACTAACTAAATAAATATGATCACTATTTTAGATATTATTATTTTAGGAGGTGATACAAGAATGTTTTGAAAATTTTATTTTTAATAATGATTTATAACATGAAAATTGTTGTGGTAAGCCTATTATTGTGATTCCAATGTGTTTTTTTGTACATAAAAAAACTTTAATTTTTTTTAAAACATAAAGATGATAAAGATTAGATATATTAGAAATATATAATTTATGTTTTATATTTTAAGTCATGGTCGATAAATTAATGATGAAGCTTGATGTTGCAAAATTTCTCAATCAACACTATTATCTCTTTGTGTTATTGTTATATGGGGGATTCAGAGTTGAGTCCAGGAAGGTTACTTATTGTGAAAAGAAAAGGATGAATTGATATGTTTTTAGGGTAATGTGTGGATTTTTCTATAGGAATGGTAGAGGTGATATGGGGGATGTTGTTATGGTAATTGATGTAGTGGAATCCACTGGTTGATATGTTTAGTGTCATAATTTCCTTAAGATAAATAATAATAGTGAAATAAACAAATAAAGTGAATAAATAAATCTGGGATAAATGATGAAATATAAAATGGGATAAATACTATTTCTTATAAAGATGTAGATTTTTTTATTTTAGTGGATTGGGCATATTTTGTCGTTAAAAGTTTTAGTAGTTTTTGAAAATGTTATTTTGTGGATATGTTGTGGGTTTAGAGGTGTTGTGGTAGGAGGTGAACCTTAGGTTGGGCCTATAAATTATTCCTATATACCAATTTCTTATTCTCAACCAATAAAATTCATGTATATGATTAATTCCCATATTAGGTTTTTGGTTCCAGGTATACCGCTAACATCTAATTTGTGGGTGATATGGATTGTTAACTACCCTTCCTTCCCAATTTTCTCTTATAGATTGGATATAAGTTGTGATATCATGATATTATAATATATGGTATTGATGTGATAATGATTTAGAGATGTGGTATGGGTGTTTTGGTATAAGGTATATGGTTATGCTATATGGTATTTGGTTGTGACTATGATGTGGCTATATAGAATGTGGTTTTGTGGATATGTAATAGATGTGAATGTCACTACATATGTATTTGTGGAGTGACAATGACTAGTTTATTGGGAAAGTGGGTTCATTGTACTATTCAAACACACATGCCCACACATATATATCTCCATGATCTAATATTACAATAATTTTGTATGGATTTTTTGTTGGGTCTATAGTGAGGTTGGGGAAATAGTTGACCTGGTTAGGTAGCAAGTTGGTTTAACATTTTATTAACCAAGAAATTAACTTATTCCGACAATATTATCATGAGTTTTTTTGGGGTGGATCATACTATGTATACTTTTATACTCATATTAATAATCTATATCCTATTTTTATTGTTTTTTAGGATGTACTTGGGGATCAGTACAAACATTACTAGCTCATGTTGATCTTTTAAGTTGGATTCAAAACATCAAGATTTTGACTTATTTTTGTATTATTTTTATGTAATGTATAAAATTACATGAAATGTATGATATTAGTAATAGTTTATATTATTTATTAGGAGTTTATTGGTGGTTTCATTCAATTGTTCCTTGTATTTATAATGGTAATTGATCCTACCATATATGTATTTATACACTTGATGCTAGTCGTTAGCACATGGACAATTAGTGGCTGGTTTCAATGGTAAAAATTATCTTCATAACTACACTAGGATGGTTTATAGTGGTGATCTGTTATGATAAATTGTTATTAAATAATCTATTAAGATTTATGATTGAGTTTTGAGTTATGAATTAGCTCTAATTTAACTGGGTTGGGTGGGAAACATGATTATTTATAGTTATAATTTGATGTAGGAAAGGGAGGTTATATTGAACACATGAAAGGTCATTATGATATGGTTAAAAAAACATAATCATACTAAAAATAGAAAAGGGATATAATATTGGTTTCATGGTAGTGTCCTGGGTATGGTACATATTTCATGTTGTTTTCTCCTTTGTTTGAATTGAGGGAAAACATTTGGGAATTAAGATATAATTTAATTAAATTATCATTAAATGAATTATATACCCCAGGATTTTGAGTTCTTTTTTATCTATTTTTAGGGATTATAGATAGTATCTTTGATTGTTTTAGGTTAGAGAGGTAAAATAGTATGACTCAACTGATTATAAGAACTTTAATCTTGAGGAATATTATTCATTGGGGAAAGAACTGCTTATGTTTCAACATTAGATCTAACTAATATAATTGGGGCTATATCTGATTAGAAGGTTGGGGGTTAGAGGAGATTTAGATTTATTTCATTTTGATCTAGGAAAAGAAAGAGAATTAGATTGTATTGGACCGTATCATATTATGGGGTGTTTTTCATCCATGGTGGAATCTATTTCTGGGTGATCAAATACAGTTTAAGATATAATGGGATAAGTTTCATAGTATATTTTAGGATTAGTTCATTTATTCATTGTTGATGTCAATACAATGGTAGGAGTTTCTATATCTTCTTTAATGGAGCTTGAGTGTGTGATATATGATTATTGTTTATGATTATTTTTCATTATCCAATAATTTTCTCATTAGTGATGACAATAGGGTGAAAAATATAGAGGAGGTGTTATATCCATAAATCCAGTTACAGGTTATAAATTTTTTATTTTTGAAATATCATAATGTGTTAGAGAAGGTTGAGGTAATAGAGAATATTTTGGAATGAACTTGTTCATATTGATAGAGAATTTATCAAAACATCTATAGTAATACAAATATTGATATAGGTTCTAATTTTTCAATGTTATCATAGTTTTGAAAAGAACGGAGTTGGTTATAGATTTCTTCTTCCGATTTCTTTAGATCTACTTGTTCTTGAGCCATTACAATGTTATGTAGTGCAGCTTTATTTTCATATAGAGGTCAAGGAAATCAATTTTTCTAGTATCTGAATATATTTAATAATTATATTGGGATATTTGGTTATTTTTATATGTATAATCAATATCAATTTCATCCAGGGCCTTATCAGAATCGAAAAGGTCTTATTGCCTTTGGGAAATAGATAGGAGATGGATCTGTTAGAGTATATCCCCATGATGTCATTATTAGTGTCATAGTGAAGGGTGTGGTCATGGAATTTTTTAGGGTAAGTGAGAAAAGTTATTAGGGTGTATGAAAATGAATTCTATAAAGTAGTCTATGCTAGGTGGTCTAGATGTTGTTCGATGTAAAATCTATTTATAGTTCACATTAGTTTATTCCATATTCAATTAAAAATATTTTCACTTATTTTTTGGACCTTATTTGATTTGAGCTTTATGAATTTAAGTGAAGATATTTCCAATGATTTTCATGTTAAATATTCTAGTTAGAGATTATTCTAGATTTTTTGATGGGTGTCAGCATTATGAGATAATAATGATGTAATATCTATTGGTGAACAAGTCCCTTTTATTCTATATACAGGTATATAATTTCATCCTTGTAATAAATTGGTAATATTTTTTGTGTTATTTCATTTTTTTCTTTCTGAAAAATATATGTTCTATTTCAAGTAGATAATGGTAGGAAAATGTTCATTAGTGATGAAGATTATATGATAGATTATATGTGTATGGAGCATCATTCCTCTCAACTGAAATAGATGATGTTGATATCAATGAAAGTTTCTGAATTCATGTTTCTATGAGTTTTTTATTAGTTTCTAGATGTTTTTTTCAAATAGGTTGTGATTTCATGTCCATTACATGACATAAAGTTTGGTTTATAGTTACAACATAGTTTATATACGATTTCAATTTTCCCATACATGATAGAAGATTTAGATTTTAGATAGTTTGATGTTTAGATTTTTTTATTTATTACAGAAGGTTTCCATCCATCCCAATGTGCTACCTAGGGGTTCTCTAGTGATTTTTACTAATAAGTATGATGATAACTTATGGTTTTGAATTAATTATCATTAGTTTAATTATTAATGGAGAATAGACATTATCCCCTCCAAATTCATAATGACTTATTCAATTAGTTCAAGGGATCTATTTTTCGATTTTTAAGATAGATTTGTAGTTTGGATATTAACATATTTGGGTGATACATGAATATGTTGTAAAGACTGAATTCTAGTGTTGTTATGGAATATTAAAGTTATTAGTGAATCCAATATGATTCCTATAGTCAAAAATGATTTTCATGTGACTAATGGAATTAGTTTTTTGTGAGTTCCTATATATGTTTTTTTATTTTCATCAATGTAATCCTTATATATTCATGATTAGAGGTGGATCATGCTATGAAATTAAGTCTGGTTATGGAGGTCATTTTATGAAACTAGTAATATGGGAACTAGTCCAAGTATTTTTTTTGGAAATATGGGGTTAATTTTTATAGAAATGTTATATATAAGTGGGGAGTGGTAGTTAATCCTTATATGATTTTGACAGTTATTTCTTGGGTCTCTCCCAAGAATGTTATAGATGTTCCTAATTTTACAGGTATTTATGACCACTACAAGAGTTCTTTTGACTAATTTATTTGAATCATGAAAACTTTAAAGATACATGAACAATAAATATCATGCATTATTATAGATATATTGGTTCCAAAAATCATTTGTGTTCCATAAATTTAGACTGATGATTGATCATATTATATATTTTCTAGAACATGGTCTTATCATTGAGACATTTTACATTGCATTGTATATTGATTTAGGTTGTGTTATGAAATAATATAGGGAGGTATATTTAATGGGTCTTGGTAGTTATGTACCTATTATTATAAAAAACATGATCTGGAGAATATTTTAGTGGTTTTTCATTGAATATATAGTGGTAATATCTTATGGGAGGCAAAATTATAGTTTTAGATATCACAAATAAATTTGATATATATTCTACAAGTGGGATTTGAATATTTTTACATAGATATGGATGGTTTTATATAGGGATTATAACTTCAAGATCTTATATAAACTATATAAAGACAAAAAAGTAGCTAATATAGTAATTAGATTTTTTTTCTGAATATTTTTCATAAGTGGCTAGAGATGAGTATGATATGATAAAGGATATGGTAGTTTATTATATAGATATTTAATAAGGTAGTAATTGGGTTTTCTTATAATATATAACCACAATTTATACTTTGTTTCAGTATGTTTAGAATACTAATTTTGAATTTTTGGTGGTAGAGGTGTGACAATAACATTTCAACTATGGAAATTCTCCTAAGTGATAGTCAAATTATGGTCTATATGAAATTTTGTTTGTGAAAAATTATTCATTCTAAAAAAGATAAAAGAAGTGGTTTTATGTTATTTTCAGATCTCAACTATTGAAATAAAACCTAGTATGTCAAATATCTATCTTTCTTCGATAACATGGTTCTAAAACCCAAGGATGAAGATATTTTTCGCATAGAATATGTATAAGTTCTTGTTTTTAGAGGGTAAAATACAAGCATATAGTTCATACAGTTTTTTCAATCTTTTTATATTAGAGTAAATTTTGAAGTATTTTTTTCACTTTTTTAATTTTATATTTAAATATTTTTGAACCATATATGGTGATTTATATTCATTACCAAATTGAACTCATTTTCTGGTGATCATGGATTTGGATGTAGTGGATGATTTGGTGAGTCCATATGTGGATGAGGTGGTATGGATTTATGGTTTTATGAGGATTATCATCTTTGATTGATATCCGATTTTTACCTTGAGGGTTTTTAGAGTCTTTTGTGTGATTTTGGATCTCCAGTGTGAACTAATACTACTTCTCCTCCCTAGATGTGTAGTCTGGTAAAGAGGATGACCATAACAGGGGAGAACATGTTTCATGAATGTTTTATTTATTTTTATTTGACTATGGGTGAATCATTTTCCATTAGATATGTTTTCTTATAATAATATATACCACCCATACGTTGACATAGCTATATTTGAGGTATTCAATATCTAGGATTTCAAATATATATTATGCTAGAACATTGATTTGGAGAAGTAAATTCAGGGATAACATTTACAATAGGGTGTGAAAAATAATGTGAATGTGATTCTTGAGTACATGATACATTCCCATGATTAGTCACAACCTTATGATAATCATAGGAGGGGGACTCAAGAGTTTGAGTTCAATGATCCTGTGTGCATAAACGTTTCTCAATGTCAAGATAAACAGAGGTTTTATCAAAGAAGGATAATTTATCCTAGGTTTATCAATCCTTTCATGGTGTTGGAGTGTGTCAATGAATTGACATATCAATTGGATCTTCCATAAAAAAGGATTAGATTCTGGTTTTCTTCTTTCTGTTATATCTTCAATGATATCTTCAAAATAACCACCATGCCATTTATTGGGTCAAGTTAAATATTTATGAATATAAAATGGGTTTTATTTAACTTTTTTAGATTCAAGATTATATGGATAAGTTTTTACATGTGTGCATCATTACTCTAGTTCATGTTTTGTTGAGGCACATTGTCATGGTAGAATATATCGGGGCATGATTCATAAATTATATCTCTGTATCCAAAGTTATTTTGATGTTTTGATACTTGTTATAATATTTAGATTAACATTATAATGATATTATGGGTATTTATCATCTTGTTTTTTATGATTTTCAAATAATTCTGTGATGGATAGATTACTATTTGAGAGGTATCTCCTAGGGTATTCAATTACGACGATGATTTGTTTTTCTATAGTTATTTTTAATTCTTAATTATTAGAATCATTTTAGAGGTGTATAATATTGAGGCATTAATTTTCATAGTCCAATACTTTGTGTTTTTGAAGTGTTATAGGGTTTAGTTGATCATTTTGGAGATTTTTAGATGAGAAAAGGTGTGTTTTTACCTTATGTCGGAGGACACATTGTGGCGGTGTCCTAACACAAAACCTCCCACCAAGACCACTCATAGTCTGGTGGTAAGATAAGAATACCACCCCAATATTGTATTCAATATTAAAGGGTATAGAGGCCACCACCAAGGTAAGATAATATTTCATGGACAACCTTAGCCTATAGTATTCATTAAAAACATCCATCTTCAATGCACAATAATAGAGAAACCCCAGTAATATATATAATCAATTGGACTATATAAAAATTAATATATGATAAATAAAATTATATGTAAAACAAAAAAAATGGAATTATAAAAACCCTATCATTTTACATATATCATTATAGGAATTTAAGCTTAATCAAACACCAAATTATAAACCAAGGATCGTAAAGTCTAGTGTCTTGGAAGACTAGGTACAATATCAAACATTATAAAAACTAATTATTAATTAATCTCCATAATGAGATCCTATCTACCATTATGCTCATCCATCTGTACAGGATAACCTAAGGATAAATGATCAAAGGGAAGAGCTAAAATCTCATTAAGGGAATAAACATAAGAATAAAGATTTAGCACATGGGTAAGAGATCATGGCATAATGATTAAAATTGGAATATAGAATCATAACATTTAAACATGGGATAATATAAACATTGAATCCTAGAAATGTTATGGGAACATAAATCACAACATTATCACGAGTCAAGGATCATTGCACATATGTAACCATAAGCCAACGCTAACCTCCAAGATTGTTGAACATGGTTGCACAAGCCAAGGCTAACCTCCAAGATCGTTGCACATAATGTCTCATGAGACTCAACTTTACCCAATTATCTAGAGAGATATCTTAGAACACCCATCTTAACATTTTCATGTATATTCTTTGCACAAAATTTATCGTACATAATCAACCTTACATAAACAAAAGGGTTACCCATAGAAGGAATTGGGTATCATAATCATGGCATAAGGCATAAAAATGAACGTATAAAAAAATGTCCATGATTTAAAGGAATTATAGAATTCATGGACTATAATATGGTAAAATATGCCTAAATCATGTTAAGTTAGGTCAAATTTATGTAATAAGATGAAAAAAATTGTTTTTGGGAAACCTTTGAATTTAAACATTTTCGTGTGGTTAAAGGAAAATATCAAAGGTAATTTAAAATTTAAAAGGGAATGATCATTTATATAAAACCAGAAGTGAACCATAAGGTATTTAATAATAATATTTTTGGTTTTATAAAGAAAATGGTGGCTTAAAAGAGATTATATAGTGTACATGATGATGGGTAATAATTCCTAAATTTCCCTTACAACGTGATTTCTTAACGGAAAGTATTAAGGAGGGAATCATTTAAAAACATGTATATACATGAAATATAATGAAGGATAGATATTTAAAAATTATTTTTGATCATATATAGTTTATGTATATGTTTTTCATAAAAGTAAAAGATAGCTTAATTTGGGTAAAAATAATGATAGAACAACCTGATGGAATATAGGAGGTTTGGGTAAAACCCCTTACGGAATATCAACATGGTATCATGTGTACTTTTGAGGGATTAATGAGAGGTAAAGTGGTTTATCATATTTTATACATCTTTAATGAAGTATGGGGGGTTCAAAATAATACCCCTTTATTTTTAACTATACTTAAAAGGATATAACATAGAGATGATTCTTGAATAAATGTGAGAGAGAGAGGATCCATTAACTTAAGTCTGAAGGTGTTCTTAGCTTGATCTTTATGACCTGAAAAATCAAATTAGATTAATTAATAACAAACTATAGAACCTATTTTACAAGTTAATTATTTATTATAACCTTTTTTATTTCATTAATAACATTTTTTGATTGGTTATGAGGTTCAATTTCATTGCTCAAGTCATTTTTCTTCTTTGGTTTTAATGATCGGTTCACTTATATCCCTGTTCGTATTAACATGTATGATGAGAATGGTTTTACAAAATTGATTTTATATAAAATTAGTTAACATTTATAAGAATTCATGGACATAAAATTCATTTGGTTATTTGAAGTGAAGACCATTCATTATATAAAACATTAATGATAAACGCTTGGATTAGTTTGGTGATTTTCTTCATAATTAACTAGTTTGTATTATTATTTTACATCATGTGTTCAAAAGGCTTATATAAAAAAACATAAGATATAATTACTATTTAATAGTCTATTAAACCATAAAAATGGGTCAATAACCATAATTGAATATGGTAATAGAAATTAATTACCCGTCATCCTTGAATTGATAAATTAACACATCTCGGACAATATTTTTTATTTATTTCATATAAATGGAGGGTGATAGATAGATTATAATGAATTATACCATTTTCATAACAACATTACAATAAATTTATGTTACTATATTATTCATACCATTTGGACTAGGAGAGGATAGGAATGAATGAGATCAAAGGAACATGAAAAGAAAATGAAAGAATAGAAAAGAGGAATTTAACTCTTGATTTAATCTTCCTTGAGAGCCTATTAATTGGAGTATATTTTGACTTTTTAGGAGACCAAGATCTGATGAACGTGGGGGAAGAGTTTGGGGAGATATTTGGGCCAAATTCAGATAATTCACAACTTTTTATAGGAGTGAATAGAAGAGGGGAGTGAGGGTGGTTTTTATAGTGGAGGGGAGGAGGGTTTCCTTAATATTTTAATAAATAGTTTATTATTTTTTCATAAGAAAAGCTATAGTAATGATTCCTGTGACAAAAAATAGTAATATATTCCTATGAGTTTGATCCAATGTCCATTTTCATCATCAATGACTCATGCATGATTCATAAATTAATTTACTTAGCATTTATCGTAAATTGTAATATTTTATTATTGACCAAAAAATTAAGTTTGTCTTATCGAACTTCAAACATATTACTGATCGCAACCGTGTTTGTCTGATTTATGAAATTGAAATCATAAAAGTGAAAATATTATTTTTAAAGGTTACATAGTACTTGTTAGTTCATTGTGTTGTGATTTCATGTGATTATAAGACATAATTGTAAGAAGATAATTTCCATTAATAAAACATTTGTTCGTTACATTATTCCCCATTTATGAAATATCACACTTAAAATTTCATTTCACATTGTAATCCATAAATAGGTGAGGGTATATTTCCTTTATTTCCTCCTCCAGTTCCCTTGTTTCCTCTTAGTACATATGGTTCCAACACAGTACTTTAACCAGGTGATTAGTCTTATTACATAGAACTTTATCACTATGATTTGTGATCTTCAATAGCTGATCCATGTAAGAAATATAATTCCACAACTATACCACCTCTAAAGAGAGTACATGTGAAGATTTTTTTATGAAATTACTTAATAGGGATACATGAAATCCATCATGTAATTTGGATGTCATAGGTGTATGTTCAAGTCGATAGGCTACATCCCCGAATCGATCAAGAATCTCGAAGTGGCCGATGCACCTGGGACTTATAGTTGATTTCTTCCAAAACATCATGAGCTTATTCCATGGAGATATGCATTGAAATATCATGTCCCCATATTTTATCTCAAGGTCTCATCGACAATTTTTTGTATAACTATTTTTTCAACTTAGGGATGCCTTGATGTGTCGTTGAATGGTTTTCACCTTCTCCCCCATTTATTCTACCATTTTTGGTCATATCAGTTTACACCCACCAACTTCATCCAAACACACCAGTGTTCTGCACATATTCCCATAAAGGTCTTCATATGGTGCCATACATATGATCTAGTGGAAACTATTATTGAATGATAATTAAACTTGAGAAATATGTTGGTCCTGTCATCCTTTGAAGTCTATAGAACATGCTCTCAACATGTCTTCTAGTGTTTGAATAGGTTTTTTGATTGGACATCATTTTGAGGATGATAGACCATACTGAAGTTTAGATCAGTGCTTAGAGAATGTTGGAGCATTTTCCATAACTTCGAGGTATATCTCAGATCTTTATCAGATACAATAGATAGTGGTATTCCATATAGTCTTACCACTTCTTTGATATATATACTTGAATGTTGACCCAATGAGAAGTCCTATAAAATTGTGATAAATTGAGCTGTCTTTATAAGAAGATCCACAATGACCCATATAGCATTGTTTCTTATAGATGCCCTTGGAAGTCCAGTGAAAAGTTCCATGGTGATGTTCTCCCACTTCAATGATATTATGGGTACTGGTTGCATCATCCCCTTAAACATCTGTTTTCAACCATAACCTTTTGAGATACCATGAACTTTTATGTATACTCAACAATATTCTTCTTCATATTGACCCACCAAAAGTTCACTCAAAGTTCTGGATACATATTTTTATTCCTTGGGTGAATAGATAAGGTTGATAAACATGTGGAATTTAAAACCTCATTCTTTATCTCTGGATCAGATGGTACACATAATCATGAGCCAAATCTTACAATTCCTTCCCCATAAATCATGAACTCGGAGGATTTCCCATGATTAATAGAATACACCCATTTTGGAATTTCCACATCTTTTCTTTGAGAATACTTTATTTTACCCACGAGGGATGGTTGAGAAATTATTTGAGAAAGGATTGATGATTTTCCTCCGTTAATGAATCCCATGTCCATTCTCTTAAAATATAAGAAGATTATATCCTTTTCAATTCTCATAATTGATAAATATGCATGATCCTTTCTATTTAGAGCATCCTCCACCTTGTTTGCCTTACCGGGATGGTAGTGGATTGACCAGTCATAATCACTGATGAGGTCTATCCATCTTCTTAGGTGCGTATTAAGATTTTTTTGTGTGAATATATATATTTGATACTTTTTTTATTAGTATATATTTCACACATATCCCCATATAGATAATTCTACAAGATTTTTAAAGCAAAGATCACAGCCACTAACTCTAGATCTTGTGTGGGGTATTTTTTCTCATGGATTTACAACTTCCTTGAGGATTAGGCTATCAATTTATAATTTTGAATCAGTACACAACCTATTCCCTTCTTTGATGCATCACTTTACACCAAAAGAGTTCTCCACTTTTTGGGAGTGTGAGTATTGGTTTAGTGATAAGTTTTTATTTAAACTCCTTAAAGTAGTCTCCATATTCTTGAGTCTAGAAAAATTTTACACCCTTCCATGTCATCTTGGTTATTGGGTTCGAAAATTGGGAAACATTATTCACAAATAGTCGATAATACATTTCTAGACACAGAATTCTACTGATTTTTATTATAGATGTAGTCCTTGGACACTCTTCAATCACCATTCTCTAGAAAGGGTCCACAGATATTCCTTTCTTGGAGATAACATTCTCCTAGAGTGATACTTCCTCCATACAAAACTCACACTTACTATACTTTTCATACCTCTTATCCCTTTAAAAAGTCTTCAACACAATATCCAAATTCTCCTCATGTTCCTACTTTATCTTATAGTATATCAGAATATCACCAATAAAGACTACCACAATTATTTTGAGAGAATATCTAAAGAATCTATTTATTAAATACATGAAAATTGATAGAGAATTAGTGAGTCTAAAGGGAATTACTATGTACTCATAGTTTCCATACCCCATTCAAAAGGTAGAATTGGGAATATCTTCTTTCCTCACCTTTAATTGGTGATATGCCGACCATAGGTCCACCTTAGAGAAATAACTGGCCCCACAAAACTGATTGAACAAGTTACATATCTATGAAAGGGGATAATTTTTATTTATCGTGATTTTATTGGGCTCACAATAATTAATGTAGAGGCACATTGATCCAACATTCTTATTGGAAAAGAGGACCAGTGCACCCCACCATACTCGAATGTATAAAACCCTTCTCCAGATTATCATGCAACTAATTTTTCATCTATTTAGGTCAATGGTGTCTATTCTATAAGGTGTATTTGACATAGGTATAGATCCAAGAATATGTTCAATTGATAACTCAACAACTTGATCTGGAGGAAGACCAATTAACTCTTCCAAGAATACATCAGTGTAGTCCCTCAAGATGGTCATGTCTTCAAGCATGATTCTCTCCTTTGTCTCAATCATTTCGTATAGAAATGATTTCTCCAGAGGAATTAATATCCAAACTTATGAAAAAATTTCTAAATGAGATTCATATTCCTCCTTAAACTTGTAAAGAATTAGAGGATGCTTCAGGATGTGAGGAGTGATCTCCCTTAACTGAATATTGATTTTGTATTTGTATAAATATAGCAAATACATTACCAAGAAAGCATAGAACTCCACTAAAGGATGTATGACGAGATTTTCT
Organism: Viscum album; assembly: GCA_963277665.1. Classification (NCBI taxonomy): domain Eukaryota; kingdom Viridiplantae; phylum Streptophyta; class Magnoliopsida; order Santalales; family Viscaceae; genus Viscum; species Viscum album. The sequence goes on from OY728125.1 coordinate 1,655,597,512, forward strand.
GGGAAGTTCAATCCAAAAATGTTAACTGGGGAGGATTTTTAATCCATGGATGTAATAATTTCCCCATTCTCTATTCTCATAGATAACATATCTGCCAAATTTTGAGGTGGTGTTTAAATTCTTTTACTAAACTTTCAATATATGAAAGAGTTCATAGAACCAGAATCAAATATTACATTTTCTATTCTTGAAAAAATATCTAGAGTACCTGTCACCACAACATTTTTCAGATCCACCTCAGTAGTAGTGATAGCATAAGCCTTTCCTTGTTTCCTTGGAGGTTTTTGTTTATTTCCTATGAAAACCCTTGTCTTATGGAATTTTTTTGCATAATTAGAACGTTCCTTGCAGTTGTAACAGTGTACCACTGTCTGAGTGTTTATTAAAACCTTTCATTATTTTTCCACATTAGTGGGATTCTTCATATCCCATTGGAATTTTTTTGCCAGATGTCCCAACTTTCCACATTTTATTCAATTCCTGGTTCCGTTTAGATGGTTTTTGGGATTATTATTTCCACAAGTTCTACATGTGGGATGGTCAAGATTCTTTCCATCATATAATTTATTTGGGTAACCACCCACATTAGATTCCCTTTTCCTATTTTTTTGTTGGGCCCACGATACCACAGAGAGTATCCAATCTCCACTTCATCCTTAAGGGAACAACAGAAAATTTACTCTTAGCTATTGATGTCTCGGATCACCATCTCTTTTTGTTTACTAAGATTTAGTCTGCTAAAGAAGTGTTCCACCGTTATTTTGGAGTTCAGGAAAATTCTAGAGGTGTGCATTGCAATCCTTGTAAATATTTCTTCATACACCCTAATTAAATCATCTTCCTTCTGCTTGAGTCTAAGGAACTCTATTTCCATCTAGAGATATAGGTTTGGGGGAAAATATTTATTGAAAAATATTATCTTGAATTCCTCCCAATCCAGGGAATCATTTTCCTCTCAGACTTTCATATTCTTGATCAGTTTCCACCACTGATCCTCTTAACCATTGGAATGATAGACCACCAGAACGAATTTCTTGTCTTCTAAGCACTAGAGGACAATGAATATCTTTTAAAAGAAGTTAATCTACTTTTCTGTGAGGAGGGGATCGAAAGATCCACTAAATATGGGAGTTTATTGTTGCTAGAATAATTTTATGACAACATTATCTTTCCTTTGGCAAGGATTGAGTTCCACATGATTAAAGTTATTATTAATAACTTGATCTAGATGAGCAAGTAATGTCCTGATGTTTTGGGAACCCTTCCCCATCATATTTGGCATATCATTGGGTCAATATTCACATTGCCTATCACATTGATTATTGGAATCTGTTCTTTTATTTCCCTCCATTAACTAAGAAAATGAGAATACAATTAGAGGGCTTGAAAACTTAGATATTAAGAACAAAAATAAAACTTTGAACATAAAATGATAACCTTGTAAAAATAAGTATATCCTAACTTGTGAATCTATATTTTTAAATAAAGGTTATCCAAAATCTATTTCTTAATATATATTCTTATTGGATTTTTCCATTAATATTGGTTTTTACTATGCTCATGAATTTACAAAAGAATATCCCATGGGAGTGTCAAAGTAAGAGTAAAACAAGGCCCGTACTTGAGCATCAGTTCTCATTCAATTTTAGCTCAAAGTGGTGTTTTCATGTTTTACCCATAGTTAAAACTATACCAGAGCCATTTTTAAATATTTGTTTCTAGACTGGGATATATTTTCTTGATAAAAAACGTAATCTAGACTTACCAAAATTTAGGGGTGTTTTCTTATACATAGTATCATCCTTAAGGTTCTTACTAACATCCTCTATTCCTAATCTTCAAAAATAACTAGACCATCCTCTAATATGAACTATAGAGACCCTAACCCTTTAAGTATACCATTAAATGATTTTAAGCATAATTAAGCATCAAATCACAAGACAATGATAATAATTTTTAGTGTCTTGGAAGACTAGGTACATAATCAAACATTATAAAAACAACTTTTTATTTAATCTCTATAGTGAGTTCTTATCTTCCATTGTGCTCATACATCTACATATGATAACCTACAGAAAACATGAAAACAAAGATGATATAAAATCCTAGTAAGGTAGTAAACATAAGAATATGGATTTATCACATGGGTTAGAGGTCATGACATAATGATTTAGAATGTCATATAGAATCATAAAAAATAAACATGGGATCATATAAACATCGAATCATAGAAATGTGTAAGAAACATAAATCATGAATTTAGAAAAAGTCAAGTAATGTTCCATATATGGTAGCACAAGCTAAGTATAACCACAAAAGGTTTCACATGGTAGAAAAATCCTAGGCTAACCGCCAAGACCATTGCAAAAAACACCTCATGAGACTCAACATTACCCAATGCATTAGTGTGCTATCTGGTCACACCCATCTTAACATGTTCATTAATATTAATTCCATAAAAAGATTTATACCTAATCAACCATACATAAACAAAAGGGTTACCTAGAGAAATAATTGGGTATCATAATAATGACATAATGCATAAAAAATGAATGTATCATAATAGTGTCCATAAAGGAAGGAATTAGAGAATTCATTGACTATAATATGGTACAATAAGAATAAATCATGATAAGTGTTGTAAACATTAAGTAATAACAAAAAAATGTGTTTTGAAGAAACATTAGAATTTAATATTTTTATGTGGTTAAATGAAATTATCAAAGGTCATTATATAGTGTACATGATGATGGGTTAGATTTCGGAAATTTCCCTTACAACGAGTTTTCTTAATGGAAAGTACTAAGGTTGGAATCATTTAAAAACATGTATATACATGAAATATAATGAGGGATGGATCTTGAAATATTATTTTGGAGAATATAAAATGTATGTAGATGTTTTACATAAACGGAAAATATAACTTAATTTGGGTAAAAAGAAATATAGATAAACCTGAATGAATATATGAGGTTCGGGTAAAATCCCACACCGAATATCGTCATGGTATCACGAGGACTTAGGAGGGATTAATGAGAGATAAAGGGTTTTCTCATATTTTATACATCTTGAATAAACTATGGTGGAGGTGATAAATCATACCTTATCATTTGGAACTAGATATAAAAGGAGCTAACATAGAGATGATTCTTGAATAAATGTGAGACAGAGAGGATCCCTTACCTTTAGTTCAACTATGTTTTTCGCTTCATCTTAATGACATGAATAATCAAATTATTTTCATTAATTTAAAATTTGAGAACCTATTTTACATGTTAATGATTTATTATAACCTTTTTCAGTTCATTTATAACCATTTTGATTGGTTAGGAGGTTCAAATTCATTGTTCGGGTCCATTTACTTCCTTTATTTTGATGATCGGTTCACTTGTACTCATGTTTGGATAAACATGTATGATGATAATGGTTTTCCATAATTGAATTTATATAAAATTATTAAACATCCATAATATTATGTGGTTATAAAATTAATTTGGCTATTTGGAGTGAAGTTTAATTATTATATAAAATATTAATGTTAAATGAATAGATTAATTTGGAGAATTTGCACACAATTATCATGGTTTGTATTATTATTTTACGTCATGTATGAAAAAAGAATATATAACAATAAATAATATAAAGTAAATATTTAATATTTTGGTTCAACCATAAAATATGGTTTCATGACCAAAATTTAAAATGATAATAGAATTTGATAATCCGTCGTCCTTGAATGTGAGAAATTAACACATCTTGTACGGTGTTTTCATTTCTTTCATATAAAAAGATAAGAAAGGAGAGATGATAATAAATTATCAAATTATCATTACAATATTGAATTAAATTTATGGAACTATATTTTTCATACCATTTGGATCAGTAGAGGTGAGGAAAGAAAAGAGAACAAACGAACATGAAAAGAAAATTAAAGAAAAGAAAAGAGGAATTTACCTCTTGATTTAATCTTCCTTGAGAACCTATTAAGGAGAGTGGATTTGGTCTTTTGAGGAGAACAAGTGCTTATTTACTTGGAGATGAGCTTTGGCAGAGATTAGGGAAGAATATAATGTAGTTATAAGGCTTTAAAGGAGTGAATAAAAGATGGGGGTGTGGGTGGTTTTTATAGTGGAGCGGTGGAGGGTTTTCTTAATATTTTAATCATTAGATTATTATTTTCCATATAATAAGAAATAGTGAAGATTATTTTGAACAAAAATAGTAATTTGTGCCTGTGAGTTCTAACCAATATCCATTTATATCCTCCATGAATCATTCATGATGCACAAATTAATTTATTTAGAATTTATTGTAAATTATAATATTTTACTATTCACTAAAAAATTACGTTTGTCTTATCGGACTCAAAATATCTTACTAATATCAACTATGTTTGTCATATTTTTGAAATTCAAATCATGTAAGTTAAAATATAATGTCTTGAGGTCACGTAGTACTTAATAGTTCATTGTATTATGATTTCATGTGATTATATGACATAATTATATGAAGGGAATTTCTATTGAAAAAGCATTGGGTTGTTAGAGGAATATCCCCAAAGGGGAATACAAATGTAAAAGAAATAAATTTTTTGTGTAACCAAATCCAAGGATAAGAAGGAAACTCATCTCATTTTGATCTCCCAGAGTGAAGTCCACCATAAATATTCTCTTACAACAATCTACAAGAAACTACTACATATCAACTCTACTATCTCTACCAGCTCTACACCTTCCACTAAAATTTACAATCTATGAAACATATGCACTGAAATTGAACTTGTAGGCCTAAATATTATGTATGGATGAGTATAAGAAAATATAGTTGGTGTCCTTAAAAAATAAATATTAAAAAATATGCAAGCTCAAACCCAAGACTGTAGAAAACAAAGGGTGTCCCCAAAGTTTTATATATACTTTATAATATAGAAAAACATAGAATAGTAAGAGAACCAACATTTTTAATAATATAGATTCATTATAAAAACATATATAGATATCAACTAATGAAACTCATAATACTATAAGTCTCAAAAAACTCAAAAGTCAATAGCCTGGCTATAGTTTATTCGTAGAGAGAAACTTTTGAATATAATGCATAAAAAACTGCTTAACATCCATATCACACGTCAATATATTCACCCAGAACTCATATATACTGTGTTATCTCCCTATAACCATAACAAGGGACTTACTCCTTGCTTTTATTTTTACTCCAGTCAAGACTGAACTAAACCCTAATAATGAAATTTCACATAACAAATATCTTATGGGAAACACCAACCTTTACAGGTGGATGTAAAACATTTTTTCAATTGATGGAGTACCAATCCCACCTTTAGTATTTGAAACATCCCATCTCAGGAGCCGTTGAGTTGGTGCCCCAAAAAAGTTCTCTACATAACCTCATGTCAGACTCCTTGAATGTTAGAGGCTACCAACAAGTAGTGGGGCACTATTTTCGTACCATTAAGAGAATATACACCCATATAAGAGTAAAAAATTATATTATAAATAACCAAGAAACATACATGGTATATTACAATGATATAATAACTAAATATCAACATCTCAAATAGAATGGAAGCAGAAGCTGATGAATATAAACATGAAAATATAATTTCTGAAATGCAGTATGATCTAGAAAATCAATGTCATCATATAAATGAACTCCCACTAGGACTATTACATAAAATTGCATAGTAAGATAAAAAAATGAGAAAACGGATCTATTAAATCACCAATATAAATATCATCCATTCACCCATTACCATATGATCCTTCCATCTCGATCCTAAAATAATCAACCATAACCTCAACAAAAACCTATCCCTTCAATAATAATGTGAGAGATACATGGGTTCCTAAGTGTATTGGAGGACCCAGAAGGGTGTGAGTACAACCCAATAGTCCCCCACCAACTATGTACAAAGAAAATACCTTTCATATAAATGATGCATGCAGAAAAATAATGGGATAAATAAACTGTACATAAAAGAAGATAAATCTAAAAAACCATTTATTTATTAACTCATTAGACATAGGGTTCGATGAAACACCCATGCCAACCAAAACATCATTGACCAATTTTGATTGTCTAAGTCATAAAATAGAGGGTGATTCACACTGTATTAAACCAAAAGAGGTTTTTCATTTATCATTTAACTCATGAAGCATAAAAAATCACCCAAAAGTATCCATCTCATGTTCTTGTGATATCTATGAAATGTGTGATAGTATAGAATCTCAAACATGTATCAATATCAATCATGCTTGGAACCTTACTCAAACACCTAAATCATGAAAAAATACATCAGTACCGATATGGATAATCAGGTCCAATATCCTTGAAAACATATGTGTACTATCGTATCCAAACATAAAAATCAATTTGGAAGGCCATGTACAACCTTAAACCATCAACATGGAATATCATTTCAAATATCATAAACCATGGATGAGATTTTCCATGTTAAAAATTCCAAACCAGGGATGATGATTTCCATGTCCAACACCCTAAACCATGGATGAGGATCACCGTGTCCAACATCATAATCCATATAAAATATGAAAGGTACCTAAAACCTCATTAAGACATGAAAATTATTCCATTACTTCTTAAATACTAGGGTGAAACATATTAACCTTAGAAAACTAGAAAATCCACAGACACACTCTTTTAAACCCTTATTATTTACCAATGTCCCAATAACCCTTTACATGAAAACATGGATCAGGATCCCAATAACTTTTTACATAACCTACAAACTATTCAAAAACTATTTAGAAAATTATGGATATCATCCATACATTTAATTTTTTTTGAAACAACCCTTAAAACATGGGTCACCCTCAATAAACTCTAAAATAATGAAAACCCTTCATTTTTATGAAAACCTTTAAAATATCCATCACGATATTTTTTAAAAAGTTAAACCACTCACACATTTAAAATCAACATTTTAAATTCATTTAAAAACCCCTTTTTAAAATCACATGGAGGTCAATACCTCACTTTTAAAAAATCCAATTTATAACATAGTTTTCACATTTTTAGACCCAACATTGATTCAAAATCCAACTCAATTGATTAAAATCATTTCAAAATCTTTATAGGCATTTCACAAAACTCAACACACAAATATTATATTCGAAAGAGCCGGTAGACTCCATGTACAATAATATGTCCAGTCTCATAATCACCAAAATATTTGATGGGATATATCAAAGCTCTATGTAATCAACCTAGGTTCCAAACCTATTTTCTTAAGCCACGGAAGAAAACACACCACATAATTTCACTATTGTATAAAATAAATACATAAAAATTCAATAGGATAATGAGTAGATCTATTATATCACCTTACTCGTTAATAAATCTATCTGTAATGTTTATAAATCCCAATAACTTTACCAAGTCCCACCCATGGCTTGTATAAAATCATCAATGTACAAACAAGATCTTCTTAACCACCCAAGATCTAACCTCATTCTAAACAACAAAAATTAATAAATTCAAAAAATTATAATTAATTAATTAAATAAACCCCAACATGTAATAATGATGTAAGACTCACCATGGGCACACCTATTCATAAAAAATTATGAAAAATCCATGGGTTTTACACAACTCACTCTCTAAACGATCCCTAGGAAAATATCTATGAATAAATATCATTACAAAAATTAACTAAATTAATTAACTAAAGTAAATCCTATGAAAATTGACCCCGAATTTGTACCCTAACAAAATGACATGAAATGATGTGAGAATGTCACATCAAAATATCCTCTCCACAATCAAACCAAAATAACCATGAAAAATAGAAAATTCCACTATTTCCCAATAAAATATTTAACAAAACCTAAACTATATAACTCCCCAGTTAGAGATGAGGAAGGAGGAAGAGAGAAGTGGTTGTTAGAGTATGATGATAACATAAAAAGGTGCACAATGATAACCATAAATGCACCCTGAAATAAAGTGTTGGAGAAGGTAGATGGGGTTAGGATGACCCATGGTTCAAGTGTTCCTTTTAGGGGAGGAAAATGGAGGAGTGGATAAGAATCTAGTGAGTGGATTTTTTTCATTTACCCATTTTAATGAAATTTTGGGTAGTCGCACGGTATGTTCGTATGGTTTTACAAACTGTTCATCCTTAATTAGGCATCAAAAAATTCCATGAATAGTTAGGCCCAATAGTTACACAAAATATTCAACCATTATTCTCTGAGAACTATATCCCATATACAACAAGACACATATTTGTTTGAAACAATGCGCATACTATGTGCCAAAACATATGCTCTCCATCACCTCATAGATTTTCTCCTTTATCATTCATTGTTTACCCCAAACCATTATCATACCTTGAATATTAACCATGATTAGATCAAAAAATTAATTTAAAACACCATGGTCATCAAGGTGTCTATTGGTTTCTCATAAAACATGCAAACCAAACTACACACCCTACCCATAAAACGCTAAAACCCTTGAAACCTAAGAAAAATCTCTCAAATATCATCCTAATACCTCAGCTACCACCTAAGAAACATTAATCATCTAAAAAACTATCCATTAGGAATTAAAATTAACAATGTTCCATTTTGAGACTCACTTAAAAATTTGACCCATCATGTAAACAAAAATGAAAATTCCTTATTGAATTATCAACTCATACATACACATGATCTTTCAAACACCCCAACATAATACTTATTTTCCATAACAAGTACCAGTGGTCATCCTTCCACACCAGTTGACTTATATCAGTTAATAATTATTCGATGACCTCATTCATTCTCCAAATGTGTACAAAAAATCCCGGAAATAACATTTTATTGAAGGAAAAAAACTAGAAAAAACCTGAGCCAACACTTTTTTTGAAAACCAAAAATCCAACAAGGTTATTAACCAAGCCTATCCAAATGAAACACCAATTATTTCATCACTTAATTGCTAACTAGTGATGTTTTTATCTCCACTATAATATTTATATTACAATCAATATCTTCAATTGCATGGAACCTCTACCATTGGAAATTACCAATTGAACCTCAAAATTTTTCTCCCATAATGCATCTGATGTGGTAAAAAACATATATCACCCAATACCTATGTGAAATCTTATAAACATATACACCCATAGTAATCATAAAAAATAAATAGAGAAAAAACTTACCCACCATCCATTCGTGAAAAAATAACGAACTATATTTTCCAAGAAAACAAGGTTTAATTTCTAGAACACATCTATTCTATATACATACTTGTGTCAGACTATCTTGGACCCTATCATAATAAAAATTCTTGACTCCAACTACTGATATGTTTCCACATCACCTGATCAATATGCCTTTATTCCTAGGGTGATTTCAATATGTTGGGAAATATTATCTCTAGACTAGGAGTAAACTATGATTTCATTGATGAATTCCACCAAAAAATCATCCATTTTGGGTTTCCAGCTATTATTAAGTGGATATATCAAACTCATTCAAAGGCCTTAGGCTTCCTTACTCACAAGCATGTCAACACACCAAGATCGATTCTTAGCCTACTCACAACTACTTATTTATCCCAAGAACCTCGTGTGTGTTCTCTCATAACATCTTATCTACAATCCAAATTACAGAGTGTGTCAAAATGTTAGTATTCAACTAATACCCCATAAACACTTAAAAATTAGCATATCATGTTTAACCAAACCATAGAACCTATTTATGAAACCATCAAGTGAAATCTCACAAAAAACTCAACATAAAATCCCTATCCATTGGTTGTTTCTACCTATCATATCCATCTAACATAATAAAGATCACCCTTGGTTATTTCTAAAATCAAAATAAAATCACTAATCTAAAAACATTAAAAAATCACTTAAGTTTTGGGAATCATTCATGAATTTTTTTATGTTCATTTATACTCTCACCACATTCTATAAGATGCATCAAAGGCCAACTCATCCAAGAAACAAACCAGTATTGTACTAAAAAAACAAATGTCCCACCGATTCATTTTCAATCCAATTTATTTTCTACACAATGAAACTAGGAATTTAAACATTAATCACACAAAAAACCATTTAAGTATGTCTTTATCCATATATAATATATGCTCACTCTACCTCAAGTAAGCACGTTTTACCTCATCGATGTGGTCACTACACAAATAAATCTTTATGACCTGGAACCACATATTGTAACACCCTGAGATTTTATGAGATTTTTTTTAATTTCTTATATTATATGAAAATTAATCTTTCACTTCACACAACACTAGCTTGGCTTGCGTTACACGCAAGGGAAACCTTCTTCGATAGCTTGCGTTGTATGCAATACTGAGTTTCACTAAACAATGATATATTATTATAAAATTATAAACTACCAGTTATGAATAGTATTAACTGGATTTTGAATTTTATGACATTATAATTCATCTTACACATTTTATATAATGAGGTATGAAAACAAAATTAGTTTTTTCGGATAAAAGAAGTATTTTTCAAAAAAATGCAGTTTTACCGCCTTTTGATGGCGCACCCATTTTAAATATAATTTTTGACAAGTTTAAAAGTTCCATTTTACAAAATACACTTCTTATTTTGAATCAGGATATAAAAATTAACATTGGATAAAAATTTCATACTTTTCTGATTACTTTCATATTTTGATGAATAGTAAAAATAAGCTAAATTTTTCTTAAAAACAACTTCTTCATCTAGATAATTTATATGGTAAAATTATAAAAATTTAATGGTTTTAATGTATAAATAGTATATATTTTTACAATTTAATATAATTTATGTAATTATCATAAGTTTTACATTTTTTTCATAGGTAAAAACATTTCAATCATTGAGAATGTTTTAACTTTTAAAACCCATTTTTCTTAACAACGAGATTAATTTTAAATTAATTATTAAAACTTTTGTGTTTTGAATTTTGAAAAATGGATTCCATATTTGGATTCATTGGGTCCAAATTATTTTAATAGGTTACTTTTATTTTTTTAACATTATGAATAGTAACTACGGTAATTTTTATTTACTATAGTTAAAGGTAAATCGGGTAATTAAGGGTAAAAATAAGATTATAAAATTACCCTAAAACCTGCCAAAATTCTATTGGATGAATAAAAGTAGACCCATATCACCTAAGGGTAAGATTAGATTCGTTTCATTGATAATTGACCATGAAAATGATATAATTATAATTAAGACCAAAGAAAGCGACAACATGTCACTCTCTTATATCTTATAAGTGTAATAATTTTAATATAGTGATAAACTTCACAAACCATCGACCATGAATATTATAGATAAAGATAATAAAATTATATACATCATGTTAATTTATTTATAATTTTTAGGGATTAAATAATTATCATTAATGATGACACAATAGTGAAGTTGAAATTATTTTATTGATTGAAATATCAAATAAATGGTTTTAAAAATATTAAAATAAATATTATATGAAATATTTAATGTGATCCAAAAAATTTATAGATAAATATGAAATGTTAGTAATATATTAAATATTTTGGTTAGAATATATCCTCTGTGTATATTTTATTTAAATTCAAATAAATGAATAGTGTCAAAATTGACACTATTGTTATTTTATTAAAATAACATAATATATATTTTTTTTAAAATCACAAAAAATATTTAAAAATTATAAATTAAAATTTATATGGTCTAAAATGTCATAAAATATCCAATCATGGGAAATTCACAACACATAAGTAATTATTTATAACAATTTAAAATTTAGAATCTTATTACCACAAATAAAATTAAATAGATTAAATAAGGATAAATCAAGTTGATAATGTTTAAAATAAACTCCCAACATGTCTAAATTTTATTGGTTGATGAGATTAAAACCCTATATCATCTAATATTTGGATTTTAGTCATTTTTGGAAGTTTTTATATGGTGTTTGAATTTATTATAAATTAATATTTTTGAGGTTTCCAAAAGTGCCCCTCTCCTCCCTTATAAAAGGGCACCTCCTCCCTCTCCTCTTTACACAACTTTGAGCCTTAAATATCAGACAAACCCTGCCCATTACTCTTCTAAACTCCCCTAGTAATATTCTAGAGGTCTTGGTATTCTTCAAAGTCCAACATTAGTACCCTAATAGAAGGTTAAGAAGAGGCACGTCAAAGAAGAGGTAATATCCTTTTCCGATTCTTTCCAATTTATTTCTTCTTCTACCTCTTCTTCTTTATTTTTTTCATCATAAATTAATAAAATAATTACCACTCATATAGTGATATTTTATTATAAATATGAAACAACCCTATTTCACCTTCTATCCATCCTACGGAAAATGAAATCACCACGCGTGCGTACGTACGGCCTACCATCTCCACGAGGTGATGCGACTCATTCTACATGATATTCATTAAACCAAAATTATATAAATGGATTGAATGAATAAATATGATATATATTACACAAATACCATTCTGTAAATGAGGTATCTATCACCTAAAAATAGGAATAAGAATTTATTCGACAAAACATGCATAAGAACATAAAGCAATGAACACCCGAATAACAAGTAGCAATGAAATATTACTAATAAAAAGATAATAATATAACATTATATGATATAATAACAATGAATATGATTCTGTAGTAAGTCAATTACATTAGTTAAATAATTATACAATAGGTTCAGATACATACGAATCATATCAGATCTAAGGTAAAGGAAAATCTCACAATCTTATTTTTTTATCCGAGATTGTTTATACATCAGATTTTACTGGGGAATATTTATCATCCACATCCATGTTTTCTCAATATTTAATATTATTTCTATCCTCCTAAATTTTTTAAAAATCCAATTTTACCTATTGGTGAATTTTTAGTAAAAGATATGAAAGTAATCTTTTGTCGTTTTCAGTACGTGATACTTTTTGACTTTTCCGGCGAAAGTACGAGAGGAATGATTTTTTAACATATATGGAATGAATGGATTTTTATGATTCCATAGAACATTATTTCCATGAATCTCAATTTATAAGTTTTCAAGTTTATTTTTAATTAACTTCTTTTAGTTTAAAATTTTATGACATGTTAAGAAAGGAAAAATGTTTTTGAAGTAGAAAGGATATTTTCCTCAAGAATGGAGTTCAAGTGTTTTATCAAAATAATTTTGCCATCTATGATAATATAAGGTTCTGTTTCTATCCCTATTATTACATTTATTTTATTATGTTATGATGGAATTATTTTTATGAAGTCTTTTATCTTATATGAATTGTTTTGTGATGTCACGATGTTTAAGAATCCCATTTTATTACATGGGTTATGCTATGATGTATGATTTATGATTTTGTGGCACACATAAGAATGGTTTCATTATGAGATGGGTGGTACCTATATCTCCCTCCAATTCATTGGGTAATGATTTATATCTCATGGGATAGACATGACTGGAATGACAAGTTAAACCGGTCCAGTGATACAGGACTGGAACGAGGTATGAACTCGGTTCAGAAATGGACTTTTTCTGCTATGATAGTCTTGGAAATGAGTCTTGACTAATAAGAAATGATTTTCTATGATTATGTCTATATGCCACAAAATTTCATGTTTTAAGTTATGATTATTGGGATTACATTTCACTACTATGATTTATCCCATGTTATGATATTATGATCTCTTTTGCAGGTTAATATTTTCAAAATGTTATGTTCTTATGAATATGATCTGATTGATATTTCTTTTGTTTACCCTTATTGAGAATTTGATCTCACCCTTTTGTACGTTTTCATTTCCCCAGGTCAGGAATAATGGTATTAAGTAGGATATTCCAAAAGGGACTCTAGATATGATGAAATAAATGGGAGACAATGTAGATGCTTTATGAACCAGTTGTTTATGTTTCCCAGTTTCTAAAGACACTATAATTATATGGTCCTATCATGGTTTTTTTATATGTTGTGATAAGTATGCTTAAATTATGAAGTAATAACAATGTATGTAAAGTATGGGTCATTATAGTTGGTATCAGAGGAAAGGTATAACCAACCTTTGGAAACTAGGATGTGAAAGCCTTAGTAAGAACCCAAAAGATATGTATATGCATAGAACACAATATTAGTGTTTTAGAAATGTCCATGAATAACCTATGATAAGACCTAAAGTGTAAAATTATATTCTTGATTATGTGGTTTTCCTATTATGATTAGTGTTTCTCACACTATGATTATTGGTTTTATTCAATGGTTAAAACCAGAAAGAACTATGTTAATGATGAATGTGAAGGGAAATGAAATGATTGTCCCCCTGAGAAACCAAATTTTATGGGATCTGTAATGAAAAATATTGTAGCCATGCTCACAAAACTTTCTCAAGTTATGAATCATATAGGATATCTAAATGAGAAAAGGAAGGTGCAACATTCTGTTGAATCCTTCATGAGGCACCGTCCACCTTCATTCAACGGGTCTTATGATCCATTAGTGGATGAACAATGGATTAATACCACTGAAAAGATATTTTCAATCCTGCAATGTTCTGATTAAGATAAATTCATCTTAGCAGTATACAGTTTGGAAGGTGAAGATGATCAATGGTGGAATCTTATCAAGAATACGAGGCAAAGTGACGAAATTGAGTCCATGGAATGTGATGAGTTCAAGAACTTATTTTTCAATAAGTAATTCCCTCGTATTCTTCAAACAAATACGGAGAAGGAGTTTCTTGAACTAAAGAAAAAGGATGATGAATCGGTTGGTACCTATGAAGATAATTTTACAAGACTTACAAGGTATGCTTCTGGAATTATTATCCAACCTGAGAGTAAGATCGATCGATTATTTAGTGGCTTAAAACCAAGTATTCAAAGGGTGTTATCCATAAGGGACTTCAACAGCTACGAGGAAATTGTTTGATGTGCTCTCATAGTTGATATGGAGATTGGAGTAAGCCATCAGTCATATTGTTTTGATAAGAAGAGGAAAATGGAATTCAAATGGAAATCTAAAGACAACACTGAAAAGAAGATGAGTTTTCCCTTATGCTCAAATTGTGGAAAGAAACATGGAGGGAATTGTATTAAGGATACAAGTAAATGTTTGAAATGTGGAAAAGAAGGTCATTGGGCATTTGAATGCCACAATTATGGGAAAAATATGTCTAGTGATGCGAGAAAATAAAAGGCTACACAAAATGCACCTCCTACACTTCAATGTTACAAGTGCAATTAAATGGGGAATTATGCTAATCAATGCCTAATCCAAGGGTTGTTGATGATGATCGACATCAAAAAACTCTTAAGGCCAAAGACAAAGGAAAGTCACATGAAATTTCTATCCGCGATGTGGAGTATGATAACGAAGTGGTGAACGGTACACTTACCATTCACTCTAAAGTAGAAAATTTTTTATTTGATTTTGGATCCACCGAATCTTTTATTTCTGAAGAATTTTCTAAGGGTAAAAATAAGATTATAAAATTACCCTAACACCTTCCAAATTTCTATTTGATGAATTAAAGTAGACCCATATCACCTAAGGGTCGGATTATACTCGTTTCATGGACTATTGACCATGAAAATGATATAATTATAATTAAAACCAAAGAAAGTGACAACATGTCACTCTCTTATATCTTATAAGTATAATAGTTTTAATTTAGTGATAAAATCCATAAAACATAGAACATGAATAGTCTCCAAAAAGATAATAAAATTATCTAAATCATGTTAATTTATTTGGAATTTTTAAGAATTAAATAATTATCATTAATGATGACACAATAGTGAAGTCGAAATTATTTTATTGATTGAAATATCAAATAAATGGTTTTAAAAATATTAAAATAAATATTATATGAACTATTTAATCTGATCCACGAATTTTATAGATTAATATGACATTTTATTAATCTATTAAATATTTTTGTTCGAATATATCCTCTGTCTATATTTTACTTAAATTCAAATAAATGAATAGTGTCAAAATTGACACTATTGTTATTTTATAAAAATAACATAATATAAAATTGTTTACAAATCACAAAAATATTTAAAAATTATAAATTAAACTTTATATGGTCTAAAATGTCATATATTATCCAATTATGGACAATTCACAACACATAAGTAATTATTTATAACAATTTAAAATTTAGAATCTTGTTACCACAAATAAAATTAAATAGATTAAATAAGGATAAATCAAGTTGATAATGTTTAAAATAAATTCCCAACATGTCTAAATTTTGTTGGTTGATGAGAATACAACCCTATCGCATATAATATTTGTATTTGAGTCATTTTGGAAGTTTTTATGTGGGTTTTTAATTTATTATAAATTAATATTTTTGAGGTTTCCAAAGGTGCCCCTCGCCTCCCTTATAAAAGGGCACCTCCTCCCTCTCCTCTTCACACAACTTTTAGCATTCATGATCAGCCAAGACCGGCCCATTACTCTTCTCAACTCCTCTAGTAATATTCTAGAGGTCTTGGTCTTCTTCAAAGACCAACATTAGTGCCCTAATAGGAGTTCAAGAAGAGGCGTGTCAAAGAAAAGGTAATATCCTTCACCAATTCTTTCCAATTTATTTCTTCTTCTATTTATTATTATTTATTTGTTTCATCATAAATTAATAAAATAAGTATCACTCATATACTGATATGTTATTATAAATATGAAACAACCCTATTTCACCTTCTATCCATCCAACAAAAAATGAAATCACCGCGCGTGCGTACGTATGGAATACCGTCTCCACACCGTGGTGTAATCTGTTTTCCACCACCACCTTTCATGGATGTGTATAATGGTGTAAATAATAACTATATATGATTATCATAACATGATACTAATTATTATACATTCCATTATCCACTCCAATACCATTCAATAATTATGGTAATGATATCATCGCTCGTGCGTACGTACGGCCTACCATCTCCACGATGTGATGCGACTCGTTCTACATGATCTTCATTAAACAAAGATTATATAAATGAATTGAATGAATAAATATGATATATATTACACAAATACCACTCTATAAATGAGGTATCTATCACCTAAAAATAGGAATAAGAATTTATTCGACAAAACATGCATAAGAACATAAAGCAATGAACACCCGAATAATAAGTAGCAATGAAATATTACTAATAATGAAGATAAGAATATGACAATATATGATATCATAACTATGAATATGATTCTTTAATAAGTTAATGACATTATTTAAATCATTATACAGGAGTTTCAGATACATACGAAGCATATCGGACCTAAGGTAAGGGAAAATCTCACAATCTCATTTTTTTATTCGAGATTGTTTATACTTCAGATTTTATTGGGGCATATTTATCATCCACACCCATGTTTTCTCAATATGTAATTTTATTTCTATCCTCCTACAATTATTTAAAATCCAATTTTACCTATTGGTGAATTTTTAGTAAAACATATGAAAGGAATCTTTTGTCATTTTCAGTATGAGATACTTTTTGACTTTTCCGGCGAAAGTATGAGAAGAATGTTTTTTAACATATACAGCATGAATGGATTTTTATGATTCCATAGAACATTATTTCCATGAAGCTTACTTTATAAGTTTTCAATTTTATTTTAAATTAACTTATTTTATTTTAAAATTTTATGACATGTTAAGAAAGGAAAGATGTTTTTGAAGTCGAAAGGATATTTTCCTCAAGAATGGAGTTCAAGTGTTTTATCCAAATAATTTTTCCATCTAAGATAATATAGGGTTCTGTTTATATTCCTATTATTACATTGATTTTATTATGTTATGATGAAATTATTTTTATAAAGTCCTTTATCTTATATGAATTGTTTTATGATGTCACGATGTTTAAGAATCCCATTTTTATTACATGGGTTATGTTATGATATATGATTTATGATTTTGTGGCACACTTAAGAATGGTTTAATTTTGAGATTGGTGGGACCTATATCTCCCTCCAATGCATTAGGTAAAGATTTATATCTCATGAGATAGACATGGCTGGAACGGCAAGTTAAACCAGTTCAGTGATACAGGACTAAAACGAGGAGTGAACTCGGTTCATAAATGGACTTTGTCCACTATGATAGTCTTGGAAATGAATCTTGACTAATAAGAAATGATTTTCTATTATTATGTGTGTATGACACAATGTTTCATGTTTTAAGTTATGATTATTGGGATTACATTTCACTACTATGATTTATCCCATGTTATGATATTATGATCTCTTTTGCAGGTCAAGATTTTCGAAATGTTATTTTCTTATGAATATAATGTGATTGATATTTCTTTTGTTTACCCTTACAGAGCATTTGAGCTCACCCTTTTGTATTTTTTCATTTCACTAGGTCAGGAAGAAGTTTATTAAGTAGGATATGCCAAAAGGGACTCTAAATATGATGAAATAAATGGGAGACAATGCAGATGCTTTATGAACCAGTTGTTTATGTTTCCCAGTTTCTAAAGACACTATACCTATACGGTCCTATGATGGTTTTGCTATATTTTGTAATAAGTATGCTTCAATTATGAAGTAATAACAATGTATGTAAAGTATGAGTCGTTATAGTTGGTATCAGAGGAAATGTATAGTCAACCTTTGGAAACTAGGATGTGGAAGCCTTAGTAAGAACCCTAAGGATATGTCTAAGTATAGAACACAATATTAGTGTTTTAGAAATGGCCATTAATAACCTATGATAAGACCTTAAGTGTGAAATTTTATTCTTGATTATGTGGTTTTTCTATTAGGATTAGTATTTCTCACACTATGCTAATTGGTTTTAGTTAATGGTTGGAACCCGAATGAACCGTGTTAATGCTGAATTCGACGGCCAATGTAATGATTGTCCCCCTGAGAAACCAAACGTTATGGGAGCTAGAATGAAAAATCTTATATCCATGCTCACACAACTTTCTCAGCTTATGAATCATGCAGGACTGCCAAACAAGCCAAGGAAAAAAGCAACATTTTGTTGAATCCTTTATGAGGCAGCATCCACCTTCATTCAGCGGGTCTTCTGATCAATTTGTGGCTGAACAATGGATTAGTACCACTCAAAAGATATTTTCAGTCCTGGAATGTTCTGAACATGATAAATTCATCTTAACATTATATCGTTTGGAAGGTGAAGCTGATCATTGGTGGGATCTTGTCAAGAATACAAGGCAAAGAGACGAAATTGAGTCCATGGAATGGGATGAGTTCAAGAACTTATTTTTCAATAAGTACTTCCCTCATATTCTTCGAAAAAAGATGGATAAGGAGTTTCTTAAACTAAATAAAAAGGATGATGAATCGGTTGGTACCTACGAATCAAATTTTACAAGACTTCCAAGTTACGTTTCTAGAATTATTATCCAACCTGAGAGTAAGATCGATCGATTATTTAGTGGCTTAAAACCAAGTCTTCGAAGGGCGTTATCCATAAGGGACTTCCATAGATATGATGAAATTGTTTGATGTGCTCTCAAGGCTGAGATGGAGATTGGAGTAAGCCATCAGTCATATGGGTTTGATAAGAAGAGGAAACTAGAATTTAAAGGGAAATCTAAAGACCACACTGAAAAGAAGATGAGTTTTCCCTTATGCTCAAAGTGTGGAAAGAAATATGGAGGGAATTTTCATAAAGGGAAAAGTAAATGTTTCAAATGTGGAAAAGAAGGTCATCGAGAATTTGAATGCCACAATGATGGGAAAAAGATGTCTAGTGATGCGAGAAAAGAAAAGGCTAGGCAGAATGCACCTCCTACACTTCAATGTTACAAGGGAAAGGAAATGGGTCATTATGCTAATAAATTCCCTAATCCAAGGGTTTTTGATGATGATCGACATCAACAAAATATTAAGGCCCAAGACAAAGGAAAGTCACATGCAATTTATACTGGCGATGTGGAGTATGATAACGAAGTGGTGAAAGGTACACTTACCATTCACTCTAAAGTAGCAAATGTTTTATTTGATTTTGGATCCACCCACTCTTTTATTTCTAAAGAAGTTTCTAATGGTATCTCCATACTACCTCAAAAATTAGCTGTTGAGTTAGCTGTGAGAGGGTATGACACCTGCCATCGGGACAAGCCTATGAATGCACATGAAATCCTAGCCGAACAGCCATGCGAAGGTGGAGAGATGATTTCACGATGAAGATGCAGGGGAGGAGTAGTTCCAAGTAGTTAGTCTGGGTTGTATGTAATGTCTGAAGCCTATGGGAAATTAATTCCTCTAAGTCATATGGGCCATGTAATACTTATTCCTACGGGACATGTAAGGGTTCCACCTCACCCCTTGAAAGGTGGATTATCAAAAATCAATATAAATTAAGGCCTTCGGGCCATTGTAGTTAGTTGTGACAACTTCTAATGGCACAAAGGTTGCACCAAAATTTTATAATTCTTCTCCAATTGACGTTTGTGGGAAAGTGCTTCCTATAAATACTGTGATCCTTCCTATAGTGGAATTTTATGTGATTCTTGGCATGAATTTTATTTCCTTATATGGAGCTCATATCGATTACCAAATAAGGGAAGTCACATTTCCTATTCCTAATCAATCTATGATCATCTATCGATGCAAGGATGAATATAACCTTCCATTAGAAATTTCATCCATCTTATGGGTCTTGATTCCAATAAATAAAGGTTATTTATCTCAAATGGTTGGAGAGAAACTCACGATTAATAACATTCCCATTGTATGAGAGTTTGATGATGTCTTTCTAGAAGAATTGACAGGTCTTCCACCAGGTCATGAAGTTGAGTTTTCAATAGAACTCGTTCCGGGTGCTATGCCCATTTCAAAGACACCATATAGAATGGACCCAATTGAGTTACAAGAATTGAAGAATAAACTCCAAGAGAATCTTGATAAGGGATTCATACGCCATAGTGCATCACCTTGGGGAGCACCTGTTCTATTTGTTAAGAAGAGAGATGGATCAATGAGACTATGCTTTGATTATCAAGAACATAACAAGATCACTATCAAGAACAAATATCCTCTCCCACACATTGATTTCTTATTTGACCAACTACACAGAGCTCAATACTTTTTAAAGATGGATCTTCGTTCAGGGTATCATCAATTGAGGGTCAAAAGGGAGGATATACCAAAGACGGCTTTCCATTCATGGTATGGACATTATGAATTTATTTTGATGCGATTTGGTCTTACTAATTCCCCTACTATCTTCATGGATCTAATGAATAGAGTCTTTAGAGACTATCTTGATCAGTTTGTGGTAGTCTTTATAGACGATATTTATGTCTATTCAAAGAGCAAGGAAGAACATGAAGATCACTTGAGAATTGTATTAAAGACCCTAATAAAGGAGAAGCTTTATGCCAAATTTACCAAGTGTGAATTTTGGCTTCAAAAAGTTTCATTTTTGGGTCACATAATCTCAAAAGAGGGGATATATGTGGATCCAGAAAAAATAATGGTTATCGAAAGATGGTGGAGACCAACAACGGTAACTGAGATCCAATGTTTTCTTGGTTTGGATTGATATTATCGACGTTTTGTGAAAGATTTTTCATGATTATCTAACCCACTCACCAGGATGACTCGAAAAGGAGTTAAGTTCATTTGGACGGAGGAGTGTGAAGAGAATTTCAAGGAGTTAAAAAGAAGGTTATCCAGTGCACCTGTGATCACACTTCCTTGTAGTGGTGAAAGGTTTGTGATCTACAGTGATGAATCCAAGAATGGATCGGGGTTTCTTCTCATGAAAAATGATATGGTGATAGCTTATGCCTCAAGATAGTTGAAAATACATGAGTAAAATTACCCAACTCATGATTTGGAATTAGCTACGGTAATCTTTGCATTAAAGATTTGGAGGCATTATCTTTATGGTAAAAGGTGTGATATTTATACTGATCATAAAAGTTTAAAGTATATTTTCACACAAAAGGAGATGAATATGCGCCAAAGAAGATGGTTGGAGCTTATTAAGGATTATGACTGCTCAATTAATTACCACGCTGGGAAAGAAAATAAGGTGGAAGACACATTAAGTTGACAAGACCATGATAGCTTATCCATGATGAGAATCTCAAAAGATCCAATATTTATGTATTTAAAAAGGATGGATCTTGGAATTATAATGGAAGGGGAAAATATTATCTTTCTCAAATTTATGTTCAAAAATCTATACATGTGAAGATTAAAGAGGCACATAAAAAAGATGTAGAGTTACAAAATAAGGTGAGAAATGTTCCTGAATTTCACATTGATTGTGATGAAATAATAAGGTTCAAGAATCTGTTTTGTGTTCCTCCCATCCCAGAATTAAAGAATGAAATATTATATGATGCTCATAGTTATTCATTCTCTATTAACCCTAGAAGCACGAAGATGTATAGGGACCAGAAGGAGTACTTCTGGTGGGACGACATGAAAAGAGATGTCACTGAATATGTCTCTCGATGCTTGGTTTGTTAGCAAGTTAAAGCTGAGAGACAGAAGTCTAAGGGTATGTTACAACCATTACCCATACCAAAATGGAAATGGGAAAACATCACTATGGACTTTGTCACTGGACTTCCTAAAACATCCAAAGGCAGTAATGCAATCTGGGTTATAGTTGATCATCTTACGAAGTTGGCACACTTCATTGCTATTAGAGAAGATTTATATCTTGATTAGATTGCCATGATATATGTGAAGGAAGTGGTAAGATTGCATGGAGTACCACTTTCCATTTTATATGATCAGGATCTGAGGTTTACCTTGAAGTTTTGGTGAAGTCTTCAGCATACTCTAGATACAGAGTTGAGTTTCAGCACTGCTTATCATCCTCAGAAATACGTTCAGTCTGAGAGGACAGTTCATACTCTAGAATACATGTTGAGATCTTGCTATAAGAATTTCAAAGGTAGTTGGGATCAACATCTACCTTTGGTGGAATTTTATTATAATAATAGCTTTCACTCAAGTATTCAGATGGCTCCTAATGAGGCTCTCTATGGAAAGAAATGCAGAACTCCAACTTGCTGGGATGAAGTTGGAGAAAGAAATCTATTAGGACCTGATCTTGTAGATGAGATGGCAGAAAAGGTAAGATCTATTCAACAACACATAAGAGAACCTCATAGTCGACAAAAAAGTTATGCCGACAACCGAAGAAAAGACCTAGAGTTTAAGTGGGTGATAAAGTGTTCTTATATATATTTCCTTGGAAGAGAGTAATGAGATTTGGAAAGAAGGGAAAGCTAAGCCCTAGGTATTGTAACATCCCAACTAAGTAATGAATAATAGATATTTTTATCTATGTCTATTAATGAATTAGATAGTGTTTTAGAGGCTTAAAATGAAAATAAATCCAATCTTAAGCATGGAATACACTAATATTTTTAAAAGATTGTTTTACTGCCTTTTGATGAAAAACCATTTTTAAATCTATCTTTTGACAATTTTATAAGCTATGTTTGTAAAAATATACTTATTCTTTATGATTGGGACATCAAAATTTACTTTGTGTGAATTTTTGGTATTTTTCCAATAAAGTACATTTTTTAATGAATAGTGAAAATGTTGTATTTTAATTCAAAACCTCTTTTTAATCTAATTTATTTATATGATTACACTATCTTTTGAATTGGTTTTGAAGTGATATTAGAATATATTTTTACCATTTAATCCAATGGTGGTCATTGGAATCAATTTCACTTTGAAATTGGACTTAAACTGGTGTCAATCTTTTGATACTTATTATTTCATAAAAACGCGCTATTTGTCATGACAGCGGGAATTAATTATTAAATTAATTAATGTAACTTATATGATTTTAATTTTCTAAAATAGACATCATTTTTTAATTTAGAATATCACATATAGATTATGGTGAAGTTTTGGTATTTTTCTGAAAAACATCAATTTTTGATGAATAGTGAAACCACTAAGTGGTAGTTAAAGAAACTGATTTTTCGTTTAAATGAAACTTTGCCACTTCTGGGATTTGATTTTGAAAAATCCGACATACATGGTTGTCATTAAGAAGTAAAATGTGGTTCAATGAGATTAAAATAATTTTTGGTGAATAGTAACTTTTATGTTTTTAATCGCGATTAGAGGTAATTAGTGTAGTTTAAGGTAAAAATAATGTTTTAATAATATGAGATGAGATTGACACATGTCCTACCCTCATTGGATGTGTCATGGACGACCCAGAAAATCCATGGGTAAACTTGGGGACCCCATGGAGCCACTTTGGTTGGGAATGACATAAATAACTTTTTATTTAATGTAAAAGTAAAAATGACACAAACATGAGATGTTTTACTAAAACATTTTTTACATGGGGTTATACAAGTAAGAGTTTTGACTATAAATATTCATTAGAATGATAAAATGATTTCCTACATCATGATATATTTTCTTATAATTTTTAGACATTAAATATATTAAATTATTTATGACATCATGGTGATACAGCGATTACCTCATTAATAAAGGATTTAAATAAAATGAAAAGATAATGTAAAATCTATGACCTACACATGTCCAAAACCTATTGGATGGGTATATTTTGAACCCTTATCACCTTATCCTCGAATTATATCAATGTGGGACCTTTTGAATCCGAAACTCATTTTAAAATAAAGTAACATTATTTTACTTTCCAAGAGTTCCCCTCCTCTCCTCTTATAAAAGGCCCCCACCTCTACCTCCTTACCCACACTTCCAAAGCATTTGGATTGTCCAAACCCTGCCCATTTTGTATCTACACATCCCTCTCTAACTCCTTGAAGCCTCACTTTGGGCATAAGTCTTCCCAAGGAAGCCTTTGAGCTCAAACCAAAGGGAGTTACCCGATTTTAAGGTAATATCTTCACTTGAGTCCTTTTGTTTTATTTTGCTTGTCCAACTCCCTAAACTCTTTTTATTCATTTATTTTGTAATAACTAAAGTATATTCAATATACTAGGATGTTGTTATAAGAAGGATTCGAGCTACACTTACACAAACCTACATCTAATGGTTAAAGAACATACTGTTTCCGTGGATGGTGAATTTCTGCCTCACGAAACGATGATTGTTCAACACTCATATATCACCTTCAAAGGTGGCCATTAAGATGTCACTATATTTATATATCATATATAATATGTTTATGTTTTACTTAAGCTTCTGTATTTTTAATTTATGTCATATCTTTATGGTTACCATTATGAGTAAACGTGATATCTTCATTTTAGGAAGTGCGGACTACCACCCCCTCAAAGTGATTTGATTCGTTAATGCCATATGTGGGACGTATAAAGTATGTAATTAATGGTATTATATATGAAATTATACTGGAATTATAATATACCTTTATATCATTATGATTCCATTCTATAAAATACGAAATATAAATGAAAGTAGCATTCATGCGTACGTACGGCTTACCGTCTCCATGAACGGTGCATTTCATTTCTTACCTCTAAATGATTATGTAATATTATAAATGCATGTATATACTGGATATATATGATATATATGATATATAAATCATGATTATAACTCTGGATATAATGGATACATGAACAACTTGTAATTATAAAGAGCATAGTTTGACTCAAGTACCAATGATCGTTAAAACAACCGTTATTAACTAAAATAATAACATAGTGTTCATGACATGGTAATAAGTGATATAAAAGGAATAATGAACTTGAAGAAGGTTCTCAAGCAAGTAGAAATTAACTCAAGTTTATTATTCAGGATATTAAAGAACGACCGAGTCAAGTTGGACCCGAGGTATGGGACTTCGTCTCAATCTCCTTTCATTGAGGCATATTTTGTTTTATACACAACCTTATTTTATACAGTGTATAAACCCCTTTTACTTTTACATTTATTCAAAAGGAATATTTTTTATACGAAGCATTTACTAAACGACAAAAGGGAATGTTTTTTTGTACGTATGCGGCGACAACGACTTCTCCGCCGCCGTGACCATTATTTGAGTTTCGGCTTCCTCTACAAGCCATACCTTTTTTTTAAAGAAAAATAAATACCATGTTTTACTTTTATTTTATTTTGGTATTGAAAATGGTTTTCATAATGTTTTTATATCAATGTGTAGTATTGATATCTTGTGATTAAAAGGTGGAAACGTTATGTTTCCTTTATGCATGTTTTATGTGATACGATTATGTTGAGGTTCTTGGGCATAATTATGAAGACGGGTGGTTCCATGATAAACTAAGGGCGGGTGAGCCCAATATAGCTCTCCAATGCATTGGGTAACATGAAGGAGTGAAACGTTAAGTTTTCTCCATAGAGATTTAGGGAATATACTATGATGGGTATTCCAAACGTAACCAAGAGGGTTACTCCCTATGTAAGAATGTTATGATTGCCTCAAGTTACCTTTATGTCTTATGATTTCTATGATTTATTCATGATTTGATGAGGTATGTTAAAGTGCTTATGTTTTATGGGTAAAGTATGATTTCATTCTTATGTATTTATGAACTCATGTTTCCTTTCCATATTTTTATAACCCATACTGAGCTTTTTATGCTCATCCCAAGTTTTTTTGAAATGTTTTTCACAGGTCAAGGGAAAGGTACATGATATGATGATAGTGTCAAGGAAGTGTCAAGAAAGAATCCATGTTTTATTTTAAATATTTTCTGTTGATGGGAAAAAATGAATATTATCTTTATGTAACCACTTTGTTTAAATGTGGAATGTAATGCATGTTTTATGATCTAATTCTCTAAAACTCTAAACCCAAAAAGATCCTCAATGTGTAATCTTGTAATAACTCAATATTAAGTAAGGTTTAAGGCTAGGGCCTTATAGTTGGTATCAGAGGTCATTTTAGATAACTTTAGGAGTTAGAATTCTATTAAATGATTATCCAAAAATATTTTTTTTGAAATGATATAGCATTTGAAGATTACCATGTTGCTTCATATAAGACATGTTTGTTTAGAATGGTTTTCTGTAGAGGAAATAGGGAAGCAGTGCTAGGAAGGCATACCGAAGGAAATAACCTTCTGAATCAACATCCTGAGATGGTCGGAATTGGAACTGAACAGTTTGTTGCAGTAATGGCACAGTTGACTCAAGCAATAAATGGTGGTGGTATCCATGGATGAGATCAGACAGATCAACCATAGAGGAACATGTCAGTGGTGGAACATTTCATGAGGCAACATCCCCCATCATTCAGAGGATCATCTGACCCTGTGTTAGCTGAAGGGTGGATTAAAGCACTGGAGAAGATTTTTGATGTCATGGGGTGTTCAGACAATCAAAAGGTTAGTCTTGTTATTTACCGTTTGGAGGGTGAAACAGATCAGTGGTGGTCGATGGTTAAAAATATCAGGGACGCCGATGAGATTGATGCTCTTGACTGGGATGAATTCAAAGGTATGTTTCTTGAGAAGTATTTTCCTAAGGCTGTTCGAATTAGGATGGAAAAGAAGTTCTTGGAATTGAGGCAAGAGGAAGACTCAATGACTGCCTATGAAGAATGGTTCACTCGATTGGCAAGGTATGCTCCAAATTTTATCCGAGACCTTCATAGTAAAATCAATCGTTTTTACTCATAATTAAAGCCAAAATATCGAAGGGAATTAGCTTCTCGTGAGTTTAAAAGTTATGAAAAGATTGTTCGATGTGCTGAGAAGGTAGAAATAGAGTTTTACGATAACCAAGTGTTCTATAACAACCAGCAGAAGAAGAGACCAAGGTGGCAGGAGAAACGGAAGAATTATTCAAAAAATTCTGATGGTAAGAAAACTAAGTTTCCAGTTTGTGATAAATGTGGGAAAAGGCATGCTGGGGAATGTCTTCGGAATTCTGGAAAGTGCTACTGATGCGGTAAGATGGGACATAAGGCTCGTGATTGCACTGAAAAAGAGGAGGGTGATGGTAAGACCAAATTTGATTTATAGTTAGTGAAATTTTTTAAGTGCAATGAGATGGGTCGCTATGCAAACGAGTGTCCGAAAAAGAGCTTGAGTGACGGGAAGCAGTTAGACTATAAGCAGAAAGGGGTGGTGAAATCATTTGCAACTACTTCAGCAGATGTCGGGCCATCAAATGAAGTTGTATCAGGTACCTTGTTTGTTTTTTCAGATTATGCCAGTGTGTTGTTTGATTCGGGGTCCACACATTCTTTCATCTCTGAAACCTTTTATAGTAAAATGGGAATACCATCTCAAGAAATGACTCCTGGACTTGTGGTAAAAACACCTGGGGGAAATGTTGAGGCAAAAAGAATTTATAAGAATCTTCCTATCCTTATCCGTGGAAAGAACCTACTTGCGAACCTTATTGTTTTACCTCTAGTAGAGTTTGATGTTATCCTGGGTATGGATTGGATCTCTATTTACCATGCTAAGATTGACTGTAGAGCTAAAGAAGTTTCTTTTCAGAAAGACTTTCAGTTTGTGTACAATAATGAAACCTTAATGTTGATAACATATCAAGAGGCTGAGAAACTTGTAAAAGATGGAAATGAATGTTACCTTGCACATATTGTTGAAAACAAGGGAACTGTTCAGATTAATGAAGTGCCAGTGGTAAATGAGTATCCTGATGTTTTTCCTGATGAGTTTCCTGGAATAATACTAGATTGGGAAGTTGAATTTACTGTTGACTTAGTTCCTAATACTAAGCCAATTTCGAAACCCCCTTATCGAATGGCTCAAATTGAACTTTTAGAGTTGAAGGAGCAATTGCAAGATTTATTAGAGAAAGGTTTCATTCGACCTAACACATCACCATGGGGTGCTCCTATTTTATTTGTTAAAAAGAAAGATGGTTCTATGAGACTTTGCATTGATTATAGAGCCTTGAATAACATCACTGTTAAGAACAAATATCCTTTGCCTCATATTGATGATTTTTTTGATCAGCTCCAGGGAGCTCAGTTTTTTTCAAAGATTGACCTGAGATCGGGGTACCATCAGCTGAAGGTAAAGGAATCAGATGTTCCGAAGATTGCGTTTCGTACAAGATATAGCCATTATTAATTTTTAGTAATGCCTTTTGGGCTAACCAATGCACCTGTTGTATTCATGGACTTAATGAATATAATTTTCCATGAGTTCTTGGATAAGTTTGTGGTGGTTTTCATTGATGATATTTTGGTGTTTTCTAAAAGTAAAGAGGATCATGAAAGACATTTAAGGGTTATTTTGCAAACCTTAAAAGAAAATAAAATGTATGGGAAATTCAGCAAGTGTGAGTTTTGGTTGAAACAAATTTCTTTCCTTGGTCACATTTTTTTCTAAAGATGGGATAACCGTTGATCCTGCAAAAACAAAAGTTGTTGAAGAATGGCCAAGACCCACAAATGTAATAGAGATTCATAGTTTCCTTGGTTTGGCAGGCTATTACCGAAGGTTTGTTAGAAATTTTTCATGGTTATCTAGTCCAATTACTAATCTAACTCGGAAGGGTGCTAAGTTTATCTGGACAAAAAAATGTGATGATTATTTTCCAGAATTGAAAAGAAGATTGCTGAATGCTCCAGTTTTGGAACTTCCTTCCAGGAATGGTGAGTTTGTTATATACAGTGATGCTTCATTGAAAGGACTTGGTTGCGTCCTAATGCAGAATGATTAGGTAATTTCTTATGCTTCACGACAGTTGAAAACTCATGAGGTAAATTACCCTACACATGATTTGGAATTAGCTGCTGTTGTTTTCACTTTAAAAATTTGGAGGCATCATTTGTATGGAGTAAAGTGTGAAATATATACTGATCACAAAAGTTTAAAGTATATATTCACTCAGAAAGAGTTAAACATGAGACAGAGGAGATGGCTGGAATTAATCAAGGATTATGATTGTACAATTCATTACCATCCAGGAAAAGAAAATAAAGTGGCTGATGCTTTGAGTCGAAAAAGTAATGCTTCATTAGCAATGTTGTGTTTGGAACATGATCATATGGTTAAGGATTTGATGAACTTTGGCATAGAAGTTGTTGGTGCAGGATGTTCTTCTGTTTTGTTTCAGGTATCAGTGAAATCTTCTCTATCAGACAGAATCAAGCAAGCACAGAAGCAAGACAGTGAGTTGTAGAAAAAGGTAGAGCTGGTTTAGAAAGGTAAGTTGCCTAAATTCAACATTGATAATGATTGTGTTTTGAGATTTGGGAAGAGATTGTGTGTGCCTTGTGATTCACAGTTGAAGAGAGAGTTGTTATGTGAAGCTCATAGTTCTCAGTTTTCAGTTCATCGTAGCAGTACTAAGATGTAATGAGATCTGCGGGAGTATTACTGGTGGGATGGAATGAAAAGAGATATTGCTGATTTTACTGTGTAGTGTTTGACATGTCAATAGGTTAAAACAGAGCGGCAGTTACCGAAAGGGATGCTTCAGCCTTTACCAGTGCCAGAGTGGAAATGGGAGAATATATCCATGGACTTCGTTATGGGATTGCCGAAGACCCCTTGAGGTAATAATGCAATCTGGGTTATTGTTGATCGCTTGACTAAATCTGCTCATTTCCTTGCTATACGAGATACTTTTTCCCTAGATCAACTTTCCCGTTTATATCTTAAATAGATAGCCAGGTGACATGGAGTTCCTCTCTCCATTGTATCTGACCATGATCCCAGGTTCACTTCTAACTTTTGGAAAGGCCTTCAGAAGTCGTTGGGTACTAAATTAAATTTTAGTACATCTTTTCATCCTCAATCAGATGGGCAATCAGAACGAACAATTCAGACCTTGGAGGATATGCTACGAGCTTTTTCGATGGATTATCAGGGAAGTTGGGACCAACATATTTCTTTGGTTGAATTTTCATATAATAACAGTTTTCATTCTAGTATACAGATGGCACCATTTCAGGCAATATATGGGAAGCAGTGTTGAAATCCAGCTTTCTGGGATGAAGTGGGTGAAAGGAAGTTGATGGGACCAGAATTGGTAGAAGAGTTGGCAGAAAAAGTTCAGCTGATACAGAAACACATGAGAATAGCTCAGAGCAGGTAGAAGAGTTATGCGGACAACAGGAGGAAGGATCTATCTTTTGAGTTAGGTGATCATGTTTTTCTCAAAGTCTCACCATGGGAAAGTGTGATGCGATTTAGTAAGAAAGGAAATCTGAGTCCAAGGTTCATTAGACCTTATGAAATTCTGGAGAGAGTTGGATCAGTTGCATACCAGGTGGCTTTACCTCCGAGTTTATCTTAGGTACACAATGTTTTTCATTTTTCGATGCTGAGAAAGTACATGCCAGATCCATCTCATGTTTTGAGTCCAGAGGTAGTTCAGCTGGAAGAGAACCTATCATATGAGGAACAACCGGTCTAGATTCTTGACCACAGGGAGCAAGTGTTACGGAATAAGGTGATTAATCAGGTAAAGGTTTTGTGAAAAAAACACATGATGGAAGAGGCAACATGGGAATCTGAAAATGCAATGAGGGATAAGTACCCCCATTTATTTGATAAGTAAATAAATTACGGGGACGCAATTTTCTAAAGGGGGGAAGGATGTAACATCCCAAGTAAGTAATGAATAATAGATATTTTTATCTATGTCTATTAATTAATTAGATAGTGTTTTAGAGGCTTAAAATGAAAATAAATCCAATCTTAAGCATGGAATACACTAATATTTTTAAAAGATTGTTTTACTGCCTTTTGATGGAAAACCATATTTAAATCTATCTTTTGACAATTTTATAAGGTATTTTTGTCAAAATAAACTTATTCTTTATGATTGGGACATCAAAATTTACTTTGTGTGAATTTTTGGTATTTTTCTGATAAAGTTCATTTTTTAATGAATATTGAAAATGTTGTATTTTAATTCAAAACCTCTTTTTAATCTAATTTATTTATATGATTATACTATCTTTTGAATTGGTTTTGAAGTGAAATTAGAATATATTTTTACCATTTAATCCAATGGTGGTCATTGTAATCAATTTCACTTTGAAATTGGACTTAAACTGGTGTCAATCTTTTGATACTTATTGTTTCATAAAAACACGTTATTTGTCATGACAGCGGGAATTAATTATTAAATTAATTAATGTAACTTATATGATTTGAATTTTGTAAAATAGACATCATTTTTGAATTCAGAATATCAAATATAGCTTAGGGTGAAGTTTTGGTATTTTTCTGAAAAACTTCAATTTTTGATGAATAGTGAAACCACTAAGTGGTAGTTAAAGAAACTGATTTTTCGTTTAAATGAAACTTTTCCACTTCTTTGATTTGATTTTCAAAAATCCGATATACATGGTTTTCATTAAGAAGTAAAATGTGGTTCAATGAGATTAAAATAATTTTTTGGTGAATAGTAACTTTTATATTTTTAATCGTGATTAGAGGTAATTAGTGTAGTTTAAGGTAAAAATTAAGTTTTAATAATATGAGATGAGCTTGAAAAATGTCCTACCCTCATTGGATGTGTCATGGCCGACCAAGAAAATCCATGGGTCAACTTGGGGACCCCATGGAGCCACTTTGGTTGGGAAATGACATAAATAACTTTTTATTTAATGTAAAAGTAAAAATGACACAAACATGAGATGTTTTACTAAAACAATTTTTACATGGGGTAATACAAGTCATATTTTTGACTATAAATATTAATTATAAATCTAAAAAGATTTCCTACATCATGATATTTTTTTTATAATTTTTAGACAATAAATATATTAAATTATTTATGACATCATGGTGATGCAGCGATTACCTCATTAATAAAGGATTTAAATAAAATGAAACGATAATGTAAACTCTATGACCTACACATGTCCAAAACCTATTGGATGGGTATATTTAGAACCCTTATCACCTTATCCTCAAATTATATCCATGTGGGACCTTTTGAATCCGAAAATCATTTTAAAATAAAGTAACATTCTTTTACTTTCCAAGAGTGCCCCTCCTCTCCTCATATAAAAGGCCCCCACCTCTACCTCCTTACACACCCTTCCAAAGCCTTTGTCTCGGCCAAACCCTGCCAATTTTGTATCTCCACATCCCTATCTAACTCCTTGAAGCCTCACGTTGGGCAGAAGTCTTTCCAAGGAAGCCTTTGAGCTCAAACCAAAGGGAGTTACCCGATTATAAGGTAATGTCTTCACTTGAGTCCTTTTGTTTTATTTTGCTTATCCAACCCCATAAACTCTTTTTATTCATTTCTTTTGTAATAACTCCAGTATCTTCAATATACTAGGATGTTGTTATAAGAAGGATTCGAGATACACTTACACACACCTACATCTAATGGTTAAAGAACATACTGTTTCCGTGGATGGTGAATTTCTGCCTCACGAAACGATGATTGTTCAACACTCATATATCACCTTCAAAGGTGGTCATTAAGATGTCACTATATTTATATATTATATATAATTTGTTTATGTTTTACTTAAGAATCTTTATTTTTAATTTATGGCATATCTTTATGGTTACCATTATGAGTAAACGCGATATCTTCATTTTAGGAAGTGCGGACTACTGCCCCCTCAAAGTGATCTGATTCATTAATGCCATATGTGGGATGTATAAAGTATGTAATTAATGGTATTATATATGAACTTATACTGGAATTATAATATACCTTTATATCATTATGATTCCATTCTATAAAATACGAAATAGAAATGAAAGTAGCGTTTATGCGTACGTACGGCTTACTGTCTCCATGAACGGTGCATTTCATTTCTTACCTCTAAATGATTATGTAATATTGTAAATCTATGTATATACTGCATATATATGATATATATGATATATACATCATGATTATAACTCTGGATATAATGAATACATGAACAACTTGTAATTATAAAGAGCATATTTTGACTCAAGTACCAATGATCGTTAAAACGACCGTTATTAACTAAAATAATTACATAGTGTTCATGACATGGTTATAAGTGATATAAAAGGAATAATGAACTTGAAGAAGGTTCTTAATCAAGTAGAAATTAACTCAAGTTTATTATTCAGGAGATTAAAGAACGACCGAGTCAAGTCGGACCCGAGGTATGGGACTTCGTCTCAATCTCCTTTCATTGAGGCATATTTTGTTTTATACACAACCTTCTTTTATACGGTGTATAAACCCCTTTGACTTTTACCTTTATTCAAAAAGAATATTTTTTATACGAAGCATTTAATAAAAGACAAAAACGAATTTTTTTGTCATATGTATGTGGCGACAACGACTTTTCCGCCGTCGTGACCATTATTTGAGTTTCGGCTTCCTCTACAAGCCATACCTTTTTTTTAAAATAAAAATAAATACCATGTTTTACTTTTCTTTTATTTTGGTTTTGAAAATGGTTTTCATAATGTTTTTATATCAATGTGTTGTATTGATGTCTTGTGATTAAAAGGTGTAAATGTTATGTTTCCTTTATGCATGTTTTATGTGATACGATTATGTTGAGGTTCTTGGGCATTATTATGAAGACGGGTGGTTCCGTGATAAACTAAGGGCGGGTAAGCTCGATATAGATCTCCAATGCATTGGGTAATGCGAAGGAGTGAAACGTTAAGGTTTCTCCGAATAGATTTAGGGAATATACTGTGATGGGTATTCCAAATGTAACCAAGAGGGTTACTCCCTACGTAAGAATGTTATGAATGCCTCAAGTTACCTTTATGTATTATGATTTATATGATTTATTCATGATTTGATGAGGTATGTTAAAGTGCTTATGTTTTATGGGTAAAGTATGATTTCATTCTTATGTATATATGAACTCATGTTTCCTTTCCATATTTTTATAACCCATACTGAGCTTTTTATGCTCACCCCATGCTTTTTTAAAATGTTTTTCACAGGTCAAGGGAAAGGTACATGATATGATGATAGTGTCAAGGAAGTGTCAAGAAAGAATCCGTGTTTTATTTTAAATATGTTCCGTTGATGGGAAAAATGAATACTATCTTTATGTAACCACTTTGTTTAAATGTGGAATGTAATGCAAGTTTTATGATCTAATTCTCTAAAAATCTAAACCCGAAAAGATCCTCAATGTGTAATCTTGTAATAACTCAAGATTAAGTAAGGTTTAAGGCTGGGGACTTATAGGTATATTGGTCCTTTTGAAATACTGGATCATGTTGGGAAGGTATCTTACCAATTGGTTATTCCACCAAATCTCTCTCAAGTTCATGATATGTTCCATGTATCTCTCCTAAGAAAGTACATACCCGATCCTTCACATGTACTAAGCTCAGAAGTTGTACCGCTGGAGCAAGATCTTTCTTATAAAGAACAATGGATAGAGATTCTGGACCATAGTTAAAAAGTTCTACAAAACAAGACCACTCGCTTGGTTAAAGTTTTATGGTGTAAAATGTCATAAATTATCCAATTATGGAAAATTAACAACACATAAGTAATTATTTATAACAATTTAAAATTTAGAATCTTATTACCAAAAATAAAATTAAATAGATTAAATAATGATAAATAAAGTTGATAATGTTTAAAATAAATTCACAACATGTATAAATTTTATTTGTTGATAATATTAAAACCCCATATAATCTAAGATTCGGATTTGAGTCATTTTGGAAGTTTTTTATGTGGGGTTTGAATTTATTATAAATTAATATTTTTGAGGTTTCCAAAGGTCCCCCTCTCCTCCCTTATAAAAGGGAACCTCCTCCCTCTCCTCTTCACACAACTTTGAGCCTTCAAACTCGGAAAAACTCTACCCATTACTCTTCCCAACTCCCATAGTAATATTCTAGAGGTATTGGTATTCTTCAAATACCAACATTATTGACCTAATAGGAGGTTAAGAAGAGGCGCATCAAAGAAGAGGTATTATCCTTTACCGATTCTTTCCAATTTATTTCTTCTTCTACTTATTCTTATTTATTTTTTTCATCATAAATTAATAACATCAGTATCAATCATATACTTATATGTTATTATAAATATTAAACACCCTTATTTCACCTTCTATCCATCCTATGGAAAATGAAATCATCGCGCGTGCGTACGTACGGAATACCGTCTACACGCCGTGGTGTAATCTATTTTCCACCATCACCTTTCATGGATGGGTATAATGGTGTAAAGAATAACTATATATGATTATCATAACATTATACTAATTCTGAGACATTCCATCATCCACTCCAATGTCATTCATTAATTATGGGAATGATATCATCGCTCGTGCGTACGTACGACCTACTGTCTCCACGATGTGATGTGACTCGTTCTACATTATCTTCATTAAAACACGATTACATAACTGAATTGAATGAATAAATATTATATATATTACACAAATAAAATTCTATAAATGAGGTATCTGTCACCTAAAAAGAGGAATACAAATTTATTCGACAAAATATGCATAAGAACATAAAGTAATGAACACCCGAATAGCAAGTAGCAATGAAATATTACTAATAAGAAGATAAGAATATGACCTTATATGATATCATAACAATTAATATGATTCTATAATAAGTCAACGACATTATTTAAATCATTATACATGAGGTTCAGATACGTATGAAGCATATCAGACCTAAGGTAAGGGAAAATCTCACAATGTCAATTTTTTATCCGAGATTGTTTATATTTCAGATTTTACTGAGACATATTTATCATCCACATCCATATTTGCTCAATATATAATTTTATTTCTATCCTACTACATTTTTTTTAAATCCAATTTTACCTATTGGTGAATTTTTAGTAAAATATATGAAAGGAATATTTCATCGTTTTCAATACGAGATACTTTTTGACTTTCCTGGAGAAAGTACGAGAAGAATGTTTTTTAACAGATACGGCATGAATGGATTTTTGTGATTCCATAGAACATTATTTCCATGAAGCCTCCTTTACAAGTTTTCAAGTTTATTTTTAATTAACTTCTTTTAGTTTAAAATTTTATGACATGTTAATAAAGGAAAAATATTTTTGAAGTAGAAAGGATATTTTCCTCAAGAATAGAGTTCAAGTGTTTTATCAAAATAATTTTTCAATCTAAGATAATATAGGGTTCTGTTTATATCCCTATTATTACATTTATTTGATTATGTTATGATGGAATTATTTTTATTAAGTCCATTATCTTATATGAATTGTTTTATGATGTCACAAGGTTTAAGAATCCCATTTTTATTACATAGGTTATGCTAGGATGTATGATTTATGATTTTGTGGCACACATAATAAGGGTTTCATTATGAGATGGGTGGTACCTATATCTCCCTCAAATTCATTGGGTAAATATTGATATCTCATGAGATAGACATAGCTGGAATAACAAGTTAAACCGGTTCAGTGATACAGGACTGGAATGAGGTGTGAACTCGGTTCAGAAATGGACTTTCTCCGATATGATAGACTTGGAAATGAGTCTTGACTAATAAGAAAATATTTTCAATGATTATGTGTGTATGCCACAAAGTTTCATGTCTTAAGTTATGATTATAGGGATTACATTTTACTACTATGATTTATCCCATGTTATGATATTATGATCTCTTTTGCAGGTTAAGATTTTAAAAATGTTATGTTCTTATGAATATGATGTGATTGATATTTCTTTTGTTTACCCTTACAGAGCATTGGAGCTCACCATTTTGTATGTTTTCTTTTCCCCAGGTCAGGAAGAAGGGTATTAAGTAGGATATTCCAAAAGGTACTCTAGATATGATGAAATAAATGGGAGACAATGTAGATGCTTTATGAACTAGTTGTTTATGTTTCCCAGTTTCTAAAGACACTATACCTATACGGTCCTATCATGGTTTTGTTATATGTTGTAATAAGTATGCTTCAATTATGAATTAATAAAAATGTATATAAATTATGGGTCATTATACATACCCTAATTCACCAACTATGCTCTTGATCTATCTCATAACCATCATGAACAATCCACTTGAACAACCATTACCTAGTATAGGAATATGAATGAGCCTCACCCTCTTAAAACCATCGATAAGTGAGAAGCACCACCACACATGTGCTCCCTCACAAAATAAAAGGCATCCAATGAGTTTAACCCCATACTAGGATGAACCATTGATAAACAATTTTCAGAAGTTCTAAAAAATACAGTGATGCCTCACACACCCAAATACACACATAACATGGTCAAAACCTCTTTGGGAGTTCCCTCAAAGGTTATATGGAACCAAATTCCAAAACTATAGTCAAATAAAAAGGTCACTAGGGTCTCCCACCTATCCCCACCAGTCATGTATCATGAAAAGTCATTAGGTCCAAGAACTTAGATTTATTCCATCACATAGACTGCCAAAAAACACAAGAATGAAAGACACTCACATACCAATTCTTCATGACATTTTCATAGAAAAACACCCATCTATAGGGTCTCACCTATAAAATACACCCTATTACAAACCAACCACTCAACCCAGAGAACCTGACCTCTTCATGAATATAAACATCTAACCGCTACCTAGAGGACCAAGCCACACAACCAACATTGATGAAATAATAATCCCTAGGGGTCGAAACGTTATAAACATATGTCAATCTGAACCAAAAGTGTCACTATACCACCCATACATTTAGAAAAAATAATTTTCATCATTATTAATAATATGTCCATAGATCGAAAAACCCTCCCATAAAAATTGATCCATATAAAATTCATCCCTACTGAGTAAAATACCCGCAAACAATTATATGAAAAGAGGCTATATGATAAGATATTGGCACATTAATACAAATGATCCTATGTCATTATAAAAATAAAAAACTAATTGTCCTATAACATGTGTATCCTACATTCCTACAAAGATTTATAATATTCCAAATTCTTATACAATCCACGATTCAAATCCCAAGTATTGGACTCCTTCCAACCAGACAGGATCCGAAAATCTATCATAAATCAAAAAAATACAAACCACATTTATGGTTCCCTTGGTGAAAACTATATAAAACCAAAACATTTAATACTAATAACATCAATACTAGCCCATGATAACCTAGAATTACTATAATAATAGGTGTTTGCGACATAACAACCCGATAACTATCATATGTATTGACACATTCCTATATATATAGTCCACCAAATCAAGAAATGTTATAAAATAGAACATTTTAATGTCTCATTATAAGACATTATAGTATGTATTACCTTCAACTTTTTATTATTGAGGGGTGCCAACCCCATGTGAAAAA
Source organism: Viscum album (assembly GCA_963277665.1). Taxonomy (NCBI): domain Eukaryota; kingdom Viridiplantae; phylum Streptophyta; class Magnoliopsida; order Santalales; family Viscaceae; genus Viscum; species Viscum album. Next base: position 1,655,636,671 of record OY728125.1, read on the forward strand.
GTAGGATCAACACCTCTTTAGGTGAAAAGTACATTAAAAAAGGAAGTTATGTGATCCATAATACATATGAAGGACTCACGTCCTATCCTATAAACATAGAAACAAGAACCTAATGATTATATTATATTAAAAAACTCTTTATAAGAATATAATGAATATTATATATCATAGACATAATAAATAATAAATTAAAAATTTGGGAAAATATTATTATCAAACATTATAAATAAATTCACATAGAATAGAAAACTTATGTTTCTAGTTCTATGACTCGGGAAAGAATACATGAGAAATTCCATAAACTTAATAGAAAAAAATGTACTTATAGGATAAATGACATGTTGTATTTGAGACTTCATTTGGTTTATTAAATAGTTATCCAGAATTAGTGGAGTTTATGTACACAACATGTCTATTAAGATACAAAACATGTGTGACTCTCAGATCTATTTGGGCATATATCTCTCGTACATGTCAAGTTGTATGCCAAGATACACACCATTAACAATGAATATATAGTGACTATAACCATATGATTGTAAGAAATTTACACCTCTTATACACTATTTTAATCCTTCTACTATAAATTAAGTGTGTGGTTGGTGGCATGATTTGTCGTTTCAACATGTATGATTAACATAATCAAGTATAAAATAAGGGATTATATTCTAGGATATAAGTCTTGACACCTAGATTCACATCCCATGTAATATTTACATCCCATAGAAACCCTCACCACTGTAGGAAGATACATAAAATACATGTAACCTAGAGGAATACACACTATAAAATAGATAAATTAAATCTAGGTTTATATTATTAAATGGTATGAGTTTCCAACTCATGCAACCAAAATGTTCACAATAATATCATAGTAGATGCACCACAGACGTGTCTCCATCTCCCCCATCACGAATGACCAAGTCTAAAATTCATGGATATACCTTTTCTCCCTATTGAAGAATTATCTTTGTCCACATATCCTTATTGGAATTATTACATTAAATTCAAATCCATCACTAGTCATAAATAAATTTCACACTTTCTACCTTGTACACATGAACACATTCAAACACCTCTCTCCTATCATTTTTTTCTCATAACCTAAAATCAATAGGAAATGCAATGAAAAGAGATGAATTAGAAGATATTAATGGTTAGTGGGAAATTATGAATACAACAAAATCTTGTTCACATTCTTGTCCCTCAATTAAATTAATAATATGACAAAAAAATAATTATCTTTGGATTAATTGTTTCAAAATTATCCATCATACATCATTACATGATACACATAACTCCTCATAATAATAATAATAGTAATAAAAAAATTATTACTATTTTAGTTCATATTAGTATTCAGGAACCCTAAAAAATTTGTAACTGAAGTTATCAATTGAATTATAATAAATCATGTAATATAATAAAAAAATATATTCCATGGTAATTTAATTCATCAATAGAAAATATTTTAGTAGGTTGTATAAACAAATTTTTAATAAAATGTTTTTTTTTCAAAAAAGAAATAATTTAGCCTAACCAATCCTTTATCAAAGAAAAATCATTTAGTACAATTTTCTAACATAACAATTTTCTATAAAAAAATAAATTGATTCAAATGATGAAAAAGCCTTCTTTAAGAAAATAATGTATTTTCTAATGAATAATTATATATGTGGATAATCAAATAATTTTTATCATGTTACTTCCAAATAAATTGTGTGATTATAAATTACGAGGAAGTGGTTTTAATCACAAAACAATTTGGATAAAGAAAAGAAAAATGGAATATATCAATGTAAATATCATCATATCTTCAATTTTTATATCATTATCCGTGATTTTATTCACCTATATCAAGAATAATAAAAATAAAACAAAGAAAAACACACTGATAATAAAAAATTAGGATATTTATCTTCTATATTTTACATTTACTGGTGAACTCCATCTATGATAAGTTACAAGAAAAGTATAAAACAAAATGTTTTGAGAACATTACTCAATGGTGATGTCATTTATTACTTGGGGTAAATGGAAAGACTAGAATGAAATATTCCATGATGGATGATGGTTTATATTAAAAATTAAGACGACCAATGGATGGAAGATTCCACAAGACCATGGTTGTAGTGAAATCCATTTAAAAATAAAACATGAGGGATGAAAAAGAGAGGTTGTGGATATTTAAAGGTTATGGTTGACTTATGTCCATTGTTTGAGAAACAATAGGATGATGAAAACCTCTTACCTTACCAAAGTGAAGTCATTTTAATTTTACACTGAATTTAACCCACACATTTCAATTTATTATTTCTATTCTGGTTCTCTTAAACCCTAACTATTGTACTATTCAATTTAGGTACACTACTAGAAAAATAATCTATATTCCTGAAATTATATCCACAGTTTTATAGGTCCATGGATATAACTTTATTTATGATAATTTTTTAATAAAACCCATGGATATATGGTGTTTAAATCCAAATGTTGATTTACCCATATCAATAGGGTTCCACTTATATTTTTATACATCGCACGACACTCCTCTCTTACCCGTGATACTACTCTAATACCCCATCCCATCTCTTATCCCTCTCTATCATCACCAAATCCTCGCCGACATATCCCTTCAGTACCCCCATCCACTCAGGTGATTCCTACAATCCCATTCTATGTGGGTTCCTACCCTCCTCTATCCCCATTATCACACATTTATCCAATATTTAGTGCCTCATTTTCAAACCATGTTCCTTCTATGAGTGGAATGTTTGGAGTGACTCATTAGAGTTATCCTCTATTCGGTGTTTAGTTTCTTACCTATTTATTATATTATTTGACCACACATGAGTGTTGTAGATGAGACTTTCAATGAGTGGGACTTATGCGAGCTAAACCTTACCTTTTCAGCAAACAATCTCCTCATTCTCCTCACTGTGAGTATTATTCCTTCATCCACCTGATTGTGTTTCACTATCATTATCTTTTTATTGCTATATGCACTTCCTATTGATTTAATTTCGTACTTATATTCCACAAATTATATGTTTGAATAATTCCCCATGTCTGATTTATGGCTTCCCAGATATTTAAAATCTATTTTTATTTCCATAATTTTATAATTCATTAGTTTTTTTCAATCTAATGTCATCATTCATCTCATGTGGATTCAAAACATTTCTAATATTATCTACTTCTTCAATATATACTATTATGACATTGTTTTTATGGAACTGGTTTTCTACTACATCATTGTTCATTTTTATACCCTTACAACAAGTCATATTCAGTGAATTTATATCCCCTATTTTATTCAATAATCCCAAATTTCTACTAGTGGTTATTATCCTAATATATTTTTTATTTGGTGGTTGTTCAAAGGAATTAGTTATTCTCATTATTTGTTCACCTGACCTCTGGGTATGTTTAAGAAAAAAATGATATTTAAAAAAAGGAAAAGTGAGTATATATCCTAAGAAATATTTTCCCAGTCTATTCAAACTGATTAAATTTCTTCATTATATTTAATGATTTAAAAATTTCAACCTCTCACACATTTATAAAGACATTGAAAACATTATTTTAATTATTTTTTGGGTTTCAGTACACAAATTTCTATCCTTTTTTAACATCACCATTTCATTAGGTAATTTTATTTAGATATTTCATTTTTTATAGATTTAAAATCAAAAAATATTGGGTATAATTTAATTAATGTTATAAGTGACCAACTATAACACTATATAATCATTTTGGATTTATGAAGCATGAATTCAATGGATTTGGTTGTAATATAATACAAAATTATGAAATTCATATTTAAATATAATATTTTGTATAATAACTCCATATAGTAGTTTAAATAAAGGATGAAATTTTTTTATTTTTATTTTAAAATAAATAACACGTGACATATAAAAATCAATGAAAAAATAATAATATTTTTTACAATTAATGGAAAGAACCTTCATTTATCTTGTGGTTGGATAAACATCCATTTAGTTTTTTAACTCAAAAAATAATTAAAATATGTCCTTATTTGTTTGGATATATTTTCTATTCTTGTAATTACTTCCATGGGTGTGTGGGTAACATTTCCATCAAAAACCATAATTAAAAAAAATAAGGAAAATAATAATATATTTTTTTTCTTATTTTCAAGTATAAACTATAATGGAAATAAATTAGGATATAGATTCAAGTAGAAAATTATATTCTTTTTATGATGAAATAATCATAAAGAGGAATTTTAATGGGAATAAATTTTATAATTTCATCGAATTACATAATTATTAGTAATTTTAATGGTTTTTTTTATTTTCGGAACAATCTATGAAATTAGAAATTTTTTATTATAATACTGACCTGATATGTTTTAAATTTATTTATTATAAATATATTTTTACCATTAATGATGAAAATTTTTGATTGATTTTTTATTTGGTTCTTTATACCTAATTTTGATGTATAATTATATGATCAATTTTAATTAACAATATGATTTATATAATTTTATGCATTATTTTTTAATCCTTCGAGATAATTTTTAGTAATATTGTTGAAAATAAAATGTTTTTTATGAATTTTTGTTATCATATTCTTGAAATTATAAAATTGAAATATTTTTTCACAGATACATAGAAATTTTGTATAATACTTAAAATAAGTTGTGTTATCATCAATAAATTTCTCAAAGAATAATATTTGGAAAATATGATTTAAAAAAATGAAAATTATAGCTACTTAAAAAGTAAATTTTCAAAATATTAATGATTCCATAGAAAAGTTTTAAAATATATTATAAAACATATTTTTTTCAAATGATAATCTTGAGGATATAAAATCTATTTTAGGTAGAAACTCTGTCGAAAAAAAAATTCACATATGAAAATTTGAGATGGAAGAGATATCCTTTTAATGCAACATTGATGATGGTGTAGATCTAATATTTGTTTTTAGAACCTAAATACCCATATAGATTGTTTTTTTATTCATGTGGAATGAATAGAAATAATTTTAAACAATAGTTTTTAATCCATTTCAAGATATGTGCATCGGAAGATTATATTTAATATTTTTTTCATAGAAATATATCTTAGGAAGTAATTTTTAGTTTCTATATTACGAGATATAGAAGTAGAAACACTTTTTAAATAATCACAATTCCATTTTTTATAACATGTTTATTATTGTTCTTATTTTTATTATTGGTCTAGTACAAATTTTACATTTATGAGTAACTTTTGAATGATTAAAATTTGAACAATGTGGGTTAATTAGAATTATATATATATTGGACCTTACAAGTAAGTTTCCATTTAGATTCTCTTTCAAAATGTGCCCCAAATTATTATTTATCATTATTTTATTGTTTTATACAATAATTATGCCCACACCACTATTAATAAATTCTAAATTGATCATGTGTGGTTAAATCCATTTAATGGTGGTTATTTATGATTATATTAATTGGTATATAATATATTTATTATAATCATCATTTAAAAAATATTTACTGAATTATTAATAAATAAATACCAAAAGATTCAACTTAGTCACTGCTCAGTTCTTATCCAAATTCAATTAAATAGTCATGTCATAATTACTTCAATAAAAATTTTACAATCTCTTTCCCCTGATTTTGAATTTCAAAATCAAAATCCAACTCGCATATCAAAAATATATCTTTACTTGAGTCATTCAAAACCCTAAAATCACTTGATAACTTCAAAATAAATTTCTTGTGGTCAATAGTTAATAAATATCAAACTTATATAGTCTATGTATAACATTCCAATATAGATTATATACACTACATGAATTTTGTAATATAATTTAATCACTGTATAATAGGATGTACAATGATGAAATTACTATTTTTACATTTTTCTAATGGAAGAGAAATAATTTTTTGTACACCCTTGAATTTAAACCCTAAAAGGGTATGTTTTATTTTTATGTGAGACTTATAATAACTTTTTTAAATTAAAGATAATAAAATCACTCTGAATTTATGAGATTAAAAATTTATGCAAATCCATCGTTAATAATATAATCAAGTATACAATTTATGGGTTGAGTAACTCAAATATTATTGTGGTGGTATTAAGTACTTTAACATAAAAATCATTAAATTTTTATTATTATGTTTTAATGAACTATAGAATATAATGTTCAATCCCCGTGCCAGACTACCAGTATCCTTGGGAATGTCCCATAGAATTTCAATGACTGGTGAATAAAACCATGGGTTTACAAAAAATTTCATTGATTATTTTTCTTGAAATATAAAAACTACATAATTTATAACCACAAATTAAAAAATTTGTCTCAGTCAACTATTCATATAATAATCACCAAAATATTTTAATAGAAAAAGTAAATATTCCCAACAGGGATCCCATAATCAGTGGTTTCAAAGGTATGTTGAGGCACACATCTTGGCATGAGGCACACCTGGAGGACCTCATCACTATTGAGGGACTACACACTCACTATGGCATGTAAAAGGTGCACACCTCATGTTCCATCATAGGAGGAACTATGGTTCCATAAAGACACACCCACTAAAAAGCAAGGTATCCTTTCTAAAAAGAGGTAATGAAAGGGGTTAAAATCAGTAATGATAGGGGTAAAAAGTAAGGCTAAATTGTTGGGAATTAGGTAATTTTAATGAAAAAGGAGTGGGGTTGGAAAACAACATTAAATATATCATTTAATTAATAAATAAAAAACTAAATGGGGATCTAAAAATTTCACAAGAGAAACCCTATAATACAACACCCAACCCCAAAATCTATGCATATTAAATTTGTATAATTTTTATAGGATTTATGATTTTTTTAATTTAAAATATTCTTGAAAAATGTGCATATTTATTATTTCATGGGACGTTACTATTTTTGAGAGGTACATTCCTTGAAATGTGCCTCACACCGCATCCCTAAATTTCCTTTTCACTATATTGTGTTGACCACATTTGTCACCAATACCAATAATTAAAGAACTATATATATTTTATTAGAGAATCATTAAATTATTAAATAAAAATGAAAAATTTATCAAATAATTAACATATGATATCTGATAGGAGTGTGTAGAAATAGGGTTGGGTATAATAACTAGAAGGATATTCCAACAATATGTTCTTAAAATGCATACATTAATACAATAAATTGTATTTTTAAAATAGTTTCAAAATTTTTTTGATGAAACTGTACTATAACGTATTTGAAAACAATGAATAAATAATTAATGGAGTGTATGAAGAGAAAATTTACTTAAAATTAATATTATTAACAAAAAACATATTATTTTACTTTGTATTTAAGATATATGTTATTATTTTTTATAAATATATCATTGATGATTAGTTTTTATCTAAAACATAATTCATATAACATTACGTAAGTTTATAGATTACTTAATTGATGCATATTTTTTCCTCATAATGGAAATAAGTTGGATGTACAAAATTGATCATATAACTAATTATTTTCATAATGAGATTCAATATTTTATGGATTTTTTATTTAATAACACTTTAGATAGAGGATTGATTCGATGTTCATGGTTTGACTGTGTTTGAAGACCATGGTTAACTCATTAGTATGTGAGGTACTATTTCACTAAACATAGTTTCTAAAAAAATATCTCATGTGATATCATAATGGGGAAAAACATCATGTGAAGACTGATATTAATTCAGTTGAATGTATTTGTATGAAAATTTTGAGTTCCGGTCAGTTTTCTTTTCTTTTTGATGATATAGACTCATGCAAGTTGAATTTAATAGAATAACATTTTTTTAATCTATTTATCATAATTATGATGTTGAGAGTGTTATAAAGATGATGGAATATGTGAATACCCTAGTATATCAAGCTTGTGAAAAATGATCAAACATGTGTTTCTAATGAGATTATATCTCAGGAAAGCAATGTATGAATTTAGAAATATTGAAGATGATTACCTACTTAAATTTAATATGGATTTACTACCAAATGATGGATATAATCCTAAAAATGATTACTTTTTGTAAAATTTATTAGATAAATTCGGGTGTTTATATATGAAGATCCATTATTTTATTAAAGATTATTATATATTCTGAAAGGAAAACTCAGAGTTTAGTTAGTATAAAAATTATGGTACATCAAGGTGGAAGACTAGTAAATATAGTACTCAATACTACATACCAGATAATGTGATATGACACTTCCATTTAATTACTTGGTTTCTAAAAAAACTTATGTTAGAAAAAAATGTATGAAATATGTGATGGAATGAAGATGAAAGAAATAAGGATAGTGATGAAATAGTGCATCCTACAGAGGAGTTAGCTTGGATGAAATTTGATAGGTCACATTAATTTTTTTCAGCTTAAAAAATAAAATTTTAGAATAAGATGTTCATCTGATGATTTCAACCCATTTCTCTAAATTCATACTCCACAAAATACTTGTCCTTTTTCATTCACATTTATAAATTTTCATCATGGATTTTTATGAAGTATCCATTTACTATAATGCATATATTCATATCTAAACCCAGTGATGCTATATATAATATTCAAATATATTCCTATACATTAATATATGAGAAAATGATATTTGGATTATTGGTGCACAAGAATATAATGAATTTATGAAGGAGAAATTTATGTTTCATGAATTTTTATTATGGATGAAAAATGATTACAATACATAAGGAATGATTTATTATTGGTGTAACATCCCAGGTAAATAAAGAATAAAACATTTTCATATTTATTAATATTTACGAATTAAATATTAATTTTACTTTAAATGGGTTTCTATGTTCGATAGCGTACCCGATACGTAACAAAGACTTTCTTTGAAATCTTACGTTGCACACTAGTAATAAAACAATATTATTTTAAATGGTAGTTAACACGTAGCCGTTGTATTGGTGGGAATGAATAGAAAATAACTAAAATATGATTATATATGTTTTTTTAAATGTTTCTACATTTATCCAATAAAATATAAAGGCTTAAAACACAAAAAGAATTCAATTTTAGGCATATATACTCTAACATTCACAAAAGGTCGACTTATCACCTTTTGATGGCGAACCGTCTATAAATATAGTTTTGGTAACTCTTATACATTCTATTGGAACAAATAAAATTATTCTTTAGAATCGGGACATCAAAATTTACTTGGTGTAAATTTTTGGTATTTTTCCGATAAAGTTCATTTTTTAATGAATAGTGAAAAATGTTGTATTTTAATTCAAAACCACTTTTTAATCTAATTTATTTATATGATTATATTATAGTTTGAATTAGTTTTAAAGTGAAATTAGAATATATTTTTACAATTTAATCCAATTGTGGTCGTTGGAATTAATTTCATTTTGAAATCGGACTTAAACTAGTGTCAATCTTTTGATACCTTTTGTTTCATAAAAACGCGCTATTTGTTTTGACAGCGGGAATTAATTATTAAATTAATTAATGCAACTTATATGTTTTGAATTTTGTAAAATATACTTCATTTTTGAATTTGGAATATCAAATATAGCTTAGGGTGATGTTTTGGTATTTTTCTGAAAAACTTCAATTTTTGATGAATAGTGAAACCACTAAGTGGTACTTAAAAAACTGATTTTTCGTTTAAATGAAATATTACCACCTCTGTGTTTTGAATTTAAAAAATCCGACATACATGGTTGTCATTAAGAAGTAAAATGTGGTTCAATTGGATTAAAATATTTTTTTTGGTGAATAGTAACTTTTAAGTTTTTAATCGCGATTAGAGGTAATTAGTGTACTTTAAGGTAAAAATAATGTTTTAATAATATGAAATGACCTAGACACATGTACTACCCTCATTGTATGTGTCATGGTCGACCAAGACAATACATGGGTCAACTTGGGGACCCCATGGAGCCACTTTGGTAGGAAAATGACATTAATATCTTTTTATATAAAGTTAAAATAAAAATGTCACAAACATGAGTTATTTTACTAAAACAATTTTTAAATGGGGTTATACAGGTCAGATTTTTGACTATAAATATTAATTAGAAAGCTAAAAATATTTACTACATCATGATATTTGTTTTATAATTTTTAGACATTAAATAAATTAAATTATTTATGACACCATGATGATGCAACGATTACATCATTATTTAACAATTTAAATAAAATGAAAAGATAATGTAAAATCTAAGACCTACACATGTCAAAAACCTATTGGATGGGTGGATTTCGAACAATTATCACCTTATCCTCTATATATATATTATTGGTACCCTTTTTATCCGAAAATAATTTTATAATAAAGTATCTTTTCTTAACTTTCCAAGAGTGCCCCTCCTCTCCTCTTATAAAATGCCCCCACCTCTACCTCCTTACCCACACCTCTCAAGCCTTTGGTTCAGCCAAGATCTGCTATTTTTATCTCTCCACATCCCTCTATTACTCCTAGAAGCCTCACTTTTGGAATAAGTCTTCCCAAGGAAGCCTTTAAGCTCAAATCAAAAAGAGTTACCCGTTTTAAAGGTAGTGGTTTCTCTTGTGTTCTTATATATTATTTTGGTTCTCCAACCCCCTAAACTCTTTTTATTCCTTTATTTTGTAACAACACCAGTATCTTCAATATACTATTATGTTGTTATGTGAAGTATTCAAGATACAATTACACACAACTACATCTAATGGTTAAAGAACATACTGTTTCTGTGGATGGGGAATTTCTGCCTCACGAAACGATGATTGTTCAATATTCTTTTAACACATTCAAAGGTGGACATAAAGATATCACTATATTTATATATGATATATAATATTTTTATATTTTCCTTAATCTTCGGTATTTTTCATTTATGGTATACCTTTATGGTTTCCATTATGGGTATACACGATATCTTCATTTTAGGGAGTGCGGACTACCGCCTCCTCAAAGTGATTTGATTCGTTAATGCCATATGTGGGATGTATAAGGGATGGATTTAAAGTTATTATATATGATGTTATAATGGAATTATAATATATTTTTATATCATTATTATTTATTTCCATTAAAGTATGATATGGAAATGAAAGTAGCGTTCATGCGTACGTACGGCTTACCGTCTCCATGAACGGTGCATTTCATTTCTTATCACCAAATGTAATGTACTATTATAAGTACATATATATAATGGATATATATGATGTATGTTACATCTAAATGATGAATATAATTCTGTAATTAAAATATACATATCTCTCATTTAGTTTTAATTCCATTAATATGACATAGAAATGAAGGTAACGTTCATGCATACGTACGACTTACCGTCTCCATGAATGGTGCATTTCATTTCTTACCTCTAAATGATTATGTAATATTATAAATACATGTATATGCTGGATATATATGATATATATGATATCCAAATCATGAATATAATTCTGGATATAAAGAACCTTTGACCACACGAACAACATGTAATTGTAAGAAGTCCACTTTCGACTTAAGGACTAAATATCGACAAAACAAACATTATTAACTTAAATGATTAAATAGTGTGTATAACATGACAATAAGTGATATAAAAGGAATAATTAACTTTAATAAAGTTCTTAAGCATGTAGAAATTAACTCAAGTTTATTATTCAGGACGTTAAAGAACGATCGAGTCAAGTCGGACCCGAGGTAAGGGACTTCGTCTCAATCTCCTTTCATTGAGGCATATTTTGTTTTATACACAACTTTATTTTATACGGTGTATAAACCCCTTTGACTTTTACTTTAATACAAAAGGAATCTTTTTCAATGAAGCGTTTTACTAAAAAACAAAAAGGAATGTTTCTTTTAACATATGCGGTGACAACGACCTTTTCCGCCGCCGCGAGTATTATTTGGTCTTTGGCTTCCTCAACAAGCTGTAATGTTTTTAAAATGAAATAAATACCATATACTCTATTATGTATTTTTGTATTGAAAATGGTTTTTATAATGGATTTGTTATGTCAATATATTTATGTGATATATTGTGATCAAGGTGTGGAAATGTTTTCTTTCCATTATATTAGTTTTATGTCTTATGATTTTATAATGGTACTTGGACATTTGACGGGTGGTTATGTGAAAAACCATATGACGGGTGGTGCCGTGAATACCAGGATGTGTGGTTACGTTATAACCTCCAATGCATTGGGTATGGAAGTCGGCTGTATGGCTATTCCATTAAGTGATATGTGTGGAAGTCGACCGTATGGTTATTCCATTTAAGTATGTTTATGTCCCAAGTTACCTTTATATGTTATGTGATATTTATATGGGTTTTATGGTAATATTTTGGTTACAAAAGGGTAAGTAATGATCTTTTATTTAGTGAAGAGTTTTTACTACTTCATAAAGGTGAAAAGTATTAGTTTGATAAAGTATATATGGTTTACTTGTTGTTTTGAAAAACTAACAGTTTTCATTCATTGTGTATCCCTTACTGAGATTTTTATGCTCACCCCAAGTTTTTGAAATGTTTTGAACAGGACTTAAAGTGGAATAGGGTCAAGGATGGGATCAAGGAAAAGTCATGCTATCTAAAACATGGAACTAGACATGTTTCTTTTTAAGAGTTTTTATTTTATGGAAACTTAGTAGAAGTTTCTACTTTGTAATATTTTGAGATGTAATAGTTATGTCCTCATTATCTAAAACTCTAAACCTGAAAATATCCTCAATGTGAATTATTCATTTAATTCAATATTAAGTAAGGTTTAAGGTCGGGGCCTTATAGTTGGTATCAATGGTCGGTTTAGATTTCTTTAAGAGTTATAATTCTATTAGATTATTATCCAAAAATATTTTTTTTATGGTCAAATTGAAATGATATAGCATTTAAAGATTACCATGTTACTTCGCCTAAGATATTTCTGTGATAAGAATGGTTTTCCATAGAGGAAATAGAGCAGCTTTTCTAGGAAGGCATATAGAGTATAATGACCGTTCGAATCAGCAACCAGAGATGGTCAGAATCAGAATTGAGCAGTTTACTGCACTGATGGCTCAGTTGAATTAGGTGAAAAATGTTGGTTGTTTTTATTGATGATATTTTAGGGTTTTCTAAAAGTAAATAGGAGCATGAAAGTCATTTAAGGGTTATTTTGAAAACCATGAAAGAAAAGAAATTGTATTGGAAATTCAGCAAGTGTGAGTTTTGGTTGCAATAAATTTCTTTCGTTGGTCACATTGTTTCTAATGATGGGATAACTGTTGATCCTAAAAAAACAAAGGTTGTTGAAGAATGGCCAAGACCCAAAAATGTAACTGAGATTCGTTGTTTCCTTGGTTTGGCAGGCTATTACTGAAGGTTTGTTAGAAATTTTTCATGGTTATCTAGTCCGATGACTAAGCTAACATGGAAGGGTGTTAAGTTTATCTGGACAAAAGAGTGTGATGATTGTTTTCAGGAATTGAAGAGAAGATTGGTGAATGCTCCAGTTTTGGCACTACCTTCCAGAAATGGGGAGTGTGTTATCTACAGTGATGCTTTATTGAAAGGACTTGGTTGCGTCCTAATGCAGAATGATCAGGTAATTGCTTATGCTTCACGTCAGTTGAAAACTCATGAGGTAAATTACCCCACACATGATTTGGAATTAGCAGCTGTTGTTTTTTGTAACGGCCCAAAATTTTGAATAAATCTTGTTTCCTAATTTCATGTGTTATTTTATTTTATTTTTATACTCAACAAAAATGTTTTATTTTATAAACATGATTATAATTAAAATGATACCATTGGGTTCTGACTGTTATATGACCATTGGTCAATATGACCGCTGTGAACAAAATGTTTTGATTATTGTCTCTAAATACAAGTAATCTTGGTTAATTATTATAGAAAGAAGATTTGATGGCCTCACCTAGTAGTCTTGGACCGATCGAAGCTCATCTAACATAACTTGGGAAGGAGGTAGCACCATTGGGCTTTGCTCTGGACCAAACCCAAGCCGAACTTCATCGTGTGAAGCTAGAACGGAATCGCCTTCGCGAGAAGTTCAAACTGATTGAAATTACTACTCGGGCAATGTCGGCCGAGCCTCCCTCAGACTCTCTCACCTTAGCACACCTTAAACTTAGGTCCTATGCTGGTGTGATAAGAGGCTATGTAAGGAGACCGTAACTACCTTGTGTAATCCTTTGTTTTAAATAAAAATTGGGATTTCTTCTTATGATGAAGTTATTAATTTTCAAATGACCGGATAAATATAGTATGCATATTTTTTATGAATTTTAGAAGAAGGTTATTTTAAAAATGTTTATGTAAACCTTAAATAATTAAAAATGTGTAATGATTTTCAAAAAATGGTCTTCTATAATTATGTTCAGTACAAAATTTGGAGTCTAATAAGATCAACATGATTTTTGATGAATAGTAAATTATGAATAGTGATTTTATTATTAGGATTAGTAATATGACCAAATGGATTAGTAATCTAACTTAAAGAAAGTTTTAAAATAATCTAGGCACCTTGATTAAGTAATGTGATTCAATAAAATGGTTAAATAACGGTTTCATAAATTATTATTCAAGTATTAGTTTTTTCAGGTGAATAGTGTTTTTTAATTAAAAATTAAAATAAAAATATTTAGAAAATTATTTTTATAAAATGGATTTCATTTTTGAACTCAGAGCACCGATATTATGTTATGGTAATTTTTGTGGTTTTTTCTGAAAAAATGAATTTTCGGTGAATAGTGTATTTATTTAAAAAATAAATTAAAAATATTTAGAAAATTATTTTTATAAAATGGAGTTCATTTTTGAAATCAGAGCATTGATATTTGATTAAGGTGAAATTTTGGGATCTTTCTGAGAAAGTTGAATTTTCAGTGAATAGTGAAAATACAGTTTTAGGGTTTCGGTATGTTTAATGACATCATAACTGTGTCATGATGATGTCATGAGATTTTTTAAGGGTTGGCCGGCCAAGGGTGATGAATTATTGTGTGGGGGTCCCCATGTGGCCTAACTTTATGTGAAGTACCATGGGAGGGCCCATGCTTTTGAGAAAACAACTTTTGAGGTGTCCCTTGGCCATTAATGCTTTGTCCCCTCACTTTCCCTATAAATACCAAGCCCTCCTCTCATCCATTCGACCCCCCACTCTTCCCCAACGAATTTCTGGTCTCATTACCTCCCAAGGAGTCATCCCAAGGTGCCCCCAAGCCCTCAAGGTCCCATCCTTTGAGGTTTAAGAGTTACATTTTAAGGTAAGGGATCCGACCTCTCTCTTTCATTTCAAGTAATCTCTTTTATGTCATTCCTTTTATGCTCCATGTTATTATGTTGGAGTGTGTTCTTTTATACTCCTCTTACTTCCCTTTTCATGTACATATAATGAGAGATCCCCTCTTACTCTCATTATTTCGTTTTATGAAGTTTTAAGTGGTGCCGTTAGGCTGCCGAAATTTTTGTAACAGATTCTTTCTCCCTTCTCATTTTTCAAGATCTATTTTCATGTAAAGTATTTCAAGTTTCTTTTTATTATGTTGGGGTATGATCTCTAAATTTATCATACTGATCTTTTATGATCATATGATGAGAGACCCCATTTTATCTCTTCAATTCAGTATTTTGAAGTTTTAAGTGGTGTCGTTAAGCTGCCGAATTTTTAAGTGGTTCTTCACCCTTCTCGTTTTGAAGTTCTACTTTCATGTCAATTCTTTCAAGTTCCTTTTTGTTATGTTGGGGTATGATCTCATTTGTCTATAATACTGGACTCTTATGTTCACATGATTAGAGACCCCATTTTATCTCTTCAATTCAGTATTTTTAAGTTTTAAGTGGCGCCGTTAGGCTGCCGAATTTTTAAGTGGTTCTTCACCCTTCTCGTTTTGAAGTTATACTTTCATGTAAATTCTTTCAAGTTCCTTTTTAATTATTTTGGGGAATTATATCTATATCTATCATACTGAACTCTTATTTTCACATGATGATAGACCCTATTTGATCTTTTCAAATCATTTTTGTTGAATTTTAAGTAACGTCGTTAGGCTGCCGAACTTTCATAAGAGAAATCTAATTTTTGTCTTCCTTCCATGTTTTTCATTTCAAATGGTATGTCCTTGAAATTTCATTAGCATGATCATTTATCCTTCTTATTCAGTCCATATACTGTTTTATGGGTCATTTATGAATGTTTGACCCATTTTCCCTCTCTTTTTAATGTCTTCTAAAACCTCATAACATAGCCGTTATGCTGCAGAATTTCCATCTCAAAATGTCTCTCTCTTTTTCTAAAGTTCTTTTATATTATTAAGTGAATACTCAAAGCTCTTTCTTCTAAAGGGGTATTAACATATATACCAAAATTTTCTATTTTAAATTCTAGTATTTACATACTTGAGACCCACCTTCCTTTTCTGTGGGTTTTAAAGTGATGTAAAGATCATGTCTTTAAAGCAGTTTTTAAAACGTTATGATTATGAAATGAAACCCATTTATTTTAAGCTATATGGGTTATTTATGAAATTTTTTATGACGATATATGTGGCTCACATGATAATAAAGGCAAATTTAAGGGTGCGCCCTGATAGCGCTCCAATGCATTGGGTAATGATGTAACCACTAGAGATTACAATTTTCACGATACCTTGGTGAATAACCTTGGTAATTTTCAAATGACACCTTGGGGATGGACCTTGGTGATATGTTCATGATTGTCTGTGTTAAATGATGTAGCCACATATTCAAGTTATGAAAAATGTTACTTTTATTATGATATATCTCATGATTTCTTTCTCATGCCTTAAAGTTCTTTTCATGACCTTATTGAAGTATCTCAAGTTCACATGTAAAATGTTTCTCTTGTTTTCCTTACTGGGCCTTCTACTCACCCTTTCCTTTGATGTATGTCCCCAGGTTCTGAGATGCAGTAATGAACCTAGGATGAACATAAGGAGAATCCTTTCAAGTGTTTAAGAAGATTTTTTTTTTGTTGTTTCATGTTTTATGTTCCTGGTTTCCAAGACGCTAAACCTTAAAGATCCTCGGTTTTGTAAAATGTAATGAAAGTTTATGTGATAAAAATGAGGGATGCTATAGATGGTATCAAAGGATGGTTTAGTTATTTGTGGAAATTAGGATATGAAAACTTTAGGAAGAAGCCTATAGAAAAGTTAAAATATAGGAAATCTTCCTGGTATTTTGGTGAGTATTGAGTAAGGGGTTGCCAAGCAAATACATCCCTATCTGGATACGAGCAGGTAGAGGTGGATCTGGCACAGATGTACATAGGGGTAAAACCCGAAAACACCGCTTTGAGCTAGACTCGAATGGGAACTGGTACACGACAACGGGCCTTGCTGTACTCTTGGTTACGACACTCTCGGGGGATATGCTTTGGTAAATTCATAAGCTTAGTATGAACCATTGTTAAAGGAACAAAGATAAAATAAAATGAAGATTCACATAAGAATATATGATCATGGATAACCTATATGGGAACCTAGGGGATCATACTTTTCAACTACAAGTTATCCTTATATGATTTAAGTTTCTTTTCATGATTATTGGCTAAGTATTTAAGCCCCTAATTATACTTTCTTTTCTTAGTTAATGGCGGGAAATGGAAGAACATGTCTCAACAACCAATGTGATAGGAAATGCTACTATTGCCGTATTAATATGACAGAGATGATTAGGGGATTAAAATATGATTTTTATTTTGGAATACGTTCACTATTTTGGGGACCCTATATGATCGAGGAAAATAGATTACAATGGTATTTTCATTGAGGAGTAAGGTTGACTTATATTTGAAGAATCGATGAATTTAAGGTGGACTTATAGTAATTTAGGTTACTTATGGGAATGATTAACCTATCTTGGGTTAAATATGTTTAGGTTAGATACTTTTGTTATAAGATGTTAGGAGTGGTTGATGTTGTTTGGAGATGAACAATGAAGTTTATTTTGGAAGACTATGTTATCAAATCCTTCTTGTATTTGGGTTTCAATCTTAGTTTGTTTTATTTTGAGGAATTTTAAGGACCGTTATTTATGGAATGGACTATGATGAACTTTGGGTAGTACCATGGAACTTTGAATATTTAAAAGTAGTTTCCATTCCTCTGGGATTCTTCCTTTTTGAAGAGTTGTTTTACCTTACCCTTTCAGTTTTTGGGATAATGTTTAAAGATAAAAGAAATAGATATTTAATCTTTTGTGGATTATGTGATTCTCTAGAAGTTGATTCTTGTGTTTTGATAAGACCAAGTAGTTTTGAATGCTCATAGTTTAGAGAAAGGATTAGTTTTGGGTAGAAAATTATTAAAGGATGAAACTCTACATGAAGGTAGATATATTTCCTTATGTTTTTGTTCTATGTTGTAAATGAATTCCTCAATGTTATGAAAAGGAACGTAAAAAAACGTTGTTGGTTTACGTTTCCTACTAGGTAATCAAAGACCGCTTGCACACATCATAATTTTGGGATTTTCTGGTGGTTAACTTCCTCCTAATCATGTTTTCTATCACTCTCCTTTAGGACGTGACCCTTTGTTTTCTACTCCATGTCCATGTTTCCTACATGGAATCCTAGAATGAGTAAACTTGGGTGGCCTTTGTACTTACTTTTATTTCTTTTAAAGTAATGGTGTCAAAGACTCTTTTTCCGATGTGAGACTTTCAATGAAATTTAAAACCCAATTTTTTAAAATTGCGAGGACCCAATTTCTTAAGGGGGAAGATTGTAACGGCCCAAAATTTTGAATAAATCTTGTTTCCTAATTTCATGTGTTATTTTATTTTATTTTTATAGTCAACAAAAATGTTTTATTTGATAAACATGATTATAATTAAAATGAGACCATTGGGTTATGACTGTTATATGACCATCAGTCAATATGACCGCTGTGAACAAAATGTTTTGATTATTGTCTCTAAATACAAGTAATCTTGGTTATTATTATAGAAAGAAGATTTGATGGCCTCACCTAGTAGTCTTGGACCGATCGAAGCCCATCTAACAGAACTTGGGAAGGAGGTAGCACCATTGGGCTTTGCTCTGGACCAAACCCAAGCCGAACTTCATCGTGTGAAGCTAGAACGGAATCGCCTTCGCGAGAAGTTTAAACTGATTGAAATTACTACTCGGGCAATGTTGGTCGAGCCTCCCTCGGACTCTCTCACCTTAGCACACCTTAAACTTAGGTCCTATGATGGTGTGATAAGAGGCTATGTAAGGAGACCGTAACTACCTTGAGTAATCTTTTATTTTAAATAAAAATTGGGATTTCTTCTTATGATGAAATTATGAATTTTCAAATGACCGGATAAATATAGTATGCATATTTTTGATGAATTTTAGAAGAAGGTTATTTTAAAAATGTTTATGTAAACCTTAAATAATTAAAAATGTGTAATGATTTTCAAAAAATGGTCTTCTACAATTATGTTCAGTACAAAATTTGGAGTCTAATAAGATCAACATGATTTTTGATGAATAGTAAATTATGAATAGCGATTTTATGATTAGGATTAGTAATATGACCAAATGGATTAGTAATCTCACTTAAAGAAAGTTTTAAAATAATCTAGGCACCTTGATTAAGTAATGTGATTCAATAAAATTGTTAAATAACGGTTTCATAAATTATTATTCAAGTATTAGTTTTTTCAGGTGAATAGTGTTTTTTAATTAAAAATTAAATTAAAAATATTTTGAAAATTATTTTTATAAAATGGATTTCATTTTTGAACTCAGAGCACCGATATTATGTTATGGTAATTTTTGTGGTTTTTTCTGAAAAAATGAATTTTCGGTGAATAGTATATTTATTTAAAAAATAAATTAAAAATATTTAGAAAATTATTTTTATAAAATGGATTTCATTTTTGAAATCAGAGCATTGATTTTTGATTAAGGTGAAATTTTGGGATCTTTCTGAGAAAGTTGAATTTTCAGTGAATAGTGAAAATACAGTTTTAGGGTTTCGGTATGTTTAATGACATCATAATTGTGTCATGATGATGTCATGAGATTTTTTAAGGGTTGGCCGGCCAAGGGTGATGAATTATTGTGTGGGGGTCCCCATGTGGCCTAACTTTATGGGAAGTACCATGGGAGGGCCCATGCTTTTGAGAAAAACCACTTTTGAGGTGTCCCTTGGCCATTAATGCTTTGTCCCCTCACTTTCCCTATAAATACCAAGCCCTCCTCTCATCCATTAGACACACCACTCTTCCCCAACGAAGTTCTGGTCTCATTACCTCCCAAGGAGTCATCCAAAGGTACCCCCAAGCCCTCAAGGTCCCATCCTTTGAGGTTTAAGAGTTACATTTTAAGGTAAGGGATCTGACCTCTCTCTTTCATTTCAAGTAATCTCTTCTATGTCATTCCTTTTATGCTCCATGTTCTTTTGTTGGAGTATGTTCTTTTATACTCCTCTTAATGCCCTTTTCATGTACATATAATGAGAGATCCCCACTTACTCTCATTATTTCGTTTTATGAAGTTTTAAGTGGCACCGTTAGGCTGCCGAAATGTTTATAACGGATTCTTTCTCCCTTCTTATTTTTCAAGATCTATTTTCATGTAAAGTATTTCAAGTTCCTTTTTATTATGTTGGGGTATGATCTCTAAATTTATCATACTGATATTTTATGATCATATGATGAGAGACCCCATTTTATCTCTTCAATTTGGTATTTTGAAGTTTTAAGTGGCGCCGTTACGCTGCCGAATTTTTAAGTGGTTCTTCACCCTTCTCGTTTTGAAGTTCTACTTTCATGTCAATTCTTTAAAGTTCCTTTTTGTTATGTTGGGGTATTATCTCTATATCTATCATACTGGAATCTTATGTTCACATGATGATAGACCCCATTTGGTCTCTTCAATTCAGTATTTTGAAGTTTTAAGTGGCGCCGTTAGGCTGCCAGAATGTTTAAGTGGTTCTTCACCCTTCTCGTTTTGAAGTTCTACATTCATGTCAATTCTTTCAAGTTCCTTTTTAATTATGTTGGGGAATTATCTATATATCTATCATAATGAACTCTTATTTTCACATGATGATAGACCCTATTTGATCTTTTCAAATCATTTTTGTTGAAGTTTAAGTAACGTTGTTAGGCTGCCGAACTTTCATAAGAGAAATCTAATTTTTGTCTTCCTTCCATGTTTTTCATTTCAAATGGTATGTCCTTGAAATTTCATTACCATTATCATGTATCCTTCTTATTCAGTCCATCTACTGTTTTATGGGTCATTTATGAATGTTTGACCCATTTTCCCTCTCTTTTTAATGTCTTCTAAAACCCCGTAACATAGCTGTTATGCTGCAGAATTTCCATCTCAAAATGTCTCTCTCTTTTTATAAAGTTATTTTATATTAATAATTGAATACTCAAAGATCTTTCTTCTAAAGGGGTATTCACATATATACCAAAATGTTCTATTTTAAATTCTAGTATTTACATACATGAGACTCACCTTCCTTTTCTGTGGGTTTTAAAGTGATGTAAAGATCATGTCTTTAAAGCAGTTTTTAAAACGTTATGATTATGAAATGAAACCCACTTATTTTATGCTATATGGGTTATTTATGAAATGTTTTATGATGATATATGTGGCTCACATGATAATAAAGGAAAATTTAAGGGTGCACCCTGATAGCGCTCCAATGCATTGGGTAATGATGTAACCACTAGAGATTACAATTTTCACGATACCTTGGTGAATAACCTTGGTAATTTTCAAATGACACCTTGGGGATGGACCTTGGTGATATGTTCATGATTTTCTATGTTAAATGATGTAGCCACATCTTTAAGTTATGAAAAATGTTACTTTTATTATGATATATCTCATGATTTCTTTCTCATGCCTTAAAGTGTTTTTCATGACCTTATTGAAGTATCTCAAGTTCACATGTAAAATGTTTCTCTTGTTTTCCTTACTGGGCCTTCTTCTCACCCTTTCCTTTGATGTATGTCCCCAGGTTCTGAGATGCAGTAATGAACCTAGGATGAACATAAGGAGAATCCTTTCAAGTGTTTAAGAAGAATGTTTTTTTTGTTGTTTCATGTTTTAAGTTCCTGGTTTCCAAGACACTAAACCTTAAAGATCCCCGGTTTTGTAAAATGTAATGAAAGTTTATGTGATAAAAAGGCGGGATGCTATATTTTTGCTCTAAAAATTTGGAGGCACCATTTGTATGGAGTAAAGTGTGAAATATATAATGATCACAAAAGTTTAAAGTATCTATTCACTTAGAAAGAATTAAACATGAGACATAGGAGATGGCTAGAATTAATCAAGGATTATGATTGTACAATTCATTACCATCTGGGAAAAGAAAGTAAAGTGGCTGATGATTTGAGTAGAAAAAGTAATGCTTCATTAACCATGCTACGTTTGGAATGCGATACTTTGGTTTTTTATTTGATGAACTTTGGAATGGAAGTTATTTGTGCAGGAAGTCCTTTTATTTTGTTTCAGGTATCGGGGAAATCTTCTCTATCAGACAGAATCAAGAATGCACATAAGCAAGACAGTGAGTTGCAGAAAAAGGTAGAACTGGTTTAGAAGGGTAAGTTTCCTGAATTCAACATTGATAATGATTCTGTTTTGAGGCTTGTGAAGAGATGGTGTGTGCCGTGTGATTCACAGTTGAAGGGTGAGTTGTTATGTGAGGCACATAGTTCCCCGTTTTCAGTTCATCCTGGCAGTACTAATATGTACAGAGATCTGTGGGAGTGTTACTGGTGGGATGGAATGAAAAGAGATATTGCTGATTTTACTGTAAAGTGTTTCACTTGTCACCAGGTTAAAGCAGAGCGGCAGTTACCGAAAGGGATGCTTCAGCCTCTACCAGTGCCAGAGTGGAAATGGGAAAATATATCCATGGACTTTGTTGTGGGATTACCGAAGACATCTAGAGGTAATAATGCAATATGGGTTATTGTTGATGGATTGAATAAATCTGCTCATTTCCTTCCTATTCGAGATACATTCTCTCTAGATCAACTTTCTCGATTGTATCTTAAAGAGATAGTCCGGTTGCATGGAGTTCCCCTCTCTATTGTATCTGATCGTGATCCCAGGTTTACTTATAACTTTTGGAAAGGCCTTCAGAAGTCATTGGATACTGAATTAAATTTTAGTACAGCTTTTCATCCACAATCAGATGGGTAGTCAGAATGAACAATTCAGACCTTGGAGGATATGCTACGAGCTTGCTCTATAGATTATATGGGAAGTTGGGACCAACATGTTTCTTTGGTTGAGTTTTCTTATAATAACAGTTTTCATTCTAGTATACAGATGGCACCGTTTGAGGCATTATATGGGAATCAGTATCGAACTCCAGCTTTTTGGGATGAAGTGGGTGAAAGGAAGCTGATGGGACTAGAATTGGTAGAAGAGATGGCGGAAAAAGTTCAGTTGATTTAGAAACACATGAGAATAACTCAGAGCAGGTGGAAGAGTTATGTGGATAACTGGAGGAAGGATCTATCTTTCGAGGTAGGTGATCATGTTTTTCTCAAAGTTTCACCGTGGAAATGTGTGATATGATTTGGTAAGAAAGGAAAGCTGAGTCCAAGGTACATTGGACCATATGAAATTCTGGAGAAAGTTGGATCAGTTTCTTACCGAGTGGCTTTACCTCTGAGTTTATCTCAGGTACACAATGTTTTTCATGTTTCGATGTTGAGAAAGTATATTCCAGATTCATCTCATGTTTTGAGCCCAGAGGTAGTTCAGTTGGAAGAGAATATCTCTTATGAAGAACAACCAGTCCAGATTCTTGACCGAATAGAGCAAGTGTTGCGAAATAAGGTAATTCACCAGGTAAAGGTTTTGTGGAAAAACCACATGAGTGAAGAGGCAACATGGGAATATGAAAATGCTATGAGGGATAAATACCCCCACTTATTTTGATATGTGAATAAAATTACAAGGACGCAATTCCCAAAAGGGGGGAAGGATGTAACATCCCAGGTAAATAAAGAATAAAACATTTTCATATTTATTAATATTTACGAATTAAATATTAATTTTACTTTAAAGTGGTTTCTATGTTCTATAGCGTACCCGATACACAATAAAGAGTTTCTTTGAAATCTTACATTGCACATTAGTAATAAAACAATATTATTTTAAATGGTAGTTAACACGTAGCTGTTGTATTGGTGGGAATGAATACAAATAACTAAAATATGATTATATATGTTTTTTTAAATGTTTCTACATTTATCCAATAAAAAATAAAGGCTTAAACTACGAAAAGAATTCAATTTTAGGCATATATACTCTAACATTCACAAAAGGTCGACTTATCGCCTTTTGATGGTGAAACGTCTATAAATATAGTTTTGGTCACTCTTATACATTATATTGGACCAAATAAAATTCTTTTTTAGAATCAGGACATCAAAATTTACTTTGTGTTAATTTTTGGTATTTTTCTGATAAAGTTCATTTTTTAATGAATAGTGAAAAATGTTGTATTTTAATTCAAAATCTCTTTTTAATATAATTTATTTATATGATTATATTATCTTTTTAATTGGTTTTAAAGTGAAATTATAATATATTGTTACCATTTAATCCAATTGTGGTCATTGTAATTAATTTCACTTTGAAATCGGACTTAAACTAGTGTCAATCTTTTGATACTTTTTGTTTCATAAAAACATGCTATTTGTTTTGACAGTGGGAATTAATTATTAAATTAATTAATGCAACTTATAAGTTTTGAATTTTGTAAAATATACTTCATTCTTGAATTCGGAATATCAAATATATCTTAGGGTGATGTTTTGGTATTTTTCTGAAAAACTTCAATTTTTGATGAATAGTGAAACCACTAAGTGGTACTTAAAAAACTGATTTTTCGTTTAAATGAAATTTTACCACCTCTGTGTTTTTAATTTCAAAAATCCGACATACATGGTTTTCAATAAGAATTAAAATGTGGTTCAATGGGATTAAAATATTTTTTTGGTGAATAGTAACTTTTATGTTTTTAATCACGATTAGAGGTAATTAGTATAGTTTAAGGTAAAAATAACGTTTTAATAATATGAAATGACCTAGACACATGTCCTACCCTCATTTTATGTGTCATGGCCGACCATGACAATCCATGGGTCAACTTGGGGACCCCATGGAGCCACTTTGGTAGGAAAATGACATTAATATCTTTTTATTTAAAGTTAAAATAAAAATGTCACAAACATGAGGTGTTTTACTAAAAAAAAATTTAAATGGGGTTATACAAGTCAGATTTTTAACTATAGATATTAATTACAAAGCTAAAAATATTTTCTACATCATGATATTTGTTTTATAATTTTTAGACATTAAATAAATTAAATTATTTATGACACCATGATGATGCAGCGATTACCTCATTATTTAACGATTTAAATAAAATGAAAAGATAATGTAAAATATAAGACCTACACATGTCAAAAACCTATTGTATGGGTGAATTTAGAACACTTATCACATTATCCTCTAAATATATAATTTTGGTAACCTTTTTATTCGAAAATCATTTTATAATAAAGTATCTTTTCTTAACTTTCCAAGAGTGCCCCTCCTCTCCTCTTATAAAAGGCCCCCACCTCTACCTCCTTACCCACACCTCTCAAGCCTTTGGTTCGGCCAAGCTCTGCTCTTTTTGTCTCTCCACATACCTCTATTACTCCTAGAATCCTAACTTTGGGCATAAGTCTTCCCAAGGAAGCCTTTGAGCTCAAATCAAAAAGATTTACCCGTTTTAAAGGTAGTGTTTTCTCTTGTGTTCTTATGTTTTATTTTTCTTTTCCAACCCCCTAAACTCTTTTTATTCATTTATTTTGTAAAAACACCAGTATATTAAATATACTAGGATGTTGTTATGTGAAGTATTCGAGATACACTTACACACAACTACATCTAATGGTTAAAGAACATACTATTTCTGTGGATGGTGAATTCTTGCCTCACGAAACGATGATTGTTCAATATTCTTTTAACACCTTCAAAGGTGTCCATAAATTTGTCACTATATTTATATATGAAATATAATATGTTTATATTTTCCTTAAGCTTCTGTATTTTTCATTTATGGCATACCCATATGGTTTCTATTATGGGTATACACGATATCTTCATTTTAGGAAGTGCGGACTACCGCCCCCTCAAAGTGATTTGATTCGTTAATGCCATATGTGGGACATATAAAGGATGGATTTAAAGTTATTATATATGATGTTATATTGGAATTACAATATACCTTTATATCATTATTATTTCTTTCCATTAAAGTATGAGATAGAAATAAAAGTAGTGTTCATGCGTACGTACGGCTTACCGTCTCCATGAACGGTGCATTTCATTTCTTATCACCAAATGTAATGTACTATTATAAGTAAATATATATAATGGATATATATGATGTATGTTACATATAAATTATTAATATAATTCTGGAATTAAAATATACATATCTCTCATTTAGTTTTAAATCCATTAATATGACATAGAAATGAAAGTAGCGTTCATGCGTACATACGACTTACCGTCTCCATGAACGGTGCATTTCATTTATTACCTCTAAATGATTATGTAATATTATAAATACATGTATATGATGGATATATATGATATATATCATATCCAAATCATTAATATCATTCTGGATATGAAGATCCTTTGACCACACGAAGAACATGTAATTGTAAGAAGTCCACTTTCGACTTAAGGACCAAATATCGACAAAACAAACATTATTAACTTAAATGATTACATAATGTTTATAACATTGAAATAAGTGATATAAAAGGAATAATGAACTTGAAGGAAGTTCTTAAGCAAGTAGAAATTACCTCAATTTTATTATTCAGGATGTTAATGAACGATCGAGTCAAGTCGGACCCGAGGTAAGGGACTTCGTCTCAATCTCCTTTCACTGAGGCATATTTCGTTTTATACACAACTTTCTTTTATAGGGTGTATAAACCCCTTTGACTTTTAGTTTTATACAAAAGGAATCTTTTTCTACGAAGCATTTTACTAAACGACAAAAAGGAATGTTTCTTTTAACGTACGCGGTGACAACGACCTTTTCCACCGCCGCGAGTATTATTTGGTCTTTATCTTCCTCAACAAGCCGTAATGTTTTTAAAATGAAATAAATACCATATACTCTTTTATGTATTTTGGTATTGAAAATGGTTTTTATAATAAATTTTTTATGTCAATATATTTATGTGATATATTGTGATCAAGGTGTTGAAATGTTTTCTTTCCATTATATTTGTTTTATGTCTTATGATTTTATAATGGTAATTGGACATTTGACGGGTGGTTAAGTGATAAACCATATGACAGGTGGTGTTGTGAATACCAGGATGGGTGGTTACGTTATAACCTCCAATGCATTGGGTATGGAAGTCGGCCGTATGGCTATTCCATTAAGTGATATGTGTGAAAGTCGACCGTATGGTTATTCCATTTAAGTATGTTTATGTCCCAAGTTACCTTTATATGTTATGTGATCTTTATATGGGTTTTATGGTAATCTTTTGGTTACAAAAGGGTAAGTAATGATCTTTTATTTAGTGAAGAGTTTTTACTACTTCATAAAGGTGAAAAGTATTACTTTGATAAAGTATACATGGTTTACTTGTTGTTTCGAAAAACTAACGGTTTTCATTCATTGTGTATCCCTTACTGAGATTTTTATGCTCACCCCAAGTTTTTGAAATGTTTTTCACTGGACTTAAAGTGGAATAGGGTCAAGGACGGGATCGAGGAAAAGTAATGCTATCTAAAACATGGAACTATACATGTTTCTTTTTAAGAGTTTTTATTTTATGGAAACTTAGTAGAAGTTTCTACTTTGTAATCTTTTGAGATGTAATAGTTATGTCCTAATTCTATAAAACTATAAAACTGAAAAGATCCTCAATGTAAATTATTCATTTAATTCAAAATTATGTAAGGTTTAAGGCCGGGGCCTTATAGTTGGAGTAAAGAGGGAAATTATCCTGCCTAATTTTTATGAAAAATAAAAGTTCCCAAAGATTAATTTTTAGATGAAATTTAAACTTTATAGGGAATTAACATGTTATACCAACAGATCATTATACATGAAAAATTGGAGATTTTTTGATAATGTAGTTGAGATAGATGAAACACCTCAGAAAATATCAAGGAATGATATTGTTAAATTGCATGATGATTTAAATTATTTTATTGGAATAAGTAAATCAAATATCAAAAAGTAAAATCATGTTAATTAAAATTTAAATAGAAATTGGAGAAAAAATATATTCTTTGAGTTTCAATATTGGTTATTAAAATTTATTGTATCATTATATGGATATAATACAGATTGAGGAAAATATTTATGAGATGTTACTTACTACTATTTTAAATGTCAAGAAAAAAACAAAAATATATTTGTGGTCATGTCATGATTTTATGTATACAGGTAGAAGAGAATGAATTCATACTGAGTTAATTTTTCAAAATAAGTGTAAATTCCCTTCTTCCAGTTATTCAATGACAAATGTAGAGAAAAAAAATAATATCTTCACATTATGGAATTTTTTATGGTGGAAGATGCTTATTCATGTAAAATTTTGAAAAGGGTGGATACAAAATATGTGAAACTAAAATATCATAAAGCCCATTATTACATTGTCTTATTACATGAGTTGACCCCCATTCGCATTCAACATTTACTTTCCCACAATTTTAGGCATTCTATGATTAATTTATATCATTTTTGTCAATATGTATAGTCTTAAATATTGAGTAAAAGTGTTTTTCATAAATTGTAGATAGATAAACTGATAATTCATTGAAAAATAGAGAAAATATGCCCACTATAAATTTTCACTTTTATATTACATATTACTATGAAAATTCCGATATAATTTTTTTGGTGGTATTGTTTTGAGTTATTGGCTTTATTCAAAAGAAATAATGATGTCCATATTGAAATATTAAGTGAGTAATAAATTTCATATCAAAGATGCTTTTGTTAAAGGATATTTAACACAATAATTCATATATTCATATACATAATACTTGGATAACATATATACATTGTATAATTGACTAATGAGAATCGAGGATGAGAAATATGATCCCATTAATCCAGAATTTCCTTGACATCCCAAAATAGGGGGGATATCTGGATCATTGTCATTGTTTACTTTAATAAGGGAAGAGTGTAAAATGTCTCAACGTGCATTATTTTTCAACCGTGGTGTTCATGATGATCATATTATGAAATTAAACTTATAAATATGATTTTTTTCATTATGTAAATTCTTTATATATTCCAAAATTTTAAAGCATTCATATTTTTTGTAGAACATTTAGAAAATATAAAAATTATACATCGTTATATATTAATGAATAGTAAGAAACATTTGAATAATGAATAATTTACTTCTTGGTTAAATTCAAGGATATTATATTTACTTTTTTTATCATATCGTAACCACATTTATATGTTTAATATTCAATATTTTTATATTTTAGATACTAAATTTATTAATGAATGGTGTATCATATGAAATACAAGATTTTTTATTTTATATAGACAATTTGGTACATTATTTTATGGAAATAGATATTAATGGATTTAAATTCATTATAAATAACTGTGAAACCAAAATTGAAGTGTATCATAGAAATGAAATGATAAACACTATAATAGATTGTTATGAGAGTCCATTAGACAAGAACCCTAAATAATAAAATATATCATATTATGGGGATTTAGAGAGAATAATTTTATTATATTATTCTAAACATGGTTGTATTGTAATGTGAAATGAAATTGGTTTGGTTCAATTTCATGAAGAGAAAAGAATATTGGAAACTGTGGATTTATAGTAATTGATATGAACCGTTAGCTTCATATTGATTAACATTATATTCTTTAATCACAAGATATATAGGTGTCTTATGTAACTGAATCATTAAAACAATAATTTGGTGTTATTGTTGATGTCATTTACCGACATGTTTTTGCAAAAGGCATTGATGAAAATGATGTTTTGGATGAACCCACTACTGGATAATCTGTCTATACCCACACACCTATATCAAAGGTTTAAAAATCATTGTGATATATGATTTAGTTAAATCTGTCCCTATAGTTTCTAAAAAACCATAGGTATACCATACCTCAATTTTCAGTTCTGTTGGGATCATCCCCACATGACCCTTCCTTACAAACTCTCCTCTCCCATGAAAATTATCTTCTCTACTCCAAGCCCTCATCTCCCCTGAAAACCTTCTCCTTGATTACCCATCACTCTCATCCTTGGTATGAAACCTATCATCTCCACCTCCAACCCTCTTGTCCCATGATTCCCCTATCATCCATAGAGCTCATACCACTCAAAACTGAAACCCTACCTCTATGCTATGGTTCCTTCTGATTCTACCGTTCCAGCTTCGACATCTTTGTCTTCCATCCTCCCCATTAACGCTCAAATGTAATGTATTATTTTTTTGATCTTGGTTCTAAATGGTAATATATTTTAATATATTATTCTTTGTGTCTATCACTATCTTAAATTGGTCACGACTACTCCTACGAAATATGAAGATATTTTTGGATATTATAGGGTTCACAGTGGACCTAATATTAGGGAATTTTATATTTATAGACCATGGATAACACCTTCTTACCCATTTAGGTTCTCACTAATAAAGGAAAAATAGTTTGTATTTTTTGGATCAACATTCACTTTTTTGAGGTACATATTTCATTGAAATTGCATAATTCTTCTATTCTAGTTGTGGTTGAGTTTTATAAATTCCTAAAGATGAAATTATTCATCTATGGGATAGTATGTGGTGTTTATAAATTTATCATTGAAATTTATGTCATGACATTAAGAAGTTCATTTATGAATCTCAAATGTCTCTTTGAAATAAATATCTAGCAATTCCTAAATCTTTTTAGAAAATGAATATAAGATTTTGAAAGGTATTTTTGATATAAATTCAACGATTTTATCATTTTTTGGTTTTTAAATAGGTAAATAAATGTTTTAAAAAGTGTTTCTTGAAATATAAATAGAATGTCTTATCGAAAATTCCTACTTGGAACTTCATAGGTTAGATGATTGATCTCATGGTGGCCTTATTTATTTCCCCTTGATGTTTAGAATGGTGGTGGATATATTATATATATGTGATTGTTATGTGATTTTAGAATGGGGGTTTTTCTATGAGAGGGTGTTAGAGGAGAGGGTGAGTTATTTTTTCTGATTTGTTCCTCAATATTCCCTTTAATGTTCAATCGTTGTCAATTTTGTTGTCATGTGAACATGGATAACTAGGTGGGATTTATATATATATGCAACACTATTTGGTATAGAGGCCTATATTGTAACCTATAGCGTGATATTGGACATGATGTGGGTTATCTCAATGATGTTGGTGTGGGATATGTGAGTGGCCTATATTTAGTAGACAAAACATAAGAAAATAATTAGTCCTATATTGGTTTGGAAAATTCATGATCATCTAAAATCATGATCTAGGTTAGATCTCATGAAATATGCTCCTTGACTTATGGGTTGAATAAGGGATTATTATCTAATATATGATTGTATTTTGCACATAATTATATTATTGCGCTAGACTTATCTAATTTAAATTCATTATTTACCTCATGATGGGTGGTGCCTTCCTAGTGGTATTCATTAATCTTCTATATGGATTTATTCATTTTAAGTGATTTTTAATGATGGCGATGGAAACCATTTCAAATTTAAGCAACTAGCTTTATACATTCATATTTGGTTCTAGGATGGTTTCCTTGACTAAAAATGGACAAGTCCCTAGAATTTGATTCAATGTGAGTTTTTTGATTTTATAAAAACCAAAAAAAATGTTATTCTAAAATGGTTTATGGTTGGGTCACTAAGGTTTGGTTTCTAGTTTTTGGTGCAATATTCATGTTTTATGTTTGGCTCACCAAGGTTTGGATCATTTTTTCATGTTTCCTTGCAAGTTTCTCCATCCTCGTTGTCATGATTGGTTTAGTCAAACCCTTATTCAAGGGGCTGACCCATTTTTTGTGGGTTATTTGTTGTTTAGGGTTCATGGTAGTTTATTATTGACTGTTTTTTCATCCACCATCATAGATTATGCATTTTGGATCATGAATTGTTGATTTGAGGTTGGTTTTCCACTGCCCTAACTTTTAATTTTGAAACCATTGATTCCTTGTTGTTTTGAAGTTGTGTTTTAATTATTAAATTATATTTTTAATTATGGTTATTAGATTTCCAACATAAAAAATTGCATTTCTCATATATTTGTTTGAATGAAAAAGGTTTTACTATTTTAATGCCTAGTCTAAATATGATTTTTTGTGACTCGTCACACAATGCATTTATGAGATTTCTGATTAGGACTTTGAAGATAATATTTGAAATTTTCAAATATTTTTAGGCTTTCAAAGTGATTTCTCAAAGGTATCACTTGGAATTTCATGTGACACATGAAATTACAGATGTTTTAAAAATAATTCAAGAATTTTGTTGAACAAAATGTAAGGGTTTCCAATGGTTTGACCCCATTTAGGTCATGGTTTAAATTAAATTGTGATATTTGAAACCATAGAGGTTTTGCTATAAATGTTCATTTTTAGATTTGTTTTGGATAATATGGGTGTTTTATAATTTTATTTCAATATATTTTGAAATGGTAGTTTTTACGAGATGTTTGAAATAAGATTTCGAATTATTTAATGAAATGGGTAAAGTAGCTCAGAATCATGACTGTTATGTTTTTAATGGTTTGTTTTCTACTTTAAGTGATTTTTCGAAGTATACGAAACCCTCATTAAACCCATGTGACTATTGTACCATTTACATATTTTTCATGGTAGTTATATATATGATGATATAACCAGAGATTTGATCTTTGATCATCTAATTGGTGTTTTTAATCACAAATAGTTGTTATGTTTTGACTATTTTTCTTTATTAACAATCAAATTTAAACCCTTTTGCATATTTAAATTTTGAAATTATTTATTGTATATTAATTTATATACATTTTCTTATTTTCTCTGATATGTTATATTCTATTTTATCACATATTCCTCAACAATTGATGTCTTTCTACTTCAAATAAACTAACTTTCAGCATCATCGAGGGCCTCTTTTAATTAAAAGAATATATGCCTATTGATTTTTCATAACTACTCTACGCTCTTGATGGTTGAATTTTTTTCAATGAACTAATACTTTATTTATACTACTATACACTATCCTTTAATAATATATATTATTATACATAGTTATTTTTAATTTATAATGTTAAGAAAAGTCATTTAATATTATCTACTGTAATACGCAATCATTTTTAATTTCTACTATTATATACTATCATTTAATATTTTCTACTATTATACATTTCCATTTAATACTCTTTGTTATTATAAACAACCTATTTAATGTTTTTTCTAATATTATATAACATCATTTTGTAAATAATTGGTGATGTAAATATTTATTAATTTGAGTGGAGGACCTTCCCATTTATATGATAATGAAATTAAAAATAAAGTTAAAATATATAATAATAATAATATCAAAAACCTATGTTTTATATTTAAAATTTATATAAATACTTTTATAAATGAATATTAAACATTTAAAAAAAAATATGTTGAAATATAATAGTTTGATAAAAATAAAAATAAAAAACAAACAAGGATTAGGTATGAACATGCCTATATAGAAAGATCAAATTATTTAAATGGAGAAGAAGGTTAATATTGAGCATTCCATATATGTATATAAAAATATCTTTTAACATTGGAATAATATACTAGTAAAAATTTATGGTGAATTCTAAAATTATAATAGAGGATGTAGCCCCACCATATATATGGTTAAAACTTTTGTTTACAATAATTATTCCATTAAAAATTTATTTGTTTCCATTCTTGTATTTATCCATTCTATAAGATGATTTAAATTTTAGTCTCCATAAACTATTGTAGTGATTTGGACCACATTCAAATGATAAAGGAAAATATAAATTATGATATATTAAGTGACTTGATGAGAAAGACTCTTCCTTCTTATGAGAGGGATTTACCATTCTAATTGGAATGTGGATTATAAATTCTATTTGAAATGTTTTAAAAATAAGAAAGCTTAAGCCTCCCAAAAAAATAGGGTAGCTACAATATATTATAATAACATAATACCCGCTTAAATTCCATGAAATTGAGAGATGTGTGATTTACTAGGATTAGATATTATATTTCTAAGGAAAACACTATATTAACTGTAGTTAACCATTTTTCTTGAGACATAACAATATATATGTAAAATTACTTGACTGATATTAATGTTTTTACTATCACCCTCACAAAACAACAAGATTCCATCCACATAAAAATGATGTGTTAACACAAAAAAGTTAGGTAAAACCATTATAGTGAAACTAAAACATGCACCTGTGGATTTATGAATATTGAGATGAATATAATATTTACCATCCAAAAAATGAATGATGATTAGGGGTAACCTTATTCATAGACCCTTGACTAATTATAATATCCCTTTTGGGATATTTTAAACAAGATAAAAAGTATATATCAAGATAAAATATTTCTATAACATGAAATGGGGTATGTTGTATGAAATTCTTCCATCCTTGGATAGAAATTTAATACTAAGAGTGGAAAGAAGATTAATTTAACAAGTCTAATCCCATAGAATAGAACAAAATTAAACCCCAAATAAGTGGAAGATCCTCTTCAAAATAATTTTTTTATAATTTTTAAGGGATAACTATTTCTAAAACCATCTAAACCCTCATTAAAATTATCATTGAAAATCGGTAAATAGTGATTGGATTTGTAAAATCATGACTATTTAGAAACAAATATTTATTTTTAATTGAAGTAGTATGGGAGATATATTATTACATTAAATAATTGTGATGTGTCTGTTGAAACTCTTTGGATACCTATTCATAATAATTTCAAGGTTATTATCAATAAAATGATTCAATGAAAAATTAAATTTCATATTTTTCAGTGGACACTGCCTTATGGTTTCTATTATCTATGTTAATCAAAGTTACATCATGTGAAGGGAAATGTGGAATCAACTAAATAATCTTTAATTAGATTTATTGTCACTTATTTTTCAAGATTTTTACTATTTTCTAAGACCTAATTAGATGATTGGAGGAACCTTAATCAATATTTATAATAAAGAGTTTTCATTGATTTTTTAATGGAAAATCCCTTTCTTAAAGTAACATATTGGGTTCTAAATTCACTTAGTCTATATAGACTAAGAATATGAGACAAGATAAAATGATTAACCATTCATTTTTCTCATATAATAGTGATAAAAGTTTCACCTCGGTTACCTATACTACACTTCCAAGAGTTAACTTCAATCACAATACCTTCTTTGTTTGACTACTCAAACAATATAAGAATAATCCTAGTATATAGTGATTTAATGACCCCTAGATAACTATATCCTAGTGTAATGATTTTTTTCATAATATTGATCCACTGTGATATTGGAAATGAATTTCATAAGATCTCATAAAAACTCTAGTTAGTGAATTTAGTTCTTTAATACTAGTATATGGAGAAATTTAGCAATTTTGATATTGATATAAAAATAAGTTATGAAATACTGCTTGATGTTCAAAATAAGTGTCCTAAATATAAGCTGTCATTGTAGGTTGAGGTCTATATATAGTGTATACTAAAGTATTTTCTTATATTCTCATGGAATACATCTATCTTCAGTTTTTCAATGATGGAAAAATGAACTCAAAATTTATTCACATATTTCAAAATGATAGGAATGTTAAAATTTGAATATAATTAATTTTTATATAGTTAGATTTTTACTCAAACGATAGTTATATTTCATATATTCTGGAAAGATCATTTTTTTCATGTTTATTGATTTTACTAATTTGAATGAAAAAATTAAACTAATGGATATTATTACACACTTTAAATTATATTTTAAAAACTATATTCTCATGTATTCTCCATCTAAAGATAAGGTTAATGATACCCTCCCAAATCAAGACACCATCAATGGTATTTACGGTTTCATCAATATAATTTTCATGGGATAGTTGGATGTTGAGAATGATAATGTATATCTTTAAATGGAGTATTTTTTATCACATCACACATTAATATGGGTTATAATTATCAAATTATTGTGTTTTTTCCAAAACATAATCATTATTAACTTTTCTAATAATTCAAGACCATTCCTATCGTTTTCCAATTCTCAAATTCCCAAATTATTGTGCTTATCCCAATTCTAAATTTATTTTGCAGGGTTCTATGATTCATGGATGCAACTTACATGAACTAAAATAAACTAAAAAAACTGATTTGGAACAAATGTAATCAAAATGAATTGAATATAACCCAAATGAATTAAATTTTCCAAAATAATATTAATAAAAAACATGAAAAACTAAATCTAATGAAAATATCCCAAACAAGCATTTATTGAAAAAAAACTTAACTATGCTAAAACATAGGACAAACTGATCATATACCATTAATGAGAATAGTAATTGTTAATTAATACTAATTTACTATATGATAATATCATTTTGAAACTTGGAACTATTTCCCACTTTCTTATAGGAACAAGATTTGAGCTATGGGGCGTTGTGGTTCCTATATGTTGGGCAGTGAAATGTATAGTAACATGAGCCATAAAATTTGTAGATATGTTTTTATTTTATTTTCTTCATCGCATTGGCCACTTAAGACTTTTACTACATTCTTGGGATGAAGGGTAGTTATATTCTACGAAGGGGACCAGAAGGGAACTGGAGGTGGCTACACAGTTTCCTTTATAGGGGAAGAATATTGGGTTAGTGAAGAGATTGATTAATGTGTCTCATTTTTTCCTACTTTATAACTTGTTGCATCTATTTATTTTTATTTCCTTTATTATGAACATCCGACGTATACATGGGTAATGTTGAAATTTTATTTTATTTATGCTATTGTTTTAATTAATTGTTTATGGGAAAAATTAGTCCCAAGTGGGGATTCCTTGATTCCCGGTCACTTGGTTCATCCCATAATCCTATACCATCCATAATAACCCATCATATTCTTTCCTATATTAGAGTCTAACTAGGTAATTACTATGTTTGAAACATGGGAGGGCCTATGAATCATGGAATAACTAGAAAGGGACTGATAAAATCTTCAGAATTATGTTGAGAATGACCATAAAGTAATGATGATTTTAGAATATATTTAAGGCATACAAGGTAAACTTCTAAGAAGTGAGGAAATATTAAAAATATTCATTAAAACAAGAAATAATAAAATAAAGGAAACTCAAATAAATTTCACAAGGATGGATACAATAATTTACCAACTATCCCAAAACACCCAAACATGTATAAAAGTTTCAAATATAAAGTGGTGCTACTTAGAATTATAAATGGTGAAAGGGAGAAAAATTAATTCCATCACATGATAAAATCCACCAACTATGGTGTGGCATGGTCATAACTATACAAAATTTAAATGGTTTGAGGTATTCAATCAATCCCAGAATAGGATAGACTAGGATATTACATATTCAAGTTAGAAACCTCAATCTATTATGAAATAAGATCATTTCATTTTTCCGCATCGATCCCCGATGGAAGGACTTTCCATTTCTAGTGGAACATTTTATTCAAATACCCTTATCGATTTTAGAGTTGTCAAAATTATGTTATAGAATAGAATTTAACCTCTTATTTATACATGTACAAGCCTTTAATTTCATCTGATGTAGAATTCAAAATGGGTTTCAATGTGTAATTCTCTATGAAAATACATATCGTGATATGATGACATAAATATTGACTTCAACGGTCTAAACCCAGATAATTACGAATCATTTTTCAAAGGAACCTACGGATTGAAACATATTTAAAATTGAGGTATGTGATAGGAAGACTTACCCAGACCATTGAGAATGATGGGAATGCCCAAAAAGATAGTCTATATACAATCTTTAATATTTGAAATACATATAATTAAAAAAATGATGTTTGTAAGACATATAATTAATCATATTTTCATCTTTGAGGAAATTTATTGGAATTTTCCAAGAATTAATTTGTTCCACCATTATGTGAAATATGAATCCCCCTAAATCCATTGATGTCCTTATTAAAATTCATTATTGGGGGATGGCGGTGACCAAACCAATCTAATAGTGAGAAGTGATGGAGGGATGATGAATCCAAAAACATAGAGTTGGTAGGAGAAATATTGGGAGGAAACTTGAAAATGATAAATACAATAAGGTACATTGATGATAGGTAGAACAATGTTAGTGAAGATAGATTCATGAAAGGAATAAAACTCTGTGGTGGCTGGAACGAGTGGTTAAATCTGATCCATTATGAGTGTGAGAGTGGGAGGTCTAATTACAATGTTCAAGTATAATATAATACAATCTAGATTACCAAATATTGATAGAATTCCCAAAATATATATAAGTAAGAATATTGACAACACAATTGTGGTCATTATATTGAAAAGGGAAATTAGAGGAAGGAACTAACCTCTAATTTCCAAAAAAAAAGGTAACTAAACCACCCCTAGATCAAAGGGACCTAAAGGGGGAGGATGGAGGGATAGATTCATATGGTTTTCACAAATTTAAAAGGAAAAGGGGACCTACCACTTCAATAACTAGAGGGAGAAATGTTGTAACGTTTCCCCTCAAAAGACCAATAGTCATCTTGTGATATGTTGTATTTTTTCAGCATCCACCTATGCCCCTCCTTGATGCTCCCACGGGATCTTGAGATCCATCTCATTCCCCAATATTTTTTCCAAAATGGCTTTTCAATTGTTTCCAATACTCATAAATAGATCTAAAAACTATTGAAAAACCAACCCCTCCAGTAATTAAATTTTTAAAATGTTTCCTCAAATTTTGAATGTTCGTATGAACACATGGTTTCGAAATATTCCCACTATAATTCCTCTAATCCCCATGAAGTATTAGTGTCCAACCCATCCACATATCATGAAAAATGTAGGTTAATAATTTAAAGTTGAACAACCACATTCCACTCAAAAACACTCAAAATACATCCAAGGAATAACCATTAATTTAAGGTTCTCTGACCAGAAAACAAGATCCAATGCTTTTTTTCATAATTGTAACACCATGATATTTCTTACCTGATACCATATATCTAAAAACACTGATGGTGCCATTGTTCAACACCTATCAGTCATATGTATCTCCCCACCACAAGCTTCATCTAACCACCGCCAATTCATATTATTTAGTGCCTCCATTGAAAATTCCAATTGAAACATATCAACCATGATCTAATGAAAATCCTAACATGGATTTCTACTCACCTCTCCTAAATATACAATATAACACTATTTAAATGAGAAAACCAATCCTTGATTTTAAATTCCAGTTAGGGATGGACAAAAAACCATCATTTACAAACACCCCTGTAATGTATAGGAATTTAATTTAAATAGTTGGTCTTATTCACAAAAAACATATTTTATAAATTAAATGTATTTCTATATGTGGTTTTCAAGTAAATAAATCCAATTACAATATGCACTATGATTCATAGATTTTGTGTTTAATGGTGGTTTCAGGTTTACAAGTTC
This sequence comes from Viscum album, assembly GCA_963277665.1. NCBI lineage: Eukaryota > Viridiplantae > Streptophyta > Magnoliopsida > Santalales > Viscaceae > Viscum > Viscum album. Next base: position 1,655,676,357 of record OY728125.1, read on the forward strand.
TGGAAGATTATAATACGTTCATGATGAACCTATGTTGTTTGATGGGGATAAGAGGATATGTCAACAGTTTATAGAATAATTGTTACATAGTTTGGTAGGATTGTATGGGGAGAAGAGTGTATACCAACAGTTCTATTCACCGTTGGTATTCAACTATTCTGGATAGTATGTATATTGTGGTTCTTGAACTGATGGTATACATATATCCCAATAATTTTATTGAAATCATTATGATAGAGTAACTTGAGACATCCTATACCAACAGTTCTATAGAAACCATTGGTATAGGGATATTTTAATGACCAACATTCCAACAATTCCTAGAACTATTGGGATAGGTGAAATTTGTAGTAGTGAAATGTTATTATTTATTTGAATGTTTCATTTGATGAAACAGATGATTCAATTATTATAACATATTGTGAACTACAAATTGTCATAGAGAACACATTTAATTGACACATTTGTAAGTATTTACCTGATATTATTTCAATATTGTATGTGTTGTTTGAAATATTAATACATGGTATCAAATTTACTAGTATTTACCCCCATGACATTAAAAGAGATATGATTTTTGATTTTTCAAAAAACATATTTATTAAAAAATAAAAATATCAAAAATTAGACTATACATAACAATTTTTGATGTACTAATGTCCACTTTTTTTATTTAAACATAATGGTATATATAAGGACCCAGACCCCAATAGCCCAGATTCTGTTTTAAAAATATGTTGTGTAGTTGTTTTTTGAAAAAGTAACTGAATATGTACACAACATACCACATAACAGAGGATCTTTTACTGGCCCGGGTTCTAGAGAATTAGAGTCCAATATTACATTTGAATATAAAAGTACAAATTCTAATTAACATTAATCAGAGAAAAAATTCCACACTAGGAATTCATCATAGCACTTCTACTAAACCTGTAAGAATAATTTAAAATATATGGGGCGAGCAAAAAAATTAATAGTAAGTGGTTTTAAAACATAACCCATAAGAAATAATTTTTTTAAAACCTTTCATTAAAACACAACCATTGAAATCATGAAATTAATTTTTCACATAACATGTCATCAATAATTTATTGAGAGATTCTGAAACAGCTTTTAGGATAACTCATGGTCAAAATTTCCAAACTTATTTAAGAGTTAAAAATAAAATGAATTTCAAAAATTTCATATAATTGGATAGAAATGCTTGTAGTTCCACCTATAAGTCAGATGTTGACCAAACATAAAAATTCTATGACAAGGTAGAGGTGTAGAAAAGAATTTACACATGAAATATTATTAATTCAGAATTTCACATCAAAATAGTGTCATTTATCATTGTGGTTTTGAATATTTAATATTAATTATTCTTTATAAATGAATTTCTACAAATGTATATAGATTTAAACACAAAACTTTAGGCCATTTATACATTTAAATATAAAACGGATTAATAAAAGTTCACAAGAGAATGATCATTATGCATGAATATTTCACTAGCTAAATACTCACATGGAAATTCACTTATTAGGAACACTACGAGGGAATGCATAATATAATAAAATCATAAAAATTCTTTCAAGGCCTTTTTCCACGAATATTCATAACCATTCATTCATGTCCTTGTTCCAAGACCATAGTTCGTATAAGGCCATAGCCTTAAACATTACATATTCTTTAATTGAGTTAACAATTCACATTGAGGCTCTTTTTAGGTTTATAGTTTTAGAGAATTAGGAAATAACTATTACATAAAAATTTGAAATATTTCAAATTATAAGCTTCTACTCATTATCCATTTTTTTCATAAAAAAACTCTTAAAAAAGAGTCACACTACTAGAAATAAGGGCTTTAGAGGCCTCCATTTGGCGGCTACTAAAGCCCTTTAGCGTCAGCCTAGCGTATGCCAAACAGTGGATGTTTTTGTCCTGTTCCTAAAGCCTTTAGCGGCCTCCAAATGGAGGCCACTAAAGATCAACCCCAAAAAAATGTGATTTTCAGTCCGTGATGTAGTAGGCAACACGGATGTGCTCCACCAGCTTGGCTCATCGGCCATGGTGGATTCACGGCGGTCGGGGAGGGTTCAGGTCGGTTAGGGGGAGTCATTTTTTGGTGGGGTGATGTCGGGGGGATACCATAGGGTCACTGGAGGTGCACTGATGAATTCGGGATGGCTTCAGGTGAGGCAGGGGTGGGGTGGCAGGGGGCGGTGCGGTGGCGGGCGGCGAACCGGTGGTGTTGCAGGTCTTGTTAAATAATATGGAGGGAAAATCCCCCTTATTTTTTTTTACTTTAGTTTTAGAGGCCGCTATTTAGCGGATTCTAATGCAAACTTTAGCAGCCGCCAAATGGCGGCTCCTAATACATGCAACCAAAAGGTGGGAAAAATCCCGTCGAATTTTATTTCAGTATTAGCGGCCGCTAAAACTAACACATGAAACTGCCCAGAATTCTAGTAGTGTCATGTCGAGTTCCTTATTTTAGATAGCATTACTTTTCCTTGATCCCATTCATGAACCTACTAATATTTTAGTAATGTGAAAAACATTTCAATAAAATTGGGATGAGCATAAAAATCTCAATAAGGGATACACAATTTAAGAAAACTGTTATTTTTTCAAAACTACAAGTAAACCATGAATATGTTATCATAACTAGTACTTTTCACCTTTATGAAGTGGTAAATACTCTTCACTGAATAAAATCTCATTTTTTACCCTTTTGTAACCAAAATATTTCCATAAAACCCATAGAAAGGACATATAACACATAATGGTAACTTGGGACATAAACATACTTAAATAGAACAACCACAAGGTTGAATTCCACACATATCACTAAATAGAATAGCCATACGACCGACTTCCATACCCAATGCATTTGAAGTTATAATGTAAACAATCGTCCTGGTTTATCAAGACACCACCTGTCATTTGTTTTATCAGGTAACCACCCATCAAATGTCCAATTTCCATTATGAAATCATAACACATAAAATATTGCATTTCACTAATAAAATTTCATTTTCCATCAGAGGAAATCATTTCAATGAATTGAAAAAAATAAATCTATTTCAAAAAAAAATTTCAATACCAAAACACCCAAAAAGGGAATATGGGATTTATTTTACTTTTAAAAATGTTAAGGCTTGTAAAGAAAGACAAGTAAAAATTACGGCGGTAGAGAGGTCATTGTCCCTGCAAACGTTAAAATAATTCCTTTTTTTATTTAGTAAAATTATTTCTTAGAAAAAATATTCCTTTGGATGAAATTAATAGTAAAATGGGTTTATTATATACTGTAAAAAATAAAGAGGTTTATATTATCAAAACATTCCTCAATGAAAGGACATTGAGACGAAGTCCTATACAAAGATTGTATCATTAAATTAAGGACAAATCAATGACATTATTATGTGTGAAAAATGTTAATACACCAAATATAAGTAGATATTAAGTTTAAAACAATCATAGGTTTTTCACACATATTCATAGAATGACATAATCAATAAGTAGAAGATTTACCCATAGAATGGAAATTGGGTTAAGAAGTTCCCTTACCTCGTATCTGACTTGACCCGTTTATTCTTTAATTTACTAAATAATAAACATAAGTTAATTTATATTTTCATAAGAACTTTTTTAAAGTTTATTATTCCTTTTATATCACTTATTTCCTGCTATAACAATTAGTTAATTATACGAGTTCATATCAGACATTTTGTCGATGTTCGGAACTTCAGTAAAAAATTAACTTATTATATTTAAAAATTGTCCATGTGGTAGAAATTCCATTATATACAGAATTTTATTAATTATTTATATATCATATATATCATATATATCAATTATTTATGTATTTATAACAGTCCATGTCATTTGGACATATGAAAAATAAATGCACCGTTCATGGAGACGGTAAGCCGTACGTATGCATGACTGCTACTTCCTTTTCATTTTTTTCAATTTAAAAGGAAGGAAAACAAAATGATACATTGTTATATTATTATTCTGTTATAATATCATATTTTTCATACAATACGTATTTTCATTAACACCATCCTTTAATCATTCCATGTATGCTACAAATGAGTAATATCACTTTAAGGGGCGGTAGTCCGCACTTTATCAAATAAAAATATAGTATATATACAACATGAAAAGCATAAAGGTATGTTATAAAATAGAATTACAGAAGAATAGAGATAAAATAAATATAATATATAATTACAGTGCAATCATAATGGCCACCATAAGTGGTGGTAGGAGAATATTGAACAATCATCGTTTCGTGAGGCGGTAGTTCGTCGTCTATTGAAACATTATGTTCTATACCCATTAGATAAAGGTGTGTGTAAGTGTAGTTATAATCCTTCTCATAAAAAACCTAATATATTTTGGATAATGGTATTGTTATGTAAGCGAAGAATAAAAATAGGATAGAGTGTGAAGAAGAAAAATAAAAGAAGAGAACTTGAGGGAAGACGTTACCTTTAAATCAGGTAACTCCCTTTAGTTTGAAACAAAAGGATTTATTGAAGAGCCTTATTCCCAAGGTAAGGCTTATAGGTGAAAGATAGGGATCTTTGGAGATTATTTGGGCAGAGTTTGGATGATCCAAGTGTCACAACCCATCTCCTGGGGCCCATTCCGTGACTACCCCAAGCCCACCTTCCATAGGCCAGGGGCTGACGACTAGCACCAGATAGATATATCCCTAAAATCGTGAAGGCATTGCCTTTAAACCTGTAATCTCACACAAACCAAGCACAAAACAAGATACAAGAACAAAGTAAACTATACAGTAAACAAGGTGTGTACAACAAGTAAATGGGTCAGAATACAAGCCCCACTGGAATGTACAAGTAAAACAGAAAACAACTCCTGTGAACACCAACTAAGGACCCTACCTGAAGGGTAGGTACAAAGCTGAAACAGTCGTCTCTACCATACGCCTCATCTAAGGACCACCCCCGAGTAGCCTCCAGCCCTAGTACCCTCATTCTCGATCAACGTTGTCTGTCGTTTGCACAAGACACAATAAGGTGCGGGTGTAGCCCGTGTAGGGGTTAGTATAACGATACTCAGTAGGGACCCTGAGACCCCCAAAGGTCTCTCAGAATCCATAAAGGATAAACCAAAACACATAAAAACAACATTCAACCGTACATTGGTATATGTCCATACATATACCTATGTTATCAAGTATACCAATCTCATTCATGAGGAAATACAAGGCCCGGCTCTTTATCCAAAAACTGAATTGTTCCATGAAGGAAAGAATAACACGAAGGTAACACCACAAAGGTAAGTACCACATAGGTAATTCCATACAGAAGAATAACACATAGGTATCACCACTAAGGTAAGTAACACAAATGTAACGCCACACAGAAGATTACCACAAAGGTAAAGACTTAGCTCACAATCAGGTATAACTTAAGTATAGAAGTACAGATGATTAGTTGTAAGGATAGATCATATAATTCTATTAAGTAGCACTAATTCTCACCCACACATGATTGATAAGTAACTAACCCCCTCTAACTCACACAACATTGGTATGCTCTGACCCACACAGGACCGGTATGTGCGGACCCACATAGGATCGTTGAGCACTGTCCCACATAGGATCAATGTTCTTTCTTCATGATATAGCCAGCCACAGGATTCCCACACTAAGCATGCTTGATTCCGGGAGGTTCCTCTCCTCAAGACATCAGTCGATACTTCAACTGCCATGATGTCCCATGAAGAAGTATCACAAAGGTCCATCACGTCAAAAGGGACTCATCACGACAGACGACGCATCAATCGGTTGTCGATCTATAAGTTATTAGCCTTTTAGTCCTAAGGACCTGGATGGATTTGGGATCGATCCAACCCGAACATAATCCAACATTATCCAAAACCCAAGTGTAGTATACCAAAAGTTCTGTCTCAATCCTAGGATTCTGGTGCCATAGACGATTCATCAAATGGATTCCTGGTTCTCAAGATATGGGGAAAATGGAGTATCTAGGTCCAGATTGGACCGGGTCCGGTCCGACCCCTCTTGGGCCAACCTGACCCAATTCGGGTCAACCTGACCTAGTCCAGGTTTGACCCGGACCAGCTGGACAGAGGCGGGCCTGGCCCACAGGGCTGTGGTCCAGCCCGTTCCTCGAAGGGGGTGGCCCGATGGGCTCGGCACACTGGCGTTACCCGTTGTACTGCTCGCGGCCGGGGTGGCCCCTTGTGGTGGGGTCCACCCTAACTGTAACCCGAGAGGGAAGGCGCACCCACGTTTTCCTCACGTCCGGTCAGTGTGTTGGATTCCATTTGTTTCTTACCGGCACCAGTCGTCGATGAATTTTCTTTGGGTCACTAGGAGAGCTCTAGTGGCCCATTATTCATTCCAAAAGAACTGTTGCGGGTCTCGAGACATTTCCATCATTCTAAGACCATCGAGGTCAGATTCTGTTCAACTTGAATTCTCACCTGCAAAGTTCACGCCATTCAAAGAATTAGCGGAGGGGTCAGGCCATGTTAGCTTTGACCGCACCCTCCTCATTAGATAGGTAACATGTGGCTTATTAAGATTTAATCACAACATGGAATCACGATGAACAAACAAGAACAAACAAATTTAAAACAGCTACCTTGACGTTCGTTTGTGGTGTCGTGAGGAATGAGATGAAGATGGTGACGTCAGTGTTTCGTCGAACATCGGTTTCTTCATCATTGTAGATGTTCTTCATTAGAGCTTCCAAGTTTCCTCCACTAAGAGTCCTCCCATAAAATCTTTTTCCAACGATCTCCCCCACGATAGGTGAGGATCCAACTTTAATTGAGTTAATTTTATTAATTCAATTAATGTTGGCACATTAATTGGGTTAATTATAAGAGTTAAAACACATCAAAAGAGGAGCTTGGGTTGTCCCCACCACCAAGATTCATATGGGAGGTTTCAAATAAATAAAATAAAAAATGATAATTTTATTTTAATATTTTTTTAACACTCCCACAAAAATACAAAAAACTAACTTCCACCCTCGACCTACTGCGGCCGAGGTGAATGTCTCATTAAGAGAATATCGGTGCTGCGAGTTCAACGATGTCATTATATTTTTCATTCGACCACCAGCTCAAAATTTATAAAACACTGCTCGAGCGTTTACTGAGCGTACCTTAAAAAAGTTTGGAAATTCATTTCGGCACACCGGCCTCGGAGTCATGTGCCCTCATTTTTTTCATAATCGTAATATTTCAATATAATTAAAAAAAATTCATGGGAAAATCTGGGTCTTTACATTCTCCCCACCACAGGGCTTTGTGTCGACGAAATCCACAACACAAACAAGGGAAACAAGTGGGGGTACTAAGCATGAATTTGAGCCTCCCGCTCCCAAGTTCTCTCATGGAGGTTCCTGTTCTGCCAACGGACATTACTGGAATTCTTGGTATTTTCGATGGTGTATTTGCGACAGGATCTCGTCAAAAATAAGCTTTAGGGACGGGTCACCATCGCGAATAGCCCATGGTAGAAAACACGGTCGTAAATACCATTATTTGCGACGGGCCCATCGCTAATAACTGTATTTGCGACGGGAAACATTATCGTCGCAAATAATCTCTGATTATATGTATTATATATATGTACACTTTTTCGTGATTGGCCTGTCACAACTAGTTTTTGCAACGGGCTCGTCGTCCCATCGCAAAAATATATATATAAAACGTTCTGTGACAGGCCCGTCACAACAAATTATTTATGACGAGTAAGTAGTCTAGTCAGAAATATGTTTTTAAAAATATTTATTTTGACTATTTGCGACGGGATTCCATTGTAAAAGGTCCTGTCGCAAATAATAAATTAATTTAAAAAAAATAAATTTAATAAAATTTTGATTAATGAAAAAATAATATATACTATTATTAAAAAAATTAAAAAAAATTAAAATTCTCAATATTCAAAAAAAATAAAAAATCATAAAATATTAATATTATTCTTATTATTAGTAAATAAACAAACATTAAAAAATATAATACTAAAAAAATATATTTAATAAAATAATAATAATATTATTAAAATAATAAAAAATATTAAAATATTAAAATTCTCAATATTCACAAAAAATATAAATAAATAATAAAATATTAAAAATTAAATAATGTAATATTTGCACCAATATAAAAGACAGAAAATATAAATAATTCATATTATAATATTATATTCAAATATTTTTAACATAACAAAATCACTAGGGGTCGTCTTCTGGAGGAGGTGGAGCAGCTGAAGAAGATGGTGGAGGAAACTCCATCCCTAAACTATAAGTCAGATGGCGCATGTACTCCATCTGCTCGTGATGCTGCTGCTACCATCGATGCATCTCCTCCTCATGTTGTTGCTACTGCTGCTGCCATCGACGCATCTACTCCTCGTGATGCTACTCCTACTACTGTTGTTGCTGCCGACTCATCTCTTCATGCTGCTTCTGCAATGTCTCTATAAGCTCAGCCTGAGTTTGCAACTGCTCATGATACTGTGAGACAAAAGATGATGTCTCTTCATAAGATCCTCTCGAGCTAGACTCCAACATCACAACAGTACCATAATAAGTTCTAGGAGTCAAATGAGATCTGATACCAACTACTCGGCCCCTCTCAAAGCCATACTGAGTCACCTGCATCCATGCCGCCTCATCAAAATGGTGAACACCGGTCTGCTCTGTCATCTCGTCCTGACCGTAAACCTATGTCTGAGAGGTCACAACCTCATATGACTCCATCAATTCCAATTTAAAATTAAAATTTTGAAAATATTAAATGCATTTAATTGTCAAACTGAAAAAATAATACTAACCGGAATCTGACGCTGGAGATCACCTTTAATCTCTCCAGTGGCTGGATCAATGTACATCCTCCGATAAATGTCAAACTCTCTAATATCGGGATGCTTGACTGCCTTGAGAAATATAAAATAAACTGTTTATATTTAATGTTATATAAAATATTTAAAAAATATACTTACCAGATGCTCTCTATGCGGACTGAATGTACAACTACCAGCTCGATGTGTCACCTCCTGCCTCCCCCGGTTCTGCCGTCCCACTGAAGATCTCCTCTAAAATCCACCACCCAACAAGTGTAAACATAATCCATCCCAAATGTGAGATGAAATTTACTCTGGTCGGTGAGCTCTACACGACTCATCAAATTCTGTCACTTCTTCTTTCTTAATGGTTGTCCTTCTCAAATTGTGAAAAAACTGACGGAAACGGTCACGTATAGAAACCTGCCATGCCGCGTGGATAGCGCCGCGCATGCTATCATCGATAGGATACCATAAACCCTACAAATATTTTATAATATCAAGTTATTAATAAAATAAATTTCAAAATAAATATTATTTATTTACTTACTAGACAATGATGGAACATGTCGCATCGCACATCAACAAGAATCTGTTCCCATGTGATCCATGGCTAAGAAAAATAATTGTGCAAGACAGCGCTCACATATCCTATAACTACATGCGCAAAACTGTGAAAAAGGAATAAATAATCAAACAATTAGTATATATATAAATAAATTAATGAAAGATAATTAAAATATACATTTTACCATACCTCCGTGTGTGTGGATCAAAACCATGATGTGGATGTCGCTCGGGGATATGGTCAGGAATCATTAGTCGTGTAATACCGCACCTCCTGTGCGTACCCCCTAAACTGCCAGTAGGCTGAGGGTCAGATGATCGAAAATCTCCCTCATTCAACAGTAGGTCATCCTCCTATAACTTGCAGAATATATCAGAGTCTATCTGAAACACAAAATGATTGTTGTTAGTAGATAGTTGAAAATAACTATTTAATATAGATATATATATTAGTCATGATTATAACCAGCATCTAACTATGTCAATGTTCATATTCATTTTCTTCTCCATAGCTGTCAATGTCATTGTCTCCATCTTCCTCCTCAGCATCATCAATATCCATATGATTTTTAGTTTCAACATCTCTTGTCATTTCAAATTCATTTGTAACATCATTAACATCTTCATCACCATTGATCCTTAATTGTGGGGTGTCATAATCGATATTCACATCTCTTTGTGAATCAGATGGATCTTGAGTAGTCTCTTGAAAATTTTCAATTCCTTCCACTTCAGTGGAACCACATTCAGTTTGAGTAAACTAATTTTCCCGAGATTTCATTTTTATTATGATCCACCAATTGCTCAAGTCTCTTGAAGTAGCACAGTACTTTGCATAATAAATTTGATGTGCCTGTTGATCTAGTAAAAATGGTTCATTTACTACAAGAAGACTTTTATATTTAATATCAACGATTCCATGAGTCGGATGAACACGCAAGCCTCTCTCAGTATCCAACCACTGACATTTAAACATTGTTATGTAATTTTGTCCTAAACAACACAACTTGATAATTTAATCCAAAATGCCATAAAAGTCAACTTCAGTTTCTCTATGATGTGATCCTCTCAAGAAAACTCCACTGTTCATTGTTTTTTTGATTCCCTTTATGTGTGTGTATGAAATCAAAAACCATTCACCACATATGAATTATAATATTTAACCATTTTGGATGATGGGTTACTCAATATACACAGTCGCTTATCAATTTTATCAGCATATTGAAACAACTGAGAATTTTTAAAACAATTATCAATATAATAAATAATAAATGGAATTGATATTAAACCATCAATAATTTATGTTACCAGTTTTTGAAACCATTGAGAAAAAAAAATTGTCTGCGTTCTTTAAGAGCAGCTGCTGTAATTTGTGGAATTTGTTTCTTGATATGATTATCATATAACCTACAAATAAAATTAGTTAAAATACAGTAACATAAATTATAGAATAAGTTATATAAGAACTCATAGGACAAATGATGTCATTTCTTCACAGTTGAGCAAAACATATGTATGAGATCTATGATGTTCATCATCTGAAAGTCATCGTTCATGAACTCCACTAAAACCAAGATTTTGATAATTAAAAATTGTTAATTTATTGTCCATTTCATCATTAAAATTTTCTTCATTTTGTCCCATGCGGTTTTGTTTTGAGGGATATTGAGATTCAAAATAATGAGAGCAGAAAAAGGAAATTTCCTCTTGCAAATAAGTTTCAGAAATTGAGCCTTCAACTGATTCTTTGTTACGTACTTTTTTCTTCAATTTCGGCATGCATCTCTCGAATGGGTACATCCATTGAAACTTTACTGGACCTCCACATATAGTTTCATGCGTAAAATGTAATATCATGTGTTCCATTGAGTCAAAGAAAGTGGGCGGGAAGATTTTTTTCCAGTTTACATTTAATTACATCAACATCCTCTTCCAGTTTTCTTAGGCCATCGTAATCTATTGTCGCTGCACAAATTTCTTGAAAAGAATATGATATTTCTATTATTTAATCTCAAAACATAGAATTCAACAAACCTCTAAATCCAATCAGCATTAGTCTTTCCATTATAACATGACAATCATGACTTTTTAATCCAGTAATATAACCTTTCTTAACACATGTTCCCAAATTGGAAGCATATCCATCTGGAAGTCTCAAATCTGCAATCCACTGAAAAAATAATAAGAGAATCTCTTTGGATAGTGTATAAGCTAATTTTGGCTTCATTAACCTCTGTGATCTAACATTTTCAAATAGTTCAAGTTCTGGTCGCCTGTAAATTTAGGAAAGATCTAATCGTGCCTTTAAAGTATCTTTGGTATTACCTGGTGTATCCAAAACTGTATGAAATAAATTACCAAAACACTTCTTCTCAGTATTCATAACATCCAACATGTAGCGGACCAACAAATCAGACCAATACGGAAGATCCCAAAAAATGCTCTGTTTTATCCAATTATGTTCTTTCCCAAAGCCATGAATTTTCTGTTGGTTTAATGTTGGTCCAAATGTGATGAGAGGTAATGAAAATACAACTAATTTTAACTCTGTACCAGAGATCATCTTTGGAGTTTCATCCCTTTCAATTTTACCTTTTCTGAAATGAGATTTTTCCTCCGAAAAGGATGATCAGTTGGAAGAAATCTATGGTGACAATCAAAACAGAAAGGTTTTTTTCCATTGACGAGCATAAAGGCTTTATTGTCTTTCATACAATAAGGACATGATTTCGAACCATGTGTACTCTAACCAAATAACATGCCATATGCCGAAAAGTCACTAATTTTCCACATCAATGCAGCTTTTAATATGAAATTCTGTTTCGCAACAACATCATATGTATTAACACCATCACTCCACAATTCATTTAACTGATCAATCAATGGTTTCAAATAGACATCAATATTCTTTTTCAGATATCATGGGATTAATAGATTCAAAAATATATAAGGCTCATTCATCAACATCCATGGAGGAAAATTGTACAGAGTTATAAAGGGAGGCCAACATGAATATTGACTACCATAAGAACCAAATGGATAGAAACCGTCAGGAGAAAGTCCCAATCACACGTTTCGGGCTTCTATAGAAAAATATGGATGCAGACGGTCAAAGTGTTTCCATGAATCACCATCAGATGGATGATTCAAGCTTCTATTAGTTGAAATCTTGGTTTTGTTCCATGACATCATTGATGCTATATTCTGATACATAAATAAACATTGCAACCTGGGTGCAAGGGGGAAATATCTCAAATGTTTTACTGGAATCTATCTAGACTTCCCCGGTTGAGCTTCTTTATACCTCAATTGTCCACATGTGGGACAACTATCCAAGGACTCATTTTCGCCAGAATATAAGATGCAATCATTTGGACATGCATGAATCTTCTAATAACTATGGCCCAGATTACAAACCAGCCTCTTTCCCTCATTGTAATTTATAGGAAACACATTTCCATCAGGTAACAGTGTTTTAACCAAAGAAAATATCTGATCAAAACAGTTGTTTGAAATTTCATTATCTGATTTAATAGCCATAAATTTTGCAACTGCTTCTAATTTTCTTATCTTGCAACCAGGATATAATACATCCTTAGTAGACCTCAACAACTCATAAAATTCAGATGGTTCCAACTCAGGAGTTAAATCAATATCATCGTGAGTTTCAGTTTGTTGCACAGATGGACCTGCAACATCATGTAATAAATTTTGAAACCTTGATGGATCCAGAATCAAGTTATTTGGATCCTCTCCGAAACTACGTTCATCGTGTTGATACCAAAAAACATAATCTGGTTGAAAACCAAACCGCAAGAGATGTCCCCCAACATTTTCAACTGTTTCAAACTTTCTCAAAGAACATTTTTTACAAGGAAACTTAATTGTACCTTCTGAAACATATTCTAGTTTTGATGATGCAAATGCTAAGAAATCTTCAACAAACTCAATATATACAGGATTTAAACCAGATCCATTTGGATTTCTGCGCTGATTTATCCAAGCACGATCATCTAATAATGACTGATGTTGACTTCCTTGTTCCATATTTTTCTACATAAAATATAAAATCATCACTATTTTTGAATAATTTGAAATTATAAAAACACAATCTAAAAAAATAAGATAAATAATTATAAATACTTCTTAATAATTACCATTAATTAAGTGTGACACAATTTACAGTGGATTGACAGCTAATCTTTTGTCTGATGACTCATTTACTTGCATCTTTCTCACATTGAAATCAGAATGAAGAATCTGGTCGGACAAAAGAGCCCCCTTTTCTTCGATGAATCGTCTTCTTCCAACTATCACCACCTGAAAACATTATAAAAAATATGATCCTATGAATGCATATCCAATCTCATACATACAAGATTGAATATGTCTACGTAGCAGCTCATTTTTCATAATGTTTTGAGTCAGTGAGAGTTGAAAGGAGAAAAGTCATCGAGCAAAAGGAGTGTCGTCAATCCACTGGAAATTATCCCATGTTCTTAAAATTTATTAAAATTTATTAAAATTTTATAAAAATTTCTTCCTAACTGTTTCTAACTGTTCCTAACTAATTATTACTAATTATTCCAAATTATTCCTATTTATTCTTATATATTCTTATTTATTCCTATATATTTCTAATTATTACAATTTATTTCTAATTATTACAATTTATTGCTAATTATTAATAATTATTACTAATTGTTTCTATTTATTACTAATTATTAAAATTTATTACTTATTATTACAATTTATTAGTAATTATTACTAATTATTACAATTTATTGCTAATTTAGAAATACTTAACAGTACATAGAAAAATGAAAACTCCTTGAATAATGAAAGTAAATTTGGTAATCATCGTTGTGGAGAAGATTACAAATTTTCCCTTCATTATCCAAGTAGATTTCGTTTACAAATTATTACAAATAAAAAAATTATATTATTAATATTTATGAAAAAAAATATTATTATTATTAAAATAATAAAAAAATTATAAAATATTAAAATTATTAATATTTGTAACAGGTTTTTCTTCATTCTTAACATGTTCCAATCTCAAAGGGTCGCCAATTGTCAGGTCATACACAATAAAAAATTTGTGTCGGCCATGTCCAATGTAAACTCTATAATTTTCCTTGCATGGTTGATCACCTTGCAAGTAGTGTTGCAATAGGATGACCAAAGTAATGTGAAAGACATAACTTGGGTTTTCCTATTGCAATGCTACTTGCCAGGTGATCAACCAAGCAAGGACAATTATAGAGTTTACATTGGAGATGGCTGACACAAACTTTTTATTGCGCATAACCTGAGAATTGGCAACCCTTTAAGATTGGAACATGTTAAGAATAGAGAAAACCATATTATGAATATTGATAATTTTAATATTTTATAAATTTTTTATTATTTTAATAATATTAATATATTTTTTCATTAATTTTGATAAATTTTTTTATTAGTAATAATTCTTCCTAAATATTGCTAATTATTGCTAATTATTGCCAATTATTGCTAATTATTGATAATTATTTCCAATTATTCCTACTTATTCCTAATTATTCCCAATTATTCCTAATTATTTTTAATTATTCCTAATTATTCCTAATTATTCCTAATTGTTCCTAATTATTCCTAATTATTCCTAATTATTCCTAATTATTCATAATTATTCATAATTATTCTTAATTATTTCTAATTATTCCTAATTATTCCTAATTATTACTAATTATTACTAATTATTACTAATTATTTCTAATTATTGGTAATTATTAGTAATTATTGGTTATTATTGGTAATTATTGATAATTATTGGTAATTATTGGTAATTATTGGTCATTATTGGTAATTATTGGTAATTATTGTTAATTATTGGCAATTATTGGTAATTATTGGTAATTATTGGTAATTATTGGTAATTATTGGTAATTATTGATAATTATTGGTAATTATTGGTAATTATTACTAATTATTGGTAATTATTGGTATTTATTACTAATTATTGTTAATTATTATTAATTATTGGTAATTATTACTAATTATTACTAATTATTGGTAATTATTACTAATTATTACTAACTATTGGTAATTATATCTAATTATTACTAATTATTGATAATTATATCTAATTATTACTAATTATTGGTAATTGTATCTAACTATTACTAATTATTGGAAATTATTACTAATTATTGGTAATTATTACCAATTATTACTAATTATTGTTAATTATTCCTAATTATTACTAATTATTGGTAATTATTACTAATTATTACTAATTATTGGTAATTATTACTAATTATTACTAATTATTGGTAATTATTACTAATTACTACTAATTATTGGTAATTATTACTAATTATTACTAATTATTGGTAATTATTGGTAATTATTACTAATAATTGGTAATTGTTACTAATTATTACTAATTATTGGTAATTATTACAAATTATTAAAAAATATTGGTAATTATTACGAATTCTTACTAATTATCAGTAATTATTACTAATTATATCTAATTATTTGTAATTGTATCTAATTATATCTAATTATTGGTAATTATATCTAATTATATCTAATTATTGGTAATTATATCTAATTATATCTAATTATTGGTAATTATTTCTAATTAAATCTAATTATTTGTAATTATATCTAATTATATCTAATTATATCTATTAATTGGTAATTATTACTAATTATTCCTAATTATTACAAATTATTCTTAATTATTACTAATTATTACTAATTATTCCTAATTATTACTAATTATATCTAATTATTACTAATTATATCTAATTATTACTAATTATCTCTAATTAGTACTAATTATCTCTATTTAGTACGAATTATCTCTAATTAGTACTAATTATCCCTAATTATATCTAATTATTACTAATTATATCTAATTACTACTAATTATATCTAATTACTACTAATTATATCTATTTACTACTAATTATATCTAATTACTACTAATTATATCTAATTACTACTAATTATATCTAATTAGTACTAGTTATATCTAATTACTGCTAATTATATCTAATTAGTACTAATTATATCTAACTATTACTAATTATATCTAATTATTACTAATTATATCTAATTATTACTAATTATTACTAATTATATCTAATTATTACTAATTATGTCTAATTATTACTAATTATGTTCTAATTATTACTAATTATGTCTAATTATTACTAATTATGTCTAATTATTACAAATTATGTCTAAGTATTACTAATTATATCTAATTATTACTAATTATTACTAATGATATCTAATTATTACTAATTATATCTAATTATGACTAAATTCCGCTAATTATCTATAATAATCTCTAATTATTGCAAATTAACAATAATTATTTATAATTATCACAAACAATATCAATTCCTTACTAAAAATAAATATAATTAAAAATCAATTTAATTACAACTAATAAAAAACAATTAAAATTAATATAAAAAATAAAATAAATATAAACAAAAATAAAATATAAATATCTTAAACTTTGATATTCTGAAGATATTGACGCCTTCCAATTGCTCTCGTATAAAAAACATCAACTAAATGAAATTTTTTCCTTAAAACTAGAGAATGAAGAGAGAAAGAGAGAAAGATCTGAGTTATTTGGAAAAAAACGGATAGGGGTATATATAGGTTAGATTAGTTGCGACAGAGTTATTTGTGACGGGTTTCCCGTCGCTAATAGTGGTATTTGCGACGGGGCCCGTCCCAAATACCATCGCCCACATTAATTACGGTTCACGGTTAAAATGGTATTTGCGACGGGAAGCTTGTCCCGTCACAAATGGTATTTACCGCCGCTGGAGTTTTGCGACGGACCCATCGCAAATACCCTCGCCCGCATTAATTGTCATCGGCGGCTAAAAGGGTTTTTGTGACGGGGCTCATCGCAAATAGTTCATGCCAACACTCTTTTGCGACGGGACGACATCCCGTTGCAAAAAGCTATTTATCGCCACTGGGTATTTGCGACGGTACCCATCGCAAATACCCTTGCACGGTTTGGCGCGCAAGCCGCGCGGTTTGGTGCGCAAGCCACGTGGTTTGGCGCGCAAGTCGCGCCAAACTATTTGTGATGAGAGTCAAAATCCCGTCGCAAATAACAAATTAGTTGTGACTGGGAAATTTCCCCGTCGCAACTAACTTCCTGGATGGGTTATTTGTGACAGGATTTATTCTTGTCACAAATATTGTTTTTTCTGTAGTGGTACACACACCAGAGGTATCAACCACCCCCGAAGGACTCTCTCTTGTCAATCCAAAATCTCTACTGGAACCTCCGAAAAGGTCTCCCCATCGTCGATACCCAGCTCGTCGTGGTCGATGATGTGTGAATGATCATGTACGTATCTCCTCTACTGGGATACGTGGAAAAGATCGTGCACCCGGTGAAACTGAGGTAGAAGAGCTAAGCTGTAACCCACCTCGACAACTCTAATGAAGATCTGAAAGGGCCCAATGAACCTCATAGATAACTTTCCGCCCCAAACAAATCTCCACAAGCCTCATCTTGGTGAGACCCGTAAAAAGACATTATCACCATCCTCAAACTCCAGAGGTCTCTGCCTCCTGCCAGCATTGGACCTTTTCATTCTCTGTGCAGTATTCATTTGCTATTGAATGATATGTACCTTCTCCGCGGTAGTCTATACCATCTCTGGTCCCATGAGTGTTGACTCGCCTGGGTCAGTCCAGCACTGATGTGATCTGCAAGGTCAACCGTACAACGCCTCAGATGGTGCCATACCAATATTAGAGTAATAACTGTTGTTGTTTGCGAACTCCACCAAGGGCAAGTGATCCTCCCACATGTGGAAAAAATCAAGGATGCAAGCATGAAACATTTCCTCAGGGGTCTAAATGGTTCGCTCTGTCTGACCAGCCATATGAGGATGGAAGGCAGTTCTCAACCGAAGTTGTGTCCCGAACACCTCCTGCAACCCCTTCCATAGTCGGGAAGTGAAACATGCATCACGATTGGAGACAATCGTATATGAAACTCCAGGAAGCCGTAGAATCTCCAACACATAGAGGCATCCCAAGCACTCAATTGTTCCTTGATATCTAATAGGTAGGAAGTGGGCCGAATTGGTGAGTCGATCAACGATCACCCAGATTGAATCATGAACCCTGGTCATGTGTGGAAGTCCTATCACAAAGTCTATGTAAATTTCATCCCACTTCCTCTTTGGCACCTCTAGTGGTAGAACTAAGCCTTCTGGAACCTAGTGCTATGCCTTCACTGGCTAAAATGTGAGGCACCATGAGAAAAACTCTACCACTTCTCTCTTCATTCCCAGCCATCAGTGCTGATGTCAAAGGTCCTAGTACATCTTCGCCACTCCTGGATGTATCGCTAGAGGGGACTTATAGAACTCCATCAACACTTACTCCCATAGCACCACTGGTACCATAGTACATCCTCTGAAGAGGATGACATGCTCCCCACCTTCAGAAAATCCATGAGGTTCCTATCCTATGGATATCTGAGCACGTTGAGCCTCGCAGTCAGTGTCCCCAAGCTGTGCCTCCCTGACTAGTTGACGGAGTGGAGGAGTGACTGTCAGAGACTGAAGATAAGATGCTCCATCTCGATTCACGTAGGATATCTGCAAAGAGGATAGCTGCTCTATTGCCTTACTCAGCAACTGTATACTAGATCTTCTGCTGAGAGCATCTGCTACTATGTTCCCCTTTCAGGAGTATAGACTATCCTGAATTCATAGTCTATGAAGAACTCAAGCCAACACCACAGTCTCAGGTTTAGGTTTTTCTGAGAGAAGATATACATTAGAATCTTGTGATCAGAGTAGACTGTAAAATGTTCTCTCATTAAGTAATTTTTCCACGTATTCAAGGAGAAGAACACTGTTGCTAACTCTAGGGCATGGGTAGTGTAGTTCTGCTCATGTTGTCTTAGCTGTAAAGAACCATACGTGATCACTACTCACTCAAGCATCTGGACACATCCAAGCCTGTTCCCTAATGTGTCGCAGTAGACTACGTACCCAAAGCCCTCCTCAAGTAGCCTTAAGATGGTGGCAGTCGTCAGTCTTTGCCTCAGGTCCTAGAAACTCCACCAGAATCTCCCTTACCATAGAAAGGGTTGTCCCTTATTCATCAAGGTTGATAAGGGTGCCACAACTATGGAAAAGTCAGGCACAAACCTCCGGTAGTAACCAGCCAAACCCATGAAACTCCGCACTTCCATCACACTCCTGGGTGGATCCCAAGAAAGAACAACATCAATTTTCATTGAATCCACCGCAACTCTAGTCTCTGAGATGACACATCCTAGAAAGTGGACTTCTCGTATCCAGAAATGAAACTTTGAGAGTTTAACATAAAGCTGGTGCTCTCAGAGTGTGTCTAGAACTATCTGCATATGATAGGCATTCTCCTCCTCTATAGATGAGTGTACCAAAATGTCATCGATGAATAATACAAAAAAGCGATCGAGGTATGGCTGGAAGATCCTATTCATGGGTCCCATGAACACTGATGGGGTGTTGGTCACGCCGAATGTAATAACCAAGAACTCATAATGTCCATAACGAGATCTGAAGGTCGTCTTTTTCACATCCTCTTCTTGTACCCTGAGCTACTGATAGCTTGATCTGAGGCCTGTATTCTAAAACCATCGTGCTCCCTTCAGCTGATCAAAGAGATCATCAATCCTCGGTAGCAGGTCTTGTTCTTCACAGTCACCTGGTTTAGGCGCCGATAGTCCACACAGTGTCTCAAACTCCCATCCTCCATTTTGGCGAACAAAATCGGGGTTGCCCAAGGAGAAACAATGGGCCCAATGAAACCCGTTCTTTGTAAGTCCTCAAGTTGTACTCGCAGATCTCAAAGCCTTGTGGGAGCCATCTGATAATCTAGTGTAGATATCGTTGATGTCCCAGGGTACAAGTTGATATAAAAGTCCACCTCTCTAAAAGAAGGTAGTCCAGGAACATCATTATGAAAAAACATTATCATACTGGTCTACCACTAGAAGATAGATCAGACTCTCAAGATCAATCGCTCTGAGGGTAAGGTTATCCAACTGATGGGTGACCGGCTACATCCTCCTCTGAGTAAGTCCATCTTGTGCTGCAAAGGTTAGATTCTCTTCGGTGAAGGAAAACCTTGTCCCATCCATGCGGACACACCGCCCTTTGTGCCTAATAAAGTTGATCTGAGCATGGACTGTGGATAATCGTTCTATAACCAAGATGACGTCTTAAGGCCTTGACGCTGCTACTAGAAGATCTCAGCCAAAGCTCTCACCTCCTAGAGTAATTTCATACTGCTGGAACCATTGTGTAATCATCAAATATGCTTCTTTAGAAGTCTCTAGTTGTAGGGATCGAGCCAATGGCTACACCGGAATCTCTGAGCTTCGAATGAGGGCCATGGTAATGAATGAGTGACTAGCACCCGTGTCTATAAGTATTGCAGCTAGGGTGGAGTAGAAACATATCGTCACTCATATAATCATCAGAGCACCAAGGTCATAGGCCTCAACTGTCTGGAGCTGAGCTCATCCCTCTCCACCTGCTCCATGTGGTTGGGGTGGACGACCTGGTGGCTATGGCGGTAGAACCTCGAATCGCAGCCCACTGCCTGCTGCATGACCTGTTCCTCTGCCACGTCTACCTCAGCCTACGAACCTCCTCGATCGAATCATCGACTTTTCCCAGTTTCTCTTTTAACCCTCTGCTGGTAGTCCGTATGACGGGTCGTGCAGTCGCGGGCCATGTTACCCTACCTGCTGCACGAGTGACACTGCCTACTCCTCGTCGGTCATGATCTGTCTCGAGAGCCCTGCACAACTGACCATGTGTCCTGCGATCATCCACCTGTAGGTCTGGTCCTCTTAGACCTCTGTTTCACCTATCTACTGCCAGCTGCTGATGACTCTGCTACGTGTCATCTGGTGGTGGGTCTCGCTACCGGTGACTGCTTAGAAAGGGAGCTCTCCACTAAGAGTTCTCTCTCTAACACCCCCACCTGCATCGGGATGCTTGAAGCTCTAATCCACAGTCTGAGCCATTGATCGATGTTCTAGGTCCTGAAGAATGGTTCCCAAACCATGTCAGTGGAGTAGCATGAGAGGTCAGTGAACCTCGCTAAATACTGAGCCACAATCATGCTACCCCTGCTTCAAGTGGATAAGCTCTTGTATACGCACTGAGCATAAGGTAGTTGGGACAAACTCTACCCTGAAAAGGCTCTCGAAGTCCACCCAGATGAGATTCACCTCTTCATGAACTTTGAGCATCATGATCTACCATGTGACCGCTGATGCCTTAAGAAGACTGGCAGCAAGGATCACCATGAGATCAGCTAGTGTCCCTACCAGTCAAAAAACAATAACCATGACCTCCAGCTAGTCCTCAGCCGCATGTGGATTCGTCTCTCCCCAGAATCTTAGTGTCCTCTGGTGCTGGAACTTGTGCAATGTGCTTATTCGATGTGAACCCACTCCTGCTGGGGCTGGTGGCATCGTCTAGCCAACAGGTAGTGGTGCTGCTGGTACACCACCCGATGGTACAACTGCCTAAAGGGGGCCATGCACCGAATCCTCATAGCTTGGTGGGTTGTCATCACGTACTCTACCTGGATCCCTGGCTGGCTGTCTTCATGGAGGAATTTTGAAAAGAAATAGGTGTTTCACAGTCAATAAGTTATACCTAGTGAGCGGACTCAAAGATTTCCTAATGTAAACTTTCCGAAAATACACATGCATTTAGTGTTTTTATGCACTGAGTCGGAAATCAGATGTCAGGATCCTGGTGTATGGATACATCGGTCGCCGCACCAAAAATGGATTTCCCAAACTAATAACCACACTCATAACACTTAACACTATTTCCAATTAAAATATAAGATTCCAAGTTCTTATGTTTATCTAACTCCTCGGATACCAATTTGTCACGACCCATCCCCCGGGGCCCATGTCGTGACTACACCAAACCCGCTTTCCAAAGGTCAGGGGCTGGAGACTAGCACCATATAGACATATCCCTAAAAATGGGAAGTGTAGAGACCCAAATCTTGACGTACATAGAAAATAAATTAATTTTTCTAAATATCTAATACAAAACAAAAACAAACACACAAGGACCGTAATAGTTTAGTGTCATTGGAAACTCAGAACATAATCTTCTAATCGTGGTGAAAGATCTTCAACATCTCCCATAAAGATCTTACCCTTTTGTTTTCTTACCTAAAACCTTTCTTTCTATCCTGGGAAAAATAAAACATATAAATGGTGAGCTCAAATGCTCAGTAAGGGTAATCATGGAGAAAATAAAACAAACCATATAAATTTGAACTTCGAAACATGAACATAAAGTTCACACATCAAAATCATGGGTTGTGAAATAAATCTTGGCAGTACATAAGGCATAGGTCATGAAGGATCATTAATCATGATAAAATAGCATGGGAATAAAACGTTTAATTGTTGTAAACCATTATGCACATGATATGATTTCTATAGTAGCCAAGGCATTGCTGCCAAGAATATCTTAGTGGATAAAGTCCCTTTCTGAATCGAGTTCACTCCTCGTTTCAGTCCTGTAACACTGAACTAGATTAACTTACCATTCCAACCACGTCTATATCATGAGATATAAATCATTACCCAATGAATTGGAGGGAGATATAGGTCCCACACATCTCATAATGAAATCATTCTTATGTGTGCCACAAAATACACACAAATCATTTATCATAACCCAAAGAATAAAATGGGTTTCATAAACATCATCCCATCATAAAATAATCCATATAAAACAAATGGATATCATTTCAACATAAGAGAAGTGGAACCATGTAGATCATAGAGACATTATACTTAAAACATACACATATGAAATAATGTCATCTTAGATGAAAAATGGTTTTGATAAAACACTTGAAATGAATTCTTGAGGAAAATATCCTCTCTTCTTCAAAATCATTTTCGTTTCACAAAATGCCATGCAATATTAAAAGAAAATGATTTTTTTGAAAATAGCCATTAAATATTATAGAGTAATCTTTAAGAAAATAAGGCATTATAAAATCGTAAAAATATGTTCATGCTGTATAAGTTAAAAAAACATTCTTCTCGTACTTTTGTCGGAGTCTAAAAGTACCTCGTATGGTAAACAAAAGAAAGATGCATTCCATACGATGTGGTAAATGTCGAAAAAGGGTAAAAATGACTTTAAACATACATGGAAGAAAATTGAACATTTTATGAAATCATTTTGAGAACATATGGACATGGATAGTAAACATAACCCCAGTAAATACTTACGAATAAGTAATCTCGGATAAGAATGAGATTGGAATAATTATCTCTTACCTTAGGTCCGATATGCTTCGTACGTATCTGAACCTCCTATATAATGATTTAAATAATTTCATTGACTTATTATAGAATCATATTCATTTTTATGATATCATATATGGTTTACTTATGACTTTATATTACCCTTTATTTTGTAAATTCCCTGTTAAAGCAGTGTTTTGGGTAAAATCGTTTTATTTATCGTACATGTTTGGAATTTTAGTTCTTGATATTATTATTACTTATATCATGATTTAATTACATCCAGAATTTAAATTATGATTTATATATCATATATATTCAGTATATATATATATAATAGATATATAAATGAAATTAAATACACCGTTCATGGAGACGGTAGGTCGTACGTACGCATGAACGTTGTATTCCTTTCCTTATTGACTTGAATGGAAGTAAGTAGATGATATATATATATACATAAATATAGTAGCTTTATCATGTCATATATTTCTTTATTATTCATTATATATACTTTATAATCATTCTTGAATGGTTAACATGGAGAATGAATCTCATTGCGCCGTTGAGAGGGTAATCTGTACGTACGCACAAGCGATGATATCATTCCCATAATTATTGAATTGAATTGGAGTGGATGATATAATATCCCAGAATCCGTATGATGATATAATATCTATATATAGTTATTCTTTTCACCATTATACCCATCCAAGTAAGGTGGTGGTGGAAAAACAGATTACACCACGGCACGGAGATGGTATTCCGTACGTACGCACGCGCGGTGATTTCGTTTTCCGTAGGATGGATAGAAGGTGAAATGGGGTTGTTTCATATTTATAATAAAATATCAGTATATTAGTGATACTTATGTAATTAATTTATAATGAAACAACTAACTAAGAATAATTTGAAGAAGAAAGAAACTTGAAAGAGTCGGTAGAAGATATTACCTCTTCCTCGACGCACCTCCTTTAAACTTCTTCTTAGGGCACTAGAGTTGGTCTTTTGAGAATACCAGAACCTCTATGATATATCTAGAGAGATTTATAAGAGTAATTAGTAGGGGTTGGCCAAGCTTCAAGGCTCAAAAGGTTGTGAAGAGAAGAGGGAAGGGGTGCCCTTTTTATAAGGGAGGAGAGGGCACCTTTGAAAAAACTTAAAATTTTATTTTATAATAAAGTCATATTCAGTTTATAATAGATCCAAATTGATTTATTTCTAATATAAAGTGGGTATGGGTAGAAATACTCTCAACCAACAGGTTTTAGACAAGTTTAGGTTAATATTTTAACCTTATTATTTAGATTTAACTCTAAGTTAAATAATTTAACTTTTACCGTGCCTTCTTGTTTTCTTACACTATATGGTTAATAAACTTACTATAACAAGCAAAACAAACCCAAAGTGGTTCATTATTAGTATATATAACCTTATATAAGTCATTTTTCTGAACCTTAGATTTTTAGGAATATAATAAAAATTAATAATATAATATTTGTTTTAAAAACAATTTTATGTCAATTTTGACACTATTTGGTAATTGATTTTTTTGAAACTTATAACAGAATTATTAGTTCGAAAAAATTTGATTTAAAAAATACTAACATATCATATTAACCTAAAAAATTATTGTAATTTATAAAAAGTCTCAAATTACATTTATTTTTGAATTTATAGCATCAATTATGTTAATATTTCATTAATAAGGCAATTACTGCATCATCATTGTGTCATAAATAAATTAAATCATTTAATGTATAAAAATTATAAATAAAATACCATTATGTAGGAAATATTTTTATATTTTTAATGAATATTTATAGTCGAATTTATCTTATTTATATACCAATATTAAAAATATTTTATTTATTAAACTTTGATTTTTACTTTTTTAACTCTTCTTTAAATAAAATAATAATAAGTGTCCTAATCTAATCCAAGTGGACCTAAAAGGTAATATTTTATTCATAAGTTTGTTTTTGGTCGAATTACACTTATCCAATAGAATTAGGACACGTGTTAGGGTAATAATAATATCATTTTTACCCTTAGTTACCCTATTTACTTTTAACAGTGGTAAATAAAAGTAAAAAGTTACGATTCACCAAAAATTATATTTATCTTATTGAACCACATTTTACTCCTTGATATTAAATATTTCTCTCAAATTTTAAAAATTCAACTCACATAGTGGTAAAATTAAGTTTTATGTGCAATTGAAAATGCTCCTAAGAGGTGGGTAAAAGACGGTAAAAAGTTCAATAAAATTTTTATGTATCTATATTATAACAAAATTACTCCAATGGATTACATTGAAATTATATAAGTATTATGTATCAATTTTGACCTAAAATAAATTTAAATAAAATAATTAATTATTTAAATAAAAAGTCAGTTTTTAAATAGTAACCTAGTGTTTTCACTATTTATCAAAAATTGAAAGTTTTCAGAAAAATACCAAAAATTCACCCTAGGCTAATTTAGATATTCTGAATCCAAAAATGAAGTCCATTTTGAAAATATAAAATTTGAAAAAGTGGGTATTACTATTCATAACAGCTAGTTTATATAATATTGTAATAACATATCGTTGTTTACTGAAACTTGGAATTGTGTACAACACACGCTATCATGGAAGGTCGCGATTGCGTGTAAAGAAAGCCATGTCCGGGTTGCATGTAGTGCAAGATTTATTTGTTGTTTTGTATAATTAAATCCAACCATATTTCATTTATCCATTGATTATATATATATATATATACACTCAATGTTGCGTAGAATAACTTCTATCAAACAAACTTGAATTTTTTTGTAACACGAGCCAAGAATAGTGTTGCATATACAGTGTTGCATATAGAACAAGCTAATTTTTGTGTCACATACAACACAAGACATCAATGAAATTAAAAAGAATAATTCTCATAAAATCTCGGGTTGTTACATTCTACCCCCCTTAAAATGAATTTCGCCCTCGAAATTTGTCGGGGTTATAAATGGTTTGTTAATTGAAAGTTTCTTTTATAGAAACCCACATCGTAAAAAGGAATACTAAATCTTCATTTTAGAAAGGGAATTTATAATCATAATGGTCACAGAAAGTAACTCAACACTGGGTTTCCACATAGGACAATATAGGTGAAAATATAGATATGGAAGAGAAATCTAACCATCAAATTCTGATGGAGAGTGGTAGAGGAAATGGATATGAAAAGTCCAACAATCACAAATCCATAAATTTGTGATGATTTAGGGTACCATCTGATTCATAGGATATAAGGACACTAGGACAACATTTTTTGTTTTCAAGATCATTTCCCTAAAGTTGAAGAATTGTTGAATTAAAAGAAATACATACTTGATTTTGGTACAATATCATCATTGGTTGTTCCTTGGAAAATTTTCACTTCATCTCTTAAAGAAATGAAGTTTAGTTTGTCATTCGTGAAGTGTTAGAAGATCATGTGATAGAATGATGGGTCATTCCATCTATCTCAAACAAAATGTTAGAAAAAGTTATCAAAAATACATAAGTCCATCCATAGTGATATTAATCATATATGATTACTAAAATGGACTTATACTTCATATATAATACTTCTTAATATAATAAAACTAGTTTCTACTAACCAGGGACTTCCTGTAGGCCTGTGGTAGGTGATAAAGGCATGTCACACTTCAGTTGTGGGTTTGACTCCTGCAACCTTGTCCGACGCGACAGGTTTTTGCCCGTCCTGCAGGTTGTCATTTTTCTAAAACTACATTATTATAAAATTTCATCAATAATATCGAAAAAGTTCTATCCTTAAACAATACTAACTTATGTCTAACTTAATCCATTCCAATCTTTAAGATTATCCAAAATAATTTTTCCAAGCTCATAGTATAAAGAAAACAATTACTGGAAATGTCATCTACCAAGCATGTGAATACCATCATTTATCCCTCATATGTCACAAAATATATCTTATTGATCACATTACAAACATGTGAATACCTTAACCTTGTATTATCTTGCAATAATAATTACCATAGAACCTTAGTGAAAACATGAATGCTGTCAAAAGTTATCTCTTTCCACATACCAAAATCCCAAAAATTCTTTATACTCAAACAATGATATCACTTTTTCCTTATATTAGAAATGAGCTCATGAATACTATCAAACATATTATTTTCTCTTTATTATGCATATCATTTGCTTTCCAAAAATATTTCAATCACTTTTCATGGTTACCGATGCCATATTCTTATGTAAAACCACAATGGACCAATACATAGATATTCCAATATACCATAAAAGTACCCCAACAACATTATTCTTGAATACCAATACATAAACACTTCAATCCATCATCTTCAATGATTTTCATGTAATATTTCCTTCCTTGATTTAGAAGTAACCTCTTAGGTTAGGGAATTGAGTTGGGTAATGCCCATGTTCTCCACAGATAATACATTGAACTACATAACAGTCGGTTACTCTATGACCCTTCTCTCCACACAAATATCATTTTCCCCTCCATTTAATGTATTCATCATGGTTCTTCTTCGCTTATTTATAAATCTCAATCTTCCTTTATCTATGTTCCTCACCATGCGATCATGCATAAAATTCCATCTTCCTCTTATTTGATGAATTAAAAATACCACTAAAGTTCACCTTGTTAATCATATATCGCGATGACTGATTCAACATAATCACAATATCTTTCTTTCTAGGCATAACGCAATTTCCTTTCTCATAGTCTGAAATTTCTCCATTGGATTCAATGTTGACCCAATTCCTTCTGGTTCCCTTCATTGACTAAAACCAGAAACCATGGTGTAAGAAAAAGTTAAAATAACGAGGAACCACATAATCATAAAAAGTCACTTATGGGATGTCTAACATATCACACATTCTTTAATCCATGACACCTTAGGTTCACCCTAGGTTATTCATGATCTTTAACATAATTATAGGACTGTAAACTATAGTTATACTAAACCTTAGGGACATCCTTAGACATACCATAGAAATATATCTAGGGAAATCACTAAAGTTTTCGCATCCTAGTTTCCAAAGGTTAAATAAACCTTTCCTCTGATACCAACTATTGAGACCCAAATCTTGACATATATAGAAATTAAATTACTTTTTTAGAATATATAATACCTAACAAAAACAAACACACAAGGACTGTAATGGTTTAGTGTCTTTGGAAACTTGAAACATAATCTTCTAATCATGGTGAAAGATCTTCAACATCTCCCATAAAGATCTTCCCCTTTTGTTTTCATACCTAAAACCTTTTTTTATATCCTGGGGAAAAGAAAACATATAAAAGGTGATCTCAAATGCTTAGTAAGGGTAAGCATTGAGAAAATAAAACAAACCATATACATTTGAACTTCAAAACATGAACATAAAGTTTACACATCAAAATCTTGAGTTGTGAAATAAATCTTGGTAGTACGTAAGCCATAGGTCATAAAGGAACATTAATCATGATAAAATAGAATGGGAATAAAACATTTAATTGTTGTAAACCATTAATCACATGGTATGATTTCCATAGTAGCCAAGGCATTGCTACCAAGACCATCTTAGCGGAAACATTCCCTTTCTGAATCAAGTTCACTACTCGTTTCAGTCCTGTAACACTGAATCAGATTAACTTAACATTCAAGACATGTCTATAAAATGAGATATAAATCTTTACCCAATGAATTGGAGGGAAATATAGGTCCCACCCATATCATAATGAAATCATTCTTATGTGTTCCACAACATAAACATAAATCATTCATCATAACCCAAAGAATAAAATGGGTTTCATAAACATAATCCCATCATAACATAATCCATATAAAATAAATGGATATCATTTCATCATAAAAGAAGTGAAACCATGTAAATAATAGAGACATTATAATTTAAACATACACATATGAAATAATGTCATCTTAGATGAAAAATGGTTTTGATAAAACACTTGAAATGAGTTCTTGAGGAAAATATCCTTTATTCTTCAAAATCATTTTCTTTTCACAAAATTCCATGTAATATTAAAAGAAAAAGATTTTTTTGAAAATAGTCATTAAATATTGTAGATTAAGATTCATAAAAATAAGGCATTATGAAACTGTAAAAATCTATTTATGATGTATAAGTTAAAATACATTCTTCTTGTGCTTTTTTCAGAAAAGTCAAAAAGTACCTCGTATGGTAAACAAAAGAAAGATTCGTTCCATACGATGTGGTAAATGTAAAAAAGGGGTAAAAATGAATTTAAACATAAATGGAATAAAATTAAACATTTTATGAAAACATTTTTAGAACATATGGACATGGATAATAAACATAACCCCAGTAAATACTTACGAATAAGAAATCTCAGATAAGAATGAGATTGGAATAATTATCTCTTACCTAGGTCCGATATGATTCGTACGTATCCGAACCTCCTGTATAATGATTTAAATAATGTCATTGACTTATTGAAGAATCATATTCATTGTTATGATATCATATATGGTTCACTTATGACTTTATATTACCCGTTCTTTTGTAAATTCCATGTTAAAGCAGCTTTTTGGGTAAAATCGTTTTATGTATCGTACGTGTTTGGACTTGTAGTTATTGATATTATTATTACTTATATATTTATTTACTCACATCCAGAATGTAAATAATGATATACATATCATATATATTCAGTATATATATATATATATAATATATAGATAAATGAAATGAAATACATTGTTCATGGAGATGGTAGGCCGTACGTACGCATAAACGTTGTTTTCATTTCCTTATTGACATGAATGGAAGTAAGCAGATGAAATATATATATACATAAATCCAGTAGCTTTATCATGTCATATATTTCATTATTATTCATTATATATACTTTATAATCATTCTTGAATGGTTAACATGGAGAATGAATCTCATCGCGTTGTGGAGACGGTAATCTGTACGTACGCACGAGCGATGATATCGTTCCCATAATTATTGAATTGGAGTGGAGTGGATGATATAATATATCAGAATCAGTATGATGATATAATATCTATATATAGTTATTCTTTACACCATTATACCCATCCAAGTAAGGTGGTGGTGGAAAAACACATTACACCACGGCGTGGAGACGGTATTCCTTCCGTACGCATGCGCAGTGATTTTGTTTTCTGTAGGATGGATAGAAGGGGAAATGGGGTTGTTTCATATTTATAATAACATATAATTATATTAGTGATACTTATGCTATTACTTAATAATGAAACAACTAAATAAGAAGAAGTTGAAGAAGAAAGAAACTTGAAAGAGTCGGTAGAATAAATTACCTCTTCCTCGACGCACCTCCTTTAAACTTCTTCTTAGGGCACTAGAGTTGGTATTTTGAGAATATCAGAACCTCTATGATATATCTAGAGAGGTTGAGAAGAGTAATTGGCAGGTTTTGGACAGGCTTAAAGGTTCATATGGGTGTGAAGAGAAGAGGGATGGTGTGCCCTTTTTATAAGGGAGGAGAGGGGCACCTTTGGAAAAACTTAAAATATTATTTTATAATAAAGTCATATTCAGTTTATAATAGCTCCAAATTGATTTATTTAAAATCTAAAGTGATCATGGGTCTAAATAATCTCAAAAAATAGGTTTTAGAAAAACATAGGTTAATATTTTAACCTTATCGTTTAGATTTGACTCTAAGTTAAATAATTTAACTTTTACCGTGTCTTATTGTTTTCTTACACTATATGGTTAATAAACTTACTATAACAAGCCAAAAGAATCCTAAGTGGTTAATTATTAATATATATAACCTTATATAAGTCATTTGGCTGAACCTTAGATTTTTATTAATATAATAATAATTAATAATATAATATTTGTATTAAAAACTATTTTATGTCAATTTTGACACTATTTGGTAATTGATTTTTGTGAAAATCATAATAGAATTATTAGTTCTAAAAAAGTTAATTGAATAAATAATAACATGTAATATTAACCAAAAATTATTTTAATTTATAAACAGTCTAAAATTACATTTATTTGGGTATTTATATCATCAATTATGTTAATATTTTATTAATAAGGTAATTATTGTATCATCATTGTGTCATAAATAAATTAAATCATTTATTTTATAAAAATTATAAATAAAATACCATTATGTAGGAAATAATTTTATCTTTCTAATGAATATTTATAGTTGAATTTATCTTATGTATACCCCTATATTAAAAATATCTTAGTTATTAAACTTTGATTTTTACTTTTTAACTCTTCTTTAAATAAAATAATAATAAGTGTCCTAATCTAATCCAAGTGGACCTAAAAGGTAATATTTTATTACTAAGGTTGTTTTTGGTCGAATTAAACTTATCCAATAGAATTATGACACGTTTTATGGTAATAATAATATCATTTTTTCCCTTAATTGTCCTATTTACTTTTAACCGTGGTAAATAAAAGTAAAAAGTTACTATTCACCAAAAATTATTTTTAACTTATTGAAACAAATTTTAATCCTTGATATTAACCATGTCTCTCAAAATTTTGAAATTCAACTCACAAAAGTAGTAAAATTATGTTTTATGTACAATTGAAAATGCTCGTAGGAGGTGGGTAAAAGATGATAAAAAGTTCAATAAAATTTTTATGTATCTATATTGTTATAAAATTACTCCAATAGATTACATTGAACTTATATACATATTATGTATCAATTTTGACCTGAAATAAATTTAAATAAAATAAATAACTATTTAAATAAAAAGTCAGTTTTTAAATAGTAACCTAGTGTTTTCACTATTCATTAAAAATTGAAAGTTTTCAGAAAAATACCAAAAATTCAACCTAGGATAATTTTGATATTCCAAATCCAAAAATGAAGTCCATTTTGAAAAAAAATTCAAAAAGTGGGTATTACTATTCATAATGGCTAGTTTATATAATATTTTAATAACATATCGTTGTTTAGTGAAACTCGGTATTGCGTACAACACATGCTATCATGGAAGGTCGCGATTGCGTGTAAAGCACGCCAAGTCAGGGTTGCATGTAGTGTAAGATTCCTTTTTTGTTGTGAATAATAGAATACAACCATATTTCATTTATACATGGAATATATATATATATACACACTCAATGTTGCGTAGAATAACTTCTATCAAACGAACTTGAAATTTTGTGTAACACGAGCCAAGAATAGTGTTGCGTATACGGTGTTGCGTATAGAACAAGCTAATTTTGGTGTCGCGTACGACACAAGACATCAATGAAATGAAAAGGAATAATTCTCATAAAATATTGGTTTGTTACAGGAAGGCATTGTCTTTAAACCTGTAATCTCACACAAACAAAGCACACAACAAGATACAAACACAAATTAAACTATATAGTAAACATGGTGTGTAGAATAAGTACAGGGGCATGAATACAAGCCCAACTGGAAAGTATAAGTAAAATAGGAAATAGCTTCTATGAACACCCACCAAGGACCTTACCAGAAGGGTAGGTACAGATCTTGAATGGTCGTCTCTGCAGTATGCCTCATCTACGGTCCACCCCTGAGTATCCACTAGCCCTAGTACCCTCATTCTCGATCAATGCTGACCGTCATCTGCACAAGACACATCAAGGTGCGGGCGTAACCCGTGTAGGCGTGAGTACAATGATACTCAATAGGGACCCCAAGACCCCCTATGGTCTCTCAGAATCCACAAAGGATAAACCACAAACCATGAAAACAACAGTTAAACTTACTTAAGTATATGTCAATATATATACTGAAGTTATCAAGTATACCCATCTCATTCATGAGGAAATACAAGGCTAAACTCTTTTGACAAAATCTCAATTGTTCCATGAAGGAAAGATTACCACGAAGGTATCACCACAAAGGTAAGTACCACAAAGGTAATTCCACATAGAGGAATACCAAAAAGGTTGAACCATTAAGTTAAGTACCACAATGTTAATGCCACACATAAGATTACAATAAAGGTAAATACTTATCTCACTATCAGGTATAACATAAGTAAAGAAGTACATATGATTAGTCGTAAGGCTAAATCATCTTATTATGTTAAGTAGCACTGCTTCTAACCGACATAGGATTGATAGGTAACTAACCCCCTCTGACCCACACATGATCGGTATGCGATGATGCACACAGGATCACTGAGTGCTAACCCACATAGGATCTAACCCATAGAGGATCCTTATGCGCTAACCCACACAGGATCATTGAGCGCTGACCCGCACAGGATCGATGTTCTTTCTTCATGATACAACAAGCCACATGATTCCCGAACTAAGCATGCTTGATTCTGGAATGTTCTGCTACTCAAGAAATCAGTCAATACTTCAACTGCAACAAAGTCCCACAAATAAGTATCATGAAGTTCCATCATGTCAAAAGGGACCCAAATCGACAGACGACACGTCAATCGGGTGCCAGATCTCTATGTTGTTAGCCTTTTAGTCCTGAGGGACTATTTGGATTTGGGTTCGATACAACCTGACCTTACACCAACATTATCCAAAACTCAAGTGGATTATACCAAAAGGTCATTCTCTATCCATGTATTTTGGTGTCGCAGACAGTTTTTCAAATGAACACTTGGTTCTCAAGATATGACCAAAAAGGCGTATCCCGGTCTACAGTGGCCCGGGTCTGGTCCAACCTAGTCGAACTGACCCGACCCAGACCAACAAGGCCGCAGTGGGCCTAGACTACATGGCTATGGTCCGACACGGCCTACTGGCCACGACCCACCGGCGCAGCGCGTCCCGTTGGGCGCGACCCCCCCGGCGCAGCCCACCGGTGTAGCCCGTTGGGCGCAGCCCACGGTGGGGGTGGGCCCTTGTGGTGGGGTCCTCCCTAGCCACCACCCGGGAGAGGAGGCGCTCCCCCCAAGTCAACCGAATCTCCCTTAGGTCATTCGACTTTTTTTGGAAAACCAGGCAGTGCCACATGGTGCCACCAGCTGGCACGCGGGACCCACGGAAGGGGTCCCGCTCGGCGCGATGTGGCCAACCAGAATGGCTGGCCCTACATCCAGTGGCGCGAACACGCGCTGCTCCTCCACCATGGCTGGCCGAGTACCGACCGCCCTGTGATATCCGATGCGGAGAAGGGGCCATTGTCTCCAGCTTTGGCGGCATGGAAGCGCACCGCCACTTCACCATGCGGCCGACCAACTTGCCTGCCGCTGCTCTGCTCCACCGCGGCCAATAGGCCGCGACCTCCTCTTCCAGCGGCGCGGACGTGCACTCATCCTCTTCATGGTCAGTCGGTGTGCTGGCCTCCATTTGTTCCCTACCGGAACCAGTAATCGACGAATTTCCTTGGGTCAATGGGAGAGCTCTGGTGGCCCATTCTTCATTCCGAAATAACCATTGCGGGTCTCGTGATGTTTCCGTCATTCCAAGACCATCGAGGTCATATTCTATTCAACTTGATGTCTCACCCAAAAATTTCATGCCATTCAAAGAAATAGCTGAGGGATCGGGCCATGTTTTCTTGGCCCACTCCCTTCATGTTAGTTCAATAAGTAGCGGCTTATTAAGATTGAATCACAACATGGAATCACGATTAACAAACAAGAACAACGAAATTTAAAACCCCTACCTTGACATTAATTGGAGGTGTCATGAGGAAGGAGATGAAGATGGTGATGTCGGAGATTCCTAAAAAGTTGGTTTATTAATTTGTGGAGGTTTTCTTCACTGGAGCTTCCATGTTTCCTCCACCAAGAGTTCTCCCACAAAAGATTTATC
Organism: Viscum album; assembly: GCA_963277665.1. NCBI lineage: Eukaryota > Viridiplantae > Streptophyta > Magnoliopsida > Santalales > Viscaceae > Viscum > Viscum album. Next base: position 1,655,711,904 of record OY728125.1, read on the forward strand.
CAACGATCTCCCCCACGAGAGGTGATGAGCCAACTTTAATTGAGTTAAGTTTATTAATTCAATTAATATTGGCACACTAATTGGGGGAATTATAACAGTTAACTCACATTAAAAAAGGTGTTTGGGTGGTCCCCACCACCAAGATTCAAATGGGTGGTTTCAAATAAATAAAATAAAAGTTTATTGTTTTATTTTATTATTATTTTTAACTCACGAAAATACAAAAAAAACTAACTTCTACCCTCAACCTACTGTGGGCGAGGTGAAGGTATCCTTGATAAAATATCGGCACTACGAGTTCAACGGTGTCCTCGAATTTTTAATCCAAGCACCGGTTCAAAAGTTAGAAAATTTCATTTGCGCATTTACTAAACGTACATTAAAAAATGTTCAGAAATTAATTCTGAGCACACTGAGCCTCAGAATCACGCACCATCAATTTTCGTGGACTCTTAATATTTCCATATAAATAAAAAAATTACATGGGAAAATACGAGTCTTTAAACAAGGGCCTTGAGAGGTGTGAGTAATTAGTTATAGGTGATGGCCTTTTATAACGGGGAGGAGGGGCTCTTTAGGAATGTTTGAAAGTATTATTTTATTATAAACTGATTTTTGGATTCAAAATGTCCAAAACATATTTAGTTAGAAGATAAGAAGCATATATTTCGAAATAAAATCATCCAATAAGAATTTGATAGGTTTTGGATAATTTTTAATCCTTATATTTTTTATTAAACCCTTTGTTAACATATTTAACTTTTAGCGCGTTCTCTTATATATTCATACTATATGGTTAATATAATAACAATGAAATAAAAATAGAACCACAAGTGGTTTATTACTAAAATTATCAACCTTATCTATATAATTTGGCCAAATTTTAGATTTTTAAGATTATTATATCATTTAATAAAATATTGAATGATTTAAAAACTCATTTATGTCAATTTAAATACTATTCATATCAAGACTTTTAACAAATATATAAAAACTTGATTATTTTGGAAAACCTAAAATAATGAAAATATAACAAGTAATACTCATCCCTAAAATATCTTGGATGACAGAAAAAGTTTCAAAATAAATTTATTTTAACATTTATAATCTAATTTATTTAAAACATTCAATAATGAGGTAATAATTACATCATCATTGTGTCATAAATAAATTAATTTTTTAATTTCTAAAAATTATAAATAAACTACCATGGTGTAGGAAATAATTTTATATTTCTAATGATTATTCATAGTCAAATATATCAATTGTATAACCCCACATTAAAATTGATTTAAAAAAGAAATACATGTTTATGATATTTTTATTTTTACTTTAAATAAACAGTTATTAATGTAATTGTCTTACCCAAGTGGATTTCAAAGGCCAAATGTTTCTCCAAAAGATTTTATTGGTTAGTCATGACTCATACAATAAGTTTAGGACAAGTTTTAAGGTAATTTTATATTATTATAGTACTATTTTTACCTTGAATTACCCTATTTACCTTTAAGCGTGGTAAATAAAAATCAAAAGTTATTGTTCACGAAATATTATTTAATCTTATTGAACCAGATTGTACTTACTGATGACAACCATGTATTTAGGATTTTTTAAATTCAATTCATAGAAGAGGAAAAATTTCATTTAAATGAAAAAGTCGATTTTTTAACTACTAAGCAGTATTTTTAACTATTCATAAAAAATTGATGGTTTTTAGAGAAATAGAAAAAATTCAACCTAATCTAATTTTAATATTACGAATCCAAAAATTATGTCTATTTTTATGAATTCAAACCATTTAATTTACATTAATTAATTTAAAATTAATTGTTGTTTTCAAAACTAGAATGCGTGTTTTTACGAAATAATAACTATCAAAAGATTAGCATTTATGTTATGTCCAAATTCATAGTGAAATTACTTCCAATGACCAACATTGGATTAAATGTTAAAAATATAATCTAATTAAACTTTAAAAACAATTAAAAAGACAATCTAACCATATAAATATATTATATCAAAAGGTAGTTTTGAATGAAAATGCAGTATTTTTCACTATTCATTAAAAAAACTTTATCAGAAAAATACCAAAATTTTACCCAAAGTAAATTTTTATGTCCTTATTATAAATAAGAAGATAATTTTTTCAAATAGAAAATATGAATGTGAAAAAACTAGATTTAAAATGGGTTCTCCATCACACAACGATAAATCGACCTTTTAAAGAATATCAGAGTATTTATGATTAAATTTGATTAATTCACATTTTAAGAATCTAAATTTTATTGGATAAAGGTAATGACATTTCAGAAACATGTATAATCATATTGTATTTAGTTCTGTTCATTCCTTCCAATACCATGGCTATGTGTTAACTACCATTTAATATAAAAATATTATATTAATATTTTTCAGTATAACTCAACATTGTGTGCAATGTAAGATTTCAAAGAAACCCATTGTTGAATATCAGGTTCTCCATTGAACATATTATCCATTTTAAGGTAAAATTAATATTAAATTCAAAAGGATTAATAAATATGAAAATTACTTACTCTTTATTTACCTGGGATGTTACAATTCGTCTCATGAGACCTACCGATGCATCGAGAGGAAATAACGAGCCCCACCCGTTACATAATAAGTCCTATGAATTCCTATAATGTCTAATATGAATATGTATTTAAATAAAAGTCTCCCAAACCACTATGATTTATTTAAATGTTTTCCATAATTGAAATAAATTTATTAAACCATCCAAAGTGTCCAATACCACTTTGAAAATTTTAATTATTAATCCATATATAATGATTAAAATATTAATCCCATTACGTAAAATAGTTATCATAATTTTTAATCCACAAATAAGATGTATAATGAAATAAATACATACATGTTCTCTAAAATCCATAAAATGTTATTTATAAATTAGTCATTGTCCATAAATATCTATGTTGGACATTCCATGAGGTGTGAATGCCATTTTTCACATGACCAGGGATACTCATGTGCGGTGTGAGTGAGTGAATGAAGGGAGGAATGGGGAAAAATAAATTTAGGACTCAGATTCATTCTTGGATCTGATCAGACGACTGCAGTGGCTTGACACATTTTAAAAGATACGAATGGTCGAGATTAGACAACGGTTTTGATCGGACGTCGAATGTGGATCTGTGAGTTTTAAATATATTGTGTGGTTTAGATCTAGAACATCCATATTTAATGGTTCAAAAAATGTGGCGATGAAACATCGATGATGGGGGTTTGGAGGCTGAACTGGTTCATATGGTCAGGATCTTGCATGGCGAGATTGGAAAGCCCAAATTGCATTCCATGGAAAAAACTACATCCCACATCGAAACACAACTAGTTTTGATAACTCCATATATGGCTCAATGTGTGGCACCATCTTTTGATGACACAAGAACACAAACTGGAGTACTTACACATCGGACTACACTCGCAGGCGATCAGCCCACCCTCTCCCATGTTGGTACACGACCTGGATCATCCTCTACTTGGGCTTGACCAGGCCATATACAAGTTCCATTGTGCCCGAATCACCTCCACTATGATCACTTGGGTATACTCTATCCTACTCAAGACTCCACGGTGGTATTTAGTTTCCTACCAAATGGGGTTGACCGGGTCCCCCTAGCTTTGTTGAGGTGTACCCCTGCCTATGATGACACCCATTTTTTTTAAAAGTACATTTTATTACTAATTTTTTAGGTAGACAAACTAAAACATAATATTTATTTTTAAAACAAATCTATCTTTAAAAGCATATTATTTTAATTTTAAAAACTATTCATAAAAAACACATAAATTACCAATGTTTACTACCTAGGTTTTGTATTTTTTTAAAAATAAACATAAACAATAAACCATAATTAAAACACTTAATATTACATAACCAAAAATGTTATTAAAAAACATTTAAATAATTTGACATAATTAAGTACCTAATAATTTTTGAAACTTATATTATCAATTCTGAACCATAATTTCATTTATCCAAAAATATTAAAACATTTAAACATGCCAAACTACTTAAAAACCCAATGATCATTTTTTTAATCCCTAATGACTACTTTTAATTGTAATATTAAACCCCCTAAATACTCGTTCAAGGTATTCCAAGGATCAATATCATTTCTAGTTTTAATAGGATGGTGCTCTACATTCCATTGAATCCCTGTATAATTTCTATCCTTGTTGCTATTTCTTTTTTTAGTATATTCAAGCAAGAGTGGATACTTAATCGATATGATTATGATGCAGTGTGTTCTTCCATATGTTCTATTAGGTCTTATGATGAGGTTACTTGAGTAGTTTTAATCCCTTGTATCAATGTATCATATTAGTGTTTGAATAAAACATTTCTACTTATCTTTAGTGTATATTGAAATAATCCTCTTCAATTTGCAATAAAGAAAGAATAATAATTATAATAACAAAAATTATTTTTATTACATTTATGATTACGTTTGGGGTGTTACAGTATAAATATATAATGGTCACTATTTTGATGTTGGGTTTGAATGAGTAGTATGATGTGTTTAAATAGTGTGTGTTTTATAGGGTGGATTAATAACTTTATTTGGGAAAATGAATCTGAAGAAAATATACAATGTCATTTTAATATGAATAGAAATACTACCTATATTTAAATTATTACACTAGTATAAGGTATTTATTTGTTGAAGTTAAAATTTCGGGGAATATTTTCTATCCAACATTTAAACATTTTTTCCATTCTATTAGTTGGTGTAGTACAATATATTCTATTAATTTAACTTAGATGGTTAACTTAAATAAATATCAACCTAAAGTTTTTTAGAATATTAATACATTAATTATGAATAGAATATAGTTAGTACACAAAATAGAGAACAAAAAAACCCTTTTTCTAACAATTCCTATAATGAAAAACATTTAAAAATTATATGCTCAAGTTAGTACAAGAAAAATATTTTTTCTCATAAAAATTTGGTTTTTTTCTTTTAAATCGTAATGAACTTGGGGAAATACATGAACCTATATATGAGGGAGTGAATTATGTAACCCATTGATAATATCTCATTGTAATGAATTTTTTTACCTTATAATTTTCAAATCCTTTTTTGAATTATGAGATTTGAGATTCATTATCTGAAATTAATAATACATTGTTGGTGTATTTTTTAAAAGGTTGATAATTATTCTTGATGTTGTAATTAGTAATTTCCAAATAATTTTTTTACTTAATAATATTTATTTCAGGTGGGAATGTAAACTCATCATCATGATAAAAAAACAAAATTATTAAGTTTATTATAAAAACATGTTTGATAAATGTTTTTAAATTAAGTTAATTGAAAAATATTACCTAAAAAAATTATCTATGAGTTTAGAGGTAGTTTTTATACCAATTTCATTACATTTTTTCTTAAAAAGAACTACGAAAATTTCACTACTGAAATCCATTTCTAGCATCTATACCGGTGTCTTCAGTTAAAATTTTTACCTTTTCCAGACCTGATCGGTGTGAACCAAAGTCATATCAAACATTAAAGTTATAATATTTAGGCAATTTAATCAAGTAGTGATTCTAGTATTGTAAAAAACTACTCGTGTAATGTTGTTCTTATATGCATTTTTAGTTTAAACACCATTAGTGTTACTAATTATATAGTTATATATCCATTGATATTGTAAATTCTTAACCACTACCAATGTAATAGTGTTACTAAAGAAGTCAAATGTGAAAATATAGAATCATTGTTAGCGTAATGAAGATAATAATATTGGATTCAATAATAATTTAATTATCTACTACTAATATTTTTTATAAGAGAGGCATGGTACCGAAATGATGATGCAATAAAATTGATACCAATGAAGTGAAATATGTGAATATGTAACCACTCATAGTAATTTTGATATCATAATACTATTATAATGATTATATTGCAATGATTCATCTCATCAGTTCTTATTTATTATAATAGTTTCAAACCTTCTAGGAATAATTCTTTTACTATAAATGTTTATGTTACAAATCATATATCTAAAAAATAAACATCCACATATGAGTAACATGAGTGTTACTTATAAATAAATAATTACTTTTAATTACATATCAAAAAATTTAAAATTAGTACACATTTTTGGTAACTGAATATTAGAATGTAATGAAATTATTATTTTTAAGTTGATAACTCTTTATATTAAATATCATTTTTCATCTTTTCATTTTGTTTTTGAAGTTAAATATTTTTATTATTTAACATTTTCATTATTTCTAGTTATCTTTTAGTACTATTTTAAATTTATCGTTCAAAATTTCTGATTATGATGATGTTAGAAGGAGAAGAATACAAAGGAATGAATAACATATTATATATTTAGGCATGTATCCTATGATCACCCCTTTTGGGAAAATTCATATTTAGATAATATATTATTTCATATTATTTTTCATATTATTAATTATTTAATTTTATCATCCATGTTATTATAGGATACCTGACTGAGGAGGTGATTGGATTATATTATAGAGGTTAAAAGTATGTTGGTGTGGGGGGGGGGGAACTTGTGTAATTGATTATACAGTTCAACATACCACTATACCGCGTCACTAACTGAGAGGACATTTAGTTCAGTATCACTCCATTACAATTCAGTTACTAGGCGGTCATCATCCAGTTATTCCGACTCTATATTTTCTATACCCAACTTTTTTATAACCCTTTCCACCTATACCCACACATGATGATAGTTCTTAGGGTCCCATACCTCCTTATTACCCACTCTCACCATCCACTATATAGGGTACTCTTATCCTATATTTTCCACCACCATATTTGTATCCATATCTACTAGAATCTATATAGGGATACCAATTAGGGTTTCCCCCTCTATCCGTACAATTATGATCATCAACCATATAGGGTAATCCTATTGTAGATATCCCTCCAACCACATAGGATAATCCCCCTCCTCTATATTAAGAACTTTAGGGGTCAATAGATCTCCCATTTACTGGTATGTGTTTAATCATTACAAATAGTGATTAATGAAATTTTCATATATATTATTTTTATTTGATAATTCTATTTAATGATTATCTAAATCCTCTACCAATAGATGATGTCACATATATATGGAAGAGGTGTAGATTAGACAACTCTATATCATGGTTCAATGTAATGATGATAGTTCTATAATTGGGAAAATGGTATGGAATTTAAATTCTTAATTGGAATAATGGTAAACACAACAATATCATTTTGGTTTAACCAATAATCTGGAGGGAATTTGGAGACTAAATAAAGAAAAAATGCATTGGAAAATAATAGGTTATGTAATGTTGATTAAATTTAATATATATTAATTTATACTATTTTCAAAACAAATATTATTTCAAATAAATCCCTGACTTAATTTTAATAAAGGAAAAAATTCCAATTCTATAAGGATAATGGAATTTGGTGATTTATGGTGGGCATATAAGAATGAGTTTTATGTTGGTTGGAATGATAGAGTGTATACACAACTTGAAGAAATGTAGATCATTCTTGATTGACCAATATTACAATAAAAATAGATAATAAACTATTGGAAGGTATTTGTTAAATTATTATATATAATCATTTATTTATTTTATTTTTTAAAAGAAAAAATTAATTATTTTATTTATGTTAATTAAATTATATAATTTCTTATTTATAATATAAATATTATAGAAGGAAACAAATTAAGAGTGCAACAAAATATATTCACCCTCTTGGACACACTTCACTCCCAAATCAAGAGAATGAACATGTAATTTAACATTTAAAATATTTGACATCATTTTGTTAAAATATATATTTATTACCTTTATATATTTTTTCACATTCAATTTCATTTTTATTTTTATAATTTTATGTTTTTGGACACAATAATTCTCGTATTCCTTCATTATCATGTTTATTTACACATCAATCTTTATTCTTTTATTGGAATCATTACTTTGATTTTATTCAGACATTTCAGCCCTTTATTGTTACATATCAAATTACTAATCTAGTTTAGTAGTTCATTGGTTACAGTTATTCTTACATGTCCAATTGAAAATCCGATTTAATATTCAAAACTAGCCGATTTATAGAGTTTTTTGAATACTACTGGTTCATGACTATTTTGTTATCTTTTTTTCTCCATCAGAGGAATTTATCATTCCTTCTTATCCTTCTTCTTTGGACATAAATTTCCCAATATTTATTAATGTTTGATCCTATTTCTAATTTTTTTTAATTCTCATTCAATGATAATGTGATCCTCTAGAGTCACTATCAAGTCTCTTCTATTTGGGAGGAAATGTACCCCAATGAATTCCAACTATACTGAAAAATTTCAAATCTTTTTGACATATTTTGTCATTTTTATTAGTATTTAATTTTTTCTGAACATATAATTCCAAATATTGTTTAAGATTTGAATTTATATATGTAAGATCATTAATTTTATATTCTTTAATATATTTCACTAAAATATTTTTTTTCATGTATTTCACTTATTATTTTATCCATTCTATGGAATATTATTTCTATAGTTTGTATATGGTATTTCATTTCTTGGATAGAGTCCAAAACTATTTCTTAATATCATGATATATTGGATTAAAATCTCTCAAAGTTATCCATGATGATTTGAATTTCATTATCATTATCTATTGATATTGGGTACTCTTTATCACAAATACCTAGTTGAGTTTTCCATTTTCCTATAGGCTAAAAGATACATTAATTTCCAATAATTAGAGTATTGTGAATTCATTTTTGTCCTTTAATTGAATGAAAATATGTTCTCTTTAAGATGAATGGAATAACTTTTAGAATTCATCATTATTCATATGATTCTCTAGTAGAATACTTTTTATACTGTTTTTTATTTATATCTTTTATTTGTATATCATTATCCATCTTATATGGATTGGAATGATTCATCATAACTGGTTTAAAAAGATACAAACTAAATAATCAGGTCCATATAGTGACTATAAAATTGATAAAACCATCTTCACTATACTTGATCTCATATAGATCCTTAAAAAAGAAAAGAAAATAATATAATAAATAAAACCCTTCTAAAAAATAGCAATAATTTTAGCTTAAAGAATCATATATAGACTATCACACTTCACTTACACCATCTTAAATCCACCTTTTAGAACAAGATAATTGATAGTTTATCCCAAAACAAATCTAAATACCTCACTAGTTTAAAGGGAAACTCAACCTATTATCCCCAATCCTCATCTTCATCAATATAAGTTCCACTAAGGAATTGTGGTTTTTTATACCACTAAAATTTCATTAAATATTTACACAAACATTATTATTTATTATTTCTTTATGAAATATATACTTAATGTTTTGATATATTCTCTTTATTACACCTCAAATTCATGAGTTATCACATATTCACAGAACATTATATCATTCAGATAAAAATTATCATGGGTCCATAAAACACATTATCATATGCAGGGAAAACAAGAAAAACCAACAATAACCAAGAAATAATCGAACATGAAATCAAATATTTCAATCATTATGACCACTTAGTGTCACCTACAGTACCATTATTTATAATATAATTAATAATGTTGTGACATGAATCCTTACAACTATATACCAAGTAAACTCTTTCCCTTTTCTCATCAATATTCAACCACACTATGCTTTCAACAATATTATTATATTAGTTCATCACAACCAAGGTCACGAAAGCATAATCAATTACTTCTCCAAGAATAAAAAAAGGGGATGAATTATCAACACCATATTAATCATATAATAACTATAAATATAACACAAAGGGTTAAACAGTCCTGGAAAAAAATAATTTTTGAGAGCCCACATAGCACATTCACAATGAAGGGAAATGATAATTATTGAATTGCAAGATGATTAGAAACAACCTTTACATGATTCAATTTACTTCTCTAGAATTATAAAAAAAATTACATCCCATGTATAAATTAAACATAGTATTCTATTTAACTATATATAAGTGTTTAAAGAATAGCTTCAACACTTTATATCATAAGTTGAAGCATTATTATTATATAATAGTTAATAATTTCATTCTTAACATAGCATGGTAAATAATTAAGATAGAACATAAGAAATCATTCCCACATCATTTTTAAAATCTATAGTTCTTACACATTCTACCATTTTTATTCATTTCATGTAAAACACATTTCTTATAAATTAAATCATACAAAATTAATTCTTTTATAATCATGTTATGTGATACTAATGCATCATAATATTACATTAATGTAGGTGGTTGGTAACAAACCCACCAATAATATGATACGGTGTATAAAAAAAATGAATTTTATTAACCTATGGAATGGAAATATTTCAACTTATATTTCTTTCAATATTTGAATTCATATTAATTTAATATTTACAATTTTATATTGTTTATAATAGTTCTCTATCATTTAGTTCATTTTTTTATTTTAGTTCAATTTTGTATTTTATTATTAAAAATTTCTAGATTATAATTTTTTGGTCCTTATATTCAAATATATTTTAATAATATCTATCTGATATATTTTATCTTGTTTTAGTGAAATTTAATTCACTTCTAAGGTTTATTTATTTATTTTTTAGAAAAAGGAATTCAATATCAAAGGCTGTGTTCCACACTATGTGATTTTTTATAGAAGTTGTAAAAATAAGAATGGTATAGTGGTGAATAGAGATATGTAAGAGTCGATTATAATTATATATCAATTTTTTTTATTTTTATTTAATTTAATTCATTATATTATTTTATCATTTTAAATTGTTTTATATGTTAGTCCATAGATATCTTTGGAGGCATTGGGCAAAAAAATACCCAGCAATCTGGGCCTGAATGATCATCTACATCAGGTATTTGGAGACGAACATCATGGTGGAGTGTATTGTCGACCTAGGAAGAATATTATACCATGTAGATATTGGTCTCCCATTTTTTTAGTACGAGTTCTGGTATAGTCATAGTGGAATAAATGAATGTTGCACTCAAACAAGAAACTAAAAAATTAGAAGTAATTACTCAGCGCCAAAAGGTGATACATGAATAAATGAAGAAATAAATGATTACCCATTCTTCTGAACTTCCACCAGATGTTTTAGTAGTGGTTGATTCTTGTTTAATGGAGATTCATTCTGTTTATGTAGATTATTCTTCTCCTTTTAGTGCCAGTTTCAATACCAATTCCAATACTAATTTTTATTCCAATGATAATGCCGACGATGATACCAATGCCATTGTTAATTTCGTTGTCGATGTTAATGATTTTGGTATGAGAGGTAGTGGTTGTTTCTTAGGTGGTATGGATGGGGGATGTAATAGTTCTCATGATTATGATATTTATACTAATTTTTTATTTATATTTTAATATTGGTTGAAATCAATTATGTTTTATAATGTTATTATAGTTATATTGAATTTATGTTCTTGAATTTTATTCTGGCGTGGTGCATGATTTGTTTTTTCATTAGTGGAAAGGAGGAAGAATTTACTGATGGTTGGGAAGGAGTCTATTTCCATGGTTTTTAACTATGGAAATATATAAATGTCCTTGGATTCCACTGTAGAAATAGGTATATTTCCAAGGTTTGAAACCATGGATTTATGGTAGTTTGGAAAAATAATTATCCACGGTTTTAACTGTGGCTATAGGATTAGTTACACGATGAAACCTATGGATACTTTTCTATTTCCACAATTTCGAAATGTGGTAATAGATATTAATGGATTTTTTCCATAGTTTTAAACAATTTATATTGAAATGGTCATATTACCACACCAATAGGATCCATGACTACAGAAACATTAGTTATTACATATATCCATAATTTTTTCAGTCAATATCCATAATTATAAACAATGTCTATTACTTGATTTTTTAGTAGTTCTGGTTCTTTTTCACCCCTTATTGTAATCTTGGACTTATCTTTATGTGATCTTCTAGATAAGTAGTGAATTTGGATTCTCTCTCTATATATTTTTGTTAAATTTGAATTTTGAAATTTTTTGGTTTGTGTAGTGAGTTGGAATTAACTAGTTTATGAAAATAACATGACTAAAAATTTGGAATTTGGGAATTGATATGAGAATAAGATATATAATTTATCCTTATTATTGATTTATTGTTAAAAATGGTTGTGTGATTCCTATTTTAGTGATTCCATGTTGTTTTTGATATAAAAAAACATGTTTATAATTTTTAAATAGATTAAATATGGGAAATAAAATAACTGGTGAAAATCTAGAATTTAATATTTATATTATTAGACATGATTGAAATTTGAATGATGAAGGCTGAAGTAATATAATTTCATGGTTTCTACTATGATATATCTGTGTTGTGGTTATGTGTTGGTTTAAGTGATGAGTTATGTCTAGTTTTTTTTGTGATAAAATGAGGAGGTGTTGATATGTTTTATTATTATAGTTATTTATGTCTTATTATTTCAATAATGCTATAGGTGATGTAGTGGCGGTTATTTTGGTTGTTTATGTTGTGGGATAAAGATTTTTATATGGGTTTTTAATGTTTCTTAGTGATATAGAATTATTAATATATAAATAAATAGTTTGATTAAATAAAATTAGAAGAAATATTAAAATTTTAAATGGGATGAAAATAATTTTTTAGGACATTGTATGGTATTGTGGTTGTGGAATAGTTTTTTGTTTGATTAGAGGTGGAAATAGTTTTCAGTGTTGTTTTTATAGAGATTATTTGGGGTGGTTGGAGTGTTTAATTGTAAAAAACCTTATTTTTAATACAATTTATTTCAAGATATATCTACATAATGGGTCACATAAAACAATCCCTAAATTTTGTGAAATCTAGTGTCTTTATGAAATAGGTACATAACAAAATAACTAGATACATGGATATAATGACATTTTTGAAAACATACTTAACATCCCTAAATTTTATTTTCTCTTTTAAAACTGTGTGAGATAACCTTAGGACATACATAAGAGAGGGGTGAGATATAAATCCTCAGGACTGAATAAGAAATCCATGGCATATGGTATTGGAAGAAATGTGATTCAAGATCCATAAAAATGAAACATAAGAGGGGAGAATCAAAATCCTGAACAATGAGCCCTGATATAACATGATAGCTTACATGAAACATGGAATCATAAGAATATGTTAAGATTAACCACAATGAAATCATAAAATAATGTCATCTGAATAAACATTTTCCCCCTACATGCATATAATTTGAATAAAAATTTACCCAATGCATTAGAACCATATCTGGGTGCACCAATCATAATCATATATTATAAATTCATAGGTGTGCCAATAAATCAATAAAAATAGGATAATATTTCATCACATTTAATTATATGATAAATTTATGTGAAATACATATATAGAATTCCTCAACAAAATTAGGTTGAGTATTTATAGGATAATACCCTTTAGTGGAAATAGTGATAGTATTCTCAATAAAAGGGTTTGACATGTAAAAATCGATGGATAAATTTGGATTCATAATGTGGGTACATAATAAATCAAGGGAGGGATTATTGAAATTGAATTAGGTCTTTAATTAGTTTTAAAAAATGGGATAATTGAGGGGGCTATTTAAGAACATTATACAATACGATGAAATGAAAAAATGGCATAACATAAAGTCGGTGTTTGAATAAAGAGGATATGGAGAGGATCCCTTACTTTTGGCATGCTAACCACTTAGGTAAAGGTCCTTAAAATAGGGGATAAATGATATCTCATTACTATAACCTCAATTAAAATGTAATGGTGTGTTTATAATGTCATGAAAACATAAAAAAAATTATTCAATAGGATAATTTCAAATAATTTGATTGAATGAAAAATAAGGAAAGAATATGCATTACATTGAAGAATTGTTTGAAAAACAAGTGGGGAGGTTCATGAGAGCTTGGTGGCACCTTGTGAGGTATTTGGGGAGGAATGTAAATATTAAGGACATGATCTAATTTTTTTGAGTGAAGATGAATGAGAGTTTGGGTGGGATTATATTGGATAAGAGAGGGGAGTTTATTATTATTTTCCAATCATAGGGTTTGTAATAAATAATATAAATTTATAAATCCATAAAATTTACCATGGATTTTATATCAACCATTATATTTATAGAAAAAATTGTTATCATATTTTTTAGTATTCTAGAATTAAATAGTTATATTCATTATATTATATAATTCTTAAAATAAGTACTTACTTTTAAGGTAAATAATTACATTAAGCTAATTTATTTTATGGTTATATGTAGAAGAATAATTTTCAAAATTATGGAAATTTTTATTCAGAAAAACAAATTTTATTGTTGGATTCATCATGTCAAAATTAACCTAGTATGAATTTTTGAGAATTTTATAAAAAAGATGAATATTTGGCGAATAATAAAATATAGTTTTTTAATATGGTATCTTTGGTGATATAAAAAAGAGAAAATATGGATATAAAATGTATTAAACTTATAAAATAAATAAAATATTTACATAAATAACTTCGAGCATGTAAATTATTATTTTTTCTTGATAAGTATAAACGAATCATTGTTAGTGTCAATGTAGTTCCTGCGCAACACTGAAAAAGTCAAAATTTGTTACTTATTAATAATAATTGAGTGATAAAAATTATTTCATAAATTATTTCTTAATTATTATTTTTAATACATTTTGTTTTATATTAATTTATAATTATACAATTATGTAACATAATCCTTATCGAAATTTATGTGAAATTCTTGCACAAGACCAAAAAAAACATTACCAAATTAATGAATTTGACTTGACATGGATATGAGAAAATATAATTATTAAACAAATATAAATTATTATCCTAATATTAATATATTTTTTATGATAATAATTTATTTTTTATTTTAATAAATTAAATAATTATATTTAATACTTATAAAATGATTATGTGATGCTTATGCAAGAGGAAGAAAATTAAAAAAAATTAATTGAAATTATAAGAGTCATTAATTGACCCATAATCTATATAAATTTATTTGGATATGTATTTTTAAGATAATATATTTTTTTTATCTGAATTGTAGACCTTTTGGACCCACATGAATCACTTTAACGACATTATATTATTTTATTTAAACGAATCCCAAATTGGTCATACTGTAGTTTCTAATTTGTATAATATTTTATAACATAGATTTAAATAAGTGTTTTTAGAAAAGAAATTTTATTTTTAAATTTAATAAAATTATATTTTACATGTAATGTTAATTTTAATTTTTATAGAGTAAATATTTTCTTTATTGGCTTGCATAATGATTATGGAGTAAATATTTAATTAGTGAATAAATAAAATTATTGATACAAAAATTAATAAAGTTAATGTAACTTGAGATTTTAAGGTAATTCACTATTTATCTAGATTAATATGATATTTATAAAATATAATAATAAATTATATTCGAATTCAAAAGTTTTTTTATTGTTTTAAACTCATTATTATGAATAGAGTTTAATTTGAAAAAAAATCATGATGAAATTAATTTAATAAATTATTTAAAAATCATAAAAAGATTGTAATATGGAATGAATTATTATATTATTTCTAAAATGTGATATATTATGATTTTTATTCCTTTTAGATTCTTTAAACTATATAATTAGGGTAATTATATCTTAAATTTATTTGTAATACCTAAATAACCCCTCACCTCAATTATTAAAGGATGCTCATCCCTTCACAAACTTTAATCACCTTGATACTTCTTGATAGAAAAAATTCTACAAAATTCCCTTATCCTCACCCACTTACACATTATAGTGATTACTGTCTCACAAAAAGACCACTTCTAAAAACCTAAAATGTTAATCAAAGAGAAAATTTCAAGTGGTAAATTTATTTTTTTTATCTTTTAAATTATTTATCGCTTATTCCATATCCTAACCACACATCCAATGTTTCATGATAATTATAATACCATATATATCATCTAATTTTGTTGTCTTTATGGTATATTAATCATTAAATCTCTTATTTTCTCATTTTATTTTTAAATTAAGGAATCTTTATCCATGGCGCATCAATTCAATGTCTTCGTGGATGATGGGGTTTTGTTTCCATTTACAGAAATCATGGAAATCTTAAATTCAAATATAATTTCTAACATGATCTAAATATATGTTTTCTTACTTCTGGAGTATTATTTTTATTTGAAACTGACGTTCCTAATAAACCGACCTTGGAAACCATGAAAAGAATGCACCTGGAACAATGAAGATAACAAAATATTGTAAATAAATTGGTTGCAAATATTATAAGAAGATCATCTATGTAATTATAAACATGAATATATATATATATATATATAATAAATTCATAATTTTTTTTAAAACATTACATAAGAGTTTTGAACACTATTAAAAGAGGTCGAACTAGAGGGAGGGGACTTTCCTTTTGAAATCCTTTTGAATGTCACTGTTATAAAATTATAAAATTATGATTTATATATATATAGAACGATCATGTTATCTTCCTTTCATGAAAATTTATTACAATATTTTTTTTCTTTATATGTATTCATAGTTATTTTTTATTAATGTGATTTCATTATTATGTGAGTGGTTTTTATATTTTATAAGTGATTTTTATGAGAATAAAATAATTTTATATCTAAAAGTATTTTTCTCATGGTTATAAATGGGTTGTTAAGGTTTTGATTCATGATTTGTTCCTTGGAATTTTTTTATTATGGGTTAATCCCAGTACAGATCATGATATGAAGGTTTGAGACCGTTATATCTCAAGATATGATAGATTGTTCCCCATTATAGCTCAAGATATGACTGGTGATCCCCATTATATCTCTCCAATACATTGGGTACAATGAAGTTATAAACTGGAAAAAATGAAATCTTATTTATATACGTTCATATAAAATTTATATGATAAAATTTTCCCATGAAAACTAGCTTATTTTTCTATTCATGCTAATGAGTTTCAAGAAAAAGGGCTTTTAATTGGATTTCATGTTTTTAGTAATCTAATGATCTTATTTATTTATGTTCCATACTAAGAATTTTTCTATTCATATCATGTTTTGAAATTCTTTTCATAGGGTATAAGGATGGGTATGAGAAAGACAAAAGTCATGTTGAATATTAGAATGATTTTTCAAAGAAATCATGTATTGTTTTAAAAATTTTCATATTTAAAAAGTGGATACATTTTTATTAGTATCCTCTTTGTAAGAATTTGGTATATAATATATGTATTATGACATGATTCTATAAAACTATAAACTTTAAATGTTACTTAATGTTAAATAAAGTATGTAATTGATTGAAACTCATAATTATTTAATTTTTTTAGGATGGGTCCTTATAGTCTATATCGAATGTGGTTTAGATAACTTCAGGGGTTAGGATTATATTAGTAAGATTACATATAATATTTTTTACTTTCTGTTTAATGATATTTCATTTTAATATTTCATTGTTTCATAATCTAAGATGTGGCTATTTAGAATGTTTTTATGTAGAATAAACAGGGAAGATGAAGCAGAATGGAACTGTCAAAATAAAATCCTTCTGAATCTACAGCTTGGAATGGTGTTATTTCAAACAAAGTAGTTTCTGAAATCAATGGATCAGTTGAGTTGGGTGAGTAATTGTGGTGGTATCTATACAATAGAGGAACCCAATATACTAAATGAAACATTTATTTTATGGGTTATTTCACAAGGAAACATCCCCCATCATTTAGTGGATTATCTAACCCGATGATATCTGAAGGATGGGTCATTATTGTGGAAAATATATTTTATGTAATGGAATGTTTGTAACATCAAAAAGTAACCCATGATATTTATGATTTTAAAGGGGAATCTGGTTGATGGTGATATTTGGTTAAATATACAAGAGACAAAGAAGATCTTGATTCCATGGAATGTGAAACATTTTAGGATCTCTTATTTGGGAAATATTTCCCTACGGTAATTCAACTCCTAATGGAAAAATAGTTTCTCAAATTTAGTACATAATATAAATATTCTATAACTTCATATGAAGAAAAATTCACAAGAGTGACTAGGTGTGTGGCAGATTTTGTTCAGGAAACTCATAGAAAAATTAACCAGCTTTACTCAGGATTAAAACTATGTTTATGAATATCTTTGGTAGCATCATGATTTAAAAGCTATGAAATATTTGTTCGTTACAATAAAAATTATAAAATGGAGATTGATAACACATTTTTGACCCATTTTGGTAAGAATAAGAAGTGTTCAAGTTAGAAGGATTTGGGGAAGAATTCAATAAATAAATTTTGAGGTAATACTATCAAATTCCATTCTTGTGTAATGTATGGTGAAAAGTATCCTGTAGAATGTACTATAAATCCTAGTAAGTGATATTGATGTGGAATAATTAAACACAAGGATCATGAGACCCAGGAAAATAATAAGAATAATAATGAGATGTTGGGGTTAAGATGTTTTAATTATGTGGAGTTGGGTTATTTTTTGAATGTGTGTCTAAATCTAGTCACTTATGTAGGAAATCAGCATGATTTGAAATAGAAGGGTGGGGAAAATTATTTAAAAATATTTTAGAAGATTTAGATCCATAAATAGAAGTGGTATTAGGCACATTTCTAGTTTCTATAGAATATTCCAATGTGTTTTTTGATTTTTGGGTATACACATCCATTAATTCATGAGAATGTTTATGGTAAATTTGATGTTTCACCTTAAAAAATGAGTTCATAACTTACGGTTAAAATACATGTAGGAAATATTTAGTTAAAATGAAATTAAAATAATATTACAGTGGTTGTAAGTGGAAGTTAATTACATGAAAATCTTTTTGTTTTTACTTTAGTAGAGCTTTATTTTATCCTGGTTAAGAATTGATTTTCTAATTACCACACAAAGATTGATTATAGATATAAAGAAGTTTTTTTTTAGAAAGAGTTTCAGTTTGTATACCAGAATGAACCTATAAAATTTATAACATTTCATGAAGCTGAGAAACTATCAAAATACCGAAATTAAATTTATCTTGTACATATTTTTTAAAGGAAAAAATTCATCTTAATGATGTGCCAGTGGTAAATGAGATTCTTGATGTCATTCTAGATTTTTTTCCAAGTGGAATTCATGATCCAGGGGCTGAGTTTACTATGGACTTAACCCATTATTCTAAGCCAATTTTAGAACCCCCTGATCAAATGGATCATGTATAACTTCTAGAATTCAAACATATGATATAAGAATTTTTAGATAAAGGTTTCATCGGACCAAACACTTCACCATAGGGTGATCCTGTATTATTTTATAAAAATTAAAATGTTTGAAAAAAACTTTTCATTGATTATAGATCATTTAATAACATCAATATTAAGAAAACATATACTTTTACTCATATATTTGATTTGTTTAATCAACTCCAGGGATCACAATAGTTTTTGAAGGTTGGCCGAAGTTCTGGGTACCATCTGTTGAAGGTAAAGGAATGAGGCATTCTAGAGACTACATTTTCTACTAGATATAAAAATTATGAATATGAGATTGTACTATTTGGATTAACTAATTCAGCTTCTATATTCATGGATCTTATGAATATAATATTTTTGTGTTCTTGGTTATGTTTTTTATTGTGTTTATTAACGATATTTTAGTATATTCTAAAATTAAATAGGATAATGAAAGACATATAAGGGTTGATATAAAATATTTAAAAGAAAATAAATTGTATGGGAAATTTTGTAAGTGTGAATTTTGGTTGCAAAAAATTTCATACATTAGTAAAATTATTTATAAAGATAGAATAACTGTTTGTCCTGCAAAAATGAATGTTGATGAACAATATCCCCAAACCCCAAATATAACTGAGATTCTTAGATTTCTTATTTTATCATAATATTACTGAATGGTTTTTGAGAAATTTTCATTGTTATCCATCACACTGATTATGTTAACTCGAAAATGAGTTATGTTCATCTCTATGAATAAATGCGATGATCGTTTTTTGGAATTGAGAAAAAAATTAGTGAATTATCCACTTACGTATCTACCTTCATGAATGGCTGAATTTTTCATCTACATGGATGAATCATTTAAATGACCTAGTTGTTTCAGAAGGAATAATGATCAGGTAATTTATTATGGTTCATTTCAGTTGAAACCTCATGAGTTAAATTACCATAGACCTAATTTTAATTAGCATCTATTTTATTTTCATTAATAATTTTGAGAAATAATTGGTTTTGTGTAATGGCTGAGGTATATTCTGATCAAAAAATTTTTAAGAATATATTTAATCAAAAATAACAGGGCATGAAAGATGAAACAAATTAGGGATTATGATTTCACAATTCATTACCATCATGGAAAATAAAATAAAGTGATAGATTATTTGAGTCAAAAAAAATAATGCCACATTACCCATGTTACATTTTGAATATTCCCCCTTGGTTAATAATTTGATAAATTTTGGCTTGAATGTTTTTGGTGCAAGAAATTAGTCTAATTTTTTCAGGTGTTAGTGCAAAAATCTCTATTAGAAAGAATTAAGAATTACTAGAATGAAGAAAATTAGTTAAATAAAAAGTCATAATATGGTAACATAGGTATGTTTCATGAATTTAATGTTGATAAAGATTGTGTCATAGATTTGGAATGATATTATGTGTTCCTTATGATTCCCAACTGAAGGAAAAATTGTTAAGTGAAGATCATAGTTCACTATTTTTAGTTTATCCAGGAAAAAATAATGTGTAAAATGATCTTCAAGAGTATTGTGGGTGGGATATAATGAATTGAGATATTGAAGTCTTTACCATGAATTGTTTGACATGTCAACATGTTAAAGTTGAATGATAGTAAAAAAAGGTGATACTTCATCCTTTTACAGTGCTGGAGTGGAAATAAGAAAATATATCCATGGATTTTTTTGTGGGACTACCAAATAATTATTTAAGTATCAATGAAATCTTGGTTATTGTTGATTATTTGACTAAATATACTCATTTTTATCCTCTTTGAGAACCCATATCACTAGATCAAATTTCTCAGTTGTATATAAAGAAGATTACCAGGTTACATGGAGTACCTCTCTCCACTGTATCTAACTATGATCCAAGGTTCACTTCTATCTTTTGGAATGTTCTGCAGAAGTATTCTAGAATTGAATTAAATTTCAGCAAAAACTTTCATCTTTAATCTGATGGAAAGTTAAAGTGAACAATTCATACATTGGGGAATTATTGTTGAGTTTTTTAAATGAATTACTAGGGTATTTGGGGTCACCATCATTAGTAAGTTGTGGTTTGTTATAATAATAGTTTTTATTCTAGTATACAAATGTGAAATTTTTAGGAATTTTATAGAAAGTGGTATTGAATGACATTATTTTTGTGATGAAGTTGTGGGAAATAAAGTTGATGGGACTAGAATTATTGGAAGAAGTGGCGATGAAAATGAACATTATCCAACAATATGTTAGGATAGATCATATAAGATGGAAAATTTACACATAAAACAGGAGGAACGAAAATTCCTTCAAGTTCTGGGATCATGTTTTCTTTAGTATCTCTCCATGTAAAAGTGTTATAAATTTTTGTAAGAAATTAATGTTAATTTAACGGTTCATTGAAAGGTATTAAATCCAGGAGAATGTTGGACTATTTTCCCATCAAGTATACTTTCCTATTAGTTTATCTTAGGTACATAATGTTTTCAATATTTCAATGTCAAGAAAGTATGTGCTAGATTCATCTAATGAGTTGAGGTCAGAAGTAGTTCAGATATAAGAGAACATCTCTTAAAAAGAGAAAATTGTTCAGATTAATGACTATAGAGAGAATGTGTTATGGAAGAGAGTTATTCGCAAGGTTTTGTTTTTGTGAAGAAACCACATAGTTGAAGAAACAACATGGGAATCTGAAAATGGTATGTGGAAAAAGTATCACAATCTGTTTAATAAGTGAATGAAAATACGAGGACACAATTTCAAAATGGGGGGTGTAACACCCTGATAGTTTATGAGAAGTATATATTTTTTATTTTATATCTTATGTTATATGAAACATCAAAGGAATCTTTCACTACACACAACACTAGCTTGGATTTCTTTATACGCAATCGCGACCTTCCACGATAGCATGTGTTGTACGCAATACCAAGTTTCACTAAACAACAAAATTCTATTAAAATATTATATAAACTAGCTATTATGAATAGTAATACCCACTCTTTGAAATTTTATAAATTTTATCTTCCAAAATGGACTTTAATTTTGGATTCGGAATATCGAAATTTACCTAGGGTGAAATTTCGGTATTTTTCTGAAAACTTTCAATTTTTGATGAATAGTGAATACACTAAGTTATTGGTTAAAACCAAAATTTTATTTAAATAATCATTTATTTTATTTCAATTTATTTTAGGTCAAAATAGATACATAATACTTATATAAGTTCAATGTAATTCATTGGAGTAAATTTATAATAATTTTAGATATATAAAAATTTTATTGAACTTTTCACCGTCTTTTACCCACCTCCTAGGAGCATTTGCAATTGTACATACAACTTAATTTTACTGCTTCTATGAGTTGAATTTAGAAAATCCGAGAGACACGGTTAATATCAAGGAGTAAAATATGGTTCAATAAGATAAAAATAAATTTTGGTGAATAGTAACTTTTTACTTTTGTTTACCATAGTTAAAAGTAAATAGGGTAATTAATGGTACAAATGATATTATTGTTACCCTAACACATGTCCTAATTCTATTCGATAAGTGTAATTCGACCATAAAAACCTCAGGAATAAAATATTACCCTTTAGGTCCACTTGGATTAGATTTGGACACTTATTATTATTTTATTTAAAGAATAGTTAAAAGAGTTGAAATCAAAGTTTAATAAACAAAACATTTTTAATATAGGGTTTTACATAAGATAAATTTGACTATAAATATTCATTATAAATCTAAATATATTTTATACATAATATCAATTTATTTATAATTTTTAGACATTAAATAATTTAATTTATATATGACACAATGATGATGCAGTAATTACCTTATTAATGAAATATAAAAATAATTGATGTCATAAATACCCAAATAAATGTAATTTGAGACCTTTTATTAATTCCACTAATTTTCTTGGTTAATAAGACATGTTAGAATTGATTTAATTAAATTTTTTTGAACTAATAATTCTGTTATGATTTTCACAAAAATCAATTACCCAATAGTTTCAAAATTGACATAAAATAGTTTTTAAAACAAATATTTTATTATTAATTGTTATTATATTCCTAAAAATCTAAGGTTTGGCCCAATATATTATATAAGCTTATATATATTAATAATTAACCACTTGGGGTTCGTTAGTCTTGTTATAGTATGTTCATTAACCACATAATGTATGAAAACAAGAAGACACGGTAAAAGTTAAATTATTTAACTTAGAGTTATATCTAAATGATAAGGTTAAAATAGTAACCTAAACTTGTCTAAATTTTATTGGTTGAGAGGATTTATACCCATCCCCAATTTAGATTCTAAATAAATCAATTTGGAGCTATTATAAATCAAATATGACTTTATTATAAAATAATATTTTGAGTTTTTCCTAAGGTGCCCCTCTCCTCCCTTATAAAAGAGCACATCCTCCATCTCCTCCCCACACAATTTTGAGCCTTAAAGCTCGGCCAAACCATACCCATTTACCTTATAAACTTCCCTAGAAACATACTAGATGTCTAGGTCTTCTTCAAAGACCAATTTTAGTGCCCTAAAAGGAGTTTTCAAAGAGGCGTGTCGAAGAAGAGGTAATATCCATTACCGAATCTTTCAAACTTATTTCTTCTTCTAATTATTCTTCTTTAGTTGTTTCATTATGAAGTAATAACATCAGTATCAATTATATACTGATATGTTATTATAAATATGAAACAACCATATTTCACCTTCTATCCATCCTACGAAAAACGAAATCACCGCGCGTGCGTACGTACGGAATACCGTCTCCACACTGTGGTGTAATCTGTTTTCTACCACCACCTTACTTGGATGGGTATAATGGTGTAAATAATAACTATATATGATTATTTTAAATTGATATTGATTATGAAATAGTATACATATACTTCAATACAATTCCACGATCATGGGAAAGATATCGTCGCTCGTGCGTACGTACGGCCTACCGTCTCCACGATGTGATGCTACTTGAATAATGATTATATAAATGAATTGAATGAATAAATTTGATACGTATTACACTAATACCATTATGTAAATTAGGTATCTATAACCTAAAAAGAAGAATAAGAATTTATTCAACAAAACATGCATAAGAACATAAAGAAATGAGCACCTGAATAACATATAACAATGAAATATTACTAATAAGAAGATAAGAATATGACCATATATGATATCATAACAATGAATATGATTATATAATAAGTCAATGACATTATTTAAATCATTATACAAGAAGTTCGGATAAGTATGAAGCAAATCGTACCTAAGGTAAGGGAAAATCTCATAATCTCATTTTTATCCGTGATTGTTTATACTTCAGAATTTACTGGGGAATATTTATCATCCATATCAATGTTTCCTCAATATGTAATATTATTTCTATCCTCATACAATTTTGCAAATCAAATTTTACCCATTGGTGAGTTTTTAGTAAAATATATGAAAGGAATCTTTTGTCATTTTTTAGTACAAGGTACTTTTTTGACTTTTCCGGCCAAAGTACGAGAAGAATGTTTTTTTAAATTATACGGCCTGAATGGATTTTTATGATATCATATAACATTTTTTCCATGAATATTCCTTTACAAGTTTTCAAGTTTATTTTTAATCAACTTCTTTTAGTTTAAAATTGTATGACATGTTAATAAAGGAAAAATATTTTTGAAGAATAAAGGATATTTTCCTCAAGAATGGAGTTCAAGTGTTTTATCAAAATTAATTTCCATCTAAGATAATATAGGGTTCTGTTTCTATCCTTATTTTTACATTTTTTTGATTATTTTATGATGTAATTAATTTTATAATGTCTTTTTATCTTATGTTATGATGGCAGGATGTTTAAGAATCCCATTTTTATTACATGGGTTATGCTATGATATATGATTTTGTGCCACACATAATAATGGTTTCATTATGAGATGGGTGGGACCTATATCTCTCTCCAATGCATTAGGTAAAGATTTATATCTCATGAGATAGACATGGCTGGAACGACAAGTTAATCCGGTTCAGTGATACAGGACTGGAACGAGCAGTGAACTCGGTTCAGTAATGGACTTTGTCCACTATGATGGTCTTGGAAATGAGCCTTGATTAATATGAAATGATTTTCTATGATTATGTGTGTATGCCACAAAGTTTCATTTTTTATGTTATGATTATTGTGATTACATTTCACTATTATGATTTATCCCATGTTATGATATTGTGATCTCTTTTGCAGGTTATGATTTTCAAAAGGTTATGTTCTTATGAATATGATATGATTGATATTTATTTTGTTTACCCTTACTGAGCATTTGATCTCACCATTTTGTATGTTTTCTTTTCCCCAGGTTAGGAAGAAGGTTATTAAGTAGGATATGCCAAAGGGACTCTAGATATGATGAAATAAACACGAGACAATGTAGATGATTTATAAACCAGTTGTTTATGTTTCCTAGTTTCTAAAGACAATATACCTTGTTGAGCCCTCTGGAAGATTGTTGATTTCATGTCTATGATTGATGTTTTAATAATCACAAATCATCGCATACCATTAATGCTTAATCTGGTTTGATTTCTCATAAACTTAATTACAATCTATTAATGAATCTGTTATCACATTTTTTTTGTCTATGCTTATTGACGTACAAAGTATTTTGGAAGCACCGATTCAATATCAACAGACATCGGAAGCACTAATCGCATATCAAATGACAACGGTTGCACCGATCCGATGCAAATGACTCACCGATGCAAAATGACTCACCGATGCAAATGACTCACCGATCAGATGACAGACCGATGCTGATCAAACTGACTCACCGATCAAATGACAGACCGATGCTGATCAAACTGACTCACCGATCAGATGACAGACCGATGCTGATCAAACTGACTCACCGATCAGATGACAGACCGATGCTGATCAAATGACTCACCGATCAGATGACAGACCGATGCTGATCAAACTGACTCACTGATTAGATGACATACCGATGCTGATCAAACTGACTCACCGATCAGATGACAGACCGATGCTGATCAAACTGACTCACCGATCAGATGACAGACCGATGCTGATCAAATGACTCACCGATGCAAATGAATCACCGATGCAAATGAGCCATCGATCAAATGACTCACCGATGCAAATGACTCATCGATGTAAATGAGCCACCGATCAAATGACTCGCCGATGCAAATGACTCACCGATGCAAATGAGCCACCGATCAAATCACTCACCAATCAAACTGACTCACCGATCAGATGACAGACCGATGCTGATCAGTCTGATTCACCGATACTGATCTATCTGGGTCACCGATCATTACTCACTAATGTTGATGACCTACCGATCACTTGATTCTTCAATAATCATAAACAACTGTTTGAATTTATTTATCTTTATCTTTATTTAATCTAACCAACGGTCATATTAGGTATATTTTAATGCTCTGTCAAATTATTAATAAAGGTTGTCGGATGTCAGGAAACCGTACCTCGTACCTGCGGAAAGGAAACTTTTTCTGTCTTCCGAAGCACGTGACATAAATACAAGAAGACTCTGCTGAAGATAAAAGTGTTGACAGAAGAACACAAGAGGAATACAGAGGAAAAGAAAGAGGAGGAAGAACCAATTAGAACAGAACCTCATACACAATCAAGCCTACTCAAGAAGAGTTCTGTGCATACAAAAGAACATTGAAGAACTTCATCGACTACATCTCACTGCCTTTGAGCCTGAAGCATACGACACTCTTCTTCTCAAACAAAAACGAGAAGAGGACTCAGAATA
Source organism: Viscum album (assembly GCA_963277665.1). Classification (NCBI taxonomy): domain Eukaryota; kingdom Viridiplantae; phylum Streptophyta; class Magnoliopsida; order Santalales; family Viscaceae; genus Viscum; species Viscum album. Next base: position 1,655,738,998 of record OY728125.1, read on the forward strand.
AATTCTGACCAAATACAAAAGAGTCCAGAGCTACACTGAAATCACCAGAGCCATTTATAAACTCTAAATCTCTGCTCTGTGATACATTTGTTTTACATTTTGAGCAGTGTGTGTTATCTGCTGTATTAAACACACACACTGACTCCTGTACTTTCACTGGAGGATCTGTAAATCCTCAGCAAACATTTTTACACTTCATTTCCCACTGTGGATAGTGGTAGAGGTCGTATGAGACCTGGACAGCTCTAAGCTGTTGTTTGTTTTCCCACACAGAACTGTGGTAGAGGTCTTGTGACCTGGATAGTGTGTTCACTGTTGTTAACCCCGATCCAGGGTGTGGATCATTTTTATATAAAATTTTGAGAGGACTAAGTCTCAGCTTGAGACTGAACCTCTTGGTTAATTCTCTGTGTTTGTAGCTACATACTATATCCATACTACATATTTATTTCATATTCCGCTGCTATTACTTTGAAATATAATTTATTTTCAAAGATACTTTGATAGTTAAACTCGCAAGTGTTTATATTTATTATAGACCAGTAAGTTAGTTTCAAAAGTTAATTTAATCATAAGATTAAGTTAACTGAGAACTAATCAATCTTTGAGAAACTAATTAAACCTTTATAATCTATATAAATTCACTACAGTTTAATCTGTTTTTGAAATAGGGGGATTTTAATCAACATTGTTTTTAACAGAAAATTTTAATTGGATCTGAATTCAGCCCCCTCTTGAGTATCCACTCTGACCAACACTTGGTATCAAAGGGTGTTAATATTTTCTAAAAGTACTCTGTTTTTCAACTGTGATTTTAGTTTTATTTTAAAGTTCTTAAAATTTCTGTTATTTCTAAATTTTTATCTCTTTAAATTTTTTTTTGTAATATCATGGATAATAGACTTGAGGGTGCTGCTACTAACCGGCCACCTTTCTTTAATGGAAACAACTATGCTCAGTGGAAGCTAAAAATGAAAATTCACTTAGAAAGTATGGGCTTTGATATTTGGACTGTCATTGAAGCTGAAAATAAAATTCCCAGTACTGATAGATCTACTTGGGATGAACCTACAAAGACTGCTTACAATAATAATTGTAAAGCTATGAATGCTCTGTACTGTGCTCTAGGAGATGAAGAATTTAATAGAATTTCTGCATGTAAAACTGCATATGAAATTTGGGATACCTTAGCTGTTTCTCATGAAGGAACAGCTACTGTTAAGGAGATGAGATTGAATACCTATACTATTAAGTATGATAATTTTAATATGAAGCCTGATGAACCCATTTCTGATATGTATCTCAGGTTCAATGAAATTGTCAACACAATGACTTCTCTGGGAAAGGATGTTCCAGCAAAGGAGCAAATCATGAGAATTTTGAGATGTCTACCTGAAAGATGGAGAGGAACCTCTGTCTCCATTAGAGAATCCTGTGACATTGGAACACTGCCTGTCAAGGAGTTAATTGGTAAGCTGATGATGTATGAAGAAGAGCTTAAAGTAAATAAAGAAGAAGATGATGAACCTAAAAGGAAGTCTATTGCCTTCAAGACTACAACCTCAAAGAATAAGGATAAGGAAAATCCTCAAGATATCAATGAAAGTTTAAGTAGTGAGGAAAGTGAGAATGATTCTGATAGTGATGCTGAGATGGCACACATTTCTAGAAGATTTAATAAATTCTATAGGAAAAAGAAGTTTTTCAGAAAGTCAAACTACAAAGGCAAGTATGATAACAAAGGACACTGGAAAAAGGATTGGAAGAAGTCTGATAAATCAGATGAAGTTGTCTGTTATGAATGCAAAAGAAAAGGACACATAAAAACAGACTGTCCAAAGCTGAAATACAGAAAGAAGTATGAATACAAGGATAACAAGTACAAGAAAACCATGAAGGCTACTTGGAGTGCTTCAGAAGACAGCACAAGTGAAGCTGAATCTTCAGACTCTGAAAGGAATCGAGCCAACATGTGTTTCATGACAAACACTTCTGAGGTAACATCAGAAACTCCTACTTCAAATTCATATTATTCTGGAGATGATTATGAATGTGATAACATGTCTAAATCTGAACTGTTTGAATATTATGATATGCTTGAAGAAACCTGTAATGAGCTTAAAGATAAATATAAAGGTTTAAAGAAACAGTATGCTTTAAGTGTTAAGCATAAATCTGATCTGGATATAGAAGTAGAAAAGAATGCTTAGTTGCTTAAAGAGAATACTGAACTAAAATTTTCTAATGAACAACTCAGAAAAGACTTAGAGAAGTTCACAAATGGCAAGAATACTCTAACACAAATGCTAGGAAAGCAAGTTGCACCTAGATATACTACTTGTATAGGATACCAACCTGGACAAAGAAAAGATTCCAAAACTAGATTCATTCCTAAATCTGGACAGAAGATAGTTAATTCTGGAACTTCATATGCCTCAACTAGTTATATTCATAGTTATGGATCTAATAAGGTTTATCTTTCAAAGAATGTTAATTCTACAAATTATATGAGACCCATTAGACAAATATGGGTACCTAAAGTATCATTGGCTAACATGTCTGGACCCAAGAAGATCTGGGTACCAAAATCATCTTCCATCTAAATCTGTTTTGTAGGAGACCTGCTTGAAGAGCTGTCACAAGAAGATATGGTACTTAGACAGTGGATGTTCAAGACATATGTCAGGAGACTTTTCATGTTTCAAGAGCTTAGTAAAAGTTGATGGAGGCTTTGTCACTTTTGGTGATAATTCAAAATGAAAAATCATCGGCTTAGGCCAGATTGGTAACACTGATACAATCTTGGTTTCTGAAGTTTTATTTGTCGATGGACTTAAATATAACTTGTTAAGCATTTCTCAATTGTCTGATGATGGTTTTTATGTGAAATTTAAAAATGATTCTTTCAATGTTTTTAACTCTAAAAATGTTTTAGTATTTTCTGCTTTATGAAATGAAAATGTTTATGCTGTTGATTTAGATTCCTTAGCTAAGCAGAATATTCCTTGCTTAAATGATTTTCATAAAGAGTCTTGGCTTTGGCACAGAAGATTAGGACACTGCAATGTACACTCACTTAGAAAACTTTCTAGGAAGAACTTAGTTAGAGACTTACCCAAACTTGAATTTCCAGCAGACAAAGTTTGTAATCCCTGTCAAAAAGGAAAGCAACATAAAGTTTCTTTTAAATCAAAGAAAGAAGTGTCAACTTCTCAACCTCTCGAGTCGGTTCACATGGATTTATTTGGACCTTCTAGAGTTTCTAGTTTAAATGGGAAGCACTATGTCTATGTTCTTGTAGATGACTTTTCTAGATATACTTGGGTATATTTTCTAGCTCACAAAAGTGAAGCTTGTTCTTACTTTGTTAAATACTCCAAGTCTATAGAAAATCTTAGTGGACTCAAGATTAAGACCCTGAGAAGTGATCATGGTCGTGAGTTTGAAAATCATGAGTTTGATTCTTACTGCTCACACAATGGCTATAGTCACAATTTCTCTACCCCTAGGACACCCCAACAAAATGGTGTAGTAGAGAGAAGGAATAGAACCTTGCAAGAAATAGCTAGAACCATGCTCAATTAATATGAACTGCCTATTTACTTTTGGGATGAAGCTGTAAATACAACTTGTTATGTCATTAATGGAGTCTTGATCAGACCAGTTCTTAAGAGGACCCCTTATGAGTTGTGGAACCATAAGAAACCTAAGGTTAACTACTTCAAAGTTTTTGGCTCCAAAGTCTTCATTCTCAATACTAGAGACAATCTTGAAAAATTTGCATCCAAGAGTGATGAAGGAATTTTTCTAGGTTACTCTATCTCTAGTAAATCCTATAGAGTTTTCAATAAAAGAACCAAATGTGTGGAAGAATCTGTTCACATCAAATTTGATGAAACTGATCCACATGAACCTAAAATCTCTCTTGAAGATGATCTCTCTGGTTTGAATCTCAATGATAAATAAAATGGACCTATAGTTAAAACATCCAGCTCTGGAAATTCTCTAGAACCTGCTTCTGTTGAACCTTAATCTGTAGATGAATCTGAAATCTCTAGCCCAATATTTTCAAGACCATCTAGGACTCTAAAGAACCATCCTTTAGATGCTGTTGTAGGAAATCTAGATAGAGGAACACAGACTGGAGCTTCTCTAAGAAATCAGGTTGAACATCAAGCTTTTCATTCATAGTTAGAACCTAAAAATATCAATGATGCCATCAATGATGAATTTTGGGTAATGGCTATGCAAGAAGAACTAAATCAATTTGAAAGAAACAAAGTCTGGAAATTAGTAGAAAGATCTGAGGACATTTTAACCATAGGCACAAAATGGGTGTTTAGAAACAAAGTTGATGAATCTGGAAACATCATTAGAAATAAAGCTAGGCTAGTTGCACAAGGTTACAATCAAGAAGAAGGAATTGACTACGAGGAAACCTTTTCACCTATAGCTAGATTAGAGGCTATTAGGATCTTACTTGCCTATGCATCACATCTGAATTTCAAGCTATATCAAATGGATGTCAAAAGTGCTTTTCTAAATGGTTTTATTGTTGAAGATGTTTTTGTAGAACAACCACCTGGTTTTTTAAATCCTCATTTTCCAAATCATGTTTTTAAACTTTCTAAAGCTTTATATGGTTTAAAACAAGATCCAAGAGCTTGGTATGAAAGGCTTTCAAACTTTCTTATCTCAAAAGGATTTACAAAAGGATTAGCTGATCCCACTCTTTTTATAAAAAGGATTTCAAAAGATGTATTAATAGTACAAATCTATGTTGATGATATTATTTTTGGATCTTCTAAAAATTCCTTATGTACTGATTTTTCAAAGGTTATGCAAAATGAATTTGAAATGAGCTTAATGGGAGAGCTTAAGTATTTTCTTGGTTTTCAAATTCTTCAAACTAAAGGTGGAATTATTTTAAATCAAAGTAAATATACAAAAGATCTTTTAAAACGTTTTGGATTAGATAGTATTAAGGAAAGTGATACACCTATGAGTACTACCTGTAAATTGGATACAGATGAAGCTGAGAAACCAGTGGATCAAACCAATTACAGAGGTATGATTGGGAGCTTACTTTATCTTACTGCTAGTCGACCAGACATTATGTTTAGTGTATGTATGTGTGCTAGATTTCAAGCTAATCCTAAAGAATCACACTTAATGGCTGTTAAAATAATTTTTAAGTATCTTAAGTATACTACAAATTTAGGTTTGTTTTATCCAAAAGGACAATCATTTAACCTAACTAGCTATTCAGATGCTGACTTTGCTGGATGTAAGGTAGATAGGAAGAGCACATCTGGAACATGTCATTTGCTTGGAAAATCCCTAGTATCATGGTGTAGTAAGAAACAGAACTCAGTTGCATTGTCTACTGCCGAAGCAGAATACATAGCTGCTGGTAGTTGCTGTGCACAAATTCTGTGGATGAAACACACTCTATTGGATTATGGATTTGATCTTAAACATGTTTCAATTAACTGTGACAATAATAGTGCAATAAATATATCTAAGAACCCTGTGTCTCACTCTAGAACTAAGCACATTGATGTCAGACATCACTTTCTAAGAGATCATTATCAAAAAGGTGATATTTCTTTGAAATTTATTAGTTCTGAACATCAATTAGCTGATATATTCACAAATCCTTTATGCTCTGAAGGAATGAAATTTATTAAACAAGAGTTGTGTATGATTGATCTGTGAAACTGATCTGTGAAACGGATCTGTGAAACTGATCTGTGAAATGGATCTGTGAAACCGATCTTTGAAACGGATCTGTGAAACTGATCTGTGAAACCGATCTGTGAAACCGATCTGTGAAACCGATCTGTGAAACCGATCTGTGAAACCGATCTGTGAAACTGATCTGTGAAACTGATCTGTGCAACCGATCTGTCATACCGATATTTTTTTTATTATTATATTGTAATTAATTAGTAAATTTCTTTTATACTTTTTATGGGAACCCTAAATGATAAAATAAATGATACGCGGCTATTTATCCTCCCTAAACCTTTGACCTTTCATTTCCCACCGAACCTTTCAACCTCTCTTCCCCTCTACTTCGAACCTTCGAACTCCTGCCTTCCCAAAATCCTCGAATGGCTAAGCAGAAGAGACCGAGCAAAGGACCGGATAGCCCTGTACCTTCAAAGCGTGCTCGAGGCGAGTCGAGTAGTACCTCTCAACGATCAGTAAATCCGAACCTGGAAACTCGGATTGTTGCTGTAGAAAAAGAAGTAAGATTTGCGTGGCTTTTGTCAAGTAAGTCACTGTTGCTGCAAGTTATTGAATCGCAAGGATGGATAGACTGGTTTTCTGACAACTCTCGAATAGACTACCCGAAGCTGGTACATGAGTTCTATATAAATCTGGAAATCACTTTAGATGGTGTGGAGGCTGCCAGGATGTCGTCTGTGGTAAAAGGAAAGAAAATATCCTTCTCATCTAAGCAGTGGGCTGAGTGCTTGAACGTACCTCATAAAGGTCGGTATGAGGATTATGCTGGGAATATTCCTCCAACATCTGATTACTTCTCTTATGAATTAGCTCTGGAGCTTCTGATAGGAAACAGAGAGTCACGGAGAATCACAGCTTCAGAATTAGATGGTGAATGCAGACTTCTTTTCAAGTTTATTCAGCACCAACTTTGCCCTAGGAGAAGAGATTTTGTTGTTGTAAATTACCAGGATGTTTTCCTGTTGTTTCTTCTAAAAACACATGAGAAGATCAATTTGTGTAGATATGTGATGGTACACATAGCTGGAATGGTAAAACCGTCCAAGAAATCCACTGCCTTGTTTTATTCAAAGATGATATCTACCATGCTCAAGAATCTAGAATGTATTGATGAAGATGATGAAGTTAATGAAACAGATCATACCTTCTGTCTCAACAAAGAGATCTGCAAGAGGATGAAATTCAATTGGAATCCATGTAAGAAGTGCTGGGTTGCAGATGAAGATAAATTGTATGAAGCCTACAATCCCATAGATCATGGCAAGAGGCCAAAGGATTTGAGATACCATGGCTTGAAACCAAATGAGGAACCAGTTTATTCTGATGATGATGAGCAAGAAGAAGGAAAGGATGAGGCCACCGAAACCCAAGAGTAAGAAGAATCTGTGACTGAGGAAGGAAGTATGTCATCTCTTGATGATAGGAGTGATCCTGACACTGCCAGTCCCAAAAGAAGAATAGAATTTGGACCTGCTAGTCCACCCTTAGCCCTACCAGAATCAGAACCTATTCTTGGTGATAGAGAAGATTATGACACTGAAGAATATCACAGTGAAGCTTCTGAGAAGAGTGATGATGGACGTGCTGATGATGTTGAGGCTATTGTTGATGGTGATAACAGACCAGTGGATGGTCTTTCTGAAGATCAAATAGAATCACCTCAGTCAGTACAAGAAATACATATCAGTGGCAAGGATGATTCACCAAAAATCAGTAGAACAGCAAGCTATGAGAAACCAAAATACACCATGTGTGCTGCTGTTTGGGATGACTACCCTAGTTATGCTGTGTTGGGCTTAGAATATTCTGAAGACGAAGAAGCAATGCCAGAATCTGCTGCAGCTGTGAAGAGGAACCTCCCACGAGAAGCAAGGTCTGTTCCTGCTGTTGATCCTACAAATGATAATTTACCTGGTTCTGGAATCTCTCAAGCTGATCTTGATAAGTTTAAGATTGAATTTCTAACCGCTGTGAGAGCCACAGTTAGAGAAGAAATTTCTAATGCTCTTACTCAAGTGTCACTCCATGTTTATGAACATTCATTGGAATCCTTCTCACAAAGAGTATCTAATGCTGTGAAGCCAGACCTAACCAATACTGGTGAACTTATTGGCAGGAAAATAGCCTTTTTGAATCAGACTATGATGGATCTTCACACCGGCCTGGTATCTCTATCAAGCGAATTCCGATCAACCATCTCTGGTATGATGGAAGTTTTGAGAAATTTGATTGAACATCTCAACAAGTCTGACCTGAGGAAGTTGAAAGCTGAGTTAACTCACATAGTTGGCCAAGCCAGTACAGGCAAGGTAACCAAGATCACTACCCGTGAGCTAGAAGCTCTAAGAGAAGTTGTGCATGATGAGTTAGCTTCTGTTAGACAAATTCTTGATTTAGAATCTTTGAGGAAGATGAAAGAGCTCTGTGATAACAGTCATAAGATGGAATTGGTGTATTCAGCAGATGCTAAGAAAGCTCTGCAAGAGATCAAAGAGAAAGTTGATAATTACTTTTCCAAGATTTATACAAAACATGAGATGACTGCAAGCTTCAAGGTGTTGGAAGAGAATCTGAAATTACCTCCAGTCACTCAGGCCTTCAAAACCCAAGTTCATCAGTTGCAAGATTTTATCCCTTCCTTGGCACAGTTCATGGAGAATAAAGATGATTTTGAAAAAGCTATGAAGTATGGAGCAGAAGTCATTCAGGACTTTATTCATCTTTTGAAGCCCTATTTGCATGCACAGGCCACTGCAATAGTACTTCCTACTTCTAAACCTCTCAGTGACTCTGATGTAGCTCCAAATCAGCTATCTGTTTCTCAAGATCTATCTCAGTTAAGACAAGTCCCTCAGCAAGCTTCTCAATCAGCTCCTATTTCTCAACAACAACCCTCTGTGGCACCTGCTCCTACACCTTCCCGAGTTGTCCTACCACCACTTCAGATTCGCCAAGACCTTCCTGCCTCCAAGCCTTCAAACTTACCCACTATTGATCCCAAAGACAAAGGAAAAGCCCCTTTGTATCCCAACAAATAGTTTTGTATTGTTTTTGATAGGGTGAACAATTTGCTACTTGTAATAGTCTGTACTTTATCAAATATTTTTCTATCTATACTCCCTGCTGACTGCTTTTCCTTTCACTTTCTCTTATCTGTTTTTCCCTCCTTTTTGATCATCCCAAAGGGGGAGAAGAACAAGAATAATTTATATGAGAAGAACAAGAATACTTTATGGGAGAAGAAAAAGAATGCTTTATGGGAGAAGAAAGATGTATGGGAGAGATATATGGGGGAGAAAAGATGTATATATCTCAGGGGGAGAAATCTGTACAATATATATGGGTAATCTAAATTAAGGGGGAGATTTATATATCTCTTTATATTTATTCTTCTTATGGTTTAATTCTCATTATGTTTTTATTAATGATATATCATATTATTTATATTTAATGATAAAGATTTGTGATTATCAAAAAGGGGGAGATTGTTGAGCCCTATGGAATATTGTTGATTTCATGTCTATGATTGATGTTTTAATAATCACAAATCATCACATACCATTAATGCTTAATCTGGTTTGATTTCTCATAAACTTAATTACAATCTGTTAATGAATCTGTTATCACATTTTTTTGCCTATGCTTATTGACGTACAAAGTATTTTGGAAGCACCAATTCAATATCAACAGACATCAGAAGCACTGATCGCATATCAAAGGACAACGGTCGCACCGATCCGATGCAAATGACTCACCGATGCAAAATGACTCACTGATGCAAATGACTCACCGATCAGATGACAGACCGATGCTGATCAAACTGACTCACCGATCAGATGACAGACCGATGCTGATCAAACTGACTCACCGATCAGATGACAGACCGATGCTGATCAAACTGACTCACCGATCAGATGACAGACCGATGCGGATCAAACTAGCTCACCGATCAGATGACAGACCGATGCTGATCAAACTGACTCACCGATCAGATGACAGACTGATGCTGATCAAATGACTCACCGATGCAAATGACTCACCGATGCAAATGATCCACCGATCAAATGACTCACCAATGCAAATGACTCACTGATGCAAATGAGACACTGATCAAATGACTCACCGATGCAAATGACTCACCGATGCAAATGAGCCACCGATCAAATGACTCACCGATCAAACTGACTCACCGATCAGATGACAGACCGATGCTGATCAGTCTGATTCACCGATGCTGATCTATCTGAGTCACCGATCATTACTCACTAATGCTGATGACCTACAGATCACTTGATTCTTCAATAATCATAAACAACTGTTTGAATTTCTTTATCTTTATCTTTATTTAATCTAACCAACGGTCATATTAGGTATATTTTAATGCTCTATCAAATTATTAATAAAGGTTGTCGGATGTCAGGAAACCGTACCTCGTACCTGCGGAAAGGAAACATTTTCTGTCTTCCGAAGCACGTGACATAAATATAAGAAGACTCTTCTGAAGATAAAAGTGTTGACAGAAGAACACAAGAGGAATACAGAGGAAAAGAAAGAGGAGGAAGAACCAATCAGAACAGAACCTCATACACAATCAAGCCTACTCAAGAAGCGTTCTGTGCATACAAAAGAACATTGAAGAACTTCATCGACTACATCTCACTGCCTTTGAGCCTGAAGCATACGACACTCTTCTTCTCAAACAAAAACGAGAAGAGGACTCAGAATAAATTCTGACCAAATACAAAAGAGTCCAGAGCTACACTGAAATCACCAGAGCCATTTCTAAACTCTAAATCTCTGCTCTGTGATACATTTGTTTTACATTTTGAGAAGTGTGTGTTATCTGCTGTATTAAACACACACACTGACTCCTGTACTTTCACTGGAGGATCTGTAAATCCTCAGCAAACCTTTTTACACTTCATTTCCCACTGTGGATAGTGGTAGAGGTCGTATGAGACCTGGAAAGCTCTAATCTGTTGTTTGTTTTCCCACACAGAACTGTGGTAGAGGTCTTGTGACCTGGACAGTGTGTTCACTGTTGTTAACCCCGATCCAGGGTGTGGATCATTTTTATATAAACTTTTGAGAGGACTAACTCTCAGCTTGAGACTGAACCTCTTGGTTAATTCTCTGTGTTTGTAGCTACATACTATATCCATACTACATATTTATTTCATATTCCGCTGCTATTACTTTGAAATATAATTTATTTTCAAAGCTACTTTGATAGTTAAACTCGCAAGTGTTTATATTTATTATAGACCAGTAAGTTAGTTTCAAAAGTTAATTTAATTATAAGATTAAGTTAACTGAGAACTAATCAATCTTTGAGAAACTAAGTGAACCTTTATAATCTGTATAAATTCACTACAGTTTAATCTGTTTTTGAAATAGGGGGATTTTAATCAACATTGTTTTTAACAGAAAATTTTAATTGGAACTCAATTCACCCCCCTCTTGAGTATCCACTCCGACCAACATACCTATATGGTCATATCATGGTTTTGTTATATATTGTAATATGTATGCTTCAATTCTGAATTAATAACCATGTATGTAAAGTCTTAGTCGTTATAATTGGTATCAGAGGAAAGGTATCGTCAAACTTTGTAAACTAGGATGTGAAAGCCTTAGTAAGAACTCTAAGGATATTTCTAAGCCTAGAACATAATATTAGTGTTTTAAAAATGGCCATGAATAACCTATGATAATACCCGAAGTGTAAAATTGTATTCTTGATTATGTGGTTTTCCTATTATGATTAGTGTTTCTCACACTATGCTTATTGGTTTTAGTCAATGGCTAGAACCTGAAGGAACCATGTTAATGCTAAATGAAACGGGAAATTCAATGATTGTCCCCCTGAGAAACCAAACAGTATGGGATCTAGAATGAAAAATCTTGTAGCCATGATCACACAACTTTCTCAAGCTATGAATCTTGCTGGACTTCCAAATGAGAAAAGAAAGGAGCAACATGCTGTTGAATCCTTCATGAGGCAGCATCCACCCTCATTCAGTGGGTCTTCTGATCCATTAGTGGCTGAACAATGGATCAGTACCATTGAAAATATATTTTCATATCTACAATGTTCTGAACATGATAAAGTCATCTTAGCAGTATATCATTTGGAAGGTGAAGCTGATCAATGGTGGAATCTTATTAAGAATACGAGGAAAAGGGATGAAATTGAGTCTTGTAATTGGATGAGTTCAAGAACTTATTTTTCAATAATTACATCCCTCGTATTCTTCGAACAAAGATGGAGAAAGAGTTTCTTGAACTGAATCAAAAGGATGATGAATTTGTTGGTACCTATGAAGAAAATTTTACAAGACTTGCAAGGTACACTTCTGGAATTATTATCCAACCTGAGAGTAAAATCGATCGATTCTTTAGTGGCTTAAAACCAAGTATTAGAAGGGAATTATCCATAAGGGACTTCAATAACTACAAGAAAATTGTTCGATGTCCTCAAAAGTTTGATATGGAGACTAGAGTAACCCATCAATCATATGGGTTTGATAAGAAGAGGAAAATGGAATTCAAAGGAAAATCTAAAGACCACACTGAAAAAAGATGAGTTTTCCTTTATGCTCATAGTGTAGAAAGAAACATGAAGGGAATTGTCTTAAAGGGACAAGTAAATATTTTATGTGTGGAAAAGAAGGTCATCAGGTAGTTGAATGTCAAAATAATGGGAAGAAGATGTCAAATGATGCGAACAAAAAAAGGGTTACACAGAATGAACCTCCTACACTTCAATGTTTCAAGTGCAAGGAAATAGAAAATTATGCCAATCAATGCCCTAATCCAAGGTTTGTTGATGATGATCGATGTCAGCAAACTCTTAAGGCCAAAGATAAAGGAAAGTCACATGCAATTTCTACCAGTGATGTGGAGTATGATAACGAAGTGGTGAAAGGTACGCTAACCATCCACTCGAAAGTAGAAAATGTTTTATTTGATTCTGAATCTACCCACTCTTTTATTTCTGAAGAATTTTCTAAGGGTATCGCCATATTACCTTAGCAGTTAGATATTGAGTTCGTTGTGACAACCCCTAATGGAACAACAGTCGCATCAAAAGTTTACAATTCTTCTCCGATTGAAGTTTGTGGGAAAGTGCTACCTATAAATCTTGGATTCCTTCCTATAGTGTAATTTTATGTGATTCTTGGAATGTATTGGATTTCTTTATATGGAGCTCATATCAATTTCCAATTAAAGGAGATCACCTTTAATATTCCTAATCAATCTTCTATCATCTATCGATGCAAGGACGAATATAACCTTCCAGTGGAAATTTCTTCCATCTTATGGGTATTGATTCCAATAAATGAAGGTTATTTATCTCAAATGGTTGGAGAGAAACTCAAGATTAAAAATATTCCCGTTGTACATGAGTTTGATGATTTTTTTCTGGAGGAATTTCTAGGTCTTCTACCAAATCGTGAAGTTGAGTTTTCAATAGAACTCATACCAGGTGTTATGCCTATTTCAAAGACACCTTATAGAATGGCCCCAATTGAGTTGCAGAAATTGAAGAAGCAACTCAAAGAGAATCTTGATAAGGGATTCATATGCCCTAGTACGTCACCTTGGAGAGCACATGTTCTGTTTGTTAAGAAGAAAGATGGATCAATGAGAATCTGCATTGATTATCGAGAACTTAACAAGATCACTATCAAGAACAAATATCCTCTCCCGCACATTGATGACTTATTTGATCAACTACACGGAGCTCAATAATTTTCCAAGATTGATCTTCATTCAGGGTATCATCAATTAAGGGTCAAAAGGGAGGATATACCGAAGACAGATTTCCGTACAAGGTATGGACACTATGAATTTATAGTGATTCCATTTGGTCATACTAATGCCCCTGCTATCTTCATGGATCTAATGAATAGAGTCTTTAAAGACTATCTTGATCAGTTTGTGGTAGTCTTTATAGATGATATTCTTTTTTATTCAAAGAGAAAAGAAGAACCTGAAGATCACTTGATAATTGTATTAAAGACCCTATGAAAGGAGAAGATTTATGCCAAATTTACCAAGTGTAAATTTTGGCTTCAAAAAGTTTAATTTTTGGGTCACATAATCTCAAAAGAGGGGATATCTGTGGATCCAGCAAAAATAGAGGTTATCAAAAGATGGTCGAGACCAACAACAGTAACTGAGATCCAAAGTTTTCTTGGTCTGGCTGGATATTATCGACGTTTTTTGAAAGATTTTTCAAATTTATCTAATCCACTCACCAGGTTGACTCGAATAGGAGTTAAGTTCATGTGGATGGAGGAGTGTGAAGAGAATTTCAAGGATTTTAAAATAAGGTTATCCAGTGCACCTGTGCTCACACTACCTTGAAGTGGAGAAAAGTTTTTGATCTACAGGGATGCATCCAAGAAGGGATTGGTGTGTGTTCTCATGAAAAATGATATGGTGATATCTTATGCCTCATGAAAGTTGAGAATCCATGAGAAAAATTACCCAACTCATGATTTGGAGTTAGTTGTGGTAATCTTTGAATTAAATATTTGGAGGCATTATCTTTATGGTGAAAGGTGTGATATTTATATCGATCATAAAAGTTTAATGTATATTTTCACAAAAAAAGAGTTGAATATGAACCAAAGAAGATGGTTGGAGCTGATTAAGGATTACGACTGCTCAATTCATTACCACCATGGGAAAGAAAACAAGGTGGAAAATGCATTAAGTCAACCAGACCATGCTAGCTTATCCATGATGAGGATCTCAAAAGATCCAATATTTATGGATTTAAAACTGACGGATCTTGGAATTATAATGGAAGGGGAAAAATATTATCTTTTTCAAATAAATGTTCAACCACCTATACATGTGAAGATTAAATAGGAACAGAAAGAAGATGTAGAGTTACAAAAGAATGTGGGGAATGTTCCTGAATTCCACATTGATTGTGATGAAATAATAAGGTTCAGGAATCGGGTTTTTGTTCCTCCCATACAAGAATTAAAGAAGGATATACTGGATGAGACTCATAGTTCTTCATTCTCTATTCATCCTAGAAGCACGAATATGTATAGGGACCTGAAAGAGTACTTCTATTGGGAGGGCATGAAAAGATATGTTTCTGAATATGTCTCTCAATGATTGGTTTGTCAGCAAGTTAAAACTGAGAGATAGAAGTATAAGGGTATGTTACAACCATTACCCATACCCGAATGGAAATGAGAAAAAATCACTATGTACTTTGTCACTGGACTTCCTAAAACATCCAAAGGCAATAATGCTATCTGGGTCATAGTGGATCGTCTTACAAAGTCGGCACACTTCATTGTTATTGGAGAATATTTCTCTCTAGATTAGCATGCCAGGATATATGTAAAGGAAGTGGTAAGATTTCATGGAGTACCACTTTCAATTATAACTGATTGGGATACAAGGTTTACCTTGAAGTTTTGGCGAAGTCTTCAGCATACTCTAGATACAAATTTGAGTTTCAACATTGCTTATCATCCTCAGACAGACGGTCAGTCTGAGAGGAAAATTCAAACTCTAGAAGACATGTTGAGAGCTTTCTCTATGGATTTCAAAGGTGGTTGGGATCAACACCTACCTTTGGTGGAATTTTCTTATAATAATAGCTTTCACTCCAGTATTCAAATGGCTCTTTATGAAGCTCTCTATGGAAAAATGTCGAACTCCAACTTGCTAGGGTGAAGTTGGGGAAAGAAAGCTATTAGGACCTGATCTTGTTGATGAGATGGAAGAAAAGGTCTGATCTATTCAACAACACATAAGAGCAGCTCAGAGTCGACAAAAAAGTTATACTGATAACCGAAGAAAAGACCTAGAGTTTGAAGTGGGTGATAAAGTGTTCTTACGAATATCTCCTTGGAAGAGAGTACTGATATTTGGAAAGAAGGGTAAGCTGAGCCCTAGGTATATTGGTCCTTTTGAAATACTGGATCATTTTGGGAAGGTAGGTTACCAATTGGCGCTTCCACCGAATCTCTCTCAAGTTCATGATGTGTTCCATGTATCTCTCCTGAGAAAGTACATACCCGATCCTTCACATGTACTAAGCTTAGAAGTTGTACCGCTGGAGCTAGATCTTTCTTATGAAGAATAGCCGATAGAGATTCAGGATCGTAGCGAGAAAGTTCTATGGAACAAGACCACTCATTTGGTGAAAGTTTTATGGAAAAACCACCAATTAAAAGAAGCTACATGGGAGCTTGAGGATATGGTGAGGGAGAGGTATCCTCATCTTTTTGTTACAATGTGACGAATTTCGAGGGAAAAATTCATTTTAAGGGGGATAGAATGTAACACCCTGATAGTTTATGAGAAGTATATTTTATTTTATTTTATTTCTTATGTTATACGCAACATCAAAGGAATATTTTACTACACACAACACTATCTTGGCTTGCTTTACACGCAATCGCGGCCTTCCACAATAGTGTGTGTTGTACGCAATACCGAGTTTCACTAAACAACGATATTCTATTAAAATATTATATAAACTAGCCGTTATGAATAGTAATAGCAACTTTTTGAAATTTTATAAATTTTATCTTTCAAAATGGACCTTATTTTTGTATTCGGAATTTCGAAATTTTCCTAGGGTGAAATTTTGGTATTTTTCTGAAAACTTTCAATTTTTGATGAATAGTGAAAACACTGAGTTATTGGTTAAAACCAACTTTTTATTTAAATAATCATTTATTTTATTTAAATTTATTTTAAGTCAAAATAGATACATAATACTTATATAAGTTCAATGTAATTCATTGGAGTAATTTTATATTAATTTTAGATATATAAAAATTTTATTTAACTTTTCACCGTCTTTTACCCACCTCCTAGAAGCATTTGCAAATGTACATACAACTTAATTTTACCACTTCTGTGGTTTGAATTTAAAAAATCCGAGAGACACAGTTAATATCAAGGATTAAAATGTGGTTCAATAAGATAAAAATAATTTTTGGTGAATAGTAATTTTTACTTTTATTTACCACGGTTAAAAGTAAATAGGGTAATTAAGGGTAAAAATGATATTATTATTGCCCTAACACATGTATTAATTCTATTAGATAAGTGTAATTCGACCAGAAACAACCTTAGGAATAAAATATTACCCTTTAGGTCCACTTGGATTAGATTAGGACACTTATTATTATTTTATTTAAAGAAGAGTTAAAAGAGTTAAAATCAAATTTTAAAAACTAAATCACTTTTAATATAGGGTTATACAAAATAAATATTTGACTATAAATTATCATTTGAAATCTAAAGATATTTCCTACATAATCTTATTTTATTTATGATTTTTAGACATTAAATAATTTAATTTATATATGACACAATGATGATGCAACAATTACCTTATTAATAAAATATTAACATAATTGATGTTATAAATACCCAAATAAATGTAATTTGAGACTTTTTATGAATTCTGCTAATTTTATAGGTTAATATGACATGTTATTATTGATTTAATTAACGTTTTTTGAACAAATAATGCTGTTATGATTTTCACAAAAATCAATTACCCAATAGTTTTAAAATTGACATAAAATAGTTTTTGAAAAACATATTTTATTATTAATTGTTATTATATTCCTAAAAATATAAGGTTCGGCCAAATGACTTATATAAGGTTATATATATTAATAATGAACCACTTGGGGTTTTTTTGGCTTGTTATAGTAAGTTCATTAACAATATAGTTATTGAAAACAAGAAGACATGGTAAAAGTTAAATTATTTAACTTAGAGTTAAATATAAATGATAAGGTTAAAATAGTAACCTAAACTTGTATAAATCCTATTGGTTGAGAGTATTTAGACCCATCCCCAATTTATCTTTTAAATAAATCAATTTGGAGATATTATAAACTTAATATGACTTTATTATAAAATAATATTTTAAGTTTTTTCTAAGGTGCCCCTCTCCTCCCTTATAAAAGGGCACCTCCTCCCTCTCATCCTCACACAATTTTGAGCCTTAAATCTCGGCCAAACCCTGAACACTTCCCTTCTCAACTTCCCTAGAAACATACTAGAGGTCCTGGTCTTCTTTAAAGACCAATTTTAGTGCCCTAAAAGGAGGTTTCAAAGAGCTGTGTCGAAGAAGAGGTAATATCTGTTACCGATTCTTTCAAATTTATTTCTTCTTATAATTCTTCTTCTTTAGTTGTTTCATTATGAAGTAATAACATCAGTATCACTCATATACTGATATGTTATTATAAATATGAAACAACCCTATTTCACCTTCTATCCATCCTACGGAAAATGAAATCACCGCGCGTGCGTACGTACGGAATACCGTCTCCACGCTGTGGTGTAATCTTTTTTCCACCACCACCTTACTTGGATGGGTATAATGGTGTAAATAATAACTATATATGATAATTGTAATGTGATATTGATTCTAAAATAGTATACATACACTTCAATACAATTCCAAGATCATGGGAATGATATCATCGCTCGTGCGTACGTACGGCCTATTGTCTCCATGATGTGATGCGACTCGAATAATGATTATATAAATGAATTTAATGAATAAATTTGATATATATTACTCTAATACCATTCTTTAAATGAGGTATCTATAACCTAAAAATAATAATAATAATTTATTTGACAAAACATGCATAAGAACATAAAGCAATGAACACCCGAATAACAAGTAGCAATGAAATATTACTAATAAGAAGATAAGAATATGACCATATATGATATCATAACAATGAATATGATTCTATAATAAGTCAATGACATTATTTAAATCATTATACAGGAGGTTTGGATACGTACGAAGCAAATCAGGTCTAAGGTAAGGGGAAATCTCACAATATCATTTTTATCTGAGATTATTTATACTTCATAACTTACTGGGGAATATTTATCATCCACATTCATGTTTCCTTAATATGTAATTTTATTTCTATCCTCCTACAATTGTTTAAATCCAATTTTACCCATTGGTGAGTTTTTATTAAAAGATATTATAGGAATCTTTTGTCATTTTTTAGTACGAGGTACTTTTTGGATTTTCCGGCCAAAGTACGAGAAGAATGTTTTTTAACATATACGGTATGAATGGACTTTTATGATATCATATAACATTTTTTCCATGAAGCTTAATTTATAAGTTTTCAAGTTTATTTTTAATCAACTTCTTTTAGTTTAAAATTTTATGACATGTTAAGAAAGGAAAAATGTTTTTAAAGAATAAAGGATATTTTCCTCAAGAATGGAGTTCGAGTGTTTTATCAAAATTATTTTCCATCTAAGATAATATATGGTTCTGTTTCTATCTATACTTTTACATTGATTTGATTATTTTATGATGGAATTAATTTTATGATGTCTTTTTATCTTATGTTATGATGGCATGATGTTTAAGAATCCCATTTTTATTACATGGGTTATGCTATGATTTATGATTTTATGGCACACATAAGAATGGTTTCATTATGAGATTGGTGGGACCTATATCTCCCTCCAATGAATTGAGTAAAGATTTATATCTGATGAGATAGAAATGGCTGGAAGGGCAAGTTAATCTGGTTCAGTGATACGGGACTGGAACGAGGAGTGAACTCGGTTCAGTAATGGACTTTGTCCACTATGATGGTCTTGGAAATGATCCTTCACTAATATGAAATGATTTTCTATGATTATTTGTGTATGCTATAAAGTTTCATGTTTTAAGTTATGATTATTGGGATTACATTTCACTACTATGATTTATCCCATGTTATGATATTATGATCTCTTTTGCAGGTTAAGATTTTCAAAATGTTATGTTCTTATGAATATGATATGATTGATATTTCTTTTGTTTACCCTTACTGAGCATTTGAGCTCACCCTTTTGTATGTTTTATTTTCCCGAGGTTAAGAAGAAGGGTATTAAGTAGGATATGCCAAAGAGACTCTAGATATGATGAAATAAACAGGAGACAATATAGATGATTTATGAACCAGTTGTTTATGTTTCCCAGTTTCTAAAGACACTATACCTATACGGTCCTATCATGGTTTTTTTATATGTTGTAATAAGTATTCTTCAATTCTGGATTAATAACCATGTATGTAAAGTATGGGTTGTTATAGGGAAGATGTTACAAAATAATTATTTATAGAATATGTTTTATCATATTTATTAGTATTCTTGAGTTAAAAAGTTATCTTCATTATATTAAATGATTATTAAAACAAATAATTTCATTTAAAGCAAATAATTATATGAAAAAAATTAATTATATGGTTATATCTAAAAGATTAATTTTAAAAATTGTAGAATTTTAATTTGAAAAAACTAATTTTATTTTTTGAATTCAATATTTAAAAATTATCCTAGTGTGAAATTTTGAGAATTTTCTAAAAAAGTTTAATTTTTTGTGGATAATAAATAATATAATTTTTAATAAGGTATCTTTCATGATATCACATGGAGATAATTATGATACAACATCAATCAAACTTATGGAGTAAATAATTTTTTTATCGAAATAATTTATACAATTTAAATTATTATTTTTCATGCTATGTATAAAAGAATCAATATATGTTTCGATGCAGTGCATGCACAATATTGAAAAATAAAAAATTTGTGACTTATTAATAATAATTGAGTTATAAAAATTATTTTCAATAATTATTTATTAATTATTTTTAAAATTTCTTTTTTTTTGTTTTTAATTTCTAATTGTAGAGTCATATAACATAAAACATATGCAAATGAATGTGAAATTTTTGCACATGGCATGAAAAGAAAAAATTAACAAAATAAAGAAGTTTTATTGATATGGATATGAGTAAATAAACTTATTGAGGGAATATATATGATTTTTTAACCTAATTAATTTATTTTTATAATATTATTTTTTTAACTTTTATAAATTAAATAATTATCTTTAATGCTCAAGAAATGCTGATGTTGTGCTTCAACAAGAAGAATAAAAATAAATAATAATTTTTTTATTTAAAATTATAAGAACCCATAATTGATATATTATATATATATAAATATTGATTTTTATTTGTATGAATATATATTTTTTGGAATCAAATTTGGAAAATTTTGGACCCACATGAATCACTTTTAGACATTAATAATAGTTTATTTAAATGAAACACAAGTTGTACACACTATAGTGTATAATATGAATAATATTTTAATATATTGTTTTCCAAAAGATTACTTCAAACATAAATTTTATTTTGAATGATAAAAAAATTATATTTTTCATAGATTCATTTATTTTTTAGGGTCTAGGTATTTACCTTAATGTCTTGTATAGTGATGATGCAATAAATATTTAATTGATGAATAAATCTAATTAATGATATTAAAAATAGTAAAATAAAGGTAATTTGAGATTTTTTAGTCAATTAAAGATTTATTTATACTAATATGATATGTATAGGGTATAATAAAAAATTGGATTTTAGTTGGAACTTTTTTTTGATGCTTGAAAGTCATAGTTTTGAATAGTGTTTAATTTGCTAAAAATTATTTTTCATGAATAAAATAATTTATTAAATTATTTAAAAATAAAAATACAGAAAAAATGAAAAAATGATAATATTTCATATCAAATGTGATCACCTATGAATTTTATGCCTTTTTAAGTACTTATGCCTATAATTATACTAATTATATTTTAATATTCTAAATAATACCTAAATAACCCCTCACCGCAATTATAAAAGGAGACTCATCCCTTAAAAAATGTCTTCAAAATGAGATTTATTTCTAGAAAATCCTATAAAAAAATTCCCTTATCTTTATCCATTTCTATATTTTAGTTCTTCAAGTCTCACAAAAACACCACTTCTAAGAGCATATTGAGGTCTTAAGGAGAACTTTTCAAGAGGTAAATTCATTCTTTTTCTCTATAAAATTATTTCTCATATATACCTTATCCTCACCTCCTATATCATGTTTCATGATAACTCCAGTATGATATATACAATTTAATTTTTATTTTTGATGTTATATTCATCATAAAATCTCTTATATTATCCTTTTATTCTTAAATAATGAAATTATTTTCCATGGTTTTTCAATTCAATGCCTTCATGGGGGATGAGCTTTTTTCCATTTAAAATAATCATGAAAAGTTTAAATTTATATATAATTTTTTAAATTTACTTAAATGTAGATATGTTCTCACTTTTGGAGTATTATTTCTATTTTATAAGGAAGTATTTAATAAACAGACCATAGAAACTATGAACAGAAAGAACCCTAAATGATGGAAATGAAACAAATATTGTTATTAAATTGGTGGAAAATGATATAAAAAGATCATATAAGGTAATTTAAATATGAATATAGTTAAATAATAAATTAATAACACTTTTCAAACCATTATACAGGAGGTTTTAAAAAAATTTAATGAAGTAAAACTAGAGGTAAGTGACATTCCTTTTCAAACCCTTTTAAATGTTTCTTTTATGAGATTCAAACAGATTGTTTTTATGCACGACACGAATGGTTAAAATTTATTTCATGAAACTTTTTTACAATAATTTTTCCTTTATATGCTTTCTTTTTTTTTAGGAATATTATTTCAATATTATGTATGCAATTTTTTATATTTTAAAAGTATTTTTTTGAGAAAATGGAATTTTGAATCTAACAATTTTTTTATCATTGGTATAAATAACTTTAGAAGGGTTTTATTCATGATATGTTTCTTGGAAATTATTTATTATGGGATGATCCAAATATATCTCAATATATTATCGGTTAAAACCCATTATATTTCAAGATACGATGGTTTGAGCCTGATTATAATTCAAGATATGACAGGTTAGACCCATTATAGTTCCCCAATGGGTTGTGTAATTCAGAGATGGAGGTATAAAAAAGGTTATTCCATTTTTTTAATGGTGAATGTCAGAGTTATATGTTAAAAATGTCCGAAGTAAACTTCATGGTTTTTCTATGCATTCTAATGATTTTCTTGGAAAGGGGGTTTTGACAAGTTTTCAAGTTTTCACTAGAATAATGATTTTATTTAGTTATATCTAATACTAATCTTTTTTATGATTATCTCTTGTTTTGAATATTTTTTTCACATGGTATAAATATGGGTTAGAGAAAGGAGAAATTCATGTTTAATGTAATTAATATTTGTCTAAGAAATCATTAGTTGTGTTAAAAAGTTTCATATTAAAAAACATAAATTGTTTTAATAGTATCATCTTTGTATGAATCTGGTATGTTATTCTTGTATTACGACATAATCATATAAAACTATAAACATGAAAATATACTCAATGTGAAAGAAAGTTATTAAATGAAAATTAAGATTATGTAATGATTTAAGGCTAGTCCCTTATAGTTTTCAAATTTTTTCTACAAAAGAGGATTGGTTTTATTTATTTTATATGGACAAGAACCAAAATCATTAAAATATTTCCCTTGTTGAAGTGGAAGTGATTCATTCTCTTAAATAAATGATATTAAGACAATAAAATTTAATATAGTTTTAGGGGGATTCATAATGGAATTATAAAATTAATTATATAACCCCAAAAAATGTCATTTTAAAGGGAAAATAGTGTTTTGTATGAGGATATTTTTTAAATTATTTATGAAATATTTTTTTCTTTTATTATATTATAACTAATTGTGTATATTTGTACAGGATTTAACTTTTACATGAAATTTTGGATTTCTAAGAGAATTATTAAAAATTCACCACTTTAGAATTTCAACATTCTAAATCCAAAAATAATATTTATTTTATCCAAATAAATCTCTAAATGTGTAAATTTATATTTTAAAATCAAAATCCTAGTTTATTGAAAATTCTGATTTTTTACAATAACATTTTTCTAACGATTATAAAATTATTTTTTAATTTAAAAATTTTTATTATAAACTATTAATAATAAATTTCATTTATTTATGAAGTTTTATTAAAATATAATTCAATTTTAAAATCTGTGAATTATTCAAAAGTAATTTCTTAATATTAATTGCTTATTACCTAAAAATGCCATTTGAGTTTTATTGTATTTAAATCTATTTTTTATCAAACATATTATTTAATAATTTATAAGTTAAAATAAATAATAATAAAAATTAATCAGTATTTCATTGAAAATAAAATATAAATATTCAATCTATTAATTTTGATATACATATCCCTTTATTATATCAGTGAATTACATAAGGGTAGGGCGTGAAAAAATGAGATTTTCTAGTTGAGGTTCAGTGAACATGCTTTTGAATGTGATATTGATGAGTTTTATCTTTTCTTTTAAGTTTTCTTCCTCATGATTTAGTTGTTGAATCTCATAATTGAATTAGTTAATGGAAAAATAAGAGATTTTGTCTCTCTCAAATGTTCCAAAAAATGAGCTTAACTGGGTATGATCCTACTTGTCTAGGACAACACTTCCTTTGACCTTTTCAATTGGATTTGGCATAACTATTAATATATACTAATGATAATATCACTGTTCAATGGATATATTATCTAAAATTATAATGATCAATGGAATTTTGAATCTGATAGTATATAATATTCCAAAAAAAACAAAGATGTGCATGTGTTCTCTATAACATCATTACTTAATAAGACATTTAAAGTAACCATAAATGGAACTCAATTTATAAAATTTTGATTTTTTACATTATTCTAATATTCAAAAATTTGTAAATTAATATTTTCATGTCCAAAACTAAAAAATAGGGCAATTCTGTGTCAAAGCCTCTTCTGGTTCCCAATTCACTACCTAATATTTTTTGTTCAACTATAACACTTTGACTAGACAAGTTTTCTTATTTCAATCCAATATCTTCATCAGATTCTCCACATATGAATGATCATTATTCAATGGTACTATCTTTATATTTTTTAAATGTGTGGGATCTGGTATATAATTTATCACGAGGGATACGTGGAACAAATCATATGCTTGAGACACGTTAGGTGGGAGTGTTAGTCCATAGGATACTGTTATGATGTAATCAAGGATCTCAAAGGGGCCTATGTACCTTGGAATAATCATTCCCTTCATCCCAAACCTCATTAATTTCTTCCATGACAATATACAAATGAACACATTATCACCAACCTCAAACACCAGGTCTCATTAATGATTGTATGCATAAAATTTATTTTAACTTTATATGGATTTCATATGATGTCGAATGGTTTGAAACTTCTCTATCATATCACGGATATTACTATGTCCAATATAATTTTTTATCCAACATCATCCAAGAATGTCATAGTCCAATACATGTTCTAATAAAGAGCCTTATAAGGTACCATTTTGAATGCTCTAATGGAAATTATTTTTATATGATAACTCCACTAAGGGAAGACGTTGATCCCAAAAACATTGGAAATATATTTAACATGAAAATAGAATATCTTATGGATTTTTAATTGTCCTATAAGATAGAACATATTTTTTAGGATGAAAATAAAGGTTGAAGCGCATTTTTTAATAAATTCATGTTTATTTATTGTCCCACACCTTGAGTTAAACCTCATATCTTGATCAAATAAAATAGATAGTGGAACCCCAATTAGTCTTCCCACTTATCTTATGTATATCTTGGAAAATTTGTCAAGAGATAAATATTCCTTATTGTTAAATAAATTCACTGATTTGGTAAGGTGATCCACCAACCACTAGATGGTTTTATTTTCAATATGTGTCCTAGGGTGTCCTAAGATAAAATTTACGGTTATGTTTTCAAGTTTCTATACTAGTATGGTAAATGGATGTATCGTTCCTCTAAAAAAAATTCATTCCTCATTGACGTGTTCTCATATTAATCATCAAGATACAATCTCTACAATATCTCTCATAATGTTATACCACACGAAAGTTTCCATCAAATATCTATACATTGTAGTTGTTCATTGAAGAATTGTGAAGGATAAGCTACACATAACATCCAAAAGTATCTACTAAATTTATGGAATTTATGGGACGAATATCAAGGTTATAAATTTAAAGACCCGGAAATTTGAAGGAAATTTTTTTCTTAATTTCTTTGGAATTTTATGAGCCCGCAGTTGTTGACGGTGCGTGATTCCGAGGCCCGGTGTGCCCAGAATCAATTTCTGAAGTTTTGTATGAGTACGTTCAGTAAACGTATGTGAGAGTTTTTCTATCTTTTGAACCGGTGCACATAATTGAAATATGAGGACACCGATGAACTCGTAGTGCTGGTATTCACTTAAGAGGACCTTTACCGTAGTTGCGTTTTATACAGAGGAGAAGTTAATTTTGGGGTTTCATAATAAATTAAATAAAATTGATGTGTTACACAATTTTATTTAGTTGGTAGTTTTTATCTCCAAAGGGAGGTTGATGGTGGGGCCACCCCCACATAACCTCCCATGGGAGGATAATGTTTGTGGGGACCACACGAGCACTAGCCCTTTAAACTCCATTGAAAGCCCCTTCAACTCATGGAATTCCATGTTTTAATTTTTTCCAACACTCCACCATTAATAAAGTGAATTAATTCAATTTTAATTCAAATCTTTTTGAATTCTTCTCTCCACTTTCAATCTATGTGTTGTCACTTTTATGAGGGATAACTCTTGGGTTTTGAGCAATGAAAATAATAGAGAACAATCTCTATTATTTTTGGGGGCTTAACTTCTTGGTGGATATCTAAGGAGGAGAAGGAGAGGAGGGAGATATTTCTTCCAACGACGAAGGATGTTCTCTCTCGACAAAGAATGGTAACACCCATGAAGAATAGCCAACTACTTTTCTCTTCCTCCGAGTAAATGGAGAAGACTCCAACCGTGGAGACCGTCGCCAACGACATCGTTCTTTTTCCTCCAACGTTGACGGAATGATATCCTTCTTACGCGATGTTGTCTTCTGTGATGCCCGACTACTGCGGCGCTCCTCTTCCGTGGCTCATCGATGTGCAATGTCAAATCGAGGTGTGGGGTTTGTATAATTTTTAGTTTAATAAAATTATACTCTCGTTATTGATGAATGCAAGTGATTGTATATGGCCTTTTGTTACCGCCTAATGCGAAGGGCGTGGGCCGAACAAACACGACCCGATGACCCTCCATTGGTTCGTGATATTTCGGTGGCCACCAGAGGTGGTGGGGACCGGAGCCAGTGCCGACGGGAGGCAGTGGTGATCAGAGGCGGTAGTCACGCACCGGCCACGTGGAGGAAACTGCGACCCGCATCTGAAGGCCGCTCGGACAAATCAAACCACCCGGTCGTAGCCGGCTGGGCTGGTGAACCACGACACCCACAGGTTCCATGTGGCGGAGGAGGTGCGGGCCGCATCCGCGGGCCGCTTGCCGGATGAATCGTTCTGCCAAGGTCGGTCGAGCAGAAGATCGTGGCGCCATGAGGCGCCGTGCTGAGGAGGAACTACTGCCCGCGCTGGGTGGGCCGCTATGGCGGTCAAATCGTCCGACAACCGGCCAGCCGGGTAGAAGAAACTGTAGCACCTAAGGGTGCCCCATGCGGAGGAATTGCGACCTGCAACAATGGGCCACTCGCGCCGGAAAAACCGGCCGGCTTCGTCCAGCCGGATAGGAGAGGTGACACTGATCGGTGCCGTCGTTACAAGAAATAGGGGGCCACGCCCCACCCCCCCCCCCCCCCCTCGCTCCGTATCTGGTGCAACGCGCTCTGCCAGCTTGGCCGAGCTGCGGCCGGCCAACGGGCTAGGCCGCATCCACGCGGGCTGGGCCGCCTAGGCGCGGGCCGGGCCACCAGTGGTGTGTGCCGGGCCGCCAGCCGCGCGGTCCGGGACGCCAGTCGCGTGGGCCAGGCCACCCTCGCGCAGGTCGGGCCATAGCCTCCGGGATGGGTTGCGCCCTACTAGGACGGACACGGGTCGGGTCGACTCGGTTCTGGCTGACCGAGGGCGGGTTGGGCTGGGTCGGACAAGACCCAGACCCTCCTCTTCGGACCGCTTTCAATTTTTCAACCAAAACTTGAGTTATAGTCCTCTGATTGATGCACCGTCAGTTGCATTCGATTCCTAGGATAGATATGGTCGTTTCAGTATATCAGACTCAAGGTTTTGTCAAATTTTGGGTATGACCAGGTTGGTTCGATCCCGTAACCAACTGGGCCCTCGGAGCGGAAATGCTTATAACTTAAGGACCGGACATCTGATTGACGTGTCTTAAACTACGTTGGATTACTTTGACGAGATGGTTCTTTTGGAATACTCTACTTGAGGTTCAGATATATTTGGAGTACGGTCGGGTTGGTTTGAGCCTAAAAACCAACCGGGCCCCTGCAACAGAAATGCCAATAACTCTCAGACCAGGCGTCCGATTGATGCGTCGTCTGTTGCGTTGAGACCCCTATGACATGGAGGTCCTTTGAGATACTTCCACCTAAGACTTCGTGACTCTTGGAGTATCGACCAGTAGCTCGTGGAATGGATCCTCCCGAAGATGAGCATACGGAGTGCGGAGACCTTGTAGCTGTAAAACTGACGACTGCTTGACCGATTTGACTCAGAGTGATTCGATTAGCCCAATGGACGGAGTGCCCAGTTTGGTGGTAGAGCCACAGCGGACGGAGCACCTGGTTTGGTAGCAGAATCACAGTACTTGACAAGAAGAGTACCTCTGACAGCTATTAGGGGGAGCGCCCGGTTTGGCGGCAGACCCACGACGGAGGAGCGCCCGGTTTGGTAGCAGACCCACAGTACTCGACAGGAGGAGTACCTCAGCAGTCTAAGGTTAGTGAGCAGCGCCTCAGAGTCATGATAGGGCCACTATAATCGACAGAGGAGGAGTTCTCCATCAGCCGTGGTTTCGTTAATGAAAATCATGGTTTGATATGAGTTAATGACCTTTGTGTTTTCCTCATTATTGAGATGGGTTACTTGATAACTTAGGTATATGTATGGGCATATACCTAACTAATGGTTATATATTGATATCTTACTTGTGGTTTATCCTTGTTGGATTAATGAGACCTTGAGGGTCTCGGGTTCCCTACTGGGTATCATTATACTCACCCCTACACGGGCTATTCCCACACCTCGTTGTGTTGGATACAGACGACGGGCAGCGCTAACAGAGGCCGAGAGTGCCAGGACTAGACGGTACCTGTAGGAGTACCTTACGACATATCGGTACACGGTGGAGTCTGACAGACGTTGAGTGATGAGGAGGCCATCTATACATACCCTTCAGGTAGGAACCTCAGAGGACGATCCATGAGCTGCTTTCACCTTTCAGCTATTTGTCCCTTTTTAGTTGTACTTGCTTTCAGTTGTTATTGTACTTTACTATTGGGCTTGTATTTTGGCCCCCTTTCCTTTCAGTACTCTTTCTATAAAACTTTTACTTAGTGTTTGCTTCTGCTTGTACTCTGGTTGTGTGTGTTTTTGATTTATAAAGGCAAAGCCTTCCCAGTTTTAGGGATTTACACCTTTGGTGCTAGTCACCAGCCCCTGGCCTATGGAAGGCGAATTTGGGGTAGTCACGATGCGGGCCTCGGGGGACGAGTTGTGACAAATTAGTATCAGAGGAGTCAGTTCTACCACATAACTCAAGACTCTGATATTTCTTTTCTATGAAGCAATAGTGTTAAGGGTACTAAGTGTGGTTTTCAGTATAGGGAGTCTAGTGTCGGTGTGGGCGGCCGACGTATCCATACACCAGGACTCTGACTTCTGATTTCTAACTCAGTGCACGAAAAAATTGATTGCGTGTGTGTTTTCAAAAGTTTTCTTTAAGTCAACTCAAACCAGGTCAACTCACCGGGTATAGTCTTTTGACAATGTCACATCTATGTTTTTCATGATGCCTCCCCACGGACGACCAGCTAGATCCCCTAGAGTTGTACATACTGACAGCCCACCGAGCAACAAGACCACAGTACATGGCCCTCTTCCAGTTGAGGAACCAGCGGAGGCACCAGTGGTACCACTTCCCATTGGGCCACTGATGCCACCATCCCGAGTAGTAGAGAGTGCACGCCTCTTGAGAGTTTTTCACGAGTTCCAGAGCCAGAGGGCACCCATGTTCAGGGGAGAGACGGACCTGCAGGCGGCTGAGGATTGGCTGGAGGCTGTGGTGAGAGTTTTCAGACTGATAAGGACACCAGCCGACATCATAGTGATCCTTGCTGCCATCCTCTTTCAGGTAACAGCAGGCAGATGGTGGAGCCTGATGCTCCAGATTCATGATGAGGCATCACTTCTATGGGCAGACTTCAAGAGCCAGTTTTGGGAGGAGTTTGTTCCAACCACCCTTCGAGCGGTGCAGATACAGGAGCTACTGCATCTACAGTAGGGTATCATGACTGTGGCACAGTACTCAGCGAGGTTCACCGACCTCTCACGCTACTCCACTGATATGGTATGGGACCCGTTCTTCAGGGCCCAAACCTTTGACAAGGGACTCAGGTGAGAGATCAGATCTTCAGTTATCTCTCACAGCATCGCAACACAGACAGGGGTGTTGGAGAGATCCCTCTTAGTGGAGAGTTTCCTTTCTGAGAAGTCTATAGCAGTGAGACCCACCACTAGCCGACATGCAGCCGAGTCTTCTACTACTTGCAGTAGACAGATGATGTAAAGGTCCAAGAGGACCAGACCTACAGGTGATCGATCGCATGACACATGATCGGTTGTGCGGGGCACCTAGAGTGGACACAGAGCCAGGCATACCAGGAACAGACAGTGTTACTCCTACGGTGGGATTGGTCACAAAGCACGTGACTGTCTGACCCTCCATGCAGACGATCAGCATATAGATGAAGGACCTACCAGACAGAGGCAGAGGTTTGATCGAGACAGTCCGTAGAGAGCTGGAGACCATGGAAGAGGAGCTGGTCGTGCAGCTGGTGGTGGACGACGCTTCGAGGT
The DNA here is from genome assembly GCA_963277665.1 of Viscum album. Classification (NCBI taxonomy): domain Eukaryota; kingdom Viridiplantae; phylum Streptophyta; class Magnoliopsida; order Santalales; family Viscaceae; genus Viscum; species Viscum album. Next base: position 1,655,769,637 of record OY728125.1, read on the forward strand.
GTTGGCACCACCACCACCAGGAGGTCCACCCCAACTACAGGGAAAGGGTGGATAGGGGAGAGCACAACATCAGGAAGCTGAAACATATGACCATGGAGCTACGGAAGCAGGTGGACTGAAGCAGGACTAGTTCTAGTCTTAGAGGCCTTTGGTCATGATTCTTCTAGTTTTTTAGATGTCGTTGTTTTTGGTTTCTTTGAGTCTTTGTACTTTGAGCTGCTGTAATAAAAGACACTTATCCTTGTGAATTTTCCTTTCCTACCCTTTTGTGTGGTTAATACTAATAGGTTCCAGTTAAAACTGTTGAATTGACCCTCACTTTTGAGATTTATCCTAGAGGAGACCCAGTGATCGCACACTGATGCCAATAGTGTGATTCAACCCTTAGAGGCGAGAGTAACTGCTGGATCTCTTGGTAGTAGTGTCGAGGCCTTACGACATCGTCCATGGCATGAATTAGTAGTGTTCATGTTTTAATTGATTTTATTAGGCAAATTATGTGGTTCATCCAGGGGATGAGACCAGATTACTCTTATCAACAAAGGAGAAATCATAGCAGCTTTTGTAGAACGTAGGCGAATAAGGGTGAAGTCGAGTTCTTACAATTGGCTAGTCTCATCCATAGTTTGTTGAGTGAACGGTTTACGATTTACTCTAATCTCAGTAGACTCAGGTGTGTCTTGTTTTAGAAGGATCTGAACCTGAGACAGCGGTGATGGCTTGAGTTCCTATGGGACTATGACTATGAGATAGTCTATACTCCTGGGAAGGGGAGTATTGTTGCAGATGTGCTCAGCAGGATGACTGGTTTTCAGCTTCTTGGAGAGGCGACAGAGCAGCTGGATACCTTACATATATCCTTTGTAGATAGAGATGGTGAAGCCTATATACAGTCTCTTATAGTCACTCCTCCACTTCATCAGTAGAGTAGGCAAGGTAGCTTACCACCTAGCCCTTCCACCTCAGTTGCACTGGGTGGACAACGTTTTCCACGTATCTCAGCTGAGGAGATGCGTGCACGACCCATCCCACATCATCGACCACGGGGAGGTGGACATCAATGATGGGGTGACTTTCACGGAGGTTCTAGAGGAGATTGAGGATCGACAGGAGTGGGTCCTACGTAGACGATCGATTCCTTTGGTGCACATTCGCTGGAAGCACGAGAACCTCCAGGAGAGCACATGGTAGCGGGAGGATCAGATGTGTGCTCAGTACCCCCCTTTAGTTTCTCTAGTGTGTTTTGTAGCTTTACAGGGACATAAATCCCTGAGGTGGGGGTAATGTAAAGATCCGGAAATTTGAATGAAATTTTTTTCTTAATTTCTTTGGAATTTTATGAGTCCGCAGTTTCTGACGGCGCCAGATTCTGAGGCCCGGTGTGCCCGAAATCAATTTCTAAAGTTTTTTATGGGTAAATTCAGTAAACGTAAGTGTGGGTTTTTCTATATTTTGAAACGGTACTTGGAATTGAAATATTAGGACACCGATGAACTCGTTGCGCTGGTATTCGCTTAAGAGGACCTTTACCGCAGTTTCCTTTTATATAGAGGAGAAGTTAATTTTGGGGTTTCATAATAAATTAAATAAAATTGATGTGTTACACAATTTTATTTGGTTTGTAGTTTTTATCTCCAAAGGGAGGTTGATGGTGGGGCCACCCCCACATAACCTCCCATGGGAGGATAATGTTTGTGGGGCCCACACGAGCACTAGCCCTTTCAACTCCCTTGAAACCCCATTGAACTCTTGGAATTCCATGTTTTAATTTTTTCCAACACTCCACCATTAATGAAGTGAATTAAATCAATTTTAATTCAAATCGTTTTGAATTAATCTCTCCACTTTTAATCTATGTGTTTTCACTTTTATGAGGGATAAATCTTGGGTTTTGAGCCCTAAAAATAATAGAGAACAATATCTATTATTTTTCGGGGCTTAACTTCTTGGTGGAGAGCTAAGGAGGAGAAGGAGAGGGGGGAGAGAATTCTTCCAATGACGAAGAATGTTCTCTTTTGACAAAGAACAATGACTCCCACGAAGAACGACCATCTACTTTTCTCTTCCTCTGCGTCAAGGGAGAAGATGTCTGGTGTGGAGACCATCGCCAACGACAACGTTATTTTTCCTCTGACGTTGACGGAACGATATCCGTCTTACGTGACGTTGTCTTCCGTGATGCCCGACTACCGTAACTCTCGTCTTCTGCGGCTCGTCGACGTTAAACGTCTAATCGAGGTGGGGGTTTGTATAATTTTTAGTTTAATAAAATTATACTCTCACCATTGATGAATGCAAGTGATCGTATATGGCCTTCTGTTACCACCTAACGCGGAGGGCGCAGGCTGAATGAACACGGACCAATGACCCTCCGTTGGTTCGTGATATTTTGGTGGCCACTGGAGGTGGTGGTGACCAGAGGTGTTGGTGACCGGAGGTGGTGGAGGCGGCAACCATGCACCGGCCATGTGGAGGAAACCATGGCCCGCATCTGCGGGCCGCTTAGATGAACCGAACCAGCCGGCCGTAGCCGGCCGATCTAGTGAACTGTGGGACCCGCAGGTGTCGCGCGGTGTAGGATGTGCAGCCTGCATCCATGGGCCGCTTGCCAGACGAACCGGCCAGCTAAGGTCGGTCGAGAAGAAGACCACAGTTCCATGAGGCGCCACACTATGGAGGAACCGCAGCCCGCGCTGGGTGGGCCACTACGGCGGGCGAACCGGCCGGCTACTTGCCCACTGGGCGGAAGAAACTGCGGCGCCTAAGGGCACCGTGTGCGGAGGGATCACGGCCCGCAACCGTAGGCCCCTCGCATCGGAAAAACTGGCCGAGAAGGATACGTAGTGCCAATCGGCACTACCGTTACAAGACACGGGGGGCCGCACCCCCTGCTCCGCGTCTGGTGCAACGCACTCAGCCAGCCCGGTGGAGCCGCGGCCGGCCACTGGGCCATGCCGCCAGCATGTGGGCCGGACCGCCCTCGCATGTGTCGGGCCGCCCTCACGCGGGCCGGGCCGCGCCCTGCTAGGCCAAACCCGGACCCAGGTCAGGTCGACCCGGTTCGGGCCGACCCAGGGCAGGTTGGGCCCGGTCGGACCAGACCCTGACCCCCCTCTTCAGATCACTTTCGGTTTTATGCCCATAACTTGAGCTACAGACCTCTGATTGATGCACCGTCAGTTGCGTTTGATTACTTGGATCGAGGCGGTCATTTCAGTTTTTTACACTCATGGTTTTGGAGAAGTTTGTGTATGGCTGGGTTCATTCGATCCCATAACCAACCAGACCCTTGGAGCGGAAACGCTTATAACTTAAGGACCGGATGTCCGATTTACGTGCCGTAAACTATGTTGGATTCTTTTTGATGAGACGGTTCTTTTTGAATAATCTACTTGAGGTTAAGAATGATTTGGAGTATGGTTGGGTTGGTTTGAGCCTAAAAACTAACCGGGCCCCTCAAACGGAAATGCCAACAACTCTCAGACCGGGTGTCTGATTAACGCGTCGTCTATTGCGTTGAGACCCCTATGATGTGGAAGTTCTTTGAGATACTTCCACCTAAGACTTAGTGACACTTAGAGTATCGACCAGTAGCTCGTGGAACAGATCCTCCCAGAGATGAGCATACGGAGTGTGGAGACCTTGTAGCTGTAGACCTGATGATGGTTTGACTGATTCGACTCGGAGTGATTCAATTAGCCCAGTGGACGGAGCACCCAGTTTGGCGGAAGACCCATGGCGGAAAAAGTGCTTGGTTTGGAAGCATACCCACGGTACTCGACAAGAGGATTACCTCTGACAACTATTAGGGGGAGCGCCCAATTTGGTGGCGAACCCACAGCGGAGGAGCACCCGGTTTGGCAGCAGTCCCTCGGTACTTATCAGGAGGAGTACCTCAGCAGTATAAGGTTAGTGAGCAGCGCCACGGAGTCATGACAGGGCCACTGTACTCGATAGAGTAGGAGTTCTCCAGAAGCCATGGTTTTGTTAATGAAAATCCTGGTTTGAGCTGAGTCAATGACCTTTGTGTTTTCATCATGATTGAGATGGGATACTTGATAACATAGTTTTATGTATTGGTATATATCTAATTAATGGTTATCTATTTAAATATTACTTTTGGTTTATCCTTGTTGGATTTTGTGAGACCTTGAGGGTCTCGGGGTCCCTACTGAGTATCGTTATACTCACCCCTGCACGAGCTATGCCTGCACCTAGTTGTGTTGGATGCAGACGATGGGCAGTGCTGACAGAGGATGAGAGCACTAGGACTGGACGGTACCTGGAGGAGGACCTTACGACGTATCGGTACACGGTGGAGTCTGATGGACGTGGAGTGCTGAGGAGGCCATCTGTACCTACCCTTCAGGCAGGAACCCCGGAGGACGATCCAAGAGCTGCTTTCACCTTTCAGATGTTTGTCTCTTTTTAGTTGTACTTGCTTTTAGTTGTAATTTTACTTTACTATTGGGCTTCTATTCTGGCCCCCTTTCCTTTTAGTACTCTTGCTATACAGCTTTTACTTAGTGTTTTCTTCCTCTTGTACTCTGGTTGTGTGTCTTTTTGATTTATAAAGGAAACACCTTCCCAGTTTTAGGGAATTATGCCTTTAGTGCTAGTCGCCAGCCCTGTGTCTATAGATGAAGGGCTTGGGGTAGTCATGATGTGGGCCCCGGGGGACGGGTCGTGACACTAAAACATATAACTCTATATTTAAAAATTTTAAACACAGAATTTTTTCTGTATTCTTCTATAACAACTTATCATATTACCAAGCCTCCATGATCCTGTTGAGAATGGATGGTTGAGAAGTTACCTGATCATGTTAGGGGGAAGATCATTTTATTTTTACCATATTGATCCTATGAATGTCCAAGAATATGTTATCCCTTTCAATCCTCACCATATAATGAGTTTCATGATCTGTTATACTTCAAGAATCTGCCACATTGTTTACTTTCTTAGGATAGTAATCGATTGAATACTCATAATCCTTGATTAGATGTAGCCACCTACATTAGTAAATATGAAGATCTTTTTGTCTAAATATATAATTGAGGATTTCATGGTCTATACATATATCATACTTCTCCAAATAGACATAATTACACCAAATTTTTAAAACATTGAGTGGTGATGATAATGGAAAATTCCATTCATGTTGTACATGTTAATATAAATATTCCTTTATGATTTTCAGAAAAAAAGGAACATGAACTCTCCAAAAACTGACTTGAGTATTCCAATTTTTTTTAAATTAAATAATGGGTAGAATTTTCATTAATAAAACTTATTGAGAGGGTTAAAAACTTTTTTTGAAAAATTCCACCGAAGAGAGAATGGAAGTCTGATTTTATTAAAATCGTATTCTCAAAATTTGGACTAGAATAGAGAGTAAAAATGGTAATATTATTTTAAAATTTCACTAGTAACTAGAGGATAATGAAATAATTTTTTTTTAATATTTAAATGAAAAATTATTCTTACATGGGATATTAAACACAAACAATCTTCAATAATGATGAGATTGTTAAATAACCCTCACCACTATGGTAAATTTTGAATCGTAATCCCCATTAATGAATTAAAATTAAATGAAACATTAAATGAATGGAATGGAAATATATTCATGATATCAAATATCATCAGGGGAATTATATACCCCTAACAAAAGAATATGTGGTGAATATGTAATATGTCTCACTTAAGTAAAAGTGAGATGATAAACCTTTACATTAGGTTCGAATTCCTTCATATATGTTTGAACCACATATATAATAAATATATTTTTATTATATATCAATTATAAAACCATTATACTATATATCAGACAATATAATACTTACTTGTTGTCTTTTATGACCAGTTTATTAAAAATTATATTTTAAAGTCACTATTTCGGGTGATAATTGCTTCGTTTTTCATGTATGTTTTATTTCCGTAATTTCTGTAATTTTATATTTAACTTGGTTAAATAATATCTAGAATTCAAAACATGATATAATTATCATATATATTCATTATATATGTATTTATAGTATTCTATAAAAGTTAGTTATAGAGAATAGATTACAATTTCATGGAGACGGTAGGTCGTACATATGCACGAATGTTTTTTCCATTCTTCTTGATAAAATAGAATGAAAGAAAAACAAATATTAATTCAAAATTTAATAATAAATATTTTTTCATATATATCATTGAAAAGAATAAAATACTACCTTATTAAAATCCACTTAAAAATAAACCAAACATCATTTCACATCGCTACATAAAAATAGTAGTCTACACGTACGCACAAGCTACGTTATCATTTTCCATAATATGGTAAGGTATGAAGTTATATTTTAAATTATATTTCAAATGATATGATAGTATAAAAATATAACATATGTTAATTAACTTTTTCCCCACTACCATCCACGTAAATTGTAATTGGATAATGAAACACATCACTCTGTGAGACAGTAGCCAGCTATACACACAAGCAACAATATTATATCCCCCACAAAAATAATAGTAGGAAGAAATATATGATATAACAATTACATAGGTATAATAATTTTATAATCATATTATACATAATTTCAATATATAATTATTATACATCCTTAAAAAGTGGTGATGGAAAATGAATTACATCGGTTCATAAGGCGGTAGTCTACAATACACATGATCAATAGTTTCATTTTCCATTTAATGGAATTTGATATGGATATTATTTATAACATTAAGTTAATAATATATCAGATTATGGGATATTAGCGAATTATTATATTATAAGTTTTTATTAATATTTTAATGAGGTGGAATAAGAAATAAAAAACACTCAAGTTAGGAATTTTACTTATTGTTAAAAGATATCTTTTAGGTTTATTCCAAAACCCTTCCTAGATTGGATCTATGATAAAAAAAATGAATCTAAGATTTTTTGGAGTGGATTAATGAAATTATTTGGTCAAGTTTTGGATTAAAATAATTTTCTATGTGTGAATATGAGAGGAGAGAGTGTTCCCTTTAATAAGAGGGGGAGAGAACATGATAAGTATTTTAGGAAAGAGAACATGATAACCACATTTTTTCACATGTGAAAAGAATAAAAATGGTTCATTATAAAACCTTATATGTTATATGTTTTAAATATTTCCATTCAATGGTTGTTTGAAAATTTTTAGGTAATTTTTAAAACTTATCTTCTTAGTTTAACGCCCGATAAACCTATTTTTACAACAACAGTAATAAATAATTTTTACTACTTTCACTATTAATTATGGTAAGAAGTTAATTTTATGCTTTCATATAATATAAATTATGATTATTCCAAATATGGAATCATTTTTTTCAAATTAAATTAACAAAATTGGAATAATTTAATTTAATATTAAACCTATAGGTGCGTTGAAAAAACGAGTTTTTAGAAAAAGAAATCATTCACAATTTTAAAGTATTTTAATATAATTATTCAACATGAAATTGATTTAAATGAAATAAATTAGTTAATTTTTGATATAATTTAACTAGTTTCACTTTAAAAGAAATTTATTATATAATTTTTCATCTTAAATAATTTATACGAAAAAAAACATTCGATAAAAATCTGTATTTCCCACTATTCATAAAGAAATTAATTTTTAGGAAAATTATCAAAAACTCACCAAATGATAATTTTAAAATGTATATTTTAAAAATTATGTTTATTTTCTCATATAAATCATATAAAATTTGAAAAAAATAATTTTAAAATATTATTTCAAAGGGAGACTAAACTGCCAGTTAGAAAAATATTGTTTTTTTTTCGAAAATAATTATTTTGATTCAAATGATTATTATTTTACATAAAATAAATAGAAATTCATTGAATTTTTTATACATTATTAAAACATATAATTTATCATAATTTAATTATTACTATTCTTACATCCGAACATAAAATCTAGGGAATAATGGTCATGTTTAAATAGAAATATTTTAATAGAGTATCATGTTTTTTTTAAACCCATTGATGTGTGCATTGAAAGATATTAATGAAAATGAATTTATTTAAAAATAAATATATAATAATTTCTATGTGTAGAAAATTATCCTATAAATATTTAGTTTAATGTCATTTATTATATCGAATAAGCTATTCCTTTTTAAACTCTTCAGGTGTTAAAATTTATATGTTTTCTTTTTAAAGGTCTTTATCATCTATAACCTTCAATGTTCCTTTTGTTACACTAGGATATTTTTTTATTCTTTTAACAAAAAAAAATTTCATTATTTATATTCGGTAAATAAATAAAAATTTTGATAGCTTGACTCCTATGAAACCCTTAACTAAAATGAATCAAGAAGTATTAAATTTATATTATTAATAAAATTTAAGAATAATAAAACCTCTAGTAAATAAAATAATTATAATAAAATAAAAATTCATAACTAAACAGGATTAAGAATACCTAAATTATAGTGAAACCAACCCTAGTAGGAAAAATCCATTGTCTAATTTATTACATTATCATAAGATACAAAGAAGCACTTCCCAAAAGACTAAATAGTTTAGTTGTATTAGGGAACTAAATAAATACATGATATCCATTTTACATAGGGAATAAAAAATGAAACATAATAATACATAATTCTTAGAATCCTTGAATAATCATTAAAAAGATTCATCTTCATAAATTAGGGCATGTGAAAAATTAATGGTGATCTAAAATTCTTAGTAAAGGTAAAGTATAGTAAAATCTATAATTAATCAGTAAAGAATAATCATGATAGAAAGGTAAATAATTGAAAATTCATTACATTTAAATAACATGAATATCCTGATAAGATAATGTAGAATCCAATTCTTAAGGTTAATAACTAAGAACATGATTCATTTAATCAATAATATTAGAATGAAAATAATCCATAGATAATATCACAGAGAAAATCTTATTGATAATAATAGTTGATTCCTAAATAAAGGGAATGTTTAATTATTAGACATGATGTTTCTCGGGAACATGATTCCTTAACCATAAAGACCATTGAAAATACAATTTGAAATATATATTGATAAACCCAATCTAATTTAGAAAACTTATTCATATCCTAATACTACTGATGCATCAAAAATATTTCATTATCCTATCACGAACCCATGTATTTTATTTCCAAATATTTTCTCACATATAGAATAATAAATTTAGTTCATTATAATTTGACTTATCAAATATTTGTATTGAGTAAAGGATACAAAACTATCATTGTTTACCCCATTCATCAAATAAGATTCAATATAAACACCATATGTAAAAATTGTTTACAGTTTAGGAAATAATCATTTATGTCAAACAAGAATATGGATATTGACAAGATATTTAATTTCTAATGAAAAATTATAACATGGAAGTTATTGTTTTAATAGAAAGTAATCCATCAGAAAATAATGTGAGATTTCACCACAAATCATAGAATTTTAGATCTTGAAGTCAAATACCCTTGGATGAAATAATTCAAATTGAAAGATAAAATACCATGAATAATGAATTTTTCAATATATTACACGTAAAATTAAAACTAAAATAATGAAAGCACAAGATCTTCCATAATACCATCTTGGATGTCCAAATATAATGGTAATTTTATCAAGCCTTATAGATATATATTTATCCAGAGAATTTGGATGAACATATTTCCAACAAACGATAAAATGTATAAAGTTGGAATCTATGTTGTTTTGGTCTATCTTATATGCTTAAGTTATGAAGAATCTATGTAGCACCTCTTCCTCAGCTGTAATTATTCATGTGTGTTGTATATCTATGTAGGCCAACTGTTTGGCATTGACTTTTATGTAGGTAGGAAATTAGATGAGTATATGGCCTTCATCACAAACACTAGAAAAAGTATCCAGATTTAGAACCTTATATTGGAATATAAGACCTATATCTTTTAGTAAATCTAGAAGACAAAATATGGAAAACTATTTGATGAACATGCACAATCTGTTCATGTTGTTTTCTGGCCATCAAAAAATGAAGTAAACATTATTTCAATTGTGAAATTGGGTCCAATACACAACATCATGAGTGATCTTAATACCTTAATATTTCTTGGTATTATAGGAAGACCAAGGCATACACTTTTCCACAATTTCATGAGGTGTGTTCCCCTAGTTGATCCTTGGATAAAAGATAATGTCGATGGTACATCGTCTAGATCACTAGGACCTTCAATATGTAGATGTATTTTCTAAACCCATCATCATTTTTTCAAATGATGTTTACCTAAATATATTGGTATTATAACTTCATATGAAAATAAGATAAGGGCGGTGATTTATTATAGTAATCATTTTTTCCAACATAAGTGGACTTCCCTACGGATTGAATCTGATTCTCATAATGCAGTCATGGAATTAAAAGTGAGAATAATGAATGTCCCATTGAAAATTATACCGAATTAGATTGATTGTATATGGAATATCACTATAATATATTTCATGGTTTCACTTGAATATAGATAGGTCAAGTAGTTGGTATATGACTTATTAAAGAGGGAGACAATGGAAGAAAGTATGATGTGAGACTTAGAGCTCCTGATTATTGTGTCTCATTGGTGGATGATGATATGCATGGATTCGTTAAATATCATTCTTATAAGCTCACTAGTAATTCCTAACTTGTATTTTTACATAATATTTACTATTTTTAGTACTATCATTGTTTTAATCCCAAATATTTTTGTTGTATATATATCAATTAAAAGTGTGTTGGTGTATAATAATAAATAAGGCTCAATGAAGTGTAAATTGAGATGAATCCCTTACCCCATGATTAATTTTGGATGATAATTATTTAATACCTTATATAGTGGTATTAATCATGTCAATAAATTATACTATAACCATATTAATGATCTTATTACCCATTAATTTACAATCTTTTATTATTTTCCTTGTTTGGAATGTTAATTGCCATATTTTTTCATGCATTTTTTTGTCATGGAAGATTCCATTATTATGTATAATATAGAGATTAATCATGTACCGAATAACAACAATTATAAGTATAATATTTATATATCAATTATAATTTTAAATCCAACCATTAAATATGGTTATGAAAAATGAGGTATGTTATGATCACGTAGTGAGTAGGTCATATGTACATGTAAATAACATTTAAATTTTTCAATGATCATTCCTTAAAGAACAAAACTAATATTTTACCTTTCAAAAATAGTAATAATATTATATTTACCATATTTTCTGGTGATGGAATGTAAGTCACATTGCTTCACAAAAGTAGTAGTCCACACATCCACGAACGATGTTATCATATTTATGTGAGTGAAAATGCAAGAAATAAAATAATACATATTGTAATTATAGAATGATAACTATTTCATTAATATAATAATTATTTCATTTATATCACATATAATCATTAACTTTATGTTTACCACCTTCTATGTGAAGAATTAGTGATGGTTGAATCACATCGCTTCATGAAGAGATAGTTTTCCGTAAACACGAGGGATGTTATCGTATCTCTTATAGAATGAAAGGAGACAAGATATATATGTTATAATGACTATATAGGTATAAATTTTGTATTAATATCATATATTTACTTTATATCCATCATCATACACAATAATTAACGGTGGTAATGGAAAAATTAATGACTTTGGTTTATGAGCTGGAAGTCCGATGTATAAACGAATAATGATTTCATATACCATTTGATAAAATTTGAGATGATTATAGAACATGAAGATATTATAAAACATCACAGTATATTTAATATACTATGGTTTTTTATATCATCATGGTTTAATAAAAATTATTGGTGGATAAAGAAGTTATATAAATATGATCATTGAATAACATTACTTCTTCTTCTTGTATCCTCCTTAGTTTCTCCCAAAATCCATCCTATGTTGGATTTATGAAAAAACGATGGATTATAGGATTAATGTACATATGTTTGGATGTAATTTTGATATTTATTTTCCAAACTAAGTAGTTTTAAATGTTTGAGTAAGAGAGGATAGGGGGTAAACTTTAATAAGTGGGGGACATGACACACTTGGTAATTTTAAAAGAATTGAGTGATCTCATGTTTTTCAAAAGACACAAGGGTCAAAGATGGATCATTATCAAACCTAAAAGGTGAAATTGTATTAATATTTCCATAAAATAGTTTATATAGAAGTTTATAGGTCATTTCTACCCATGCCATTTTACTTTATCCTCTGGTAAACCCATTTTTACCATAACTGTTGTTATAAAATTTTAATTCATTCACTATTTGTTTTGCTAAAAAATTAAATTTCAATTTTTATAAATTATAAATAATTATGATTTCAAATATGGAATCTATTTTTATAAATTAAATTAAATAATTGAAAATTTTCAGTTTAAAATCAATCATGTAGATGTGATGAGAAAGAGAGTTTCTAATTTTAAAATGTTCAAAAGTTTACAATGTTTTAATATCTAAATTCTATATAAAAATTATAAAAATTACATAAATTGGATTAATTTATATATAATTAAAATAATTTTACTTTAAAATAAATTATAAATATAATCTTTCCTTATAAAATTATGTATTTATCACTATTCATCAAATAATGAAACGTTTTTGAAAAATACCCATAATTCACCCCAAGATAATTTTTGAATCTAAATTTTCAAAAATAAATATTGTTTTTACATATAAATTTTATAAAAAAATTTAAAAATTAATTTTATATTATTCATGTAAATCTCAACTAATCCATCTTTTAGAAAAATATTCCTTTTTCAGAATACATCTATATTTTTCTTCTAAATGATTATTATTTTATTTATATCAAATAGTTAACTAATAAATGTGTGTAAACTATGTAGTTTAATAATTTAGATAATCTTATTAATACCCATCATTATAATAGTTATGTGATATATTATATAATAATATTTACATTATTTTTTGTTATATAAAACTCATTATTTTATGTAACACGAGCTAATGAAGAAACTTGTTGTTGTATGTAATGAAATCTAAATCATTATTGAGTATAATATACTCTATAAAATTAAATTTCATTATTTTTTACTTATTTTTATGTTAAATTATCCCCACATTAAATAAATTATGTCCACTCAATTTAAAAATTATCTCAGTAATCATAGGTTTGATGTTTGAGAATTATTTTGTTGATAAACTACATCATAAAAATAGTTAACAAAATATATTCTTAATAAGAGAGTAAGGGAAGTAAAAATATAACATGTAATAAAAAATAACTATGGATCAATGAAAGAGAACATTGGTCGAAATTGAATATATGGGCATGGAGGGAATACTGTAAATAATTATAAAGAGTGATTGAGGTCATTGATCCCAAGAAAGTGAATTATCAATGGAATGTTAAAGTCCTAAAACTATAAATATATTATTATTTAAAAAGAACATAATAAGGGTTATAATTACCTTAATCATGTTTTTTATAGAAATTTATATATACCACTGAATCATTTTTCTAGGTCATTGTAATCGTTCAAAATATTCTTTGAAACCCTTAATGAAAAAGTACCTCATTGTAATAATTAGATATTTAATTGTATTTATAAAAAATAAATCATTGAAAAAAATAATCAAATGAAATAATTCATTATTCCAAACAAAATCACATTAATCATTAATCTTTTTATATGATAATAACATAATCTTAACCAGAATCCTTTAGCATCTTTTGATTTTTATTCATTTGACACTTCATAAATTTATTTTCATAGTGCCTCATATAATTAATGTTGAAGCATAGTATATAGTCAATAGTTTTATTAACCATGAAATAATAATAATGGTTGCCTTAATATATATACTTGTAGTAAGATCCCATCATTTTTAGAAAGTACCAGGGTGCTTCATTCCACAATTATCACATGTGGGAAAATCCTCATTTCACTTCTTCCCTTTATGTATATTCTTTCCAGTCATCCTCCTATTCTAGTTCTTCACTAAAAATATATTATAATTAGAGAGTTATTTGTATATTTTTTTAGTACATTATACCATGTACTTATATGATTAGAATTTATGAGAGACTAGTCTCTTTGAAATATTAGTTTGTTACCATACAAGATATGACCTTTCTAACTCTTCAGATCATTTTTGTTGGTGAGGTACTTGTTACTTCTTCTATGCGACATTTCTAAATCATGGAATACACTATATTAGAACTTATAATTATTAAACATTATATATAATCCCAAAAGTGGAACAATACTGAAATCAAATTTAAAATTTTATTCATATCTAATATCATAATCGTAAACATGGTATCTTTGTAGATAAAATAATTTTCAAATCCTTCATGATGGTTTTTAAAGAAAATGTAAATTATAATAATCATATTTCATGGTAGTTTCAAACCGGGTGGAATTTATGGCTTGTTATAATGCACTAGGCGATAAAAACGTCAAGACAAATCCACCCTTTTCAGAGTTATTACATATAGGTATATCTATTCTAGAACTATGTCCATTTGTTGTATCCAAACAGAGATGTATTTCTAGGGGAAACCATGTAATCTCTAATTTACTAAATTATTTAGAAATTATTAAACAATTATCCTTAATATCTATTATAGTTTTAAATTCCCTAATATGTTTTTTTCTTAAATATAGTTCTCATGGTTGATTCTAAACTTCCTATGATACAAACTGTAGTGACCTTGACCATAGAAGCCTAGATCCAGTGTCTTGTTTATTAAATTTGAATAGGTTATAAGGATTCTCATCTTGAAGGACTAAATAGTAAAGTAGTATTGGTGACTAAGATACATAAATGATACCATTTAACATATAAAATAAAAAAATAAAAAAAATAAAATTCTCAACATCATTGAAAACATATTCAAATGAATCATCTTCATAACTAGTGGAAAGGAAAAAAAAAGGGTGAGATAAAATGCTCCGTGAGGTTTAAGTATAGTGGAATATATCCTAAATAAAAAATGAATAATCACAATGGAAATGTAAATAATAGAGAATACATAACATTTAAATAACATGAATATCAAAATAACATATGATACAATCAATTGAGAACTATAAATAATTGAGAACACAATCCATTTGATCAATAAGATGAGAATTAAGAGAATCCATAGATAATGTAACAGAGAAAATATAATGGATAATAATAACTAAATCCTGAATAAATTAAATACTTATTTATTAGAGATCATGTTTCCCGGGAAAAAGATTCATTTACCATCAAAACCTTTCATGGGAGGTTTTAAAACATATTTGGTTAAAACCCATATGACTTGGTCAAATGATTCATCACATGATATTGTTGATGAATCAAGGGGATTTTATGAACAAATACCAAACCCATGTATTTCATGTCCAAATAATTCCTCATATATCATATAATTTATTTAATTCACAAAAAATATCCCCTATTAAATATCTATATTGATTAAAGGATACAGATTTATCAATATTTCTCTAGTTAATCAAATGAAATTAAATATACGAGTAATATTTAAAAGAGGTATATTGTTAATTAAATAATAATATCCATCAAAAAATAATATATATTTAATAGAAACTTAATCTCCAATGAAAAATGATAATAATAAGGCGACTGTTTTAAGAGAAATTTAACAGTCACAAAAGAGTGTGAGATTGCACAATAACTCTTACCATTAGGTAATTTTCATGTAAAATCCCCTTGGATGAAATAATATAAATTCATACCTAAAATACCATAAATAATTAGAATTAAGGATATTACATGCCAATGGGGTAGTATACACACCACATAAAAATGAATTGTTGAATAGTAATATATATGTCTCAATGGAATAAAAATTGAGATGAAATTCCTTACCTCAAAATTAATTTTGGTTGAATGTTTATTATTATCATGTATAGTGATTTTATTAATGTTATTAACATATAACATAACAATATTAATTATCTTAGTAATAGCTAATTAATATTATTTTAATATTTTTATTATTTTGAGGTTTAATTGGCATGTTTTCACACGTGTGTTTCATTATAGAAGATCTAGTTCTTATGAGTATTACATATATTAATCATAAACAGAATAATAATGAAGATATAATTTTAATATTTTTACATCATTTATACATTTAAAACCAATCATTAATTATGGTTAAAAAATTAAGTACGTTACAATCATAGAGACGATATGCCATATATACGCCCGAGAAACATATCCATTTTTCAATGTTCATTATTGAAGGGTGGTGAGTAATATTTTACCTTTATATAATAATAAAAATACCATATATACCATATTATATACTTATATATTTCATCCATGTGGTGTGGTAATCAAATTAGAGTCATATCACTTTGTGTAGGCAGTAGTCCAAATGTATACGAATGATGTTATTATCATTATTTGAGTGAAAATGAATAAAAGAAAAAGATATATATAGTATTTAAATAATGGTAAATCTGAAATTAATATCACAATTTTTTCATTTATATTAAATACAATTATGATATTTATCATTATCACCTTCCATGTGATGGGTTGGTGAAAAACGAATCAAATCGCTTTGCGAGGTGGCAGTCCTCCACACCCACGAGTGATATTATCATATCTCATAAGAAGGGAATTTAAATATATATATATATATATATATGATATAATTACTCTTGAGGTATAAATATTTTATAAATATCATTTTAATAATTTATATCCACTATCATACCAAACCATGATAGTTGGTATTGAAAATCGAACTATATAGGTTTGTGAGGCAGAAGTACACCGTCCACATGAATGATGATTTCATACCCAATTTGATAAAAATGTAGATGGTTTTTGGTTATTAAATCATTGGAAAAACATCCCACTATATTGATTAAATTTTTTTAATTATATAAACATGGTTTAATAAAAATTTTAGGAGGTGTAGACAGAAGTAAAAGAAAGATGAAAATTGAAGAACATTACCTCTTCTTCAGGTATCCTCCATTGGTTCACCCTAACACCTTCCTAGGATAGATTTAGGTCCAAAATTATTATTATGTAATGAGGGTATGGTAGTTCTGATGTTATATGTGTAGGTATTGGAAAAAAATATGTTTAAAGGTGTGAAGAAGAGAGTATAAGGGGTGACGTTTTATAAATAGCGGAGATGACACATTTGGTGTTGTTGAAAACAATTGATTTCTCCATATTTTTTCATATGTTTCAAGGGTAAAAAAATGTAAAATTATATAAATATATAGTATTAATGGTCTAAATATTTCAATAAAATCTTATATGTCATTTTTACCCTTATATTTTTAGATTAACCCCCGAGAAACACATTTTTACCTTAAATAAAGTAATATTTGTTTTCAGTCACAGTTATATATTGTAAAAATTTAATTTAAAATTATTAAAAAATATAAATTATTCTTATTCTAAATATGGAATCCATGTTTCAAAATTCAATTCACAGAAGTATAAAATTTAATTCAAAATTAATCCCACAGACATTATGAGAATGTGGGGTTTTAAAGTGAAATTGGTCAAAAGTTAACAATGTTTTTATGAATAAATTAAATATTAAAATTATTAAAATGAAATAAATTGGTCTAATTTATATATAATTTTACTAATTTTACTTTTAAAAAATTAAAAAAATAATTTAACATTATAAATTAGTAAAATTAAATGGCACTTTTTAATTATAATTCATCATTTTTGTTATTCATCAAAAATGAAACTTTTCAGAGAAATACCAAAAAATAACCCAAAGTTAATTTTAGTGTCTAGACATCATAGATGAATATTATTTTTTGATATAATTTTTTTAAGTGTTAAAAATTAATTTTAAATTATATTCTCAAAGCATTAGTAATTCATCTTTTTGAAAAAATATTGGTTTTCAGAAAACATTTCCATTTTTATTTAAAATGTTTCTTATTTTATTTGTATCAAATAGATAAAATATAAATTTGTTTAATATATATATATATATATTCATTATTAGGTTAATCAAACTCATACTCTCCATTCTTATGTCTAGGTGATATTTTAAATAACAATGTTAATACTATTTTGTTGTTCAGTAAAACTCGATCTTGGGTATAACACAAGCTAAAAAAATACACTGTTTTGTGTAATGAAAAATAACTAATTATTTCATTTATCATACTATATCGAATAAAATTTTAATCATTTATAATTTTTTGATTGTTTATTCAATTTTTAAATGTGAAATTTTCAATAAAATAAGTTTCCACTAATATCCTATAATTTCATCTATATGATAATTTTTTTTAATTTTATAATAATAATTTTTGTAAAATTATTATCACTATTTAATATTGAATATAAAAATAATCACTGGTGGAATTTTTAATGATTTTCTAAAATAATGGATTTTTAATTGAATAGTTAAATTATTGTTTTTACCAAAATTGTAAATATTATTACATTATAAATATATAAGAAAGTCCTAGTAGTTTGTAAAAAATTTTAATTATTTAAAGATTTATTTTAGGAATAAATATATGTATTTTATGATATCATTTTAATAATAGAAAACCAACGTTAAAAATTTTATAATATAAGTAAATTTTCATTCTAATTTTAATAAATTTTTTAGTATTTTATTTTAATTAAAAATATTAATGGAAATATTAAGTTTTAGATTTCTTTGGAAGAAAAATAAATCATATTTTTTTATAATTAAAAAAATTATATCATAAAATACAATTAAATTTGTAAATTTAAATTATACAAAAAATTTACCTCAAAAAAACATTTTCTATGAAAATGATTTTTGTGGGTAATGGGTAATAATATGAAAATTAACTTTTCGATTTATTAGAAATATTATTTGATAAAGTTATTTTCATATTTAAATTAAAATTTTAATAAATTTTAGTAAGATAAACTTGATTTTTAGGCATAAAATTAAGTTTCCACGTTAAATATTAGTTACTGTGATAAAACTGTTATCTTCTAAAGAATGATAATTTTCTAAATATTTTTTATTTTTTTACAATTAATTGGATAAATTTTAAATTAATAATATATTAGTGATTTGAAACATATAAAAAGATAAATCAACACTCATTTAATTGGAAATAAGTATTATAATAATCTTAAGAACACTTAATGACTAAATTGATATCTTTCAATAGAAATAGTTTTCCAAAAAAGAATATATTTTAATTTACAAGTTAATTTTTATATACATTTTGAAATTTAATTAGATCAATTATAGTTAAATAAAATATTTATCACATATAGTTTTTCCAATAAGGTTCAAATTATATTTTTTATAAGAAAATAATCAATTTAGTTAAATTTTAATCAAAACTTATTAGTTTTAAAATATGTAATCTAATGGGGATTAAATATTATTAAATAAATTTTGCACTTAGAAATTTTATAATACATTTTTTAGGTTTTAAGGTCATACCTTCATGTATCACCAACATTTACCCGCCTAACTCACTTAACATTCATGTACTTCTACTATAATCCCTTACCTAACATTCTTTTCTAATGATTTTCCCTCTTTTTCCCCTATAATAGGAGATGAAAACCGTCCACATAAAGAAACACATGTAGTTATTAATTTACATGAATCAATACACAATATATTTCTTCTAGAGTATCTTTATACCTTCGTAATGCCTATACAAAATAATATTCCTCAATTCTTTGAATTCAAAAGGATACCTCAAGAGAATATTTGAATTCCCAATGTATCTATATTAATTACAAAGATACATATTTTTTTATCATTATCATAAAAAAATACTGCAAAAACATTATGAAGATGTATATAAAATAACATGTATTTAAATAATATACTGAAAATTGATTATTTTTAGGGAATAACCATTATCAATTACCCTCTCACATAGTAAAAAAATGAAAACATTGTTTGTGGATGTTTATATACTGTCACATATATGAAAAATATGTGTAATTTTTTATCATCACCTCTCAAGTATGTCCATAAAAATTGGTTTGTTTAAAAGGTAATTTATTTATGTAAATATTAATATTCTAAAAATTAAATTTAGGAATTCAATAATTAATTTTATAAATAAATGGTTCATTTAAAACTAAGATCCTAAAACTAACATACTAAGAAAAAAATAGATTAACTTTCAATAGAAAACTTATTTTCAAATCATATTATTATTTTACTTTATCCCAATTTTAATTTAACACCTTAATAACATCTAAATAATGTCATTATAAATTTTTGGTAATGACATTTCAATAGTAAAATTTTTCTTATTTCCATACTCACACGTAGATTATGACTTGTTCCTATTGGGCCAGTTTAACCACATACATGAAAAATACTATAAATTATATCAATTATTTCTTTAGAAACATAATATTTGATATTAATAAGTAAATATTTTATTTGTATACAAATTATAATATAAAATTTTAATATACTAATTAATACAACACTAGATGTTCATTATAAATTACCAAAACAAGATCATCATAGACTTCTTCATCACACCTAAAAACTAAAACACATATGAAATGAAATTAAAAAATTAAAAAAAAATTAAATTGAAAATTTAAATTATATTTTATGATTTGGTAATGATAAAATTTAGGAGAAAAAGTAATAACAACATCATGATTATGAAACTACTTAAAAAAACAAATAATACTCAAACCTGATAATGAAAATCGATAATAAAAAACAAATATACATTTAGAGAATAATTATAAATGAATTTTATAAAATATTATTCATATGAAATATTTCTAAAACAGGTGATTAAGATATTTATTTTTATATACATGATTTTAAAGTTCATTCGACTATGTGGGGAAACAATGTGTGAGTTTCTTATTGCCAATTTTCACCCCGTGAGACATATTTTCTTTTATACAAAGGTTTTTATTTAGATTGGTTAACCTAATATAAAATGAATTTATTTTTTCCATATTCTTGGGGGTTTTATGATCCATACGATTTTCTCATTGAAAGTTATTTTTATTCAAAATATTCTATATTATAAAGGGTGTTTTGATTAAAATGTTAGTCAAACCATATGGGATTAAATTTCCAATCATATTTTCTAATTTATTTTTTAAATAAGAATCCATTGGGGAATTTGTGTTATTTATAAAACCAATAATCATTTTATAGGAATATTCATGAGGTTTTATATTTCCCCACAAAATTTCATTTCCCATTCACTAAAAGTTTACTCAATGTTCTTCTTGTATGTGAAAGGGACCCCTTCTCAATTTATTGTTTGGGGACATCCCATACTTTCATATCTTTATTCAATGGATTATTTTGAATATTTACTTATATATGAATAAATAATATAATATGTTAATTTTATAGTAATTTAATTTTCTTCAGTGGTTTCATTTTTTTAAATTAATTATATAAGAGATTTTAATGAAAATGTGAAATGATTCACTTTTTTCTACATTATATTATTACACCATTTTAATGCATTTTAATTATATATTATACAAAATATATTTTTTATTTATTTCTAAAAGAAATTATTTTTCTCCCAAATTTATAATATTACTCTTTTAAAATTATTTCAAAATTACTTCAAAATATCAATGATATTTATTATTTCCAATGTAATTTTTATAAAACTCATAGAAAGTATTTTTCAACTAATTAATTGTCCTTTATCATATATTAAAACTTTTAAGGATATTATCAAAAATTAACCAGCCAAATTCATTATTTAGATATATTATTTAAGGTCCTTCTTTTCTGAAGAACTGATTCATCATTGTCTTTATCTTGCATAATTATTTTCTATTAATAAACACATTTTTATTCCAATTCCTTTTCATTTCTAATACACTATTTTTTAATCCATTAATCAATTTTTGGTCACCAAGATTCCATAAATGGATTTATCAGGAAAAAATATTATGTTATGTATGTATCATTTTTTCACACATTGTAAATACCATATGATTTATTATCTTTATTGAATTTTATTTAACAAGAATGTTAAATGATGTTATTGGAAACCCATTTATTTTCTATTGGATTATGATTTTATGAATTTTAATAAAATTATAAATGATATAATTATGTGAATCCATTTGAAAATTATATGAAACCCATTTATCTTACATGGGTTATTTATTTTATATAAAGTGAATTATTTTCAAAGGAAACTTAAAACCCATTCTTATTTGTGTGTTTGAATGGTTTTATAGTAATATTATTTCTTATGGAAAACATTTTAATGTATATTCATTAATTTATGGGTTAGCCCTATATATCACTTTATTTGATTGTATTAATCTTTTAATCCCATGTGATAAAGGTGAAAAGAGTGGTAATGCTCGACCCACTCAAGAAAATCAGTAATTGGAGAAAGAACCACCAAGGGAATTAAGTGGGTGAACCCTAACCCAGTAAGGAAAATAGAGTGTGATACATGATCCACAATGTTATTATTTCATTGCTTATGGATATTCCCCCATTCCCAATCATTCCATATTTCTATAATATTTTTCATTTTCATGAAGTATTTTTATGTTATTCAATGATTAGTGATCCTTGATTTAATAAGTAAAACATTTTTATATATCCGGATTATACTCATATGTTCATTTTATTATCCTTTATTATCTTTTATTATTATCACATATGTTTACCATTAATTACAATCTAATATTATGCCTTTCTTATTTTTCCATTTTACTAGGTTATGTGAATAAGAAATATATGAATCATCTATATGAGTATCTTAGTTGGAGAATTAATTGGAGATTTTGAAGCCTTATTCTAGATTAAGAAGTTTTTAATATAGTGGAAAATTCCCATTTGTTAAAAATAGTGTGATTTTTTAGTAAATGTTTTTCTCCTAATTCTATAAAACTCTAAACCAAAAATCTCATGAGAATGTACTGTATTGAAATATTTTCTTTTATGTTAGTTAATTTAGATGATCATGTTCTTGCTCTTCTGTAATTCTATCATCCACTTTATTTCTCTATATGGCCTAAAATTTCTTTTTGAAGTATTTATGTTACACAAATTTTTTATTGGGTTAGTTAAGTTGTGTTTGAAATATAATGTTTTCATGTGGTAAAAACATGTATAGTTTTTCATTAGGGATATGTGGGTTCATTGTAGCATTAATGTTCGTTGTGTGTTGTTTTATATCTCATGAGAGTTAATTTTTTATATTCTTGTAATTTCAGTTAATATATGAACACAATATTATGCATGGGTGTAAATATTATTACACTATGCCAAAAACAATTTTATGGAAATAGTTGAGAATAATATATGTTTACAATGATTTTTTTATTATGATTATAATTGTCCCAAATTTACATGTTTTTAAATATATTCATGTTATTTGGATTTATATCCTATATCGAGATCATATTATTCTTCTTTGTTTTTTACTAATGTTCTATGTTAATTTGGGTATGATTACATAATTTTACATTCATGTGCCTTGAATATACACTTATACCCAAATGGTTATCTTATAGGCAATTATGATCATAATATTATATATCTTTTGGTTTACCTTACTATATATATGGGAAAATACTCCCTTATGTTTCAATTAACATATTTTATTAAAATTATTATAACTTATGATAAATTTAAAAGGGGGTTTGGAGTTTTTTTTGGATAAATTTTCACAAGTATTGTAAAATACATTTCTCATGTAGTTATCCCCCAAATACACTAAATATTCAGTTTTTGGGATTGAGAGATATAATTTTTATCAAATTTTAATGATTCAAAATTATGGAATATTTAACTTGGGTCCCCATAGCTTGAATCAAATAAAGGTTTAGTTTTTTTTTGAGTTCAGAATAATATAAATTTAGTTAATACCCTTAAGATAAATCTACCAATTGAAAAAAATACTAATGTTTTGGTAATGTAGAGGTTGTGTGGTTTTATAAAAATTACATCCATGTTGGTTTAATGTAAATTGGATGTGGTTTTCTCATTAATTCAAATATTTTTAATCATGATGAAATGGTTTTTTTGAGTATCAACATGATCTTCACTCAGTGGATGATAAGTTGGCCTAAGATGAAAAACATTTCTACACAGACCCAAGGGATATTCTTTGGGGACATAATATTCATGTTAGGAATCATTTTTTGGGATTTAAATATTTTTAGGTTTGTAAAACTAATAGAACAATTACTATGTGTAACCGAAATTGAAGTCTTGAGACTCATAATTAGAGTTATGTGCATCATTTATGAATTATTTATTCTGAACTCATAGTTTACCCTCAATATATTTATTAATTTATGTATTCTCATCCTATAATATAAATCCCTATGTGTAATGATGGCTTGGATATTCCAAAAGTATTGTTTTTTCAAATTATTGGATCAGGTAAATTTTTAACTACATTTTAGGAATGAATTACTATGGTTGGAATCACTGTTGTAAGGTATTTTGGTTGAGTATTGGTGTTCAAAAGACACTCATGGGGGCTCCCAAGGCCTAGGGGGTAGTCATAGTGGTTGATGTAGTCAAGACTATTTCAGACCACTTGCATTATTTTGTGATATAAATGTAACTGTTTACATTCAACCCCCCACCCCCTCAAATTTAAAGAGGGAAGGGGTTTGAGGAGACCTCTATTCGCTTCTATCACATGCATGAGCATGGATCAAATTACCCTATTATTCCATTCTATTCCCCTTGATTTTATTTGATATTGATATATAATTATGGTTAATGTGAGGTACACATTTTTTTATACACTTACACTATTTCTTCTCATTCGGTACCCTAATTTGGGGGAGTTTTGGATTGAAGAATTTTCTAATATTTCACTATAGAATGGTGAAATCATCTGAATCCTTTGGGGATTCCATGTAGCATAGCTAAAGGATATCTGGAGATAATTTCCACCAACCATCATTAATTATTTCTTTTAATGTCAATCTAGTATCATATATATTTAAGGATTCTGATAAATTCAACTATATTAATTATAGAAATGTTTTTGAAACTTGGGGCTTTCCCTTGGATTTCTATTCAGGGTGTGTTGCAGGTCTCCCATGGACGGTTAGGCATGGTTACATTATGACATGATGACCTGGTGAGTCTTATTTGAATATTGGGGATGAAATTTATTTATATGGTCCACATTAACTCTATGGGTCTTAGTAGAGTTTCTGAACTATAAAAATAAATATTTAAATCTCTAGATGAGGTAAGTTGTCTCATGTGAACACCTTAGAGTTCAATGTTTTATTTATATTAATTCTATCTTATAAGTATATTCTGAATACATATGTTTCTGGGTTTCTATGTAGAAATTCAATTAATATAATTTATTTAATATAAGATTTGTGCAAGATATTAATTTTTTTAAAATTTTATGCAGGAATAAGATATGGATAAATATTAAAGAAATCATGGGGAATGAGTAACAAAATGAAACTTCATGCCATGAGCTTCACTCTTGGTGTGAAACTGAAATTTCAAAGATAAAGGGGATCTGAAAACTAGAAAAACCCTGAGTACACATTGTGTACTATCGGTACACGTCGTGACAGCATGAAAGGAAAGACACCTGCTGGAAAAGTCATGATGATGGAACACACTGTGAATAGCCAGTACATGGAGTGTACCTCAGGTATACAACGTGACCAATTTCAAACCGGTGTATGAAGTTTATATATATTAAACATGGTGGAGGATAAATTAGATATTAATTAGATGATGTGGACCTCAGGTACATGTCATAATGATGGTGACATGTGAAAATTACAATCAACGCTAAAAGACACTCTGCAAAAATTTTATTATAAATAGAGGCCTTCACATGACATTACAAAAATACTCTAGACCTAAGGGAGAGGCACCACCACCAAGTGGCCACTATAGACAAGTTTTTCATTCGGTTTTTTTTTATTTTTCTTTCTTCTTCATCCATGTAATCTATAATTCTGTTTAGTTTAATTTAAATCAGTATGTTTTCTTTATTCTTTTCCTATTCATTGTTTTCTAATCTCTCCACTATGGGTATCAGGTTATTCATCACCGGTGATCACTCGAAGATGATTGGATAAACCCCATATGGGAGAGAGGGATTGGTCAAAGTGGGTCTATTCCATCATATTTCAATATACCATTACTCATAATGATGATTATATTCGATAGTATATTTTTGTGGCTTCATTTATACTTTATCCATCATTGAATCATTGACCATATGTTTTAACAATTAACAAACCCGAAGATAATTGATATGATTTATTCATGATCACTAAATGTAATTACTCTTTTGAATTTGTAAATATGAACTAAATATTCTTTAGATATTTTGATTTATCTGACCAAGATGAATTTGGATTCTAGTATAGTTTGATAGGTAATGAACATTTATTCTATCGATGAAACTGTTCGGTTTCACAACTATTTAATATGATTATTTTGTTAGTGAAGATAAATTTATTTAGTAAAACCATCCCTGGAAACTAATTCCCTAACCTCGTGGTTTTATATTTTAATTCAAATATTTTAATTTCCATCATTAGTATTATTAATTCAAACTTAAAATTGGATGACTTAACCTTTAGTCGATAGTTTTCATTACCATGTTTCTCGCTCTCTGTGGGTTTGAACCTGAACTTCTTCTATACTAAACCTTTTTAGATAGTATGGTTTGGGACATTATAAATTTATAATTTGAATCAAACATGGAGGAATTAATGATGCCTTTTGAGTACATCATGTTTTGGAAATATTGTCAGGGAGTAGAGGAACATTACAGGAAACTCAAGACAAATTGATTATGTCAAAGAATTTTATTATCCCATTTCTGTTTACTAATTTTAGTTTAGTTAATTAATTCTGTAGCAAATTTTTTATCATATATCATCATTTTGGTAGTGTTTGGAGGCATGCAAGATGAGTTTTCAAATGAACTAGTATTCTGACACATCACCACCAAAAGACATTTAATATCTGAAGTATCTGACCTCCTAGGATGCACTGAATTTAAAAGGGTGGACATAGAAAGATGGATTTAAGAATGACTCATGTTCTCATGTGTATAATAAATCTCAACCCACGTAGTGGAATGAAACCTACTATCAGCCTGATGGAGAAGCTCTAAACAATCAAATCAACTAAGGAAATCGTTGGGTCGAGAAATACAATAATTACAACTACTACATTCAAAAAACTCAAAAGTTACATCCTGATGAAAGACTATCCGGATTTCTCACCCAGTTTATTGAAATAATGGACCAATGGATAGACTATAATGATGTATAAATCAATATGAATGGTGAATTGACTAATCACCTTTCTCAAATCCTTTCAAATTTATATTATCTTATTAATCCCCACTAATAGTTTCTAATGTAGATATAGGTACATTTGAAAATGATGAACATCAAGATGGAGAGGAAGTCTAACCATTTGAAATAAAAAACTCAAGAGTCATACTTTCATTAATACTATTCCATTCCTGAAACTCAAGAGAAAAATTCTAATAACAGTCTAGCCACTTTTCTCTTAAAGTTCATTCCAGTATTGGATAAGCAGATGGATGAACATGATTCCCAACTCAATGAACATGGAGATTTGATTACTCACCTTTATCATTTTATTTCAAATTCAACTTCCATAGTATGAAACTTACCATTAAAATCAATGGCATGGAATGATTTATTTAAAGACGAAGAAGATCAAAAGGTGGAGGATGTTAATGTTGGAGTAATGAAAAAGGTTGAAAAATCTGAGGCAGAGAACAAAGAAAATTACCTAGAGAATGATGGGAATATTTAAAATTATGAACCTCTATAATTAGAATATTTATTGGAGATAGATGCATCCCTTATATACATAAGAAATTACCAAGAATAATAAAGAAATTTTCTCTTACAACTATGCAGTGAAGTGGAAAGAAAGATGATAGAAATTTGTGATTGGATGGTTGAAGAGGAAGAGGAAGAGGTCAATGTAATACAATATATAAAATTAGAGTAAGAAGAAGTTGTAAGTAATGGTGACCAGGAGGTCAAGGAGGTACGATATTGTGAAATTATTAAGGAAGAATAAATATTCAAGGAAGAGGATAATGAACAAACGTGTGCAGACCTCACTAGAATTATCGAGACTCAAGAGAGATGGGACTCTCTCTTATAAATTCAAGATGAAGAGGAGAAACCAATGGCTTCGACTGAAAAATACATCCTAATATTTGAACCATAGAAAGAATATAATGATGTAGTAATGGTGTTGACGAACTATAAAATATGGACATATTTCAATTTCTAATTTTTTTTCATCACAATTTTCCACAAATTTCATCCCACCAATAACCATGGTGAACAAATGGAAGAGGAAATGAAAAAACCCAAATGCACCGAAAATTAAGAATTGGTTAAATCCAATATGTATATCTTTGTATTGTTTTCTAATTATCCAAAAAGGATAAAGGTTGAGCTGAAAAACCATAAAAAATTTACAACTACTAGGAGGTAACCTGAATGTTAAAAATTTCTTTCTAGGATGCATATTTTTTTATTTTATTAGTTTAAATAAATATCCATGTGTTTTTCCTCTTTTTTTATTTGATACAAATATTTTTAATTATCAATGGACTACACTTTCATAGTTTACTTTTATATTTAAGGTCACTAAAATTAAGGAGAACAAATAAACTAAAGAGATTGAAATTAGAAGATTACAAGTCATGTAATAATAATAAACATTTGGAACCTGTCCAGATAGAACCTGACATAATCATTAAAAACATCAATGGAAGGAGTGTACTATTTCTAATTTTTAATATCATTAAATATCTAGTTTTTTATTAAAAAAATAATAAAGAAATGAATTTAATTATTTCATGAACTAAATTGAATTCGATTCTCCCATAAAAATTACGGAATTATTTGTCTTGTACTCACTGATCTAGGAGAAATTAACACTGAGGAGAAATATTTGATGTGTAATAAAATATGAAATATGGTTACCATAAATATAAAAGATATAAATGAAAATTTTAAATTTCACTTTCTTACCTAAATTTGGAATTTTGGGAAAAACAATTCTTGATATGATTTATTTTCATGATATTAATTTATAGAATCATGCATTGAGTAAAATGATTATTAATTTTCATGAAATGACCTGATTGACTCATATTATATTCCCATTCTTGAGAGGATTCTATAACAAATATATCCTATTATTCTGAAAATATTTCTTGAGTACAACATAGGGCATGTAAACCAACTAGAATATTAATTGTTATCTTATCAAATCTATGACTGTACAAATTTACTCTTGAAAAGATTGAGGCATTTTATTAATGATCCCATTTATCCCAAGACCCACCTGCATAGTGATCTTCCTTTACCCCATAGAATCCATGGAATACATTATTATGATGAAGCCATGTTACAAGCCATTATTTCCATTCCTACCTAGCCCTTTGTATTTTTCATGATATTCAATTGAATGAGTGTGGGTGAGGGGTTCTGTATGGAAGATATGGTATGTGATATCTTGAGGGGAGACTTATGTGGGATTTCATGTGATTGTGGAGAATGGTCGTATTTAAATTCATTATATTCCATCGTATATCCATGATTTTGTAAAAACTGAATAAAAAATGAAGAAAAAATGGGTTGTTTCTTAGGGTGGTAAAAAATAACTATTATCAGACTGATGATCTCAAAATCATTTGGGGATAAATTTTGGATGTGATACTTATCCTATGGTATCTTTCAGAAGAAAGAAATGAAAAAATGGGTTGTGAATTGGGAGAATAAAAAATAACCATTTTCTAGACCAATGATTTTTATCATATGTAGTTAGGTGGTGGATGTGAGGTTTATTCCAATAATGACTTTCAAAAAATAATGAACAAGAAGAGAGGGTTATTTTTTATTATGATTACTTTATATGTTAGGCTTCACTATATGCTTGGGGGTGTGATATGGAATTACATTTTTGTAAGGAGAATTTCATTGAGCATGTATTTTGAATATCATGAATTGTATATTATAGTTTAACCCCCTCCTTGAGCCTTATTTTATTTTAATTATTTAACCTACATACCCTAGCCACATATTAATTTGATCCTTATTTCAAATCCTTCATTAATAAATGTAGTTTTTGTATTTATGGGGTGGAGAAAGTAGATTCAATGCATGCCTATTGTTAGGAACCAATTCTTTAAGTATGTGTATAACACCATTAAATTATTACCTTGAGTGATGAGTGAAAAAATTAATGGTGAGGTTAATCATAAACGGCATGGGGGTTGATGAAAGGTTAAAAATGGTGTGTAAAAAATGAAATTTATTTAATTTCAAATTTTAAATAAAGCTTGATTTTGGAGAATCTATGTTGGGTATGATTTATGCTTTAAAATCACTAGTTATAACATGTTTTTATGAGCATAATAATTTAAAAATTCCCTTATTGATGGGTGTACCCTTTGTGATTTAATGTTGATATTTTCCTCAAGGAAGATAAAATATTTGCATGTGGGGGTATTTGATAAGGCAGTTTCGTATAAATTTGTTTATGTGTTTCTATGTATGAATTCATTGAATATAAATTAATTTAATATACGATCTGTTCCTGATATTAATGTTCTAAAAAAAATTTGTACAAGAATTAAATATGGAGAAATATTAAGGAAAACATGGGGAATGGGGATCAAAGTGACACTTCACACCATGAGCTTCACTTGCGGCATGACACAAACATTTCAAATATCAAGGTGAGATTAAAAATAGGAAAAACACCGAGTACACATCATTTACTATCAGGAAATATTGTGACATCATAGAGAGGATAGATTCCCACTGGACAAGTCATGATGATGGGACACACTATGAACAACCAGTACACGAAGCCGACCTCAGGTACACGATGTGACCAAAGTCAAACTAGCGTATGAAGTTTCCTCGAATTCAACGTGGTGGAGGATAAATAGGATTTAAATTTCATGACTTGTACCTTACGTACACGTCATGAAAATGGTGAAATGTTAAAATTAAAATTAATGTAGCAAGCCATGGTGCATAATTTTCCTATAAAAAGGGTCCTTCGTATGCCATCTCTAAAATACTCTAGACCTGAAGAAAAGGCGTGACCACTGAGAGACCACTATAGAGAGGTTTTTCATTCAGTTTTTCTTTTCTATTAATTTATTCTTCTTCTATGTAATCTCAAATGCTCTTTAGTTTAATTAAAATCATTTTATTTTCTTTATTCTTTTCCCATTATTTATTTTCTAATATATCCACTATGGTTATAGGGTTATTCATCACTGGTGATCACCCAAAGATGATTGGATAAACCCCGTAGGGTAGAGTAGGATCGGTCAAAGGTGGTGAATCAATCATAGTTCTATTTACCATTACTTTTAATGATGATTGTATTCAATAATATAATGATATGCATTCATTTCCACTATATCCATCATTCGTTGACCATATGTTTCAATAATGGACAATCCCGAACATGATTGAGATGATTTATTAATGACCACTGAATGTAATTATTCTTCTACATTTGGAAGTCTAAATTAAATAAACATTATCTATTTTGATTTATCTAACCAATATGAATTGGGATTCAAGGGTAGTTTGATAGGTAATTAACATTTCTCCTATCGATAAAATTATCTGGTTGAACAACTATTAAATACGATTACATTGCGAGTGAAGATATATTTATTTAGGAAAACCATTCATTAAAACTGATTCCCCTATCTTCTTCTTTTCTATTTGAAATCATTTATTTCAATTTTCATCATTAGTTTAATTAAATCAAAATAAAAATTGGATGACTTAACCTTTAGTTGAGAGTTTCCCTTTTCACATTCCCTACTCTCCGTGGGTTCAACCCCTCACATCTTCTATACTATACCTTTATAGATAGTATGGTTTGGGAAAATTTAAATTTCTTATTAGACACACACCTGGAGGAATTAACGACGCATTTTGGGTGCATCACTGGCATATGGTCTTACCACATTAGGGTGACTAGACATAAAATAAAATTAAATGATAAAAGAATGAGATGAATTTTTAAAATTATAATCAATTAAAAAGTTAATTTATTTATGCGAAATGATTAAGGGTGGACTAAACAAGGGTTCTATGGCCACTTTGGGACACTAGACACTGACTTGTTACCTCAATTACCAATTTCCATATTCTTAAACTATTAAATTATTATTCTTTGTGTCATTTAAAACCCTCAAGATTTATTAATGGACTGAATATAACCTAGTGTCCCTCGAGTATGTTCCTATGCCCCCTCCCTATAAAAATGTGTCATGAATTGATATGGTTCACCCTAGTAGGATGTGTGAGGACCCTTGAGTTGTTCTTATACTATGTGGGTATACCATAGGATCTGGATAATAGGATGTTTGGGAGGACCAACCTAGTGGTAATTTTAAAACAAATATGGGTCATGTTCAATTCCTTTTGGGTCTCTAATTTGATATAACCAAGTATTATATGAGGTATTTTTATCATTATGATGATGTCATTGGATACAACATCATCCAAGATTCAGGTATTGACTCATTACCTAGTTCAAGATTGAGAAACCCTGAGAGGGTGGCTCTATTAAGATATGAGCTAGGGGACCCTCAGATTTTCCCCATTTAAAGAACAACATTGAGTGGGTGTTTATAAGATTGGGAGTGAAGGTTTTCTATGTCACCGTAGTACCAAAACCAATGTCGTATCCCAGTGGAGCTATAGTGTAAATGAACAAAACGGGGGTTCAGAGAACCCTTTTTTGTATGATTATTTTTATTTATGATATTCTCAAGTACATGTGATTTCTAAGGACACATGGGAATCTACAGAGGGATAAAAATTTTATGTGATTGTACATAATGAATTGGAATCCCTAGTTGAGATGGATGAGACCCTGTGTTGCCCATTATGTTTGAGATTTGGTCAAGCATTATATTGGGGGAAGATTACTTATTTTAATGGGATCTAGTGTATATGGTTGATGCGGTTGCAGAGTCAAAGAGGTGGTAACTAGGATTGAACATTAGAGATGTGATATTGTCTGAATATAATAATGTTTTGGATGATCAGAATTTCATTGATATATGGAAAATATTATGAAAACCCATGGATAGTAGGATTAGAATAGTAATTTTATTAGACCATTGTGATTTCCTAGTACCCTCATGAATTAAATAGCAATAAGAGCTGTTATATGGGTGTATATCCCTGAGAACCGATGTTGGACATCTCGCTGGAGATTATTGTATCCCATCACAAAATTCTGAGGATACCTCATAATATCAGTTGGATATGATAAATATGGATCGTGTATCTCAATTAGATTTATAAAATGGGTTTTCAAATGAATTCAATTTCATTGATAGCTTGTGTTACACACAATAATGAGTTTAAACAAATCATGATATACTATATGCATATCATTATTTATTGTTACAGTTATCACCATGTTGTTGGATTATTGTGTATGAATAATACTATCTAAATAATGAAAATATTTGGTTTACACATGTATACATTGAGTTTGTTTGTCATCAATTTATTATAATTGAAAAAATAAATTGAAAATAAATGAGATATTTTTCTGAACAACATTTTTTTATGAGTGTAGTGTATTTCTAAATTAATAAATTAAACATATAACTATTTGAGAATTATTTTAATTAAATTATTGTATTATATAATCTACTAAATGTTTTAACTTTCAAATAACATTTTTTTAGATGTGGGATAAGAATAAATCCAATTTTATGCTTATAAAACTATTTTTATAAAAAGTTTTCTTTGTCAAGTTTTAAACAAAAATCATAAAATTTAGTTATACCACTTCTAGAAATTGTATTTTGAAAAATTGATTCCATATTTATAATCACAAAAAACAAATTTGGAAAATATTTTCCTTTTATTTTTTTCCAATATTAATTGTATCCAAAATAATTTTTGACCACCTCAGTAATTGTAAAATCGGTAAAATAAGGCTAAAACAATGGTTTTATGAACTAAAATGTATTTGAAACATTCCTTTTATGAGTGTAAATTGTCCATTTACATTGAAGTCTTTACTATTGGGACACATGGTGCAATATTTCCTTGAATATGAACTTTATATTAATATAAGGGATGAATAATACAAAATCATACTCTCTTACTTTTAAATATCTCTTATATTTTCACAGGAGGAAAATGATAATTACTTGAATTATTTTAATAGGTTTTCTGGGAATAATGAAATTATTTTAATAATGGTAATTTATTTTTATTTTATAGTAATTATTTCATTAACTTAAACTCTTATACATCACTGAAATGATATTTCTTCAGTTAATAGAAAAATAAAATAAATAAAATTAAAAATATTAAAATTAGTATAATTCAAGTGATTTATACTGTTATAATAAATTTAAAGATACATATGAAATTTTATTAATGTTTTAAAAGATAATATTTTTATTAAATCTTTTTATTGATGTCTTTATACTCAAATTAAATGATTATTTCCGAAATTTAAGATAATGGTATTTTATAACAAATAATAATTTATTAAATGTTTAATGAATTTTTAAGATAATGGTATTTTATAATAAATAATATTTATTAAATAATTAAAAATCCATTAAACATTTATATTCAACCATGTAAATGGATAATTTACCATATAATTCGCGGTCCATTTGTTAGTAATTTTATATTTATAGTAACATGTATTATCCTTTTAATATTAGAATTATTGTTACTGTAGTTAGGGTGACAAGTGATTAAAGAAGTGGTTAATAAAAAATACAAGGCTTAGAATGACACAAAAACTTGTAAATCATTCATTGGTTGATGTTATTTCGACCCTATACTGTTTTTATTCAAATAAATACCCATTTTGGGTCATTTTTATTTAGAATGACATTATAATATTTGAATCTTTGAATAAAGTCCATGAGTGTGCACTCCCTCCCTTATAAAAGGGCACCCCTCCTCTCCCTTAATTCCACCACTATAATCCTTTTATTTGGAATAGTCCAAAAAAATAATATTATAAATTCCCTATACACATTCTATGGGGTTTGGTCTTTACAAAATACCAACCATAGGGGTCCTTAAGTAGAGATCTAAGACGGTTCATGTAACGACCTGAAATTTTGAATAAATCTTGTTTCCTAATTTTGTGTGTTATATTATTTTATACTCAACAAAACTGTTTCATTTGATAACATGAGTATAATTAAAATGATATTGTTGGGTTTTGACTATTATATGACCATTAGTCAGTATGACCTTTGGAAACTAAATGTTGCAATCATTGTCTCTAAATATAAGTGATCTTGGTTAATTAATATAGAAAGAAGATTTGATAGCCTCACCTAGTATTCTTGGACCAATTGAAGCCCATCTAACAGAACTTGGGAAGGAGGTAGCACCACTGGGATTTTCTCTAGACAAAACCCAAGCCAAACTTCATCGTGTGAAGCTAGAACAGAATCGCCTTCGCGAGAAGTTCAAACTGATAGAAATTACTACTCGTGTGATGTTGGATGAGCCTCCCTAGGATTCTCTCACCTTAGCACACCTTACACTTAGGTCCTATGCTGGTGTGATAAGGGGCTATGTAAGGAGACTGTAACTGCCTTGTGTAATCCTTTATTTTAAATAAAAATTTGGATTCCTTCTTATGATGAAGTTTATGAATTTTCAAATGACCAGATAAATATAGTATGCATGTTTTTGATGAATTTTAGAAAAAGGATATTTTAAAAATGTTTATGTAAACCTTAAATAATTAAAAATGTGTAATGATTTTCAAAAAATGGTCTTCTACAATTATGTTCAGTACAAAATTTAGAGTCTAATAAGATCAACTTGATTTTCGATGAATAGTAAATTATGAATAGTGATTTTATGCTTAGGATTAGTAATGTGACCAAATGGATTAGTAATCTCACTTAAAGAAAGTATTAATATAATCTAGGCCCCTTGATTAAGTAATGAGATTCAATAAAAAGGTTAAATAATGGTTTCATAAATTATTAGTCAAGTATTAGTTTTTTCGAGTGAATAGTGTTTTTTAATTAAAAATTAAATTAAAATTATTTAGAAAATTATTTTTATAAAATGGATTTCATTTTTGAACTCAAAGCATCGATATTATGTTAAGGTAATTTTTGGGGATTTTTCTGGAAAAATGAATTTTCAGTGAATAGTGTATTTATTTAAAAATTAAATTAAAAATATTAAGAAAATAATTTTTATAAAATGGATTTCATTTTTTAAATCAGAGAATCTATATTTGGTTAAGGTAAAATTTTGGGATTTTTCTGAGAAAGTTGAATTTTCGATGAATAGAAAATACTGTTTTTAAGTTACGGGTGTTTAATGACATCATTAAATGATGTATTAAGTATGTAATCAATATGTTTGACTTATAAATAGAAAGATAAGGTATGAGGTGTTCCAAGTGGCTAATACCATGGGCAAATACCATGGGCAAGCCCATGGTTTTGCCAAAACCACCAATGAGGTGTCCCTTGGCCATTAATGCCTTGTCCCCTCACTTTCCCTATAAATACCAAGCCATCTTCTCATCCATTCGACTCCCAACTCTCCCCCAACAAATCTCTGGTCTCATTACCTCCCAATGAGTCCTCCCAAGGTGCTCCCAATCCCTCAAGGTCCCAAACTTTGAGTTTTAAGAGTTACGTTTTAAGGTAAGGGATCTGACCTCTCTCTTTCTTTTCAAGTAATCTCTTTTATGTCATTTCATTTATGCTCCATGCTCTTATGTTGAATGATGTTCTTTTATATTCATATTACTGCCCTTTTAATGTTCATATTATTAGATACCCCCTCTTTCTCTCATCATTTCATTTTAAGAAAGTTTATGTGGCGTCGTTAGGCTGCCGAATTTTTAAGGGGCTCTTTCACCCTTCTCGTTTTCAAGATCTATTTTCATGTCAAGTCTTTCATGTTCCTTATGTTGGGGTATGATCTCTAAATCTATCATACTAATATTTTATTTTTATATGATGATAGACCATATTTGATCTCGTCAATTCATTTTTGTTGAAGTTTATGTAGCGTCGTTAGGCTGTCGAATTTTTAAGGGATTCTTTCACCCTTCTCGTTTTCAAGATCTATTTTCATGTCAAGTCTTTCATGTTACTTTTTATTATGTTGGGGTATGATCTATAAATATATCATACTGATATTTTATTTTCATATGATTATAGACCCTATTTTATCTCATCAATTCATTTTTGTTGAAGTTTAAGTGGCGCCGTTAGGCTGGCGAATTTTTAAGGGACTCTTTCACCCTTCTCGTTTTCAAGATCGATCTTTCATGTAAAGTCTTTCAAGTTCCTTTTTATTATGTTGGGGTATGATATATATATATATCTATAATACTGATCTTTTTTATTCATATGATGAGAGACCCTATTTTATCTCATCAATTCATTTTTGTTGAAGTTTAAGTGGCGTCGTTAGGCTGTCGAATTTTTGAGGGATTCTTTCACCCTTCTCGTTTTCAAGATCTATCATTCATGTAAAGTCTTTCAAGTTCCATTTTATTATGTTGGGGTATGATCTCTATATCTATCATACTGATATTTTATGTTCATATTATGAGAGACCATATTTGATCTCGTCAATTCATTTTTGTTGAAGTTTAAGTGGCGTCGTTAGGCTGTCGAATTTTCATAAGAGAAATCTTATTTTTGTCTTCCTTTCATGTTCTTCATTTCATTTGTTATGTCTTTCAAATTTCATTACCATGTTCTTAAATCCTTTATATTCTGTCCCTATATTGTTTTTTGGGCCATTTACGATTGTTTGACCCATGTCCCCTCTCTTTTAAATGTTTTCTAAAACCCTGAAACATAGCCGTTATGCTGCAGAATTTCCGTCTCAAAATGTCTCTCTCTTTTTCTAAAGTTATTTTATTTTATTAAGTTAATACTCAAAGATCTCTCTTCTATAGTGGTATTTACATATATACCAAGTTGTTCTATTTTAAATTCTGGGATTTATATACATGAGACCCGCTCTCCCTTTCTGTGGGTTTAAAGTGACGTAAAGATCATGTCTTTAAAGCAGTTTTTAAACGTTATGATTATGAAATGAAACCCATTTCTTTTATGATTTATGGGTTGTTTATGAAATTATTGATGATGATATATTTGGATCACATGATAATAAAGACATTTCAAGGGTGTGCCTTGATAGTGCTCCAATGCATTGGGTAAAGACTTAATCTCTAGAGATGACCTTTTAGACTGATACCTTGGTGAATAACCTTGGTAATTTTTAATGCCACCTTGGGGATGGACCTTGGTGAAACAAAATGATTATCAATATTAAATGTTGTAACCACATCTTCAAGTTATGAAAAACGTTATTTTTATTATGATATGCCTCATGATTTCTTTCTCATGCCTTAAAGTTCTTTTTCATGACATTGTTTATGTATCTCAAGTTCACTTGTTAAATGTTTCTCTTGTTTCCCTTACTGGGCCTTTTGCTCACCCTTTCTTTTGATGTATGTCCCCAGGTTGAGATGCAGTAATGAACCTAGGATGAACTTAAGGATAAGCCTTTCAATTGTTTAAGATGAGTGTTTTATGTTTTCATGTTTTAAGTTCCTGGTTTCCAAGACACTAAACCTTAAAGATCCTCGGTTTTTGTAAAATGTAATGAAAGTTTATGTGATAAAAAGGTGGGATGCTATATTTCATTCAATGAAGAGGTAACCACCTTAATCTATCACTTTATTTTTTTACATCTTTGTTTCCTCCTTCAAATTTATGATATTATAAATAAAATAACATATTAATTATAATAAATATAATTAAATTATATTTTGATTATAAAAACTATATTATCTACCATAATTTTCATCAAATGAAAACTGAAAGTATCTCTCATTAGTATGTACAACATAATATCTTCATTACAACACCCAGAGCTTCCACGGTACTTTTCCCTTTGAATAATACAGTAGCTTGTGTTGTACACAACTTTGAGTTTAAACACACCACAACCAATCAATCTAGCTGTTATGAATAGTAATA
Organism: Viscum album; assembly: GCA_963277665.1. NCBI lineage: Eukaryota > Viridiplantae > Streptophyta > Magnoliopsida > Santalales > Viscaceae > Viscum > Viscum album. The sequence continues at coordinate 1,655,808,716 of OY728125.1, forward strand.
CCCACTTTTTGAAATTTTATAAATTTTATCTTTCAAAATGGAATTCATTTTTGGATTCAGAATATTGAAATTAGCTTAGCGTAAATTTTTGGTATTTTTCTGAGAACTTTTAATTTTTGAGGAATAGTGGAATACATTGAGTTATTGTTTAAAACCAGCTTTTTATTTAAATAATTATTTATTTTATTTAAATTTATTTTAGGTCAAACTAGATACATAATACATATATATTTTCAATATAATTTATTAGAGTCATTTTATAATATGTTTAGACATATAAAAATTTTTATTGAACTTTTTCCCGTCTTTTACCCACCTCTTAGGAGCATTTGAAAATTTGCATAAAACTTAATTTTATCACTTTTGTGAATTGAATTTTAAAAATCTGAGAGACATAGTTGATATCAGTATGTAAAATGTGGTTCAATAAGATACAAATACTTTTTTCGTGAATAGTAACTTTTGACTTTTATTTACCACGGTTAAAAGTAAATATGGTAATTAAAGGTAAAAATGATATTATTATTACCCTAACACTTGTCATAATTCTATTGGATAAGTGTAATTTGACCAAAACAACTTTAAAAATAAAATATGATCAATTAGTTCCATGTGGATTATATTTGGACTGTTTGAGCCTGTAAGGGGTGCAACAACGATTTAGGGTTTTCTCATCTCCCCCTATCTCCTTCAGTGGGTTGTGATTCCTTCCTCGGTATCCACGGGTGTTCACGATGTGGCAGTTCGGTGAAGGGTGGACTCACAGGGGTGTGGCGAGGATGGTTGTGCTACGGTGGGTTCAAAGTCGGCTTCCTGATTATCCGTGTTGTGGGGTCGCAGTCTGGTGCAGAGTCGGGGTCACAGTCCTTCTCTACAGCGATGGAGTCTTGATTTGGTGTGTCTGGGTCAAGACCCGTTGTGGTGATGGGGTTGTTCCTGTTCTACGCGGCGTTGGGGTTTCGATCTATTTCACTGGGATCAAGATCTGGTTTCTCTACTATATTGAGGTCAAGCTCTGGTGCTCCTCTGGGTTTGTGATCTAATGTGGCATGTGGTCGATCTCGGGAGGCGTTGATTTATTGACGCTTTGGGGTCTCGCTCTAGCTTTCTGAGCCATACCTTCTTCTTCCGCGGCGGTGGTGGCAACTTCAGTGGTGTGGGGTCGTCATCTGTTTCACAGTAATCGGGTCATGTTCGAGTTCTGTGATGATGGGGTTGTTCCATCAAATGCATCATGTACAGAATGGGGTCTTTGGTTGCTTGTTGTCGTCTTTGCGTATAGGGATGATGGAGGTGATGGGTGTTTCGGTGATGCTTGTGGGATTCAAGTGATTTTCTTGTTGTGTTTTTTTGGCAGTGAAAATGGGGTGTGTTCATTTTCAGGGTGTGATGGTTTTGTTTGGGATGAATTGGATCTGCTTCAATCTCTTGGATTTGGGTTTTCACAGCTTCATAGATGCTAGAAAGGGGTTTTCTGAGTGGCATTTGGTCTGATGGTGCGGTTACCTGTGGAGCTGGGTGCAACGTCTGGATGGTCTGGTCTTCCTCGCTCTGGTCTGTTCATCACCATTCATGGATGTGCTCTTTCGGGGCCAATCTCACTTCGTTGGAGGGTTGGGAAGAATCCAACTAGAGTTCGCCGACAGGTTTGTGGATTTGGTCTGGTGTCGATGGTCACATCAGTGGGCATTTGAGGAGACCGACTCTGAGGTTTGTCCAGCTCTCCTAATGTTCATTTCCCCTTGTTCGTGGTACTTAATCCTTTCTTGGTGACTTCTGCTCCAGCTTTGATGGTTGTCAGTTTAAAGTCTTGAATGTAATTTATCCATTGTGATTGTATGTTTTCAATTGGTGAAGTGGTGAATTGGTGATATGGTGAAGTCATGTATGGTTTCTCACTTTTCCTTAAAAATTTTTCCATAATAATAAAACAATTTTCAGTCAAATAAGAGTTAAAAGTTTTAAATTCAAAGTTTAATAACTAATAAATTTTTAATATAGTGTTACACATAAGATAAATTCGTCTATAAATATTCATTAGAAAGATAAGAATATTTCATACATAATGGTATTTTATTTATAATTTTTAGACATTAAATGTTTTAATTTATTTATGACGAATTGATGATTCAGTAATTACCTTATTAATGAAATATTAAAATACTTGACATTATAAATACCAAAATAAATTTAATTTGAGAATTTTTATGAATTACACTAATTTATATGTCAATATTACATGTTAGGTTTGGTTAAATGAATTTTTTTTCGAAGTAATAATGCTGTTATGAATTTAGAAAAAACAAAACACCAAATAGTGTCAAATTGACCTAAAAGAATAGTTTTTAAAAATATTCTATTATCAATTGATATAATATTCCCTAAAATATAAGGTTAATCCAAATGACTTAGATAAGGTTATATATATTAATAATGGACCACTTGGGGTTCTATTGGATTGTTATAGTATTTTTATTAACCATATAATATAAAAATATAAAAATATATGGAAAATGTAAAACTAATTAACTAAGAGTTAAATCTAAAAGATAAGGTTAGTAAAGTGACCAAAACCTATCTAAAACCTATTGGTTGAGTGGTTTTAGACCCATACCCACCTTATCCTCTAAATAAATCATTTTGGATCCATTATAAACCCAAAATGATTTTATTATAAAATAATATTTCAATCTTTTCCTAAGGTTCCCCTCACCCCTCTTTCAAAAGGGAACTTCCACTTCTCTCAAATTCACAGATTCAAACCCATTTGGCTCAGCCAAACCCTTACCAAATATCTTCTCAACTGTTCTTCCTTCATCCTAGAGGCCTTACTTTAGTCATAAAGTCATCCTAATGATACCATTTGATCAAATCAAAAGGAAGAACCCTAAGAATAGGTAAATATTTCATCACCTCTTTCAAGCTATTTTCTTCTTCTACATCCTCTTTCATTATTGTATCCATTATAAAATATTAACTCCGGTATCTTATATATACTGTGATGTTATTATAAAAATGGTACAACCCTGTTCATTATTCTATCCATCCTTTAAATGACAAAGTCACCATACGTGCGTACGTACGGATTACCCCCTCCACGTCATGGTGTAGTTTGTTATTCAAACACTTCATCATTTGGATGGGTATAATAATGAGTATAAATGGTTTAAATAATAAATATAACATGATAATGATTCTGAATATATGATATACCATCCAATTATATATGATTTTAATATCAAAATAATGATATTTTTTCTCGTGCGTACGTATGGATTACAGTCTCCACGAACGCGATGAGATTCATTCCCCATCGTATTTATTCATTACTAATTTTCATTTTATGATTAAAAATAATGTTTATGAACATAATATAATTCTATATATGAATCAAATACATCATATCCATGACAAACTTTACTTACGTAACAAACCATATAATGGAAAATGAATCAGTTAACACCTGAAATGATGATACTACTTAAATATCATTAACAAAGAAATATTAGAAGATCATATATGATATCATATTAATGTATATGGTTCTTTTATAATTTAATAATAATTATTTCACCATTATACAGAAGTTTAACCTTCCCTCGACCAATTACAAGTACAAGGTTACATTTAATTCTACAATCTCTTTATCATCTGAGGTTGTTTTTACGTAAGTATGTACATGGATATCTCTGTCATCCACATCCGTGTTTCTTAGAAATGCATTTAAAAACATTATTACTATTTAATAGACAATGGGTTAAAGTCATTTATACCATTATTTGACGTTATATGTTTTGGAAGGAATCTTTCCCTTATTTTCCAAACAAGGTACCTTATGACCTTTTTGACAAAATTAATGTAACAATGTTTGTTTTAACTTATACGGTGGGTGCGGTTATTCTCTACCATTATAACATCGTTGAAGCTTCCCTTATAATCTTATACGAATATTTTCAAAATAAATTTTTTCTTTTATAATTACAAGACTTTTAAATGATTTCAAAATAGAAATATATAATCCTATTAAATAATTTTCCTTTCATCCATGTCAACATCCTTTGATGGATTTTAAACTAGTTTAAAGTTAATATATTATGATACAAAACTTCCATATTGTATTGAAGGTTTTGTGATATGTTTTAATATGGATGTGTTATTTTTATACCATTCATGGTTTATGGTTAATTTATTGACATTTTGTATGATAGTTTTAATATGAATGTTTATGTTATATTTTAACCCTTTCATATGAGGAAAGTACTAGACTTATAAGTGACGGGTGGAGCCTGCTATATCTACTTGGTGCATCTGTAGGTATCATGAGACAAATAGATGTGGAATTGTTTGATTCCTTTCCCAATTTGATATATGGTTTTGGCCAAGGCCTAATTCATTTTAAGACGTCTTGGTCGAGGCCTTGACAAAATGTTTCAGAATGTCTGGCATTATACATTACCTCATTATAAAAATAATATTGATGGTTCATGTGGTCATTCAACTAGTAGAATACCCATGATTTTGTTTTATTATGGCATTATTTAATTAACTAATATTCATTCCATAAAAGTGTTAATGTTTATTATTTTTAAATGCAAGTGTTTTCAATTATTCACCATGCTTAATATTTATGTTATCTTCTGTTGTATTTATTACCCTTACTGTGCGTTTGAGCTCACCTCTTTCTTATGTTTCATTTTCCCAGGATATGAGGGAGTTAGTTATGAATGACTTGAAGGTATAATCTAGGAGGATTGGATGCTTCTAATGGAATAAATTAGTGTTGTATTTATTTTCAAGTTGTAAAGTTGAACTTATATATGAATCTTGTTTCCAATAATACTAAACGGATCGGTCTTTCAAGACATGATTTCCTTGTGATAATTCCAATGTTATGTAATAATGAACTAACTCTAGGTAACTAGGGTCAGGGCGTTACAGTTGGTATCTGAGAAAATTTTGTACAATCCCTAGAAACTATATTTAGATAAACTCAAATAAGATCACATTATCCTAAGATAGACTTTGAGGATTAGTATAGAATAACTTCCTATAATTTTGGTAATGTAGAGATTTTTCAAGTTTTCCAAATAATACATCCCTGTCTGGATACGATCAGGTAGAGGCGGCTCTGGCACAGATGTACATAGGGGTAAAACATGAAAACATCGCTTTGAGGTAGACTCGAATGGGAACCTGTGCACAACAACGGGCCTTGCTGCACTCTTGGTTAAGACACTCCAGGGGGATATACTTAGGAAAATTATCATTTCCATTAAAAACCATTATGAAGGGTTTATGAGTATATAATTCCTTAAATAAAACATTTTTTCTTATTATTGATTATATCTATAAACTATTAAATTTATGTTAAGTTCTTTACAAGTAGGGAATTATGTATTTTGATTCATAAACTAATCTAGTTTTTTCCGTTGTTTAGAAATGGTTCCTAGTGGATGGAATGGAAACCATATCAATGCACATAATCCATGTAGGGATTTCCCTCGTACTCATCGTAATTATAGTGGTGCTGGTGATGCAACTGATTTTGATTAGCTATCACCATACTATGGCAACTCACACAGGTTATGAATAATAACCTTACCCGTATGGAGCACCCAGATCCACAACACGGAGGATCAATGTTAGACTACTTCATGAGGAAACAACCACCAACATTCAATGGGACTAAAAATCCATTTGTAGCTAATCAATGGATAAGTTCCTTAGAAAAAATATTTCATGCTTTGGGGAGTAGCGAAAGGGAAAAAGTAGTCATGGAAGTTTATCACCTCACAAGAGATTCAGATCAATGGTCGTCATTGATTCAAAACACAATGGAAGATGAATAAGTATAAAATATAGAAGGGAAGTAGTTTAAAGATATTTTCTTAGAAAAATACATTCCTCGTGACCATCGAGCAGATATGGAAAGGCAATTTCTGAGTTTGAGGAAAAAAGAGGATGAGAATGTCGCAAAGTATGAAGCTAAATTTACAAGGTTAGAAATTCATGTTGTAGATTATATACATAAGACAAGAAGTAATATTGACTATTTATTTGATGGGTAAAAACCATTTCTCCATCGAGCATTAGCATCACACTCCTTATCATCATATGAAGATATTGTCTCATGTGCTATCAAGACAGAAAAGGAATTCTCTAAGTATTATGACATTAAAGAAATGAAAGAGAAGAAGAGATCTTTTGAACACTCTGGGATAGTAAATAGGGAAACAAGGAAGAAGGGAAGAGTTTAATTTCCACCCTGTGATAATTTTAGAAAGATTCACCCTGGTGCCTGTCTAAAAGGAAAAAGAGTATGCTATAAATGTGGACAGAAAGGCCATCTTACTCGTGATTGTAAGGGAAAGAATGAAGATACCAATATTCAATGATACAATTTCAGGGAGATGGGAAATTATGCAAATTAATTTCCTAAGTGTCAGGGAAACTTACCTCAGAAAAAGGCCAAGGGATCAATTCCAATATTATGCGATCACTACTACTAAGGTTGAAGCTCCGAAAGATGTAGTGGAAGGTAATTTAATGGTTTCCTCAAGTTTAGATAATGATTTATTTAATTACGGATCATCGCATTGTTTATCTTCCCAATTTTCTAAGAAAATTAGATATTTTCAATTTGATTTAAGAAGGGAGTTTTTAGAAAAAACTCCTAAGGGATGTATCATTGCAAGAAAGTTTTGTGAATCAGTACCCATTAGGGCATATAAATTTTCTTTATCTACTGATATCATCTTCATACCCAATATTGAATTTGATATAATCTTCGATATTGATTGGATTTCGGACCATGATGCAAATATTTATTATAATAAGAAGGAGGTTACAATTATCTAAGATGATAAGGATTACCTTATCTTTAATGCAGAAATGTCACCACCTGATTCTTATCTAGATCCACCCCCAGTATCTCAACTAAATTCAATTATTGGGAAGAAAGAGAATGAAATATATGTTGGTGAGGAAACGAATGTTAAAATATGGGATGTACCTATTGTGCATGAATATGTTGATTTGTTTCCAGATGATTTAATTGGACATCCTCCAGAATGAGAAATTGATTTTTCCATTGATTTACTTCCTAGTTCAAATCCAATATTGAAGTCCCCTTATAGAATGGCCACTGTAGAATTAGTGGAACTAAAGAAACAACTAGAGTAATTGAGTGATAAGGGATTTATTCTCCCTAGTATTTCACCATGGGGAGCCCTTATCCTTTTTGTTAAGAAGAAATATGGATCTATGAGGTTGTGTGTTGACTACAGGGAGATCAATGCTATAATGATAATGAACAAGTATCCCCTACCTATCATTGATGATTTATCTGACCAACTTCATGGAGTTAAATATTTTTCAAAGATTGACCTTTGATCTGGATATCATCATTTGTGTGTGAAGAAGGAAGACACTCCAAAAACAGCATTTTGAACCAGGTACGAGCATTATGAGTTTACAGTAATTCCTTTTGGGATGAAAAATTCACCCTCTGTTTTCATGGATCTAATGAATAGATTTTTCAAGGAATGTCTTGATGAATTTTTAGTGGTATTTATTGATGATATCCTGGTATACTTCAAAATCTATGAAGATCATGAAAATCACTTCCACACCATTCTAAAACCCCTTAGAAGAAATGAATTATATGGGAAGTTCAGCAAGTTTGAATTATGGATTCAAGAGATTTCTTTTCATGGCCATATTTTCTCTAAGTATGGAATCTCCATTGATCCATCTATGACCAGAGCAATCCCAGAATGTCCATCACCGACGAGTATAACTGAGGTATGCAGTTTTATTGGTTTAACAAGTTAATATCTTCATTTCGTCCAAAAATTTTCCCAATTGGATAACCCATTAACCAAGATCACACGTAAAGGGGTTAAATTTTTTTGGAAAAAATAGTGTGAAGAATGTTTTAAAGAACTGAAGAGAATATTAGTCAATGCACCTATCTTGACTCTACCATCAGGGAATGATGGGTTTTTTATTTATAGTGATGCATCAAAGAAAGGACTTGGTTGTGTCCTTATGCAGAATGATAGGGTTATTGCTTATGCATCATGAAAGATAAAAATTCATGAGAAAAACTATCCTACTCATGATCTTGAGTTAGAAACTATATTATTTTCTTTGAAGATATGGATACATTATCTCTATGGTGAAAAATGTGAGATATATACAAATCACAAAAGTTTGAAGTATATTTTATCATAGAAAGAAATCAACATAAGGAAAGGGAGATGTCTTGAACAACTCATTGACTATGATTGCACTATACACTACCACCCTGGGAAGGAAAATAAGGTGGTAAATTCTTTCAGAAGAAAGGATCATGGATTTTTGAACAAGATGATAGTTGAAAGGGATCCTATTTTCAAGGATCAAGTGAAAAGGATATAAGAATAATCATGGAAGGTGAAACATCAATAATTTTTCAAATGGTTGCCAAACAATCTTTACTAGAGAGGATAAATACTTCTTAGTCTGATGATGAGGAGTTTCAAAAGAAAACTAAAGGTATGAATGATGGGAGATTGATCAAATTCATATATGAAGATGGGATGTTGATATTTTGGAAGAGACTTTGTGTTCCAGATATACCTGATCTGAAAAGGGAATTTGTTAGATTATGCTCATATATCCAATGTGTATATACACCCTAGTATCACTAAGATGTATAGAAACCTCTTCCTATACCTGAGGGGAAATGAGATAATTTACGATGGGATTTTTCATGGGACTACCAAAGACTCCTTGAAGAAATGATGAAATATGGGTCATTATTGATCGTCTTACCATGTAAGCACATTTTCTTTCTATAAGAAAAGATTTACCACTTGAACGTTTAAAATGACTGTATATTAATGAAGTTGTAAGACTTCATGGAGTACCCCTATCAATTTTTTATGGTCTTGATCCCCATTTTACATCAAGATTATAGAAAATTATTCAGAAATCCTTAGATACTAACCTTCATTTGAGCACTGCCTACCACCCTCAAATCGATGGAAAATCAAAAAAATCTATTAAAACCTTAGAAGTCATGTTGAGATCTTTCTCACTTGACTATCAAGGTATGTGGGATCAATATTTCCCTCTGGTAGAATTTTACTATAATTATATCTTCCATTCAAGTACTCAGATGGCACCTTATGATGCGTTATATGGAAAGAGATGTCACACACCAACCTGTTGGGTTGATGTTAGTGAAAGAAAACTCATAGGCCCAGAAGTGGTTGAGGAAACGATGGAAAAGTTGAAGGTTATCCAAACGCACATCAAAGCAGCTCAATGTTGGAAGAAGAGCTATGTTGAGAACTGAAAAATGGATTTGTAATTTCAGGTAGGAGATAATTTTTTCTTGAAGGTATCTCCATGGAAGGGAATTATAAGATTCATTAAGAAGGGTAAATAGAGTCCTAGGTACATCAGACCTTTAAAAAATCTAAAATGAATTGGGGTTGTAGCTTACCATTTGGAAATGCCGCCAAGTCTCTCCAAAGTTCATGATATGTTCCATGTATCACTGTTGAGAAAATACATGCCTGAACAAACAAATGTACTCACCATTGAGGAATTAGAACTTCAACCTGATTTGTATTATTACGATGAGCCTGTCAAGATTCTTGATACAAGAGAACAAGTGTTTATAAACAGGACGACTCATCTAGTAAAAGTTCTATAGAGAAACCACAATATATAAGAGGCAACGTGGGAACCTGAGGACCTTATGATGAAGAACCACCCAAATTTTTATATGAAGTAATATTCTAGAAATTTCGAGGATTAAATTATTTGAAGGAGTGGAGAATGTAACACCTTAATCTTCCATGGTATGTTTCCCTTTGAATAATACAGTAGCTTGTGTTGTAAAAAACTTCAAGTTCAAGCACACCACAACCAATCAAACTAGAAATTATGAATAGTAATACCCACTTTTTGAAATTTTAAAAAAATTTATCTTTCAAAATGGACTTCATTTTTCGATTCAGAATATCGACATTATCTTAGGGTGATTTTTTTGGTATTTTTCTGAAAACTTTCAATTTTTTATGAATAGTGAAAAGCACTAAGTTATAGTTTAAAGCCAACTTTTTATTTAAATAATTATTTATTTTATTTAAATCTATTTTAGGTTAAAATAGATACATAAAACCTATATAAGTTGAATGTAATTCATTGGAGTCATTTTATAATATGTTTATATATATATAATTTTATTGAACTTTTTACTGTCTTTTACCACCTCCTAGGAGCATTTGAAAATTTGTATAAAACATAATTTTACTGCTTCTGTGAATTGAATTTAAGAAATCTGAGAGACATGGTTGATATCATTAAGTAAAATGTGGTTCAATTAGATAAAAATAATTTTTTGAGAATAGTAACTGTTGACTTTTATTTACCATGGTTAAAAGAAAATAGGGTAATTAAAGGTAAAAATGATATTTTCATTACCCTAAAACAAGTCCTAATTCTACTGGATAAGTGTAATTCGACAAAAAAACAACCTTAGGAATAAATTATGATCCTTTAGGTCTACATGGATTAGATTAGGACATTTATAATTATTTAATTCAAAAAAGAGTTAAAAGTTTTAAATTCAAAGTTTAATATCTAAACCATTTTTAATATAGGGTTACACATAATATAAATTCAACTATAATTATTCAATATAAAGAAAAAAATATTTCCAACATAATGGTATTTTATGTATAATTTTTAGACATTAAATAATTTAATTTATTTATGACATAATGATGATTTAGTAATTACCTTATTAATGAAATTTTAAAATAATTGATATTGTAAATATCAAACTAAATGTAATTTGAGACTTTTTATGAATTACAATAATTTTATAGGTTACAATGACATGTTAGGGTTGATTAAATTATTTTTTTTAAGTAATAATGCTGTTATGAATTTAGAAAAAACTAAACACCAAATAGTGTCAAAATTGACATAAATGAATTATTAAAACAAATATTATATTATTAATTGATATAATATTACTAAAAATCTATCATTCAGCCAAATGACTTAGATAAAGTTATATATATTAATAATGAACCACTTGGGGTTCTCTTGGATTGTTATGGTAAGTTTATTAACCACATAATATAAAAATACAAAAAGACATGGTAAATGTCAAACTAATTAACTAAGAGTTAAATCTATAAGATAAGGTTAATATGTTGACCCAAACCTGTATAAAACATATTGGATGAGTGGTTTTCTACCCATACCCACCTTATCCTTGAAATAAATCATTTTTGAGCCATTATAAACCGAAATAGATTTTATTAGAAAATAATATTTCAATCTTTTCCTAAGGTGCCCCTCACCCCTCATATAAAAGAGCACTTCCCCTTCTCTCCAATTCACACCTTCAAATCCATTTGTATGGGCCAAACCCTGACCAAATATCCTCTAAACTATCCTCCCTTCATCCTAAAGGGCTTCCATTAGTCATAAATCCATCCTAAGTTTCCCTTTTTATCAAATCAAAAAGAATAACTTGAAGAAGAGTTAAATATTTCATCACCTCTTCCATGTTCTTTTCTTCTTATACTTCCAATTTATTTGTTGTTTCCATTATAAAATAATAGATAAAGTATATTCTATATACTATGATGTCGTTATAAAAATGGTACAACCCTATTTATTATTCTATCCATCCTATTAATGACAATGTCACCATACGTGCGTACGTACATATTACCGTCTCCACGTCGTGGTGTAGTTTGTTATTCAAAAACTTCATCATTTGAATGGGTATAATAATGAGTATAAATTATGAAAATAATAAATATAACATGATAATGATTCTATATATATGATATAACATCCAATTATATACGATTTTAATATCACAATAATGATATTGTCGCTGGTGCGTACGTACGGATTAGTGTCTCCACGAACGGGATGAGATCCATTCCCCCATCGTTTTCATTCAAGAATCATTTTAATTTTATGATTAAAAATAATGTTTATAAACATAATATAATTTGGTATATGAATCAAACACATCCTATCCATAACAAACATTACTTATGTAACAAATAATATAATGTAAAATGAATCAGTTAACACCCAAAACTATGATACTACTAAAATATCATTAACAAATCAATATTATAAGATCATATATGATATCATATTAATGTATATGGTTCTTTTATAATTTAATAATAATTATTTCACCATTATAAAAGAGTTTAACCTACCCTCAACCAAGGAAAAGTACAATGGCAAGGTTAATTCTACAATCTCTTTATAATCCAAGGTTGTTTTTACGTATGTATATACTGGGATCTCTTTATCATCCACATCTGTGTTTCTTATAAATTCATTTCAAAACAATTTTAAAATTTAATTGACAATGGGTTAAAGTCATTTAAACCATTTTTTGACCTTATATTTTTTGTAAGGAATCTTTTCGTCATTTTCCAAACAAGGTACCTAACGGCCTTTTTGACAAAATTAATGTAAGAATGTTTTTTAAACTTATATGGCGGGTGTGGTTATTCTCCGCCTATATAACATCGTTGAAGCTTACCTTACAAGCATTTAAGAATATTTTTAAAATAAATGTTTTCTTTTATAATTACATAACTTTTATTTGATTTCAAAATAGAAAGATATATTTGTATTAAATAATTTTCCTTTCATCTATGTCAACATCCATTGATGTATTTTAAACTAGTTTGAAGTTGATCTATTATGATACACATCATCCATACTGTATTGAAGGTTTTGGGATATGTTTGACTATGGATGTGTTATTTTTATACCATTCATTTTTTATGGTTAATGTATTGACATTTCATATTCATGTTTTAATACAAATGTCTATGTTATATTTCAACCCTTTAATATGAGGAATGTATTGGACTTAGTAAGTGATGGGCGGAGCCCACTATAGCTCCTCGATGAATCGGTAGGTATCATGAGAGAACTAGACGTGGAATTGGACGAGGCCTTTCCCGATTTGATATATGGTTTTGGCCAAGGCCTAAATCATTTTTAGACGTCTTGGCTGAGGCCTTGAAAAAATGTTTCAGAATGCCCATCATTATACATTCGCTCATTATAAAAATAATATTGATGGTTCATGTGGTCATTTGACTAGTATAATGCCCTTGATTATGTTTTATTATGTCATTATTCACTCAGATCATATTCCTACAAAAAAGTTTTCATGTTTATTATTTGTAAAGGCATGTGTTTTAAATTATTCACCATGGTTAGTATTTATGTTATCTTCCACTATATTTCTTACCCTTACTGAGAGTTTGAGCTCATCCCTTTCTTATGTTTCATTTTCCCAGGATATAAAGGAGTTAGTTATGAGTGACTTTCAGGAGTAATATAGGAGTCTTGGATGTTTCTAACGGAATAAATTAGTGTTGTATTTCTTTTCAAGTTGTAAAGTCGAACTTATGTATGAATATTATTTACAATAATACTAAACTGATCAGTCTTTCGGGACATTATTTCCTTGTGATAATGCCAATGTTATGCAATAATTCCCCGTCTCTAGGTAACTAGGGTTAGGGTGTTACTTCCATGGAGTGATACAATTCATTTTTCATCACTATAAGTTATGGATGAGTATTATGAGGGTATAATATTTATAAAATATATAAATGAAATAATTTAACATTTGAAACTATATTATCATGTCTACCGTCTTGTCTTCAAAATGTTGGGAAACGATAACATCACTTGTGCATATGTGTTGAATGTCACCTCTAGTAAGCGGGGTGATTTGTTATTCATTCCCATTTTACATGGATGTTAATTAGTGTATATTTAATAATTTTATATGACAAATACAATATAAGAATGATTTTTTAAGTGAAAATTATTATTTACCTTTATTTTTTTCTATCCGTAAAAAAATTGAAACAGAGTTTATGGATACGTACGACCTATCATCTCAAATATTTTTGTAAAAAATATTTCTATATCTACATTTTATTAATGAATAAAAATTATATATAATGAATATAGAAGATATTTATATCCTGATTCAAATTATGGATATCATGGCACCATGATCAATGTACAAGGATTAGGACTGCTGAAATGAAACATGCATGAATAATGAAGCACTTATCATCAAAAACTATTATTTTAATAAAAAAATGTTAATAAATGGTAGATAAGTTATCATAAGTAAATAATAAATAGTATATTAGAAATAATTATAGTTCTTCAATAAATTTATAATACATCTATATTTATTATAGAGGATGTTCTAACATGTATGAGGAAAGACAAGCCTCGAGGTATGGGATTTATGTCTTCCTCTTATTTTAATTGGGATTGATTATGCTAATATTTTCATTGAGTAAATTATATAATACTGAACTTAAAAATCAATTTAATTTTATTCTACTATAGTTATTTCTGAATAATAAATTTTTACATGTAATTTTTTTCACTTTAATAACTCAATATATCGAAAGAATATATTTAGGGAAAACCAACACCAGTTTTCTATTTGGTCAAAAATAATTTTTATTTCATATCCATATTTTCTAAAAATGATATCAAGAATATTTTTAACATTACACTATGATTTTTTATATTAATTTTTTTAAGAAGATTACTTTTTTGAAAATTATTTATAAATAATATTCTTCTCAATTTTTAAATGAGGTAATTTTTCAATTTTTGAAAAATTGTAAAAGATATTTTTTTTACTTATACAACATGAATAGAATATCCCACTATCATGACCTCTAAATTCCTTGAATAATAAAATTTAAGTTTAAATACGATTTTCAAGGAAAATTTTTCCCTAATATTTATGTAATTTTTATATTTCAAATTAGTGAATTTTATGTTAAAAGTGTATTTTCCTAATGGAATATGCCATGGATTTTATAAAATAATTTTCATCTATGATGATATAATTTGATATTAATTATGTTATTTTGGGGATATGATCCAGTAATACCATCCTTATTCCTTCCATTATTGTCTTATGTTTATGATGATGTCATGTTTATAAAACAAATTTATTTTCAATGATTTGGGTTTTGATGAAATTAAGAAATGTTTATGAAACCCATTTTCTTTTCATGGGTTAAAATAAGATGATATGATGAATGGTTTGTAATATTTTTGAAAACATATATATGGGTTTCATTATGTGAGGAGTTTTCCCAAAATTATATATCTATTTAATTCATTATGTAAATTTTATATCTCAGGAGATAATTATGGGAAAAAAGATGAAGTTATTGATCTAATTTGGAAAACAAGTATATATTATCTATAAGATTTGGAAAATAGGTTATGAAGATTTATCCATTGTGATAAGTAAAATAGGTATTGATTCCTGATCCATTTTGATTTTACGGTCTCAATATTAAAAGTTGACATATCAATTTTTTTCTATAATTATGATGGTGACACACTTATATCACGTGAGCTTATGGTTAATGATTTATTTATGACAATTTATTACTATTATGATTCATTTATTTTGAAATTATAATGTTTTATTCTATGAATTAGGTTTATGATCCATGATAGATAGGGTATTAAATTTTGTATATTATTTTAATGACCTCATAATCTTATGATTTCATATGAGAATAGATTGATATCTACCATGTCTACCATTATTGAGTATCTGAGATCACTATTTCTTATGTTTTCTTTCTATAGGTTATGAAGAAAGGATTAAGTAAGTAATGTCTATTAAGATTACTGAATGGAAAGATATTTATGAGAGATGTTAATGATATTTCATAAAAATATGAACATTGTGTATCTAGTGTCTAAAGACAAAAAACCATGATAATTCTCATACATAAATTTGTGAAATGTGTTGAATATTAATGTAAAAATAAATATTACTTATAGAAAAATGATTAAGTTTATTTATTTTATATGGGGAGCCACACGATATTGGATTCCCATGAGATTGACCATGTAATCCATGAGGGTATTCCATGAAATCTCATGGTTAGCCCAAAAATCAGTCATGGCTCAATATATAGGAAAAAAATGGACTCCCCTTCAAAGAATCAGATGTCATCCTAATATCAAGAACACTCTGGTACTACTATGGGTTTCATACTATTCCGAATAAGGATAAGTGATTCACAATGATTCCCTGAGGTTTACTACTCATTATGATAGAGGCATGGCTGTTAGATACATAGGGAATTGAAAAATGTCCCTTGATACAATGCTCTTTCTTAGAGACACCATGATATTGGACTTTGAAGGTATAGTCAATTGGGGTTTCGAACATGAGGATAAAATATGGTTATTGGTAATTTCATGTGTTTTGTGAATTCCCATGAGGTGATGGTGAGAATAAAATAATTATAGTCCCCACTACATGCTCATATAAGTTCTATCATTGGGAAGAAGTTGGTATTTTTGGTGGTTATTTATACAATATAATTTATTCAGTGATTTTATCTAATCATGTCACTTGGACATATCATTGTACCAAATGGTTAGTTCATGACTAAATTGGTGATACCCTACTTTGTTTTGTACTCACATCCTGGTTTGTCCATGATTTCATATGGATATCGGAGAATCCTTTACACGACTATTTCTGGCTCATTTAAGTCAGGGGAATATAGTTTATATTGATTAGGATGGACCATATTCAATAGATTAAGAAGGTATGAAACTAAGTTTGGGTAAATCCTATATTATTTATTCTTTATTTGCCTATTTATTATATGTAGTCATCCAAGTAGGTGATGTTTTTGTATTTACATTTAGAAGCATTACTATTTAGGTTGTATGATATATTAGTTTTGTTATACAATTATATACATTTACTTCTTCTACTTCTAGGTTTATTTATGATTTTTTTTATACATGGTTTTTTCAGCTATTACTGGGTACCCTGATAATGGGGGTCTGACCTTTCTATGGTAGCTACATAGAACCCCTCTGCTAGTCATAACCTTTGGAATTCAGAGAGGCGGGTCCAGAGGTCTTATAATGGTCAGGTCCAGTTACTGTTTGGAGTGTGCCTGGAAAGGTTATGGAAAATGGTATTAGATGTTTTTTTATTTTTTTCTTACTATTTTTGGATTAGGTAGTATGGATACATAGGTATGTGTCAAGGATTGTGACATAACCCAGAAATTTGTCCGATTATTTAAAGTGTTAATAATAGACTATATAGTGTTTTCCCATATATAATTAAATGTAAATTTACTTAACCAAAATGTGAGATAGTAGTTTTCAAAATATATATCATCATAAGGAGGTAATGGTTGGATTTGTATGCTTTTTTGATGGTATTAAGTCCTCCCTGGGAAATATTGATGATAAAAATTCTTGGAGATGGTGGTTACTAATGGAGTGGTTGGTAAAAGCACTTGATTATTTTTATTTAGATCCTATGTGTTTTTTTACACTATATATATTTGGTAATATAATGTGTCAACAACAAACTATATGGTGTTTTCCCATATATATCCTAGAAACGAATTCTATCTAATTGAACCACTTGTATATAGTTTCTTGGTATCTATCATCTGAGATGAAATCATTGGGGATCAACATTGGTTTATGATTCTCAATAATTTAGTCAAATGTATGGATTATTGGTGAGAATAAGTTACATGGTAGGTTATTGAGTTCACAAGTTATGTCAGTACATAGATGAGAACCTTGAGAGGGAATTGGCACATGAGATGTCATTTGGTTATGGGTTGAAATAATGTGGTATTCTTGGGAGTTATGAACCTAGATAGATCAGGTCTCTGGGCTAGGTGGGAGGAACTATAGACATAAAGATAAAACTCAGTGTATTGTGATATGTAGTCACATTATGATCAATATTAACCATTGATAGGGGTTATTTTGGGGTTCAAGAGTTCCATAGTTATGGAATCCATGGGTAGGATAATTCTTTTTAAATTGGTTCATAGAGGTCATATGAAGTATTCTTGGTATGCAATATGATACCTTAATTTTATTGAGTACGATTCCTTGATCACTTGTTCTTTGGTATTAGGGAGTGTGATGGAGGTTAGGACCATTTTGATCCCTGATACTGAGATAGTTGGATATCCTTTTGAATGTAGTGTAAGCATGAGTGATCACTCAAGGGTTTGGTATGACGAGTTTGGGGAATGGTTATGAGGAAGTTGTTTCACAAGTGTGGGGGATAGTTTTTTAGAGATGTTTCATGATTGATTTTGGTAAAATGAAAGTAATATATGTGAGATAATTTTCAGTAAATTTGGTTTGGAAATTGGTTGTCATAAGTTATAAGACACTTGTATTTTGATGGAGATATTGTAGTGCTTTCTGTATATGTGGGATAATTTTTGATGGTATGAGTGTGGGTCTTCTGACCCAAATACTTGTATTTAAATAATCATGGATCGAAATGAGTGAAACACATGGGATACAACTTAATAAATTCAATCGTCTTCATTCATTAAAGATGGGAACATGTTGTAACTGATGTTTTTCATGTCGGTCAGGTGGGAGAAGTTTTTTCACATTCAATCATTGGGTTTAAAAAAATGTAGTTTCTATTGCAGAAGATGGATGTTTTCTCTAGTGAAGAAATGATAATGAAACTCCAATCATGGTGATTGATTTGTTAGTCACATGTATATGATCCTTATGATGTAAGGGTCATTATTGTGTGGATTTGATAGTGGAGAAATCATAATTAAAATTCTGTATCTTCATTTGAGAATTTTGATACATGTCAACATTCTTCAGGTAATTATATATAGGTGATTTAATGTGATGGTAGATTGATACTGAGTGTGGGTTTCGAGATGAGAATAGTTTAACATGGTTTATGTGTGATTCAGAGTAGAAGTATATCGGTGTGCATGGTATGACATGATGACATATTTGATCGGTTGGGGATCCAACCACTGAATTAAACCGAGAGGTATAATTAGTGTTCTGTGATAATGATCAAATCATCGTGGGAAGACTCTGAGACTAAATTAATTACAATAAAGATATTTAGATAGTGTATGATTTTAGGAATATATCATTTTTATAAAATTCATCATGGTTAGTTTTAACTTGATATATATTGTGTAATTGGGTGCAATGAGATGAAAACCACATCAGGTTCATCACTTTGGGAAAGGAAGGTACATTTTGGGTTTTGGTCGTAGGTTTTCACAGATATATTTCATGATAAAGCCTTACATTTGGGTGTTTGTAACATTTTCATTTATCTTGGTACCTAGTACAAGGGTGATATCAGTTCTTGATGGGTGGTTTCTTGTTTGTTTGTGTATAGGTATTAGATACTACACGGAATGTATCGTTAAAACCCTTACGACATTCTGTAGAAGAAAATTTTGATAGTGGGTAAACCGCAACTCATAATTAGACATTATAAAATATGTAATGGGTTTGGGAGAACTCTATGCTATATTATATATATAAAAAGACACCCCATGTGTCTTGGGACATAAAGGTATGGGACAGTACTATCTTTTTTGTTTCCTCAATGAATTTGTGAAATGGACCGGGCCTTAGTGGTTGTGAAAATTATGTTTAATTCTTAATAGTAGAAATTAATTGAGAATTAAATGATGGAAGATGAATACATAGATGAGAATTGGAAGCCTTAGTAGGTCTATACCAGTGATAGAATATGTGATGATACTTCTCAAAGAGTGAGAAGTTCTAGGGTGGGTAGTTTTTAATACCTTGTGTGTACATACATGTTGGAGATTCTAGAAAGTTTTTTTAATTTTTTAAATTTAATGGATGTGATGTTTTTTAAATCAAGATTTAGAATTAAATTATCAAGGATATAATCCCTTGAGGGGGGTATTTTGGATGTGTAATGACATTTGGAATCCATCATGGGGGCTTGAGAGGGATGTGGTAGAATAAAATATGGTTTCTATTGTTATGATTGTAGTAAACCACCAAATCATTAGTGGTTTTAGGAAGTAATAGGTTCTATTTACTATAGAAACTGGATTGAAAAAATTCTATAAAGGTGTTTTTTCTATTCCACCCCAATTTTAAGAGGCATTGACATTTTTTCTCTTATATCATGTACAAGAGAATGGGTTGGTCTTTCCTCATTATCCCTTATTTTCCCCTTGTTTTAGGTGGGATATTGAATAAATATCATGGAATAACTAGGGTATGACATTACTCATCTCTATTTTTAGTTTATCCTCCATCATTTTGTTCATTTGGGTGAGTTTTAGATTCAAGTACTTTCAAATATTTCATCATAGAATTGTGAAATCATATGAATCCTTCAGGACATCAGTGAAGCCTCTATAAAAGGAAACCCAAGGTGACATTTTCCTACCACCATTTGTTGTTTTGTAAAAGTTATGCCACATGGTGGATTTTTTTAATATACTGAGAGAAATTAATTTAAATTAATTATGGAAATGGTTCTGAAACTTAGTTTATAGGACTTGTTTGGTACATCAAGTTTGTTGAGATTATTTCACAGATGGATAGGCTTTAATCCGGTGTTACATAATGAGAAGATATGTTTTCATTGAATATGGTGACATAAAATAATTTTTTATGCATATTCTAAATGTTTTAATTTTTTATTTGGGTGTTATGGATTGAGGTATGATCCGGGTGGTTGGAAAGGGTTTGGTTAAGAATAAACAGACCTCGGAAAACCATTACATTGTTGTTTGCCTATGAAAATAAATTTTAAAGGATCTTTACTAGGTAGATGGTTCCTTATAAACATCGTATAGTTTAATATTTTTATTATCTACATTTTGGAATGTGGTATATCCAATCTAGGGTGATCAAACTCATAATTAACTAAAGGGATGAATAAAAATGATCAATTTACATTTTGACAAATAACTAAACTATTAATTTACTTAAGGGAATTGACAAAGTATGGACTAAAAAAGGGGTCTAGGGAAACTATGGGCTTCTGAACAATGTATTTTTTCCTCACCCACTGATGGTTAAAGAATTAAATGATCAAATTTCAATTTATTGTGTTATTTAAACCCCATTAGAGGTATTAATGGGATTGATATGACCTAGTGGACCTTATGTATGAATATTTTCCATCTCCACATAGAGGAGTTGCATTAATTGAGATAAATGAAACTATTATGCAATTTAATGACACTTGAGATGTGGTTAGACTTAGTGGATAGACCATAGGTTATGGATTAAGGGTTTTATAAGTTGACTGAACTCATGTAACTTTGAGGGAAAAGATGGATCTTGTCTCTTCTCTTAATGGGTACCACTTTAACTCACCCATGTATCTAATAAGTTTATGTTTTCATAATGATGATTTTATGGGATACAAAGTCCTATAAGAATTAAGAGTTTATCAGAGTCCTAGTTTGAGACTGAGGAACCATATGAGGGTGCCAGAACTATGTTTTTACACTGTTCATTATTGGTTTCCCCATTGATGGACTAACCGTATGTCAGTGTGTATGGGATATAGTAGGGATGGTTGTGGGTGTCCCTATATAACCTGTACAGATGTGGGAGACCATTGGTGTTGCAGGGATGATGATGGGAATGGGTGTCCAAAAATACCATGTTGTATAATTATGTTGATTTATGTTATTCATGATGACATGTGGTTTCCCATGATGTGTTGGAATCATCCAAATTACCAAACATTGATGAGATTTCCTATGATTACCAAGAATCACATGATGATATGGACGAGACCATATAATTAATAGTATGATTTATATCTTTTCTAATTGTATAATGATGGTGGATTACTAGTCTGACAAGAATCTAGTGTATATGGTTGATGAAATTGTGGATTCTTAGAGGTGGTGGATATGATCCATCATCATATCTATGAGACAGAATATATAAAAAAATTTCTAGGATTCCTATAATATAGTGATACCACTATGAATTCCATAGGATATTAGGATTTGAATGTAAATACTGTTTGATCAGTGTTAATTACTGAGACCCCTTGTACTTGAATAACAATTTTAGTTTCAGGTGAGAGTTTATCCATTGGAATAGATGTTGGAAAAACCAAGGGATATTGATGGAACACATTGATCAATTTATAAGATACCCCTAGAACCAGGTGGAAGAACATGATATTGTTTAGTTGATCTGATAAAGGATATTCGACACTAAGTTGATTGACTATGGGAACTTGGAGAGTATTCTATTTTATTACTGTGTTTCCTAGGAATCATTCACACATGGATGTATAACATTTCTGATGTAATCCCCCTCCTAATAATTAGGCATTAGAATTACAACATCAATTCCCTTGATATATCATGGGGTTAAACCTTTGGAGTTTGATGATAAGGGATAATTAGTGGTTCCCTAGGGCCTTCTACTTATTATGGTGGAGGTATGAGCATAGGATCCCCATTATGTGGGGATAGGTCCACAAAGGTTATGATCATTATCAGATAAATTCTGATGACATACATTGTATGTGTGGGTGATCCAAGTCACATACCTATAGATCAATGATTTTTATTGGGATTGGATAAGGTTATGTGAATTACCTTAGGGAAGTGGTGAAACTATGCTTCATAAATTACCCATGAAAAACTCATATAAATTATGGTATTGGACTGAAACATGTATTATCGGTGGACTTTTATTTTTTATTACCTTGTAACTGATTTATTTATTTCACCTTAGCATATCACGTGAACTTATCAGAATTCATACCTGTAACTATGGGACCAAGTTGGTGGTTCTGTAATGAGTTTTGTACTGACACCCTACTTTGGACACCATTGCACATGGGTACCCATAAATCATTCACATGAATATTTAAAACACATATTTGGTTGGAGCCTTGATTTTAGAATGAATAGTATAGCCCATAGTCAGGTGATTATAGTGGTATGGATCATATTGACGATAGAGACCAAATTCCATATTCTTTAATTTTTTTTATTTTTTGTGTGTGATCATCTCTGTAGGAAACATGTATATATATACAATTTTTATCCTAACAATTCATGTTGTATTATTATTTTTTTACATCATGATTTAGAAATACTGCTTCAGGTATATAGTTTATTTATTTTTCTTGTTATAAAGGGTCATTTCAATTGATATTTATTTATATGATAATTAGGTTATAACCTCACTATAATATCACCTTAGAGCATTTATCCTAGTAGATAGCCTCTAGAATATGAGGAGGCATGCCTGAGGTCTTATGATAGTCTCATTTGAATACTGTTCAAACTGAACTGGGTTGGGGTATGATAATATAGTGTATTATATATAAAGTAACAGCTGGAGAAAGGGTGAATCATGTAAATAATTTATATTCTGGAAAATATAGCTATTATTCCAATGAACTATTATATGGGATTAGATTCATTATGTAACATATGAGCTTCAATTATAGCATGATTTTCTTTACAAAGTAACAATAACATAATGCACATATGTTTTTTCAAAAATGTGATTAAATCCTAAAATTCATAATTATATAAATTTAATTTTATTAAATTATTATGATTTTTAATTATTCTTGTGAAACATATATTTGAGCGTGTTTTCATGGTTTTTAGAAATAGTTTATTTTTTTGGTGAAAACTAAAAAATATGGATTTTACACAAACTACCAATTCTAAAAAATTATAATGATATAAGAATATCCTTTAATATTATTAAACCATTTTTCTATAAAAATATATATTTATAAATTAATTTAATTAATATAAAAATATAATATTGACATATTTGAATATTATTAAAATTTTAAAAAATATATATTGGTTTTGTTGAAAAAATTTGTTTTTATGTGCG
Organism: Viscum album; assembly: GCA_963277665.1. Taxonomy (NCBI): domain Eukaryota; kingdom Viridiplantae; phylum Streptophyta; class Magnoliopsida; order Santalales; family Viscaceae; genus Viscum; species Viscum album. Next base: position 1,655,832,512 of record OY728125.1, read on the forward strand.
CAAAATGATTCTTATCCTAATAAATTTAAAAATCAATAATTATTGATAATTTTAATTAAATATATATAATGTTAATTTAATTAAATATTTTAATAATAATATAACAGTTTTACACGATAAGGAAGGAAAGTAAATTCATTTTTATTCCTAAAAATGAATTTTTCTAAAAACTTGTTTCATGGAATTTTGTGCACTAATTTTAAAAACATCACATGTGCATAACTATGATCAACCGTCTCCACATTGTAGTATAATTCAGGTTTTATCACCAATTTAACTGGATTTTAATAAAGATATATATAATTAATATATACGATATTTTTGATATAATTTTTATTCTATAAATATAATAATTCATTTATCATCTTTTCCTTCCACCCATGAAAAATTATATTGTCACTCTTGTCTATGTGTGGACAACAATATCCACTAAGAAATGTTATTTATTTTTCATGTATACTCTTTAGGGATGATTATAAATATGTATAAAATTAATATATATTATATTTATATCATGATTAAAATTCTATACATGATTGAACTATGATCAAGATTAAAGGAAAATAACTATTGAATTGAATCAAGCTTGAAAAAAGAAGCAGTTAACTCTAGAAATGATGATGATAATGAAGTAAATATTAATGAAAAAATATTAAAATATTAAAAGGTATTTTATATAATATTATAATAATTTTTATTCTTTTATAATTGAATTATTTCAAATTAAAATTTAATATACCATATATTTAAATTTATTACGTAGCATATCCAATGTGAGGTAAGAGTTTATTTAACAATCTAATCATTATTCCGGATTTTTTAGTATAATATTCCATTGGAAGAATTATATTATATTTATATCATAAATTCTAAATCCAAAAAATTCAAATATAATTTTAATATAGTTTTTTGAATGAAGTAATTTTTACTAATGGTGTGAACACAATAATTGTTTTAATGATTATGGAACGAATGATTTTTCCCACCATCAAGAAATTTATATTAATCAATGGTTTATTTAAAAAAATTCATCGTTATATTCAAAATGTATATTTTCAAAAATAATTTGCAAATTTTTAGATTTTAATATATGTAGTCTCGAAATGAAAATGGTGTTTTCTTGAAAAAAATCAACTAGTGATATTTCTATATTATTTTAATATATATTGATATTTATTGATGAATAAAATACATTAATGGGGATATACTATACTGATACCATCTACCATATTACTCTGGATTTATTATGATCGTGTTATTCTATTTTTCTATGGGTGAAAATAGTTACATTTCTTATGGGTGTTTTTTAATTGGACCAATTATTTTGATTATGTATTTATTTTTTATTCATTTACTTTATACGATGAATGTATATGACTTTTTATGTGATTAGAAGGGAATATTACATCTCCACGATGCATCAGTAGGTCTCATGATAAAAAATTGGTTGGGTATTTGGTGAATGCCATACCAAATGATGAATAATGTATTTCCATAATGCCCTGACAAAAATATTATGATGTCCGACATTTTGAATTTTATCATTATAAAACTAGTAGTTGTTATCTATATTTATTTATGTTTATATTTCATCCATGGATTTAGTCACATTTTATGATATATGATATATGGAATATTTTGTTGTTGTTTATCTATACCATATTATTCATTCATTGTTTATGATACAATAGCTCATTTTGTATTATTTCCATTATTTATCATTTGACCTCACCTATTGTTATTTTTTTCCCTAGGATATGAAGAAGGGGTCCATTAATGATTCTAATTATTTAGTGTAATTCAGGATTAATCACCAATTTAATTCGATGGTAATAAAGATATAAATAATTAATATATATGAAATTTATAATATCATTTTTATTCCATAAATTTAATATATCGTTTATCATATTATCCTGCCACCCATTAAAAAATTATCACGTCGCTCCTGTCTACCTGCGGACAACCATATCCACTAAGCGATTTAATTCATTTTTCAAGTATACCTTTAATGGATGATTATAAATATTTATAAAATGAATATATGTTAAATTTATATCATGATTAAAATTATGTACATTATTGAAAAATGATCAAGATTAAAGGACCATAACTATTGAGTTGAATCATCCATGAAAAATGAATAAGTTAACTCCCAAAATGATGATGATAATAAAAAACATTAATGAAAAAATATTGAAATATTATAAAGGGAAAATATGTAATATATTCAGAATTTTTATGGTTCTAAAATTTAATTATTAAGAATTTCAATTTAATATACCATATATTTAAATTTATTACGAAGCATGTCAGACATGAGGTAAGAGTTTATTTAACATTATAATCATTATGTAGGAATATTTTAATATATGATCCCATTGAGAGAATTATATTATACTTCTATCCTAAATCAAAATAATTCTCTTCTCTTATGGTTATTTCTTTAAATTTCAATTTTCCCTATCACTTTACTCTTTTTAATTACACGGAAGTTCAATTTTGTTTAATTTAAAACAACTGTATTTTTCATTTCGATAACAAATAATTTTATTCCATGTCTATATGTTTATTACATTGACATGACGGGATTTTTTACTATTCAAAAATTATGTATTGAATTCATTTTTACCCATTTTTTAATTTCTGTAATTTTTTTCAAATGTAATTTTATACTAATTTTCTAGATGATGTTGTTTTTGCTAAATGAGTGAATGCAATATTTTTCTAACGCTTATGGAATTAATTAATTTTCGACCATTACAAAATATATATTAATTTAAGATTTATTTAAAATTTTACATAGTTATTTTCAAAAAGAATATTTTTAAAAATATTGTTGATTTTTTTAAGTTTTGATATAAATAATTTCAAAATAAAAATGTTATTTTCCTAAAACAATATTTCTATGATATTTATATATTATTTTCATATATGTTTATATTTATTTAAGAATATTATACTTTATTGTGGTTATACTATACTGATATTATCCACCATATTACTCTAGATGGATTATGATTATGTTATTCTATCTATCTATAGGTAAAAATAGATATATTTATTATGGGGGTTTTTTAAATTGAATGATTATGTATTGAGGTTTTATTCATTTATTTTATATGATGAATGCATTACATTTAGTATATGATCATAGGGTCTTATTACAGCCTCGCAATGAATATGAGGGTCTTTTGAGGAAAAATAGTTTTCATATTTGGTGTATGCCTTACCTAATTATGTATAATGTATTGGTATAAGACCTTGATGGTAATATTATGATGATTGACATTTTTAATTTTATCATTATAGAAGTATTTTTTGTTATATATGATTATTTATGTTTCAATTTCTTCTATGGACTTAGTTTTCTTTTATGGTATATTTCATATAGAATATTATATTGTTGTTTATCTCTACCATACTATTCATTCAGTTTTTATTATAAAATAGCTTATGTTGTATTGTTTCCCTTATAGATCATTTGATCTCACCCATTGTTATTTTTTTCTTTCCCTAGGATGTGAAGAAGTTGTCCATGAATGATTCTATGGATTTATTTGAGGAAAAAATAATTCCATCACTGTGATTTTTATGTTAATTGGTTTTTTTAATGTAATGAAAGAATCATGTAAATATCAAGTCTCCATAGACTATTAAACTATTGAATAATTTTTCATGTGATCCATTATATTTTTTCCAATTTAGTAAAATAACCACTAACATTTGGATACTGGGGTTAGGTATTTATAGTTGGTATCATTGTATGTTTAGTATAATACTTAGAAAATGTATTTTGGATAGTAGATTCTAGAGAAGATAACCATATGATAGACTTTCAGGATGAGTATATGTATATGAAAATTTCTAAAAATTATGTTAAATTAGATATATTTTTTGATTTTCAAAAAATATTTTATTAAATGGGAATTGTAGAAAATGGATGTGGTTATGACATAGATATACCTAGGGATATTCTTCTATTGATTCACATACTCTATACAATCCATTATAAAAGATTTTAATTTTTTTATGATTTTATGATATTATCAAATATACTAAGGTTACGATTTTGAGATTATCTACATGTAAATATTTAATTTATGTTATGGAATACACCAGATTTAGAATTATAATTCTTATTCATATGCTCTAATTCAATATATTTAATTATTTAGAAGTGGTTCTGATAAGAAGTAATCAAAACAATATAAATTGACATAATTTATATAGGAATTTACCTCATATTAAAGAAAATGAAGATGGATATGGAGTTGGATTCAGAAAAGAAAAGATTATAACTATATAGAAGGAATTCTATTTGATTTTAGACAATATGGTTTCCCATATGGACAAGCCTACTGAACACAAAATGGTGAAATAATGTTATGCCACTTCATAAATAACCAACCTAAATCCTTCAATGGGACTAGTAATATTTTAGTAGCAGAGAAATGGATCATATCCAAGGAGAATATATTTTTTATGTTGTATTGAATGAGAGGATGTTATCATGGTAGTTTATCTTCTTAATGGAGAAAATGATAAATGGTGTTCATTGATTCCAAAAAATAATAAGTGAAATGAAATAAATATTATAGTGTTGATGAAATTCAAGGAGATATTATCTGAAAAATATTTTCCTCATTTGAAATGAGCTGATACGAAGAGACAATTCTTCAATATGCAAAAAAATGGAGGAAAAATGTCTATAACTATGAAACTAACTTAAGAGGGTTATAAAATCATGTTGTGGATTATGTACATAATTAAATGTGTAATGTTGATCATTTATTTTATGGGATAAATCCTATACTTAGATGTTAGTTATTCTCTCAAACATTTTCAATAGAAGAGGATATAATATAAAGTGGATTCAACATAGAGAAATAATAATCCAATTATTATGTTCTATTGGGGAATCAAGAAATCAATATGGTGACTATGAACTCTAGAAATGGAAATTGGGAAAAAGGATAGAAAGGATGACTGGAATTTCCAACTGGTAATAAATGTCAAAAGAAACATTATGGAACATCATTATTGGAATGGTATTTTTATTCATGAGTGGAGAGAAAATACAGTAGGCTCATATTTATAAGGTAAATAATGAATATTCTAATGATTAATGAGTCAACTATAGGGAGATAGGAAAATATATGAATGAATGCACCAATAATCAATTGAAATATCCTAATTAGAGGTTAAGGGAGAAACACCAATATTATTTTATCACTATAATTAATGTTCATGATTAAAATGATGTGGTGTAAGGTACATTGATCATATCACCAAATTTAGCTAATTTTTATTTTATTTTGTATTTTAAAACACTTTTATATTAAAATAAAATAATATATTTCATTATTACCTTATGAGTAGGGTTTTCAATCAATACACCAAGTGGGATCTTTAATGAGATAAGGATATTTATGTAAATCCCCATCATGAAATATAATGAAACCCTACTTGTGAACATCATTATTAATCATATGGTTGATTTTTATATTATTCATGGTATGGATTGTATTTAAAATTACAAAAATGAAAATTTATTTTTGTTTGAAGGATATTTCCATTTATTATGGATTTATAGAATACCTTATCTTAAAGGGATAGAAAATATTATCAGAATCATATTTTAATCCACCAAAAGTATATCAATTTAATTAATTTTTAGGAGAAGATTAGACAAAAACTATTAATGGGAAATTTATCCTTAGAACAAGGGATCTACTAATTGATTGGGATTACATTTATGTGTTTCTTGAATAAGTACATAGATACCCACATGAGAATGAATTTGATATTTCCATTGATCTCATCTCCAATGAAAAACCTATATCTAATACTAACTATATAATTTCCACAGTGGAGTAAGAGGAGTTCAATAAAAAACTACAATATTTGTGTGATAATGTATTTATACACCATAGTGCTTCACTATAGAGGTCCCCTAGTTTTTTTGTTAATAAGAAATGTGGATATTTGATGTTGTGGATCGATTATAGGAAAGTAAATTACATTAACAAAAATAACAAATACCCTCAGTCCATGATTTATGACTTATTCTATCAACATCAAGGATATTAATATTTTTATGAGATTTATCTTCAATATAGTCATCATCAACACCATTTAATTAAGGAAAATATTCCAAAAAAATGAATATAATTAAGGTATATGGTTATCTTTTATTAGAAGGTTACTATTGAATATTTTTTCCAAACATTTATGAATTAGCTAAGCTTTAAAAAAGGTTGACACATAAAGGATTTAAGATAATTAGGTAAAAATAATGTAAATAAAGTTTTGAATCATTATAGAAGTGGTTTTTCAATTAAATTTTTTTTAATTTTACCATCAGGATGAGATGAATTTGGGATATAATGTGATGCATTAAAAAAGGGGCTTAGAAGTGTCCTTATGTAGAACGATATAGTTGTTACCTACGCATCAAGAAAGTTAAATATTCATGAATGGTATTATCAAACTCAAGATCATAACTTGGTATCCATGATATTTTCATAGAATAAATAGAGAGATTAACTTTATAGTAAATGAATCTAAATAAATATGGATCAAAAAATATTGAAATACATATTATCATGGAAATAACCCAACATAATGAAAATGTGATGGTTAGAACTACTCATGGATTATTATTACTCAATACACTACCATCCTGGGAAGGTAAAAAAGGTGGATAATTTATTGACTAGGAAATACCATATAGTTTTCTGTAAAATGAATACATTAAAAGATTCTATATTCATGTATATACTAAACCTAGATATAGGAATCATTAATGAAACAAAACATAAAATATTATCTAATGAATTCCAATCCATCATTTATTGGAGAAAATAAAAAGTTCCCAAAATTATGATAAGATTTTTAAAAAAATAAATTATTAAATGACTATAATTTGGTAGACATCAATTATGAATATGGTATTTTGAAATTTAGAAAGAGGTTATATGTGTCATTTTGGCTTGAGATAAAAATATAATTATTAAATTAAGATAATAGCTAAAAATTTCTCTATACACCATGTTAGCACACAAAATTTATCATGATTTGAAGGATACTTTTTTGGATACTATTAAATGGAAAATTTCAGATTATGTACCAAGATTCTTAGTTTTTCAATAGGTAATGGCTGGGAGGAAATATCCTCAGAGTTTCTTCTAACCTCCAAATATTCTTCCATGGAAATGGGAAGATACTAATGTGGAAATTCTATTTGGATTATTAAATAATATTAGAATGAATGATTAAAAATATTTTTTTTTAACTTTACCCATTCCACACATATCCTCACTATAAAGGATTATCTACGTCTTCATCTCTCACTAGAATCTACACTAATGAAGTTGTGAGACTTCTTATTAAACCTTTTTATATTGTATGTGATCATGATTAATAGCATAAATAAATGTTTTTAAAAAGTATTTAGAATGATATCGACATAGAGATATATATTTGAGAACATTCAGTCATTCTTGAATATTTTGGTTGTTTGAATGGACTATTTGGACATTAAAAGAATTGTTGAGATTATTCTCACTTGAATTTCAATGTATATGCAGAAAAGGGAAATCAAGATTAATGTGATTACTGAGAGGGGGTGAGGTGAATCAGTTATCCTTTATCTTTATGTTTTATTCCATAAAAGCCAAAATTCTTATTATGTTAGAGAGATATAACTTCTATCGAAACAAGAAGACAAGTGAAACCATTAGAATAGTAATTTACAATGTTCAATACTCAATCAGAGTAGCTAGTAATTGGAATGGTTTCAAAACAATATGATAAAAACACTAGAAAAAATTCCTTTGGTGTGGTTATAACTAGAATGGATTATATTTACACTTGAAAAGAAATATGGTCAATCGATAGTTTAAGTTTTACTCACACATATAAAAAATATAAAAATGTTTCGTACTAATTGTAATAATCCTTCACCAAAAATTTTTAGTACGATGACATTTTACTACTTGTACCTTCTTGAAACATTTAACTAATGAATATATATATTATTCATTTATTTATTGTACTATTATCGTAAAGAAAACTATCATTGTGAGTTTTTATAAAATATATGTTCTATTAGCTATTATTATGGTATTATCCATCATGCCTTAGGTTAGATAAAATTTGTTTGGTTGCTTCTGAATACGGATACCACTTCTTCTTCATTATGTTTCTGATCACCTAAACATACCCTAGTTTGATACCACCTGATATGAAATTATTACTCTAGTATATTTATAACAATGAATCTTCCTACATTCCATCTCATAAACATCTATACACAATCTATTCAATATAAATTGATGTGAAAATATTCAAACAATGTTCATCTGACTAATGTTTCTTCACAAATTCTATCATATTAACTTTCCAATTCAGTATAACTTCAGGTTTTTTCAAAAAAATCCACCAAAATTTCTCAAATCATCAAAACAATTTATTATTTAACAGTTCCACCAAGATTGGAGGGATAAAAATGAATTTTATTAAAACCCCTCTTTTATTATTTCAAGTGTCCCACTCAAAAGCATCATTCCATAGTCTACATTGAAAAGTCCTTAATACGTAGTATCATGGAACCCATTCACTCTTCTCTATATAAAAATATCATTCCTACGTGATATTTGGAACATTAAATTATCAATATTACATCATCAAATTTGATATCTTTTGAAATTATTTTATAATATATTGACAATAGGTAGATCTATATACCACTCCTTTATCTGATGAAACTTTATAGAAGCACTTCTGACTGATGATACCCCATCTAATGTTTGTCAAAATCATCATAATAAAATTTCCTACATATTTCTAATGAATATTTCTATCTATGATGACATTGATTATAACTCTTTGACCCTTTATTTTACACAACACCCTTTGATAAATGATATTTATATAGACACATGTTATTTATAATGTACCAAAGTAAAAATTATTTAAAAATAAAAATGGTTCATCTGATGAACTCAATGTCAGATGGGATTTTCTAATTTTCATCAACAAATAACATCCCCTTTAAATTACCTTTATGCATATAGAATATTTTATGATTTTTTAAATCATCAAGAACATTGAAAGAAAAATCTGCTTAGCCAAAACTCTAATTGATTACTTCTATCTAGTAAGATTCAACGTATAAAAATTTTATATAAAAAATAATTTCTACCCATTTTTAATTATTTATAGATAACAGGGTACTTAAATATTTATGTGGTTAGAAAAATTTAGAAATAAATAATCACCATTTCTTATCTTCAGACACTCTGGTAAATGGAACATGTAATCATGTTAAGATAAACATTAAACACAACACTCTAGAAAATTTCTTAACTGGAATGTTTAAGGTACATCCTAATTTATTATAAGAGAAAAAAGAACATGAATCCCTTTTAAACTCGGATAAGGAAGAACACATAACAAGCCCGATGGATAGAGGTGTGAAAGATTATATATGAGTGCTAATAGCCCATTGGTATAAATATCTTTACAAAAAAACTAGTCATGAATGGTCCTACACAATTCTATCAGAGATAAAACACCTAATGACACCACCCAATCCTTCCACATCGATTCTTCAACAATAGCTAGATATGATCCCATCGATGGAAGGGGCATCGTATGACCCACCATACTCACCTTCCACCACCTAATCCTAAGGTTGAAACACCCCCAATATTCCTCATACTCCTTGACAACATCACACACCTGCACCATTGTGATCTCCACCGAATTCCCAATGACTGCTTCTCTACTGACGTCCGCAGTCCTCAACCATTGTGCCTAGACATCATATCTGTACCAGATATGACATGGATTCTAGTGAGGGAGATGGATCACCGATTATGGAACAACCTATACTAGAAACTCTTCACTGATCAACACATCTAGATGAAAAATAATCCTTACGGGACCCCGCCTCAAACACCAACCGATGGTCCATTCATCGTGACCTTCTTGATCTGTTCCATGTCATCACCACCATGAATGAATAATCTGAAGCATTGTATGGAAAAAGGCTTCATACACCATATTGATGGTATAATGTTATTATATAGTTGTGTGTGATGAGATCTTATTGAGGAGAAAATAGTGAATGTGAAGACTATTTATAATCATATTACGGGGTCTCATTTTTGAAAAAAGGTTATATATATAAACGAAGGAAAGATTTGTAATTTCAAGTGGTAGATATTGTTTTATTGAAGTTATATCCACAAAACGTGTTATAATATTTGGAAAAAATGGAAAATAATTCCTCGATGCATCAAATATTTTGAAATTCCAGAAATAATAGGAGTTTTGGATTTCCATTTAGAAACTCTAACCATACTATTTATAGTTTATGATGTGTTCCATATCTCTTTATTAAGGAATAAAATTCAATATGAATTCATGTTCTCACCTATTAGAAAATATAACTATAACCTTATTAAACTTATAATAATGATCCTATCATGATTCTGGACACTAGAAAATATGTGTTGCAGAATCTAATGACTCTTCTAGTGAAGATACTTTAGATAAATCATGACACAAAAGAGGTGAAGTGGGAACCAAATGAGTTTTTGATGAAGAACTACACCCATATATTCATAAGGTGAAGTATATACATTTAATTGATAAAAAATTTAATGTGGAAAAAATGTAATACATGAGCTTCAATTATAGTTACATTTTTCCTTTTAGAGTAACAATATCACAATTCACATAGTTGTATTCAAGAACACGATTAAAAAATAAAATCCCAACTTTTGTAAATGAAATTTTATTTATTTTTTATTTTTTATTTTTTGAATTCAATATTTAAAAATTATAATAGGTTGAATTGTTGATATTTTTCCAAAATAAATGATTTTTGGGTTAATAGTGGAAAATATTGATTTTATAAAATAAATAACTTTTATAAGATTATAATTATATAAGAATAAAATTAATTATTTTTAATAATTTAAAGAAAAAAATTATTTTTAATATTTAATATAATTTTAAAAAAAATTAATATTTAACTTAGAAATATATTCTTCACATTTTGGAAAAATCTAAGTAATGTTTTTCTCAAATGAGAATTGTTTTATGTGTGTAATGTTAATTTGTATTAATAAATTAGATAAATAAATATTTATTTATAATGTTAATGAAATTTAGATATTATAAAGTAATTAACTATTTTAATATTCATCAAATATTTTTTTTAAATCAATGTAATGTAAATAAATTGATTTTTTTTTAAATTTTTTTTTTTTAAAACAGTTTTTGTTGCATTATGAGAACATATTTTAATGTAAATTTATTCCACTTATATATGTTTAATAATGTAAAATTGATTAATAATTTATAATAATACTTATTAATATAAGTTAATAGGATCAAATAAAATTGTGGTTATAATGAATAATATAAACTATAATATTTTTACCAAGATTAAGGTTAAGATGGGTTTATCGAGGGGTGGGGTGGGTGGGGGGAGTTAAACAATTAGATAAGGATATTAATGGCACATATACATGTCTAATTATTTTTATTTTTTAATATATTAGGACCTTATACTTGACTACCCTATAATAACTACCATTTAGTTCCACTTACACATGAAAGTGGCCACATATTATTGAAATATTTTAAGTAATTCCTTGTGTGTCCCTCCCTTGACTTATAAAAATAAACTTCACCCCCACCCCCTGATAAAAAATATTTTTAAAATATAGCTTGTAAAATACCTAATATAATATTCAATATCCCTTCCCTTAATTCTTTATCTTATTTAATTCTACTAAGACTAAACTAACAAGGATTAAGTTGTGAGCTAAAGAAAATATATCAAAGAAGATGTTATCATCTTACAGACTCTTTTATGTTTTTTTATAATTATAAATCCTTTAAATATATTGTATCCATTATAAAATAACAAATATAATTCCATATATATAATGAGGTGTTATTATTATTATTATTGTGAAACCAATTTCCTCATCTTTTCTACTCTTCAGAAAATGAAAACATTGCACTTGCATATGTACTACTTTCCATCTTCATATAGTTGTGTAATTTGTTTTTAATAAACAAAATAATGGAATGGTTATATATATGGAATTAATTAATATATATTATATTTATAATTTATATATATATAATATATCATTTATCATCTCACACTTCCACCTATAAAAAATGATAACACCACCCACGTGTAAGTTGGGACTACAATGTCCATGAAACGATGCGAATTATTTTTCATATTTTCCAATCATGTATGATTAAAAATATGTATATAATTAAAATGTAATATTTTTATATCATAATTAAATTTATCTAGACAACATAACCATGATCGATATTTGAGGACCATAACTGTTGAATCGAAGCATTCATGAAAAAGTAGTTAACAATAGAAATGATGATGAAATTTGATGATTATTAGTGATTAAGTCATGAAATATTATAAGTGGATCAAAAATGATATTTAAAGGATCAATATGATTCCAATATAAAATTTAAATAAATCTAATCTTTTTATAGTGTAATTATAATGTAAGTAATAATAATTCCAGACCATAAAAAGGGGTTTATTTCATAATCTCATCCTTTTTCGGAATTGTTAATGTTTATGTTTGTAAGATGCTGAAATTTTTTGGATTTGAATAGGGATTCAATTAATTTACTATTTTACCTTGTGTTTAGTATTCTTTTTTGGGAATTACTTTGGGTTTTGTTTGAGTGAAAATTTGAGCAATTTGGTAGAAAGGGCAGGGCATGGTTGGCGTACAGTTAGGTTAATCACTATGCCCCAGCATAGTAAACCATGAAAAATAAGAGAGAGGTGAATTTAATGTTTGGGGAAGTGTTTTCCAAAGATTAACCCTCTTATAAGTAACCATTAAACCATATAAAAGAGTCACACCATTTATGTACATTGTTAGGGAAAACTATGCACTCCTTCACAACAAACTGAGAATGACATTTTAACTCACCAAAAAATTAGATTTCAAATCACCATAACCCTCCAATATCACCCTATTTGACCCTAATTCAACACTAGAATTTTATTCACGATTTTAGAGCCTCCTGGAGGGATTCTATGCCTTCCTGACCTCTATTATTCCAGATTTGATGCCCGGATCGAAGATGTGTACCCTCCCAGTAAGAGAATTCTATCCCACTTAGTTTATTTTTCTTTCTCCTTTATTCTCCCATACCATATGGGGTTGTTCTTACTCTTTTTACTAGATATAAACCAATTATTTTGGATCTAGATCTATTATTGAAGTATATTTAATGGTTCAATATTTATTTAGGGTTTTAGACTGGGGTCTCGTTCTATATTGTTGTGCTACTCAAATTTTGAGGATTTTCATTGGGAGATCGTTCTTCAAAGAATTGATCTAGGTGGTATACAATTTGAATACCATATTATTGATTTTACTTATATGTATGAAATTGAATAATTAAAATGTGATTATTATAAATTCAGTTTTTGATTTAGTTAATCAAATTTGTGAATTTATTAATTAAGGGTGATTTAATACTGGGGGATAATTGAGATGAGATATTTGAGTAAGTAATTGTGGAATTAATTAAGGGATATTGAAATTATGAAATATGAGTAATTTATTGTCAAATTACATAGGGGATATTGATATTGAGCATTTTAATAATTAATTGTGCAATTATTGATAGTATAATCAGATTGTGAGTTGAATTGTTAAATGATAAATTAATTATGGGATTTTCAGGATGTGGAATTTGATTAACTAATTGGTAAATTATTTAATGTAATTGGTGTGATAAAATAATTTTGTAATTAGAAATTAGTTGAGATGATAAATTAATTTTTGAGTTAATTAATAGGATTGAGATGAATTGATTAATTTTTGGGTTAAATAATGGGACTGAGAAGATTAGTTAATTACTGGGTTAATTAATGAGATCGAAAATATTAATTAATTATCATGTAAATTGATGAGATTTAGAAAATTAATTAATTTTTGTATTAATTTATGAGATTTGGAATATTAGTTAATTTTTGAGTTAATTAATGAGGTTTATATGATTAACCAATTGATGATTTAGTTAATGAAATGATGAATGCTAACAATAGAATTCATATAACAACTAAGATTTAGAATGGTAACAATGAAATTATGCGATTAGGATGATATATAATTATAATAGTGGAATTATAGAACATAAAATCCCAAAGGGATAATTTAGACATCATCATGGGTCTAAGTAGGTATTGAGTTTTGAGTGTCTATGGAAACCTAGGGGAATTTATGTGGTTAAATAAAAAATAATTTGATAATTTGATTACAGTTTATTTATGCATTGTACTTATTTATTTATACAAGATAATAAAAATTTTACTAACTAAATATTATTTTATACATTATTGCAGGTGGCCTACTTAGTATTACTCCAACCTTACTAGGTCTGGATAATTTGTACCCGAATAGATTTCTTGCTTGCAGAAGAAACAAATGGAAAATGCCCTGTATTAGATGACTAATTTTTGGATAGAAAATGGATAAGGGAACTAGACGTGGTTTCGAAATCATTTGCGAGCCATTATTGTATTTATTTTTAGTTTCATTTTGACACGTGACACACCCTTTTAGAGGGAATATCTAATGATTGTTTTTATATTGTTTTTATAGATTTTTCATCATGTGATATTGGGATATTTTTGGATATGGTTATATACTTGGTTATTGTTTATTTATTTTATATTGGTATTTTACTCTGAAACATATGGGTATAGTATTCACATGATTGATATTAGTCCCTCACTACTAGTGAAAAACATCGGTGGTACGCGGAGGCAGGCCTGAGGTCATGTAGCGAACTGGATCGGAGCACCGGTGTGTGGCACATGGGTTATGATGTTACAAAGTTAAATCAAAATCATTTTCACTTATCTTTTTTTTGTCAAACTATTTGGGATATGTAGATAATATACTTTGAAGAGTCTCTCCTTCATTATGAGAACATGCATGAAAGTAGCTTTCCCATGTATGGGGGGAACCCAATTACCTATGGTGGGATTGTTATTAATGTTATTTAATGTTATAATTGAATATTATTTCACCTTGGGTGACACAGTTGTTGTGTTGGGAGATTATTGATATTGAGATTTTATGAGATTTGACTCGTGGGATGTTAAGGAATGAGAGATGACTATGCATGCATATTTCTAGGCACTCGTGGTTATTTTGTGACATGCATTATATTCAGGAATGCATAAGAAAATGTTTTTTGGGTAAGTTGTTGAACATGAACTATATTTTATTTATTATAAATTTGAACTTAAAATGGAATATAACATGAAATTGGGAAATATTGTGAAATGATTCAAGATGAGTATAAATGTGTGTCAAAATGATGAAACCTGAAAAAAAAATGAGATATTGAGTTGCTTCTTTTTAACCTTGACCTAGGTGTAAGATGGTTATGGGTTGTGATAAAGAATATGTTTTTACCATGTATCGGGGTTTTGGTAATTTAATTACTGTGACATATTTTACTTCCTATGAAAGTGTTAATTTTAGGAACTTTTTCCTATGGTCCATGTTTTTATTATATAATTACGCATCCATGATGATACCTATTAAGAGGATGAAAGCCGTACATGATTAGGGGTGATTTTCCATTATTGAAAATAGAGGAGATAATAGGGTTATGTAAAGAATTTGGAGAGTTGTTTCAGGAGAACTTTATTAGTTCTTAAGATTCATGGAAATATACCAGGGGAAGGTGTAGAAGATCATGTCTATCGTGATGAGGGAGTTTCAGTTTTAGTATCATCTAACATTTTTTGTAGATGGTGGACTTGTGGGATATGAGTTTTGGATTGAGTTTATATTGACTATACTTTACCAATTAGAGAATCCTTATGAGAAGAGGGTTAATCTAGATTATTATATTCTATGAGGATCAGTGAAGCACTGGTGGGATGTTTAGACTCACACTGGACAAGCTGATGGTATATTGTGGAAGGATTTCATAGAGAGCTTCTTGGAGCACTTCTATCTAGAGAAGCTAATGCTGCAACGAGTAGCAAAGTACATGAGGTTGACTCAGGGGATTATGTATATTATAGACTATACTAGATGCTTTATATATTTGTAGTTCTTTGGCCAAACATTTTTAGCAGATGAGTCTACTTAAGAGAAAGGATTTCAGGAAGGACATTAGTGTAAAATTAAGTCCCAAGATAACATCTTAATGCCGAATAATTTATCAGAAGTGGTGAATTAAGATATCATAGCTAAGGGGAACCTGAAATAGGTTTCCAGTGCAGGATATGTGGTTTCTATTGGATGATCTGGAGGTACTTATCCCATGAGTATGAAGCATCATTACAAGAAATTTATCTTGATAGATATGAAACAAAGTGTCCAGAGGAAAAAAGTTAGTTTCATATGACCTGTATCTAGTGACTTCCCACTTGTGTGGTAGGCCAAAAAACTATCGCAGACATTATCCCCAACTAGTAATATATTTCCAATTTTGGAGAAAGATGGGAAATTTGTAGAAGTTATACAGGAACACGTGAAAGGTGAGAATTGAAGGGGAAACTAGACATAATCATTGTGTATGAAGGGGGTCTTCTACACCTTATGAGGTTGGAATATTGTGTAATATTGGCCATGGTGGTAGAGTCGGTGGGCGCGATACTTCTAGGACAGAGAACTCATATCAGCAGAGTGGTGCAACATAGGGGACTCAGAGAACATCACAGGGAATAGGGGTAGAAGAATTTCATACTATACAACCTGCACATATGGATAGTGAGGATGGATCACCAATAGCGATAGGTACTATTCTTGTAGCTTCTACATTATCTAGTTTATTATTTGATACTAGTTCATATCATACCATTATTTTGGAACAACATTTTTATGGTTTCATCTAGGAGGTGGAGTTTATGTGTGCAGTGTTAACGATAGATACACTATTTGGAGTATAGTCTTGGGACATCTTCTTGTGCAAGGGATGTTATCTTGAAATTGGTGAGTATATTTTTTTGTGGGATATCTATTTTCTTTACATGTCTGGATTTGCCCAAATTCTGGGAATGGATTGGTTAGTGGACTACTAAGTCCATGTAGATTGTTTTTAAATGAGAGTGACATTTATGTCTCCTAAGGGTGGAAAGTAAATTCTCCGTGGAGAGTTGGATATCTAGGAAGGAAGAGAAGACATAATTACCTAGTTAGTAAGAGAGAGAAAAACCCATTGTTCAAGTCTATTTCTAGATTATAGAGGTGTAAATAAGGATGTATTTCCACTTGTTTTAGATAGTTTTCAGCATTTTTTTCCTAAATATTTATTTAGGATTCCTCCTAATAGAGATGTAGAATTCACTATTGAGTTAATGATTGGAGTTGAACAAGTTTCTATACAACTATACAAAATAAGAATGATGGAGCTTCAAGTGCTGAAGACTCAGCTAGAGGAGTTGATGGGTAAGGGGTTTATCCATATGAGTATGTCACCTTGGGGATCACTTGTGTTGTTTATAAAGAAGGCTAATGGGTGTTTGTGATTTTTTTTTTGATTACTAGGATATTATCAAGATGATTATGAAGAAGCATTATCTTATTCCAAATATTGATGATATTTTCTAGTAGTCTAGTGGGTCTTATGCCTTTTCCAATATTTACATGATAGTAGAGTATCATTATTTATGAGTTATAAATTTTTATATTTCTAGGAATGGTTTTATAAACATGTATGACCTATATGAGTTCATTGAATTTCCCCTTGGTTTGACGAATGCACCAGCATTATTTATGGCCTTATGGAATAAAATATTCCATTCTTACCTAGATCAATTTTTGGTAGTGTTTGTGGATAAAATATTGGTGTACTCAAAGGCCTATGATGATCATGAACAACACTATAATATCATCTTGAGTACGATAACAGAGAACCATATCTATTCTAGGATATCCAAGTGCCAGTTTTGGAATGATATGGTACACTTCATGGGTCACAACATCTCATAGAAAGGTACATAAGTGGACCTAGATAAGGATCATACAATGTTTTCTAGGGACCAACCCAAGAATATTTTTGATATCCATATCTTTATAGGATTAGTTTGGTATTATCATAGGTTTATCCAGGAGATATCATGATAGGAATCACTTCTTTTACTTTCAACCAAAAAATGGATAATGTTTGAATTTTCAAAAGCACATGAGAATTCATTCAAGTAGTTGAAGAATAATTTGATATCAGCACCAATCTTGACCATGCCTTATCTAGGTGGGAAGTACACAATGTTTTGCGACACTTATGGGATACTTATTGGAACACTTGTAATATATGGAGATCAATTTGTCTCATATGATTCTCAGAAGTTGAGGTCATATGAATTGAATTACCCAACTCACAACATTGAGTATGTTGCAGTGGTTTGTGATTTGAAATGTTGGCAGCATTTTCTATTGGGAGAGTAGTTTTTTGTTTATCCATCACATAATATTAATGAATATCATCCTTTAGTGATATTTGAATCTGATTCCATGGATATGGGATGAGTATATGAAATATTTTTTATTTTGAACTAGAATATGTTCCTAGGAAATCAAATAGTGTTGCTGATTATTTAAGCAAAAAGACTCAGACTCATGTAGTTTAGGATTCTACCATTGAATGGAAGATGATTAATCCACTAGATAATATGCATGTGTTGGTTCAGTAGAATCAGGAGTAGATGACTCTCATCTTGGTTTCATTATATTTTAAACTTTTGAGATTGATTAAAGAAGTGCAGTATGATGATCTAGAATGTTTATCTTTGAGGGAAATCAATAAAGGTGGGGAGACACCTTCAGAGTAGTTGATAGATGAGGGAAAGGTCATTAAAGTAAATAATATTGTTTTAGTGCCTTCAAGTATGTGGGAGGAGTGAATTTTTTAATTTAATTCATTGAAGTGGGTAGTAAATACAAGTGTGACTAAAATTTATGATGATATACGATGACATTTTTGGTGACTAAGAATGAAGAAGGAGATAGTAGGGTTCATATAACACCCCAAGTTTTCATGGACCATTTTTTCTAGAATAAATTAAACTTTCATTTATTTATTCCAATGCACTAATTCAAAAAATCATTTCACACAGATTTGACTTGATGTATGGTATACACATGAATAACTTGGTGTACGTTACACACAACACCGATGTTTATACAAAACATCATTTTATTTTTTTAATTATTAAAATTAGATAAATATAAACTAGTAATTAAAGGTAGTAACATGAATATAAATAAATGTTTTTCAAATACTTTTTATAATTGTTTTATATAATAATACGTATTTATAATTTAATATATAATATTTGGTAACGTCCTTATATGTTAAAAAATATTTTTTCAAATGAACTCTTTTTAATTTCCTTCTAAGAAAATAAAATATTAATTTTATAAACATTTAGAACTTCAATTAAATAAAATAAACTTCATTTTTCAATATATAATGTCAAAATTATATTAGGGATAATTTTTGGGATTTTTTCTAACAAACTACATTTTTGATGAATAGTGAAAAATATTATATTTTAATTCAAATCCTCCTTTTCATATAATTTATTTATAAGGTAAATTTAAAAAAAAATTATTCCAAAGATTAACTAGATAAAATACTTATCAATTAACCCAATGTGGGTAATTGTATCCAATTTCACAAAGGAACTGGATATAAAAAACATAGCATACTTTTGAATGTTTTTACTTTAAAAACATGCATTGTCGACATGACTGTGAGATTTATTTTAAATAAACATATTAAACTTATATTAATGAAATTTAAAAAAATAGATTCAATAATTATAATAAATATTATTTATATTTTATAATAATTTCAACTTTGTTTTTGACCAAAAATATTAGTGAATTTAATTAAAATTAATTACATTGAGTAAAGTAAAAATAAGCTTAACTAAGAAATAAACCTTAAATTTAAGACCCAAAACGACTTATAAACTCGAAAAAACCCATATTATAGACCTTATTCGGCCATAAACTTTCCAAAATTGAGTTATTTTGTTTTTTATGAATTTCTTTATGTGAAAATGTTGTTACACCTAACTTGTTTTCAAAAATGCCATGTGTGTTCTTTTCCTTCCCTATAAAAGGCCACCAAAACTCCCTCTTCGTCACTCCACTGAAGCCACTTTGGTTCAGCCAAGATTTAGAAAATAAAATTCACAAAATACTTCAACTCTTTCTATAATCCTTCACTTTTTCCGATGAAAATCCAAGGAAACCTTTGGAACAAACCCAAAGGAGTTACCCGAATAATAAGTAACATTTTATCTCATATCCTTTCTTTTATTTTATTTCTCCACCCATCCAATATATTTGTTCCATGATTTAATATCAAAAACATTATTCTAAATATAATATTATTTTTTATGCTAAGGGTTCTGCCTACACATACCCACACCTCAATCTAATGGGTAATGAACACACTATTTACATGTACGACGAACTACTACCTTACTTAACGTTGATTGCTCATTTTTACATTACCACCTAACATGGAAAAATTTATAATTAAATTTTTTATATATGTCTTACATTATAATTATTATTTACTTTAGATTTTTTATTTCATTTACAACACATATCTTTTTTACTCTCTATTTGGTATAATACGAAAGTTTTGTTTGAGAAAGTGTGGACTACCGCCCCCTCAAAGTGATGTGATTCATTTACAAACTTCATGGAATGTATTAAGGATGGGTTTAATGAAATTATATGATACATATAACAGTATAATAATACTTTAATTATATTATATTCATATATAAATATATTTCATTTTCTTTCTTTCTTTCAATGCAACAATAAAAATCGATATGACGTTCATGTGTACGTATGACTTGTCATCTCCATGAATAATGTATTCAATTTCATACTTATATATTATATAGATTATTATAATACATATATAATTAATATAAATTATATTTATTTCATGTTTTATATTCTTTAACCATTAAAATGTATATGGATCAATGATATAACAAAATAAGACACATGTTAAGTACAAAGTAGATATTACCCAAAGTGAAACTTTAAAATAGGATTGTTTACAAGATGGTAATATAAGATCATAATAAAAACATATATGGTATTAGATATAAATATATAGATTTATAATAAATTTATATTTACTATAATGGTGGGTTTAATGAGTACCACAAGATTGAAGGCACAAGGTAAGGAGATTTAATCTCACTCTTTATTTCTATGAGATACATGATTTATTCACCACCGAAAAATTTTGTGTGGTGTGTATACAACCAATGATTGTATTGAATTATTCTTATACATTATTTTTACGTTTATTCAAAAATAAATTTTATGATACTTCTATTATGTTGTTAATGTTTCAAATGTTACCAAATCGGTGAAATAGATTTGTCTCAATTTTCATTATTTGAGACTCATTCTTGGTTAAGCACCTAAATTAGTTTTCATGGTTTATGTCCTTAAATTTTACATGTTATATCATGAATCACTTCACTCTATTGATATTTTATGTTTCATGTAATTTCCATTTCTGACATAAATAGTATTATTCCAAATATCCAAGGGGTAAGAGTTTATTGAAACAATCACATCATTTTTTTGAGATTGTTATTGATTATTATTATTGGTTGAAATATTATGATCCATATTCCAAGAAAACTCATGATTTTAGTTATCCTATTATTATTAAATAAAAATCCATGTATTAGTACCTTTTTCAACTCTTTGTTAATTAACAT
Source organism: Viscum album (assembly GCA_963277665.1). Lineage (NCBI taxonomy): Eukaryota > Viridiplantae > Streptophyta > Magnoliopsida > Santalales > Viscaceae > Viscum > Viscum album. The sequence goes on from OY728125.1 coordinate 1,655,854,338, forward strand.
AATTAATAGAATGTTTTTAAGAAAAAATTTGATCGTAGTTATCTCTTCAATTTGAAATCTATTTTATTTCCAAAACTATGTTTTCAAAAAAGATTTAAAAAAAGTTTTCAAATGATCCTTGAAGACCATTTTCATGGAAAATGGATTTTAAAAATGTTTTATTTTTTTCAAATCATCCTTTATGTGTTTTCAAATATACTTTTGAAGAAAATGGTTTTCAAAATGTTTAAAGTTTAAAAAAAATCAAAAAAGAAAGAATATTTTTCTCAAGACTAGTTTTTAAAAGACCTATCAAAATTATTTTCCATCTAGGATAAAATCTTTTTGTGTTACTCATGCATTTCGAAGAAAATTATTCTATATTTCTATTCATATTCTTTCTCAGGATGGATTATTTTTTGAAGTCATGATGTCTATGAAACCCAATTTTTTTCATTTTTTATACACATTTGAAACCCACTCATTTTCATGAGTTATGTTTATTATTAAATGATTTTGAAACCTATATTTTTCTATAGGTTTTTAGATGATTAAATTTTGATAATACCCATTTCATTTCAAGGATTATGATATTATTGTTAATGTTTTTGTGGCACATGTATATATAAATTCATTATGAGATGGTTGGGACCTATATCTACCTCAAATTCATAGGGAAATGATATCTATCTCATGATATAGACATAGATGGAATGAGAAATGAAATCAGTTTAGTATTATATGGATGGAATGAGAAATGAACTCTGTTTAGTATTACAGTGCTTAACTGAGAAATGATGTCAGTTCAGTATTACATGGTTGGAATGAGGAGTGAACTCAATTAAGTAATGCATGGATAGAATAGGGTGTGACCATAGTTCAATAAATGGATTTTTCCACTAATATGGAATTTCTAGAAATTCCATGACTACTATTAAAATCATTATATATTATTATATTCCTTCCACAATTCCTTGTTTTATTCCAAAGTTATGTTTTCATGTCTTAAGTTATTTAATTACTTATGATTCATGTCTTATTAAATATAAATGTTTATGACGTGATTCATGTTTATGATATTTGATATGCAGGGTATGATATTTTATTTTTATGATCATGTTCTCATACCCTTATTCTTGGTATTATTCTTGTTTATCTCCCTTGTTTACCCTTACTGAGAATATGATACCACCCCTTTTTTATGATTTTTTCCCATAGATTATGAATATTTTTATTATGTTTGATGTGCCTGACAAGGGTTCTAGGAAAGAAGAACCAAGTGGGAGATGATTTAGCTCATTTATACACTTGTGTTTATGTTTCCATGTTTCTAAAGGAACTAGACTATTACGGTCGTTGGGCATTTGTTTGTATGAATTTTTATGTATTACACAAAATTTATGCAATGTTATTGTATGTCAATACTAGGTAATTATAGTAGGTATCATAGAAAATGTTTATTTAACCTTTGTAAGATAAGATGACAAATCCTTTGTGAGAACCCTAAGGACATGTCTAAGGATAAGTCAAAGGATAAGGAAAATTGAGTAAAATGTTTTGTAATTTTGGTAAAGGATGGAGTGAGTGGTTTTCTAGAAGTACATCCCTCTCTATATAGGATATGGCTCTAGAACTGATGTAACTAGGGTAAAACAATCCAACAAGATGTTCTAGGCCTGACTTGGGGAAATATAGTACAAGACAAGGGGCCTTACATTACACCCGGTTTGACACTATTGGGGGATATGATTTCAAAATTCAAAAACTCTTCAAGAAACATTATAAAGAATTTAAATATAAGTTTACTATGAATAACCTAGTGTAATAATATGGTTTCATATTTTAATGAATATATCATAACATAGACATCCTATAAGTTACTTTCCTTGATAATGTGTTTCCTCTCTAGGATAATTGTTTCTTGCTCTATGCTTTTTGGTATTACTCAAATGTTAAAACCCGAAGGAACTACCTTAATGGTGATTATGATGGAAAATTAACTGATTTCACACTTAATAAACCAAATTCTATGGGAGTTAGAATGAGAAATCTTGTTTCTATACTCACACATATTTCTCAATCTATGAATCATGGTAGACTTCTAAATGATAAAAGGAGGAAACAACATTCTGTTGAGTCCTCCGTGAGGCTACGCCAACTTTCTTTCATAGGGTATTCTAATCCACTTATTTATGAACAATGGATCATTATCAATGATATTACATTTTCTATCATTCATTTTTCGCAACATGACAATGATATTTTGACTATTTATCATTTCAAAGGTGTAGTGGACCAATGATGGAATCAAATTAAGAATATGATGAATCAAAATGAAATTGATTCAATGGAATGTGATGAGTTCAAGAACATAGTTTTAATAATTAATTTCTCAGATTCTATGTAACATGATAGAGAAAGAGTTATTTGAGTTGAATAAAAGGGATGATGAATCTATTGGTACACATGAGGCTAATTTAACATCACATGTGGGGTACACTTTAGGAATTATCATCTAACCCAAAAGTAATGTTGATAGGTTCTTTAGTGAATAAAAGAAAAGTTGCATAAGGTCGATGGACATAATAGAATTTAGTAGCTATGAATAGATTGTTTGTAGTGTAATAAATGTGGAAATTGATGTTGGATTCACATATCAAACTCAGGTTTTGGTAAGAAAATGAAGGTGTATTTGAAAGGAGAATCTAAAAACCATGGAGAGAAGAAGATGATTTTTCCTTTTTTTCTCTAAATATGTGAAGAATCAAGGAGGAATTTGTATTAAGGGTTCTGGTAAATGTTTTACGTGTATAAATTAAGCTCACTAGGAAATTTATTGTCAAAATGATGTGAAGAAGTTAGCTTAAAATGCAAATAGAGAGAATGTTGGACAGAATGCACCTCACTGGATTCAGTGCAAGAAGTGTAATGAGAATGGAAATTATGTTAACAATTTACCAAACCCAAGGGTTGATGATGATGATTGATGTGAGTAACCTCTTAAGTGACCAATATGGGGAAATCTCATCCCATATCAATTTCTAATGAGGGGTGTGATAACGACATGATGAAAGGTACGCTTATCATCAATTCTAGAATCACTCATTTCATATTTGATTCTAGATCTACCCACACTTACGTGTCTAAATAATATTCTAAGGGTTTTATGATTCCACCCAAACAATTAGAAGTGTAATTATCCATTAAAACCCCTTACATTACAGTGATTTCATCTCATGTCTATGATTCCTCTTTGACTGATGTTTGAGGGAATGTGCTTCCATAAAATCTTGTAATTATTTCATTGGAAGAATTTGACATCATATTAGGTAAGGATTTTATATGCACAAATCCAACATCAATTATCAGGTTAGAGAAGTTATATTTTATATTTCAGACCCTTATATGACAATCCATCGATGTAACGATAAGTATGAACTTCTATTGGAGATTACATTGATTGCATGGGTCTTAATTCCCATTCAAAAGGGTTTTTTATCTCAAATGGTTGGTGAAAAAATCAACATCAATGATATGCCTATTATTTGAGAATCTATGGATGTATTTCTAGAATATTTTCTTATTCTTCCACCAGAATGTGATGTTGAGTTCTATATAGAATTCATACCTAGTTACCCACCAATTTCAAAGAATCCTTATATAATTCACCTAATTAATTTTCTTTAATTGAAGAAGAAACTCCAATAAAACTATAACAAGGGATTAATTAGGTCATGTGTGTCACCTAGGGGTGAATCTATCATTTTTATGAAAAATATATATGGGTCAATGCTACTATTCATTGATTGTAAAGAGTCAAACAAGATCATAATCAATAAAAAGTATCATCTTCCCCATATTTATGACTTTTTTGATCAAATACTCTGATCTCAATACATTTACAAGATTTACCTTCATTATTAATATCATCAATTGAGGGTCAAGAAAGAGATATACCCAAGATGAAATTCCATACTATGTATGTGCACTATGAATATATAGTGATTTGTTTTGGTCTTACTAATTCCCCTGATATCTTTATGGATTTTATGAATATAGTATTTTGAGATTACCTAGACATGTTTGTGGTAGTATTTGTAGATGATACTCTTATCTATTCAAATGAAAAGAAAGATCATAAAGGCCACATGAGAAATATACTATAGATACAAATTAAGGAGTAAATATAAAAAAAATTAACATTGTGTCAATTTTAGTTGTATAAGGTTTCATTTTTGGGTTAGATAATATCAAGAGATGGTATTGAAGTAGATCCACTAAAGAAATATACTATTGAATGTTGTCCTAGAATAACCAAGGTGACTGAGATTTGTAGATTTATTTGTTTATATGGATATTATCAATGGTATTTTTGGAAAGTTTCTCATGATTATCTAATCCTATGACCATGTTAACTCTAAAGGGTTTCATGTTTCTTGTGATAGATGAATGTGAGGAAAATTTCAAGGATTTGAGGTGAAGGTTTTTCAGTGCACATGTGCTTACATTACCCTATAGTGAAGAAGGGTTTGTAATATATAGTGATGTATCCAACAAGGGTTTGGTATGTTTCATTATGAAAAATAACATGATTATCACTTATACCTCGCGACAGTTGAATATTTGGGAGAAAAATTACCCAAATCATTATTTGGAGTTAGGAGATATACTTTTTTCATTAAAGATATGAAGGAATTATCTTTATAGAAAAAAGTGTGATATATATACTAATAATAAAATTATGAAATAAATATTCACACAAAATAATTTGAATATGAACCAAATAAGAGGGTAAGAGTTGTTAATGGATTAAGAATACTAAATACAATACTACTCTAGGAAATCGAACAAGGTGGATGGTGCTTTGAGTTAGAAGGATCATGCTAGAATATCCATGATGAGGATAAAAAAAATATAATATTTCTGGATTTTCAAAGGATGGATCATGAAATTTTGAAGCAAGGGGAAACCTATTCTCTTTACCAATGGAATGTTCAACCCTCTATCCATGTGTAAATTAAGGAGGCATAAAAGGAAGTTGAATATTTTAAAAAGAAAGTAAAAAATGTTCATCGGTTTGTCCTTGATCTGGATGGAATGCTAAGGTTTAGGACCATGTATGAGTTCCTTCCATACCAGATTTCAAGAAGGATCTGGTAGGGTAATCTCATAGTTCTTCATTATTTATTAATCCTATAAGTATGAATATGTAAAGATTCATGAAATAATACTTTTTTTGGGATAGCATAAAGAGAGATATCATAAAGTTTATTTCTTAATGCTTGGTATTCGAAAAAGATAAGGTTGAAAGATAAAAGTCAAAAGAGATGTTGAACACGTTACCCTTACCAGAATGGAAATGTAAAACACCACTATCAATTTTTTCATTAGACTAACCAAAACCTCTAAAGGGGTAAATTCTATATGGGTGGTAGACGATCACCTTATGAAGTCATTTCACTTTATTTATATCAGACAAGAATCATCCCTAGATCAACTTTCCATGATATACATTAAGGAAGTTGTAAGTTTTTAGGGAGTACCACATTATACTATATCATATTAGGATACTAGGAACACCTCAATATTTTGGAAAAGTCTTCAGTAAACACTTTTTATACAATTGAGCCTCAACCCTACTTATCATCCTTATATGGATGGTAAATCAGAAAGAATAAATCAAACTCTAGATGATAGGATGATATATTGTTATCTAGATTTAAAAGTTGGTTGGGATCAACAACTTCATATTGTTGATTTTTAATACAATAATATCTTTAATTTATGAATTAAAATGGAACCTTATTAATCCCTTTATAGGAAGTAATGTAGAGATCTAGCGTGCTATGATGAGGATGGATGAAGAAAGTTATTGGGACTATAGAACACTGAAGATGTGGTCGGGAAGGTTAGAACCATTTAGAAACATATCATGATAGCTTAACATTGGATAAAAAATTATACTGATAACCATCGACATGATTTATAACTTGATGCTGGTGAAAATGAGTTTCTATGAATATCACCCTGCAATAAAGTTATGTGATTCTGTAAGGAAGGGAAACTAAGCCCTCAGAATAGCAATACATTTGTGATTCTTGATCATATCAGGATAGTATCCTATAAATTTTCACTTCCACCAAATATCTATCAAGTTCATGATGTGTTACAGGTATCTATTATGAGGAATTGAATACTTGAATCATAACATGTACTGAACTCAATGGTCATACCATTGGAGCATGATCTTTCTTACGAAGGAAAATCAGTTGAGATTCTAAACCAATCATGGAAGGTTTTATGAAACAAGAACACTCAATTGGTCAATGTTTATTGGAGAAATCACCTATTAGAGGAATATACATAGTAACTTGAGGATAATATGAATCAGAATATTCTTCATTTTTTTAATACAAATGTCAAATTTTGAGGGAAAACTTTATCTTATGGGGGGTATAATGTAATACCCCATGTTTTGATGGACCTTTACTTATTGAAATAAAATTTCATTAATAAATTTCAATTCACTATTTCAAACATCCCATTTGCATGAAACTGAATTGGATTATGTCATACATAACACAGACTTGGCATATGTTACACGTAACATTGATGTTTCTATAAAACATCATTTTATTGTTATATTTAGTTAAATGAGATGATTATAAAAAAGCCGTTAAACAGAGTAATATAAATAGTAATAAATTATGTAAAAATATTGTTTATAATATTTTATATGAATAAAACATATTGATAATGAAATATATTATTTTTGGTATTGTCTATATATGTTTAAAAAACTATTTTCTCAAATGATCTAATTTTAATGTGATTATCTGAAAAACAATAATATAAATTTTAGACACATTTAAAAATTTAATTTGATAAATTAAACTTCATTTTTGAATTTACAATGTTTAAATTATCTTAGGGATAATGTTTTGGATTTTTCTGGGAAACTTAATTTTTTGGATGAATATTGAAAATTGCCGAATTTAAATTCAAAACTTATTTCTATGTAATTTATTTATAAATATATATTATACTATAATTTGGTTTAATAGTGTAATTAGATAATATTTTTATCATTAAAAACTATTTTTTTAATTTGAACCAATTTCACTTTGAAATTGGATATAAAAAACCTAGCAAACTTTTGAATGTTTTTTCTTTAAAAACCAGCATTATCGACCCGAATGCAGGATTAATTTTACATTATATTTTTCCAAATCTGTGATTGGATTTTGAAAAAATGGATTTCATATTTTAAATAAGAATAATTTATAATTTCAAATAAGTTAAACATAGTTTTTTTGAAGAAAATATTAATGAATATAATACAAATCAATTACATTGTTCAAGATAAAATTAAGCATAAATAAGGACTAATCCTTAAATTTATGACCCAAAATGACATATAAACATCTCTCAAAACCATTTTATGGCAATTATTCTTCCATCTACCTTCTATTATTGAGTATTTTTGTTTTTTATAACTTTTTTAAGGTAAAAACGTGGGTACTCCTTACTTATTTTAAAAAATTCTAAGCGGATCCTTTCTTTTCCGTATAAATACCACCAAACCTACCTCATCCTTACACCTATAAAACCATTTTTGTTCAGAAAATATATTTCAAATACACATCCAAACATTCCCTACCTTATTCCTAGAATCCTTCCTTTGGGCCTAAATAAATCCAAGGAAGACTTTTGGCCCAAACAAAAAGGAGTTACCTGATTAAGTGGTAACGTCTTCTCTAATTCCATTTATTTTATTCAACATCTCAACCCCCTAAAATATATTTATAAAAATATTGTATATAAAAACAATTATCCTAAATATACTTGTATTTTTTTATGATAAGGGTTTAACTTATACATACACATACCTACATCTAATTGGTAATGAACATACTATGTACCTATACTGTGAACTATTACCTCACTAAATGATGATTGTTCATTTTTCTTTAAGCACAAATCATGGTAAAAATAAGAATGAAAAGTATATTTATATATGAAATATATTATATTTATTGTGTCTTAAATCTTTTTTCCATTTACAACACAAATCTTTTTACATTCTATTTGGTATAAATATGCTAATTTTGTTTGAGGAAGTGTGGACTACCACCCTCTCAAAGCGATATGATTCATTCACACACACATGGAATGTATTGAGGATATGTTTAGTAAATTAATATAATATATATGAAATTATAATTATAAATTAATAATATTATATACATATATACATATATTTCACTTTCATTATTTCTTTCAATACGTCAATAAAAATGAAACAACGTTCATGCGTATGTTTGGCTTGCCGTCTCCATGAACATTGTATTACATTACATAATTATATTTATTGTATATTGTTATAATAAAATTATAATTCATATAAATTATATTTATATCATGTTTTAAATTATAGAATCATGATATAATTATAAGGACCGAAGATATTACAAATTAAGACACATGTAAAGAACAAAGCAGATATTACACAAAGTGGAACCTTAATATAGGATTGTTAATAAGAGGGTAATATAAGGGAATAATCATACCATATATGGTACTTTATATAATAATATGATTCTATGAATGATTTTTAATAATTTTATATTTATTACATAGGTGGGTTTTATGAGTACAATGAGAGTCAAGACACAAGGTAAAGGGATTTAATCTGACTTTTTATTTTCAATAGATACATGATTTATTCACCACCCATACCTTTTGTGTGGTATGTATAAATACAATGGATGTGTTAAATGATTATTATTTTTATGTTTATGGTTATTCACAAATCCATTTGAAGATCTTTCTTTCATGGGGTTTATGTTTCAAAAGTTACCAAATCGCTAAAACTGTTTTGTCTCAATATTCCTTCTTTGAGACTCATCTTTGGTTATACACCTAAATTATTTTTTGAGATGTATATAAATCAATTTTACATGATATATCATGATTATACTTTTTCATAATATTTTAAGCTTCATGTAATGTCATTTTCATAGACAGAGAGTATGATCCCAAATAACCAAGTTGTAAGAGATTATTGAAGTAATCTCATATTTTTTTCAATATTGTTAATTATTATGATTCGTTGATTAAATATTATTATACATATCTCATGAAAACTCATGATCTTCCATAAAATATTTTTATTTAATATATATCCATGTATTATTAACATTTTCCATACTTTAGTACATAATAAAATTAAGAAAATCTTAATAAGAAAAATATGACTGAAATTTTCATGTCGGTTGGAAATCTGTTTTATTTAAGAAACTATGTTTTCAAAAAAATCAATTTTTTTCTCAAAAATGTTTTAAAATTAAAATTTAAGACCATTTTCAAGGAAATTATTTTAATTTTTTAATTATTTTCAAATATTCCTTTATCAGTTTCAATGCAATTTTAATGGAAAATGCTTTCAAAAGTTTTTTATGTTTTAAAATGAATTATTAAAAGTAGAAAGGATGTGTTCCTCTTGAAATGTTTTTAAAATATATTTAAATATTATTTCCCATCTAAGATAAAATCAGTTTACATTACTCATTCCTTTTTTGGGAAATTATTCAATGTTTCCATTCGTATTATTTCCCTAGATGGATTATGTTTTGATGGCATGATTTTTATGAAACCCCTTTCTATTTAAAGAGTTATAAAAGTTTGAAACCATATCCTTTTGATGGGTCATGTTTTTGATGAAATTATTATGAAACCTATATATTTCCATAGGTTATGATATGGTTACAGGTTTATAATACCCATTTTATTTCATGGTTAATGATATGGTTGTTTATGATTGTGCGGAACATATATATATATATATATATATGACTAAATTATGAGATGTGTGGGATATATATCTACCTCCAATTAATTTAGTAAATATTTATATCTGATGAGATAGACACGGATGGAATGATAAATTAACTCAGTCCAATATTACAAGGTTGAAATAACAAATGAACTATGTTTAGTATTATAAGACTAGAACGAGAATTGAAATCAGTTCTGTATTATAGGTTTGGAATAATTGGTGAATTTAGTTTATTAATATATGACTGGAACAGGGTGTGAACCTGGTTAAGTAAAGGAATATGTTGACTAAGATGGCCTTGAATGAAATGACTTTACTGCTATAGAAATAATTATATATTCTTATGTGTCTTCAACAATTTTGTGTTTTATTCCTATAATATGGTTTCATGGATTATGTTATTTACTTACTTATGATTAATTTCATATTAAAAGAAATTTTTAATGCCATGATTCATGTTTATGATCATTGATATTCAGGTTATAATCTTCTATTTTCATGATCATGTCCTCATAACCTTATGATCATGATTATGCTTACATATCTCCCTTCTTTACCCTTACTAAGAATCTAAGACCCCATTTTTTATTATTTATTCCCCCATGTTATAATGATATATATTATGTTTGATGTGTCTAAGAAAGGTGACAGTAAAGAAGAAACTATCGGAGATTATGTAGCTCATTTATGTGCCAGTGTTTATGTAGCCATGTATCAAAAGGCACTAGACTAGTACAATCATTGGGTGTTTGTTTGTATAATGTTTTAAGTATTCCAAAAAAGATGTGTAATGTTAACGTATGTAATGACTGGATGATTATAATTACTATTAGAATTTTTTTTTGTTAAATTATGGATTCTATTATGAGATAACCTTAGTGAGAACCCTAAGGGAATGTCTAAGGATAAGTCAAAGGATAAAGAAATGTATAGGAAAATGTCTTGGTATTTTGGTAAAGGATAGAGTGAGTGGATTACTAAAAATAAATCCACATCTAGAAAATATAAGTGGATGTGGATCTAGAGTAGATGTACCTAGGGGGAACAACTCTGAAAAGATGTTTTGGCATGACTTAGGGTAATTTGGTAAATGACAATGGGCCTTACTGAAAAAACCATTTTACACTCATGGGGATATTCTTTTGGAATTCAAAAAATGATAACAAACATTTATGAAGGATTTAAATATATGTTTTCTAAAAATAACCAATGATAAACCTATGGTGTCATAGATTATGGAAGGTGTTATAACTTAGACATCCTATAAGTTACTTTTCATGATTATATGCTTCCTCACTATGATAATGTTTTATTACTCTATGATTTTGGCTTTAGTAAATGTAAGGAACCCAAAGGAACCACATTAATGTTGATTGTTATTTAAAATACAATGATTTTCCTCCAGAGAAACTAAATGCTAAGTGACATGGAATGAAAAATATTTTTACTATCATCATAGATCATTCTGATGATTTGAATAATAGTGTAATTCCAAATGAGAAAATATGGGAACAACATTATGTTTAGTCCTTCATAAAGAAAATTCAACCTTCATTTACAGGGTCTTCTAGTCCACTTATTGCTAAAAAATGTATTGGTACCACATAATTTATATTTTCTATTATTCAGTGTTCAGAACATGAGAAATTTATTCTGTATATTTATCATTTATAAGGTGATGTAGTCTAGTGGTGGATGTAATTAATAATACTAGGAATCAATATGAAATTGAATCCATGTAAAGGGACAAAAACTAATGGTTTTTACAAGAAAAGGAAGATGGATTTTAAAGGATACTCTAAAAACATGGACAAGAGAATATGAGCTTTACTTTACACTCTAAATGTTGAAATAAGTATAAAGGAATTTTTCTAAAGGGGTCTAGTAAGTGCGGAAAGGATGGTCACCAGGAAATTGATGATTGAAATTTTGGGAAGAATTAAGATCGAAATTCTAATGGGGAGAAAGCGGCACAGAATAAACCTCCCATTATTAAGTTCTATAACTATAAGGATAATAGGAATTATGCTAACCACTAACCAAACCCAGACACTAGTGATGATCATCAATGTCAACAACCTCTTAAGCTGAGGGATACGGGGAGATATGGTGAAATTAATTTTTCTAATGAGGGGTGAAATAATGATGTGATTAAAGGTACACATACCATCCACTCTAGAACTGATAATTTAGTATTTTATTCTAGATCTACCCACTCTTTCATATCTAAATAATTTTCCAAGGTTGTTTTGATTCCACCAATAACTGTTTATGTGGAATTATTAGCGAAAAAACTTTATGGTATGATGATTTCATCTCAAGTCTATGATTCCTCTCTAGTTGAAGTTTTTCAAAATATGCCTCCTAAAGATATTTTCATTCTTCATTTGGTAGAATTTAATATCATCGAAGGCATGTATAATCTTTCTCTACTTAAATACTACATCAATTTTCATGTAAGGGATGTTACATTGGATATATCAACCCCTCATATGACCATCCATCAATGTGATGACAAGTATGAACTTATTGTGGATAATACATCCAATATGTGGGTATTAATTCCCAATCAAAAGGTTTGTTTATCTCAAAAGTATAGGGATAAAATTGAAATTGATGATATTTGTATTTTTTTAGAATTAATGGATTTATTTTTAGAATAGTTTAATAGAATTCCACAAAGTGTTAAGTTGAGTTATCAATATAAATCATACCTTGTTCTATAGAAAATTTATAGACTCATTATAGAATGTACCTGATATAGTTGCATGAATTGAAGAAGAAGCTTCACAAAAACCTTTAAATGTGATTCATTAAGCCAATTATTTCACCTTACAGTTCACCTGTTATATTTTTTAAAAGGAAGGCTGGATCAATCTAACTCTACATTTATTATCAGGAGATGAACAAGATCACAGTCAAGAATATATATCCTCTTCCCAATACTAACAACTTGTTTGATCAAATTCATATAGCTCAATACTTTTCAAATATTTCCCTTCATTCTTGATATCATAAATTAATGGTAAAAAGTAGGATATACCCAAGATTAAATTTTTTACATGTTATGGAAACTATGAATTAATAGGGATGCCTTTTGTTCTTTATAATGCCTCTCCTATTTTCATGAATTTGATCAATAGATTCTTTACAGATTACCTTGATATGTTTTTGGTAGTATTTATAGATGATATTATTATCTATACAAAGGGAAAGGAAGAGCATGAAGATCACTTGAGAGTTATACTAAAGACCCTTTGGAAGGAAAAACTATTTGAAAAATTTAAAAATGTAAATTTTGGCTCCAAAGGGTTTTGTTTTGAGACACATTAGCTCAAGAGATGGTATAGAAGTAGATCCATAAAAAACGTAGGCTATTGATTACTGGACTAGACCATCCATGATGACTAAGATCCAATGCTTTAATGATTCAACTGGATATTATCAACAATTAGTAGAGAATTTCTAAGGACAACCTAATCCTCTGACCAAGTTAACTCAGAAGGGTGTCAAGTTCCTAGGAACAAATGAATGCGAAGAATGTTTCAAGGAAATGAAGAGATGCTTAGTCAGTACACATGTTCTTACAATACCCTATAGTAGAGAAGGGTTTGTAATCTATAATGATGTATACAAGAAGGTTCTTATGTAGAATAGAATAGGTATCTCTTATGCCTTGTAGTTGTTGATAATTAATGATGAAAAATACCCAAATCATGATTTTTAGTTAGTAGTGGTAATGTTTTAATTAATGATATAGAGGCATTATCATTATAGAGAAAACAGTGATATATAAAATGATCATAACATTCTGAAATATATATTCACACAGAATGAGTTGAACATGCACCAGAGAATATTTTTATAGTTAATAAAGAATTATGAATTCTCAAGACATTACCACTCTAAAAAAGAAAACAAGGTGACTAATGATTTGAGTCAGAAGGATCATGTAATCTTATCTATGGTGAGGATCACATAAGATCTAATATTTCTGTATTTTTAAAGGATTGATATTGAAATCCTGAAGGAAGGGGGAATGTATTATCTTTCTCAAAATAATGTTCAACCATATATCCAAGTGAATATTAAGGAGGAGTGGAGTGATGATGAAGTGCTGCAAAATAAAATAAAAAAAATTCAAGAGTTTAACCTTGGTTAGGATAGAATGATAAAGGCCAAGAATTTTATACGTGTTCCTTCCATACCAGATTTGAAGAAAGGGGTTTTAGAGGAATATTGAAGTTCTTTACACTCTATTAATATTGTAGTTATGAAGATGTATAGAGACTTGAAATAATACATATAATGGGATGGAATGAAGTCAAATATCATAGAGTTTGAATCTTGGATCTTGGTATGCTAACATGTTAAGGATGAAAGACAAAAGTCAAATGGAATGTCACATCCAATACCCATAGTAGAATGGAAATGGGAAAACATCACTATGTATATTGTCATTGGACTACCCATAAACTCTAAAGGGGTTAATGTTATTGGGGTGTCGGTCGATCATTTTACTAAATCATCACACTGAATCACAATCAGATAAGACTTCTCTCTATATCATCTTACCCTGATATATATTAAGGAACTGTTATGGATGGATGGAGTCACACACTCCATTATATTAGATCGGGATATGAGGTTCACCTCAATGTTCTAGAAATGTATTCATCGGGCACTTGATACCAAATAGAGTTTCACCACTACTTATCATCCTCATACAGATGTTCAATCATAAAGAATAATTAAAACCCATAGAGGATATGTTGATATCATGTTCTCTGGATTTTAATGGTGGTTGGAATAGACTCATCCCTCTAGTTTATTTTCTTAAAATAATAGCTTTCACTCAAGAATTCATATGGAAACATATTAGGCCTTATACGGTAATAAAATTATAGATCTGATGTGTATGTATGGATTTAGAGAAAGAAGGATTTTTGGGACCAATGATCCCCTATGAAATGGTCTAGTTTAGAACCATTCATCCACATATCAAGTAAGATAAATGTCAGCATAAAGTTTATTCTGATAATCATCGACATAATCTAGAATTTGAAGTTTGTGAAAAGATATTTCTATGATTCTCACCCAAGAATAAATTTATGAGTTTCGGGAAGGAAGTTAAATTAGTCCTTATATATATATATATCAGTCCCTTTGATATTCTTGATTGTATTAGGATAGTATCCATTCACTGGGAACATCCTCTAAATCTCTCTCAATTACATGCTGTGTTCCATGTATCTCTTATGAGGAAGTACATAACAGACACGTAATATTTACTGAACACAGAGGTCATACTGATGGATCATGATCTTTCTTACGAAGAACAACCTATTGAAATTTTGGATTGATCAGATAATGTTATTTGAATCAAGACCGTTCGTTTGGTTAATGTTTCGTGGATAAATCACAAGTTATAGGAATATATGTGGGACCTCGAGTGTAAGATGAGTTAGAAGTATCCTCATTTTTTTTCCCAAACGATGAATTTTTTAGGGAGAAATTTATTTTAAGGGGGTAGAATGTAACACCCTGGGTTTTTATAGACAATCATTTCTTGAATAAATTATATTTTCATTTATGTCTTGAAATTCACTAATTAAAACATTATTTTCACATAGCACTAACTTAGTGTATCTTACATGCAACACCGACTTAGCATACGTTACAGGAAACATCGATGTTTATAGGAAACATCATTTTATTGTTATAATTTTGTAAATAATATAATTATAAGCTATATATTAAACATAGTAATATGAAGAGTAATTACTAGTTTGAAAACATGGTTTATAATTTTCCTATATAAATAACACATATTGACAATGAAATATAAAATTTTTGGTAAAGTCCTTATAGGTTAAAAATACTATTTTCTCAAATGAAATACTTTTATTGTCTCTATGTGAAATATAATAAAATTAATTTTAGAAAAATTTATAAATTGAATTTTATAAACTAAAATTCATTTTTTTTATTTATAATTTAGAAATTATCTTTAGGTGAATTTTTGTGAATTTTTTGAGAAACATCATTTTTGGATGGACAGTGAAAGATACAATATTTTATTCCAAAATTAATTTTTCCTCTAATTTATTTACAAGGATAAATTATATTTTAATTTTGTTTCAAGGTTTAATTAGACAAAAATTATATCAATAAACCCAAATTTTGTAATTGGAACTAATTTCACATTTAAATTGGATATAAAAACATAGAAATATTTTGATTGTTTTTACTTAAAAACCCTCATTTTCAACCCCAGTGTGGGTTTAATTCTGAATTCTCTTCTACCACTTCTATGATTATAATTTTGAAAAAATGGATTCAACATTTGGAATCATAAAAATTTTTAATTTATAATATGTTCAACTTAGTTTCTATGAAAAAATATTTGTTAAAGTAATTAAAATTCAATACATCGATTAATGTAAAATTAAGATTAATTAAGGACTAAAACTTAAATTTATGACCCAAAAGGAATTAGACCCTTGTTCAACAGCCAATTTATGGTCATTATTGCTCCATGAACCTTACATTATTGATTATTTTTTGTGTTTTATGTTGTTTTTATGTAAAACTTCGGTACACCAAACTTGTTTTCATAAATACCAAGTATGTCTTTTCCCTTCCCTATAAAAGGACACCACAAATCTATCTTATTCACACCTATAAAACCATTTTGGATTTTCCAATCTCTACCCAATTTACATTCCAAAATCACTAAAATATTTCTAGAATCCTTACATTTGGAAGAATAAAATCTATGTAATCCTTTTTCGACAAACCAAAAGGAGTTACCCGATTAAGAGGTAACGTCTTCCCTAGAGTCCATTTTTTTATTTTTCTTACCCACCACAACACAATATTTATTCTATTTTTGTAAATAAATACCATTATACTCAATATAATAGTATTTTTTTATGATACGAGTTATACCTAAACCTACATACACCTCCATCTAATGAGTAACAAACATACTGATTATGTGTATGGTGAACTACTTCCTCACTAAATGACGATTGTTCATTTTTCCTTTACCATCTGTCATGGTGGAAATTATGATGGAAAATATATTTATATATGTCATATATTATATTTATTATTTCTTTAATATTATTTATTCCTTTTACAACACATATCTTTTTTACTTTGCATTTCAGGTAAATACGATAATTTGGTTGGAGAAGTGTAGACCACCGTCTCCTCAATGTTTTGTGATTCATTAAAAAACAACATAGAATGTATTAAGAATGGTAATAGGGAAATTATTTTTTATAAATAATATTATAACTTTACTATAATTTTATTATATACATATATTAATATTTTATTTTATTTCTTTTATTCAATATAATAATAATAATGGAAACAACGTTCATGCCTATGTACGTCTTACCGTCTCCATAGACTGGGTATTCCATTTTGTAAATATATATTACATATATTATTATAAAACACAAATAATGAATATGAAATATATTTATATCATGTTTTCAATTACAGAATCATGATATAAGTATAAGGACCGAAGATATAATAATTTAAGACAGATGCGAAGAACAAAGCGTATATTACACAATGCCAAAACATAACATAGGATTCTTAATAAGAGGGTAATATAAATTCATAATCAAACTAAATATGGTATTATATATAATAATATGTTTCTTTAAAATATATATAATAAATTTATATATATATATTTTACAGGTGGTTTTAATGTGTACGATGAGAGTCAAGAAACAATTTAAGGGGATTTCATCTCACTTTTTATTTATATGAGATACATGATTTATTCACCACCCATTATCTTTGAGTGGTGTGTATACTGAACATGGATGTATTAAATTATTATTATAAATAATTTTATGGGTATTTACATATCAATTTTAAGATCTTTATTTCATGGGGTTTTTTTCAAATGTTACTAAATTAGTAAAATAGTTTTGTCTGAATTTTCCTTCTTTGAGACTCATGTTTGGTTATGAACCTAAATTGTTTTTTGTGGTGTATATACTTCCAGTTTACTTGTTATATAATTAATAACCTTATCTTCATGATATTTTAAGAATAATTTAATTTCCATTTCTTACAAGGAGAGAATGATCACAAATAACCACATGGTAAGAGTTTATTGAAACTATCTTATCACTAGTTTTTCAAGATTGTAAATGATTATAATTTTTAACGAAATATTATGATCCATATTTGAAGAAAAATGATGATTTTAATTTTCCACTATTTGTTGAATATATATCCATTTATTATAACCATTTTTAACTCTTTGTTACTTAAGATAATTATAAAAATGTTTTTATGAAAAATATGACCGTAATTATCTCATTAGTCAGGAAATATATTTTATTTGAAAAACCATGTTTTCAAAAAAATTGAAATAATACTTAAAGACCATTTTCAGGGAAATAGGATTTGATTTTATTTATTTATTTTCAAATCTTCCTTTATAGTTATTCTACTAAATTATCAAAGAAAAAGGTTTTCAAAAGGTTTTATGTTTTAAAGAGAATTTTTCAAATAGGAAAGTATATTTTACTTAAGAAATGTTTTTAAATGTTCTTCGAAAATTATTTAACCTCTTGGATTACATATTTTGGTGCTAATCATGCCTTTCTCATTAAATTATTCAATATTCCCTTCATATTCTAACTTGGTAAGTATTATTTTTTATGGCATGATGTTTATGAAACACATTTCTCTTTCATAGTTTATAAAATTTTGAAACCCACTCCTTTTCATGGGTTATGTTTATAGTGAAAGGATTATGAAACCTATATTGTTTTTTAATGGTTATCATATGATTAAATTTTTATAATACCCATTTCATTTCATGGGTTTTGATATGATTGTTTATGATTTTATAGAACATGTATACAGGATTTCATTATGAGATGGATGATAGCTATATCTCCACTCAAATGCATTGGGTAAAGATTTATATCTCATGAGATAGGTATTTTCGGAACAATAAATGAACTTGGATCAGTATTACTAGGATGGAACGAGAGATGAACTCAGTTTTTTATTATCTATCTGGAATGAGAAATTAACTCCATTCATAATTATAGGGTTTTAATGTGGATTGAACATAGTTTATTAATACATGGCTAGAACTGGGTGTGAACCCACTTCAGTTGTAACGACCCGGACCCAGACAGCCACCCAAACAGTGCCAAACGGGTCGGGTGTTACAACCTTAGGCGCACCTCCCCTGAACGCCAAAGGCTGCTGACTAGCAGTGAGGGTCTGAATAGGTAGAGTGGGGAGTCTATACCCTCTCGGAGGAATCAAAGGTGTTACTCCAAGTAATAAACTAAAATATGCCGCGGAAATAAATGACTTAGTAGACTTGAACCATACCCGCAGAGCGGAAGCACATTCAATAACAATAAACAGTGGAAGCACTATAGAAACAACAGCAGCGGAGAGTAAACAAAACATCATGCTAGGAATCAACTGAAATAACTTCCAAAACAACCAAGCATGCATCCAATAAAGTTATACAAATCAATACATATATAATGGCGCCAATGGCTAACCAATATTAGCTACAATATAAAGTAAACATGTTGATGCAAGAAAAAGAATATTGAACAAGTAACTCTAGTACGGCATGACCTCAAGGTTCGTGCTAGTCACCAAGTCAACAGCAGCGGAGAGTAAACAAAACATCATGCAAGGAATCAACTGCAATAACTACCAAAACAACCAAGCATGCATCCAAGCAAGTCATACAAATCAATACATATATAATGGCGCCAATGGATAACCAGTAGTAGCTACAATATAAAGTAAACATGTTGATGCAAGAAAAAGAATACTGAACAAGTAACTCCAGTACGGCATGACCTCAAGGTCCGTGCTAGTCACCAAGTCAACAGCACTAAAGTCCAGCTCTTGAGGCTGACCCTCCACCTGCACGAAATTTCATAAATTCTACACGCGTCCTGAAGGGCCCGTGTAGGGTGTGAGATAAGTATCAGTAGGATACCACCTAGAGGTGCGTACCTAATATAAGTGTTTAGGCAGACATGCTTATATAAGAAAAACAGTAAACAGTGCAATGCTCAAAAGTAAAGAATGACTTCACTGGTGCTCAGCAGCCGCCAGGAAGTGTCACCTACTTCGACCAATGCCGGAAAGTCTGATCTGTAGCCCGGAAACTCGTGCCACCTGACACCATGTGTCTCAAGTACCTATGTCCTAAAGGCACGCCCAATCGTCGTAACCCAGCTCGAAAGCTCAACCTTCCCATGGCACAACATCTGGAGGAATAGCGACACCTGACCTCAAAGGATAACTGGAGGGACAGCGACGTCTGCCCTCAAATCATGGCAAGCCTCTGCCCCCAACTTGACCGCCTCAAAGCTGTCTCCCGAAGGCTCCTCACCTTCCACATGGCTTCCTATGGCAAGCACCCCCAAACCAAATATACCTAACCGCATCTACTGGGGGCCTCTACCCAGCGAGTGGTCGTACCACCTCATCTAGGAGTCTATTTGTGTGCACACTACTCAAAAGTACCTAGTGAGTGGTAATCACCTCAGTATGTCCCAAGCCACAACACCTCTGACACCTCGTGTCCCTGTGAACCTGTCACTCAAGTCAGATGGCCTCTCCATCCAAGTAACCCGGGCCAAAGCCCAACCTGATAGTCCAACTGCCTCAACTGACGTCCATGATGCCCAATCTCATGGTAGCAACCACCCAAAGTATCCCGATCCAAAGCCCCAACCTGTTATCCCCGTCACTCAAAAATATATTCGGGCCACGCCCAACACAACAAGCAGTTCAACATAGGAAATATCACACATTGCATATTCATACTCGGAAGCATCACTTTAAACAGGAAATTACTAAACAGTCAAATTGCACTAACCTGTGCTATCCCATACCAGCACCTAACTCATTCATGATTTAACAATTAAACTAAAACTTTTAACTCGAGACATTCAATAAGAAGTATAACACAGCAGTTTAAACAATGGTCCAATTCCCATGCATTTCGGCACCCCTGTCTGAATTACCCAAAATGAGCAATGACCTCTACCCCGGTCTCATTCGATCTCAACAGGGTTAGGTAATACCCAGAGGCATTCCAAAATGTATATAATTAAATAAAAACAAATAAATAGGGTCTCGCTCAACACCCGACATCGTGCCCGAAGGTCGTAACCCCAAATTTTCTACGAAAACATGAAAGAAGGTATGCACCACCTACCTTGTACTCGTACGATGACACTCCTTTGATTTCAGCCTCTGAATCGTACTGAGTCGCGGTAGATCTGTATTTACGTCAAATCCGACAATTCCGTTTGGATAGAATATGCAGAGAAATAGGTAAGGAATCAAGGACGAAGAAGGGTGCGTGGGGTTAGCCTCTCTGATGCGGTCCCGCTGCCACTGACGGATCGATGAATGGAGGTCGTACGGATATTCTAGAAGGGTTTGAGTTTTTTGGGAGTTCTCGGATGAACTTTTCGTCCAAAGGGAAAGAAGAAGGGAAATCTGGGAATGGGGCGTGACGACGCCTCGATCGGTCAAATAAAAAAAAAGTACACGGTGTGTATTTACAAAGTACATGTTGTGTATATGTGTTTCCGTACTCCGAATTAAGTGGAGTCCAGCACACGGCCTGGACCGTGTACACGGTCAACACATGGACAGGGTCTCGGCCGCTACACGGGGCAAGGGTATACGGCGTGTCAAGGAAGGCTACACGCCGTGTA
Source organism: Viscum album (assembly GCA_963277665.1). Lineage (NCBI taxonomy): Eukaryota > Viridiplantae > Streptophyta > Magnoliopsida > Santalales > Viscaceae > Viscum > Viscum album. The sequence continues at coordinate 1,655,875,917 of OY728125.1, forward strand.
GATGGAAATTTAAACCTGGGCACCACACGACATGTACCTAGCCTCGCATGGGTAAGGGATACACGACGTGTCTATAAATACACGTCGTGTAGTAGGAAAGCTCTACATGGTCTTCACATGGCATGTACTCAGCGAGCACACAGCCGGTCACTCGGGTAACTCATATACGGCGTGTACTTAAAGTACACAGTGTGTAGTCTGGAAATTTCTGGAAACTGCCCAGATTTTCCAGACTTCTCAAAAAAGACCAGTCAAAAGTTTAAATAGGGCTGGGTTTTGACCCGTTTCTAAAAACTCAGGTTCTTAAAAACTCCCCACCTTAACGTAACTCGTCCCCGAGCTACCAAACGAAACTAGGATATGGCACCAAACACGCCCATCCCGGTTAAACAACCCAGACTACCCCAGTCTCAAGGTTCTGGCTAAATTCCTAAAAAGGGATCCCCACCTTAGGAATCACCTACTCGGTCTCAACCCGAACAAAGCTCAAATCAAACAAATAAAAAACAAGGCCCAACAACCTATTTCCCGGACCCATGGTCCTCCCGTGACGCATCGTCACCCCTGCACCTCCTCGGTGCTCACGTGTCGCTTCCGACACCCAATGTAACTCTCACTGCATCGGCGTCTCCCTCCCTGAGGTCCTGCATCTAATAGATGCTCAATTCAAATCTGGTTCCATGCCCCTCAAGTAACCTACATCCACGATGCCTCGATGCCCACGACACCTCAAGTAACCTGCATCCTTGATGCTCCTGATTCCATGCATCTCAATATATAAATAAAATATAAAACGCATCTGATATGATGTCAATCCCACTAACTAGCATCTAGTCAGTCCACAAGTATCTTGTGCAGCCTGTGCACTCAACCAGACATGCCTCAAGAGGACATGCCAATAGAAATTAATGAAACTCACGGCCACACCCGCGGTGTACCTGCCACCGTCATCAGCTCTCTAGCCTGCTCAATCCTTGGCAGCTCCACAGCGTGCACCTGGCCTGAAGCACGACTTCCCGATGCCTGACCTCCCTATGGTGCTGCCCCAGTCTCCGGCCACGGACCCCTCAGCTGGGTCCTACTGTCCCTGTCATGTCCTTTGCGTGCAGCTGAACCTCAGCCACCCTCTCTTGGTACTGAACCTGAACCAACTTCTGATGCCACAGTCTGTCCTGGTCCCTGCCTGCCGACTGTCTGAGAAGGCTGCCTGTAAAACCTCTCCAGATGCCCGACCTGTCCACAGGCCCGACACTCCTTCGGGGGCCTATCGCCCTGAGCCCGAACATGTCCCAACTCTCCGCACTGAAAGAAAACCACCGCTGAACTGCCTTGAGGTGGTCTAGCTGACCCCTTGGCCTGTCCGCCCTGCTGGAACTCATCTCTCCCTCACTTCCTGCTATCCGAACCTTCACCTGAAGCTGTCACCCTGCAAAAATGATATTTCTCTCTCTCGTTGCCATCAACTATGAAAGTATGATTCACCGCCTCAGAGAAAGAACACATCCTGAAGATGTTCACCTGGACCTGAATGGCGTGTCGTAAGACGTCCTCAAAGCCCCTCACCCTAGCTGCATCATCGCTCACCATGCCAGGTGCAAAATGTGACAACTCTGTGAAAGTAGCTACGTAGTCCATGACGAACATATCTCCCTGATGAAGACTCAAGAACTCCAAAGCTCTCTCTGCTCTCAGTGTCTCCGGATAAAAGTTCTCGAAGAACCTATCCTCGAAGTCCTTCCACGCCAGTCCCTCGTGCCTACGAGCCTGTACCTGCACATCCCACAAACGTTTTTTCGGTCCTCTCAGCATGTACGTCGCCAGTTTGACCCTCCGCCCTGGAGGCGTCTCGAGCTGCTCGAAGATCATGTTCATACTCTCTATCCAGTTCTCTGCCGCCTGTAGACCACCCTCACCCTGAAAAAGAAGCGGGTGCTGCGACTAGAACTCCCGTGTCAGATACGCCATAGAAGTCTCTATACCCTGCGCACCTCTGTCAATCCCCTGCAAGATGCGTACTAGGCTAGCTCGGAGCTTCTCGTCAAGCCACGGTCCGAACGCTGCCAAACCCGACTGCAGCCCTGCCTACACTGGATCCTGAACCTGATCCTGTCGCTGATCCTATACCTGCGGCTCATGCTCTGCCTGCACCGGATTCTGAACCTGATCCTGTGGTACCATATCCTCTCCTACCTGTTTCTCCATCGTGTCGTGAAGAAGTAACCCATTGAATACCATAAATGGTCAGATATCCCACATAAATCTATATAACAATATATTCTACGCAGATAAGGAAAGCAGTAAAAGGCAGTGCATAACAACTACCCTTACTCCCCCACACCGCAACCCATGCCCCATGGCATCCCGATATCATGTCCTCCTTACCTGCCCTCAACAGATCCAAGTATCATTAGTACCTCGGGCCATGCCCATCCTGACAACCAACGTTGCCTCAATCCCGACGACCGAGTCGCCCAATCCTGATAGTTACACTGCCTCAACCATAGTACCTGTCTTCTTTCATAAGATCCAGACCCAAATATCCTGCAACATGCAATTCTACAAAAATAAAAATCATGGCATATACATTTCCATAAACAAACAATTCTATCAGGAGTTTTACCTATCCACATTTCAGAGCATACATAGCATGACAATTGATTTTATACCCATGGTATTATCACTTCACAAAGCATACGTGCAGTTATGAAATTGAAATACCCTAAAATGTTCCTATCCAAAGCCAAGCAAGCAACCCTTTCCATACCGTCCAAGGTTTACATATCATAATCAATAACATCCCACAACAAGTGATCCACCTAGGTGGAAATCATATCAACTGTAATCTGAGCAAAAAGAAAACAACAATTCCCACCCCCAAAAACTCAATCCATCCCTCGTACATGGGGCTGCAGGAACCCAAGCACAAGTTCAAAAATCCAGTTCCAACAACAACCTACCTCCAGTCTACCATATCCCAAATAGTAAAACCAGAAGAAAAAAAAAAGAGAAGTCTCAAAATCATTAGTAGACAGCAAAGGATTCTGACTAGCAGCGAGGGTCTGAATAGGTATAGTGGGGAGGCTATACCCTCTCGGAGGAATCAAAGGTACTGGTCCAAGTAATAAACTAAAATATTTCACGGAAATAAATGACTCAGCAGACTCCAACCAGACCTGCAGAGCGGAAGCACATTCAATAACAATAAACAGTGGAATCACTATAGAAACAACAGCAGCAGAGAGTAAACAAAACATCATGCCAGGAATCAACTACAATAACTGCCAAAACAACCAAGCATGCATCCAAGCAAGTCATACAAACCAATACATATATAATGGCGCCAATGGATAACCAGTAGTAGCTACAATATAAAGTAAACATGCTGATGCAAGAAAAAGAATATTGAACAAGTAACTCTAGTACAGCACGACCTCAAGGTCCGTGATAGTCACTAAGTCAACAGTACTAAAGTCCATCTCCTAAGGCTGACCCTCCACCTGCACGAAATTTTATAAAGTCTACACGCGTCCCGAAGGGCCCGTGTAGGGTGTGAGACAAGTCTCGGTAGGATACCACCCAGAGGTGCGTACCTAATATAAGTGTTTAGACAGACATTCTTATATAAGAAAAACAATAAACAGTTCAATGCCCAAAAGTAAACAAGGACTTCACTGGTGCTCAGTAGCCACCAGGAAGTGTCACCTGCTTCGTCCAACGCCGGAAAGTCTGATATGAAGCCCGGAACCTCGTGCCACCTGACACCATGTGTCTCAAGTACCAATGTCCCGAAGGCACGCCCAACCATCGTAACCCAGCTCGAAAGCTCAACCTGCCCATGGAACAATATCCAGAGGAACAACAACACTTGACCTCAAAGGATAACCGGAGGGACAGCGATGTCTTCCCTCAAATCACGGCAAGCCTCTGCCCCCAACCTGACCGCCTCAAAGATGTCTCCCGAAGGCTCCTCACCTTCCACATGGCTTCCTATGGAAAGCACCCCCAAACCAAATAAAACTAACTGCATCTACCGGGGGCCTCTACCCAGCGAGTGGCCGTACCACCTCATCTCGGAGTCTATCTATGTGAACACTACTCCAAAGTACCCGGTGAGCGATAATCACCTCAGTATGTATTAAGCCACAACACCTCTGAAACCTCGTGTCCCTGTGAACCTGTTGCTCAAGTCAGATGGCCTCGCCATCCAAGTAACCCGGGCCAAAGCCCAACCTGACAGTCCAACTGCCTCAACCGACGTCCATGACGCCCAATCCCGTGGTAGCAACCACCCAAAGTATCCTAAGCCAAAGCCCCAACCTGTGATCCCCATCACTCAACAATATATTCGGGCCATGCCCAATACAACAAGAAGTTCAACACAGGCAATATCACACATTGCATATTCATACTCGGAAACATCACTTTAAACAGGCAATTACTAAACAGTCAAATTGCACTAACCTGTGTTATCCCATACCAGCACCTAACTCATTCACGATTTAACAATTAAACTAAACATTTTAACTCGAGACATTCAATAAGCAGTATAACACACCAGTTTAAACAATGGTCCAATTCCCACGCATTTCGGAACCCCCGGCCGAATTGCCCCAAACGAGCAACGACCTCTAACCCGGTCTCGCTCGATCGCAACAGGGTTAGGGAATACCCAGAGGCATTCCACAATGCATATAATTAAATAAAAACAAATAAGCAGGGTCCCGCTCAACACCTGACATCGCACATGAAGGTCGCAACCCCAAATTATCTATGAAAACACAAAAGAAGGTATGCACCACCTACCTCGTACTCGTACGATGACACTCCTTTGATTTCAGTCTCTGAATCGGACTGAGTCGCGGTAGATCTGTGTTTCCGTCAAATCCAGCAATTTCGTTCGGATGGAATCTATGGAGAAACAGGTGAGGAATCAAGGACGAAGAAGGGTGCGCGGGGTCAGCCTTTCTGATGCGGTCCCGTAGGCACTGACTGATCGAAGAACGGAGGTCGTACGGAGATTTTGGAAGGGTTTGAGTTTTTCAGGAGTTCTCGGACGAACTGTTTGTCCAAAGGGAAAGAAGAAGGTAAATCTGGGAATGGGGCGCGGCGACGCCTCGATCGGTCAAATAACAAAAAGTACACGGCATGTATTTACAAAGTACACGCCGTGTATATGTGTTTCCGTACTCCGGCTTAAGTGGAGTCCATCACATGGCCTGGACCATGTACACGGTCAACACACGGCCAGGGTCTCGGCCACTACACGGGGCAAGGGTACATGGTGTGTCAAGGACGGCTACACGCCGTGTAGATGAAAATTTACACCTGGGCACCACACGACATGTACCTGGCCTCGCACAGGTAAGGGATACACAGCGTGTCTATAAATACACGCCGTGTAGTAGGAAAGTTCTACACGGTCTTCACATGGCATGTACTCAGCGAGCACACGGCCGGTCACTCGGGTAACTCATACACGACGTGTACTTAAAGTACACGGCTTGTAGTCTGGAAATTTCTGGAAACTACCCAGATTTTCCAGACTTCTCAAAAAAAAACCAGTCAAAAGTTTAAACAGGGTCGGGTTTTGACCCGTTTCTAAAAACTCAGGTTCTTACATCAGTAATGGAATTTTTCCACTAAGATGGATATGGAATCAATTCATCGACTACCAAGGAAATCATTATATATTCTTATGTTTCTTCCATAATTCCATTTTTTATTCTTATGTTATATTTTCTTGGATTATGTTCTTTATTTAATTATGATTCGTATCTTACCAACATCCAAGTTATATACCATGATTCATGTTTATGATATTTTATATGTAGTGTATGATCATCTATTTTTATGATTATATTCTCATACCATTATTTTCATGATTATGATTATGTATCTCTCTTGTTTACAATTACTAAGCATCTTATCTCACCCCTTTTTTATGATTCTTTTCATCATGATATGATGATATGTATTATGTTTTATTTTTCTATGAAGGATTCTAGTCAAGAAAACACATGGTGGTATATGATGTAGATCATTTATGTACCAGTGTTTATGTTTCCATGTTTCCAAAGGCACTCGACTAGTACATTATTTGGTTGTTTGTTTGTATAATGTTTTAAGTACTTCACAAATTTTATGTAATGTTAAAGTATATCAAGATAGGGTTGTTATAGTTTAAGACATGATGCTACACGTATCTGTAGGTGATGACTGAGAATAAATGACCTAGAGGTCTATTAAATCCATTGCCTATTCCAAAGTTGAAATGGGATTCCATGAACATGGAATTTGTGGTGGGTCTCTCAAGGATGCCATGAAATGATGATTCTATTTGAATTTTTGTAGACAAACTAACTAAAGTATCACATTTTTTCCTATATGGGATACTTTCTCAGTGGAATAGCTAGAGGATTTTAATGTTTGGGAGACAATATATTTAAAAAAGTGTGATATAGACAGTTTTTTGAGATCATTACTCGCTCTTTAATTTGTACTTGTAAAAGGGATTGAATAATTCACTTAGTAGAATGAAATTTTTGATTATGACTGTTAACCCACAACTAGATAGGCAGTTAGTGCGTAATATATAGGTTCTTGAGGATATGTTGCGAGTGTGTGTTCTTGAATTCTGAGGGTCTTGGAAAAAACTCCTACATTTGATAGATTTTTTCTTGTAAGAACAGTGATCAGGATACGATTCAGATGAAATTATACGATACTCTTTATGGTAGGACATGCATATCACCTTTATAATGAATGAAGATAGGTGAGTTAGGGTTGTTGGGATTGAGTCTCAGGAAGGAGACCTTAGAGTAGGTTTAGTTGATTCAAAAGTATATAGCCATGACACATTTTATATAGAATTCATATGATGATGAATGTCGATGAACACTAGTGTTTAAATAATGTGACCTTTTTTCCCTTTAAGTGTCTCCTATGTTGGGTGACTACAGTATATAGAGGCAGGGAAAGCTAGAACCCAAATTCATTGGACTATTTGAGGTTACAGAGAGAATTGGTCCTTTGGCATACCAATTGTCTCTTCCATCAAAATACAATGATATGCAAGAAATTTTCATGTATCAAAACTATAATGGTATCACCCTAATCCATATCATGTGGTTTATGTGGATGACGTTGTTCTTAAGGTAGATGAACCCTTTGAGGAACATCTTATATGAGTATTGGATCGTAGTGAGAATGTTTTTAGGGTAAATATACTAGCAATAATTCATATATTATAGAAACATGGGCGTGTATAATAGGAGATAAGTTATAGGGAAGAATATATCAGGGCCCATTGGATCAATCTTTTTAGCATGAAATCTTAGGGATGCTTGGGATTTTAAGTGAAGGACGAGATGCTATAAGGTTGGGAGATTGTAAGTTACCAACCTTTTCTGGAGATGAATCAAGTATCATTTCATATACCTTTTTTTCCTTATGATGAGTACTATTTGTTTTAGCCTTACCTTTTTTTCCTTATGATGAGTACTATTTGTTTTAGCCTTACATTGGGATGTGATTTTGTGAAAATATGATAAAGTTTGAAGAAAATTGGTAGTGAATGGTTAGAACACGGTAAGGGTAAACCATGTTCCCCATCCCAACAAACCCTGCAACCCTAAATAGAGGGGAATTGCATGGTCGGTGGACAATTTTTCGATCCATGAACCCTCTAGAAAGTAATCATTCACCCCTATAAAATAGTCACATTTTTTAGGCACACGATTATGGAAAACATTGCACCCCTTCCCAGCAAATTGTGCTCGACTTTTTAATTCACCCAAAAATAAGTTTTTAAATCACTCAAACCCACAAATCTCACACTATTCAACACTCATTGGAACCTATATTTTTTTCATGATCTTATAGCCTATCTGATGGATTTCAATCATACCTGAACTTTGTTCATCGTGATTGAAATACCACAATAAAGATTTTCACCCCCTGTGGTAACATAATTCCAACCAACATAGTTTCATGTTCTTATTCCATTTGTATTTCATACTATAAGGGGTGTTTTATCCTATTTTGACTAAATCTATATCTTGTATTTTGGATCTAGATCTATAATGAAATGAACATTATTTTTTCCATTTTTATTTAGTGTTTTAGATCAGGATCTCATTCAATGTCATCGTGCCACTCAAATATTTGGGATTTACATTGGGTGATCACCCATTAATTAATTGAGGTAGGTGATCTATAAATAAAATCCCATAGTCTTGATTGCAATTATATTTATGAAATTTTTGAATTTAAATTTATGAATTATAAATTGAGTTCTTGAAATGATTATTTAAATTGGAAAATTAATTAATTAAGGGTGATGTGATATTGGGGGATACTTGAGATTATAGATTTGAGTTATTAATTTTGGATTTAAGTACAAGATATTGGTATCATGGATTGAGAATAATTAATTGTAGAATTTATTAGGGGTTATTGATATTGTGCATTTGAATAATTATTTGTGGAATCGATTATAGGATAATGATATTGTGAATTCAATATTTTTTTGATGAATTTTGTAATGTCTCAGATTTTATTTGTATTATTTTTAAATAACATATGTAATTATTACGAGACCAAGAATGGAGATGACACAACATTCTAAGGACTCGTGAGCCTGGAATGGTGGTTTGATCTTTTTATGTTATGTCAGTTGTTGTGTGTGCGTGGTTGTGGAATTTTCCAAATGGATGCCTGGATTAAAAATAGGTGGGCAGATTTGCATTCAAAGCGACGACTTTACCTAATAACGGGCCTAACCTCGACTAGCACGGATTGAGGGAAAAAATTTATTTTAGATTTTTTATGTAAAATAAAAAAAAATTGAAAAGTTTATTTTATTTTATTGGGAAATGTTCACTACATTGCAATGACGAGGTAGTCGTTTTAATAATTAATGACACAACATATTCAATCTAAAACAACAACACTGACTCATTAATGTCGCAACATAACATCAGTGACTCAGGATAATGGAACGTTGGAATCCATTCCCTCCTTTAAATGAGTTAATCGAATGTTGGTTGTTGGTAGAAAATTGAGGGAACCTAAAGATAATTTTTGGAGCTTTGGACATAACTCTCGACAATGAATGATGACGAATCAAAAGTGAAAATCGTAACGCCAATGGAGTTAAGGGATCTTTGCGATGATGGGAGCGTGATACCTTTGTCAGTGATCGATCCCTTCTTGAGGTAGGGGTTATGTTTTAACGTTTTGTCTTCCTCATTCTTTGAATTTAACGATGAACATGGATAAACCCACACGCTGCTTGATCCACGCACCATCTTTCTTATGGGAGGGATTTATCGGGTTCGTTACATAGAATTTGTTGTTCACATTTTTATGTTTTATTTTTCCCTGTTTAATCCTTTTAATGGGAGAGGATTAACTCCATGGTGAATGAAGGTGGAGGTTTGTTCCTCTTTTTTTGACTTGCTTCTTCTTCCCTCTTCCCTTTTTTTACTTTCTTTGCGTTTTTCATGGGGATACGAATGACGAATAATTTTTCACCCGTTTCTTTGCATAATGATCCAAAAACAAAGACCCAAAATCATGGCGACCTAGTAGAGGTGCGAAGGTGATAGAGGAAGACGAATCGACATGGTCTAGATGTTCGTGTTCTTCGAGGGTTCTTCATGTGGGTGAATCAGAATGTGTTTTCGGGGATGATCAGGGGCCCTAAACTGACAGAATCAGCTTCATGATTTCAGGGTGAACTAAACCCTTGAGTTTCCTGGTTATCATATTCTCGAATGAATGAACAGAGAATCACTAAAGGCACACCGTTGAAGAACAATGATTCTGGAAATTTATGTAGAACACGAAAGGTATCCTAAATAACACACTGTATTGGAACTCCTTTATGGAAGATATGGTTTCAGTAGTCATACAGGTTTCTCACAGTGTGTGACCCCCGTCACACGGTGTGTGGGGAATTCCCCAAAGCTCATAATGTATCTCAGGTGATACATGGACATGGGGTGTAGTACACAACATGTACTCAACCACACAGTGAAACTAGGCCAATTACATGGGTCACCCCATGTATAGGTTACACAGGATAACACACACAGGTTGAAGCCGTGTATGGTAACATGGCCACAGTACATGGAGTGGACCTCAGTTACTCGGACACGGGGTATGGTCCATCCTACATGTCGTTTACTTACACCCTCCAATGCAGCATGTTCTTCTGACTCGGGCCGTTTTACACAGGCAATACCTAGAGTCAAGAGACACGGCTTGTGACCCTTCTACACACTGTGTATATCATGGAACATGGCTTGATCCTCTTATCCAACACTACTTGTACATGTTTATTTTGGGTTAGTCCCCATTTTTTCTCATTTCCCTGAAGGTCAGGTATCATTTTTATCCATAGGAATATGATCCCTTAAGTAAGACTTTTTGAGAGAGAGTCAGGTATCCCTTCAAGAGGCCCAAATCTAGATCCCCTATCAATACTCAACCCTAGGTAGAGTTAGGTATCGATGTCACTAATCCTACAGGACATAGATCCTCAACTTATCAGGTGAATCTGGATGAGTTGTGGTATCCTCCAAGGACCTGGTAGTGATCCTCATCTGTGTATCTTTATCATTCACTACTATAATTCAAGGTTTATGTGACGGGTTATTTGAGACGGGATCCCATCGCAAATAATCTTTAGCGATGGGGCCCCGTTGCAAATAGCCCGTCATAGAAAATGTCATCACAAAAAATATTATTTGCGACGGGCACGTCGCAATTTTTTTTCGACGAGAAACTTCACCATCGCAAGTAAGTCTCTGATTATATACTTTATATATATATATAAGCTCTTTTGTGATGGGCCATTCACAAATACCTTTTTGCAACGGGCATGTAATCTCATCACAAATAGGTAAATAAAAACTTATTTGTGACAGGCCCGTCACAAATAAGCTGTTGCGACGGGCCTTTCATACCATCACAAATAGGACAATAAATAACATATTTGTGATGGGGTCCCGTCGTAAATAGCTCCATCGCAAATACTGAAAAAATTAAAAAATATATAAAATAATTAATATAAATCATATAATATTATATAAAAAGAATATTAATATTTATAATATAAAAAAAATATATTATTATAATATTAATAATAAAGAAATATATAAAATAAAATTATGAAATATTAATATCAGAAAATAATAATAATATGAATACTATTAATATAAATAATATTATATTATATAATAATATTATTATTATTATTAATATAAAAAACTAATATAACAGAGGGTATTGACTTCTATCTGTTCCAGCTATCACTCCTCATATCGACGCATCTCCTCATCATGCTGCTGATGATATCAACGCATCTCCTCATTGTGTTGCTCCTACCACTACTGCTCCCGCTGACGCATCTGCTCCTACTCCTGATTATTACTAATTTAGCAATACTTAGCAGTACTTAGCAAAACTGTTACAGAATATTACTAATTTAGCAATACTTAGCAATACTAAGCAAAATGAAAACTGCTCGAATAATGAAAGGAAATTTGTTAATCCTCATTGTGGAGATGATTACAAATTTTTCCTTCATTATCCAAGAATTTTTCATTTAGTAATCATAATTGAATCTAATTATTACTCATAAAAAAATTAGATTATCAATATTTATGAAAAAACAACATTAATATTATTAAAATTATAAAAAAATTATAAAATATTAAAATTATAAATATTCTCAATAGGCTTTTCTCTATTCTTAACATGTTCAAATATCAAAGGGTCGCTAATTGTCAGGTCATGCGCAATAAAAAGTTTGTGTTAGTTATGTCCAGTGTAAACTCAATAATTGTCCTTGCATGGTAGATCACCTCGCAAGTAGTGTTGCAATAGGATGACCAAAGTAATGTCATTCTCGTCTCTAAGAATCATCTCACTCCCTTTACATAGATTATTCTTCCTTAAAAATTTGAGGGGACATCAGTATCTTTCCCTTAAATTTTCTAGGAAGAATGGTCTATGTAAAGGGTCTTGTGAGATAATTCTTATAGATGAGAAGGGCATGACTTAGGTTTTCCTATTGCAACGCTACTTTCAAGGTGATCAACCAAGCAAGGACAATTATATCTAATTATATCTAATTATATCTAATTATATCTAATTATTACTAATTACTTCTAATTATTTATAATTATATCTAATTATTAATAATTATATCTAATTATTACTAATTATTACTAATTATTACTAATTATTACTAATTATTACTAATTATTACTAATTATTACTAATTATTACTAATTATTACTAATTATTACTAATTATTACTAATTGTTACTAATTGTTACTAATTATTACTAATTATATCTAATTATTACTAATTATATCATACTATATCTAATTACTACTAATAAAAAAATTATATTATCAATATTTATGAAAAAACAATATTAATATAATTAAAATAATAAAATATTTATAAAATATTAAAATTATCAATATTCGCAACAGGATTTTCTCTATTCTTAACACGTTCAAATCTCAAAGGGTCTCCAATTTTCAGGTCATGCGCAATAAAAAGTTTGTGTTAGCCATGTCCAATGTAAACTCTATACTTGTCCTTTCATTGTTGATCACCTCGCAAGTAGTGTTGCAATAGGATGACCAATGTAATGTTGTTCTCATCTCTAAGAATCATCTCTCTCCCTTTACATAGATCATTTTTCCTTAAAAATTTGAGGGGACATCAGTATCATTCCCTTAAATTTTCAAGGAAGAATGGTCTATGTAAAGGGTCATGTGAGATGATTCTTATAGAGGAGAAGGGCATGACTTGGGTTGTCCTATTGCAACACTAGTTGCATGGTGATCAACCAAGCAAAGACAATTATATCTAATTATTACTAATTATTACTAATTATTACTAATTATTACTAATTATTACTAATTATTACTAATTATTACTAATTATTACAAATTATTACAAATTATAACTAATTATTACTAATTATTACTAATTATTACTAATTATTTCTAATTATTACTAATTATTTCTAATTATTACTAATTATTACTAATTATTACTAATTATTACTAATTATATCTAATTATTACAAATTATATCTAATTATATCTAACTATTACTAATTATTACTAGTTATAACAAATTATTACTAATTATTACTACTTATTACTAATTATTACTAATTATAACTAATTGTTACCAATTATTACTAATTATTACTAATTATTACTAATTATTAATAATTATATCTAATTATATCTAATTATTACTAATTATATCAAATTATATCTATTTATTAAAAATTATTACTAATTATTACAAATTATTACAAATTATTACTAATTATTCCTAATTATTGTTAATTATTCCTAATTATTGCTAATTATTCCTAATTATTGCTAATTATTTCTATTTATTTATAATTATTTCTAATTATTTCTAATTATTCCCAATTAATCCTAATTATTGCTAATTATTACAATTTATTCCTATTTATTGCTAATTATTCCTAATTATTCCTAATTATTTCTAATTATTCCAAATTATTCCTAATTATTATTATTTATTAGTAATTATTACAATTTATTACTAATTATTGCTATTTATTACTAATTATTTCTAATTATTGCTAATTATTACTAATTAATCCTAATTATTCATAATTATTCATAATTATTTCTAATTAGTTCTATTTATTTCGATTTATTGGTAATTATTTCCAATTATTCCTAATTATTGCTAATTATTGCAAACTATTAGTATTTATTAGTATTTATTAGTATTTATTAGTATTTATTACTAATTATTACAATTTATTACAAATTATTACAATTTATTACTAACTATTACAATTTATTACTAATTATTACAATTTATTACTAACTATTACAATTTATTACTAATTATTATTAATTATTCCTAATTATTATTATTTATTCCTAATTATTACTAACTATTCCTAATTATTACTATTTATTACTAATTATTCCTATTTTTTACTATTTATTTCTATTTATTACTAATTATTGCTATGTATTTCTAATTATTGCAAATTATTGCTAATTATTCCTCATTATTACTAATTATTACTAATTATTGCTAATTATTACTAATTATTGTTAATTATTGCTATTTATTGCTATTTATTTCTAATTATTGCTAATTATTTCTAATTATTGCAAATTATTCCTAATTATTAGTATTTATTGCTAATTATTAGTAGTTATTAGTAATTATTAGTATTTATTACTAATTATTACAATTTATTTCTAATTATTACAATTTATTACTAATTATTACAATTTATTACTAATTATTTTTAATTATTGTTATTTATTGCTAATTATTGTTATTTATTACTAATTATTGCTAATTATTCCTAATTATTCCTAATTATTCAAAATTATTACTAATTATTACTAATTATTAATATTTATTCCTAAGTATTCTTAATTATTACTAATTATTCCTAATTATTACTAATTATTCATATTTATTACTATTTATTAATATTTATTACCAATTATTGTTAATTACTACAAATTAATTATATACATTACTAATTATCGTTAATAATTAATAATTACTACTAATTATTAATAATTAATACTAAAAATTTAAATTTATTAGTACAAATAAATACTAATGACAAAACAATTTAAATTTAATTTAATTACAACTAATCAACAATAAAAAATTAACATAAAAAATGAAATAAATAATAAATTAAAAAAACATAAAAACTTTAAGACTGATTTTCTATTGATGCAGACGACTTCACAACTTCTTCGTGAACAAAAAAAAGTAACTTAGAAAAATTATCTCTCTAAAAAGGGAGTTTAGAGAGAAACAAGATCTAAATTTTGAGAGGAATTAGAGGAAAACGGATGGAGGTATATATAGGTTAGATTTTTGGCGATGAGATTATTTGCGACGGGTATCCCGTCGCAAATAGTACCTGCCAACACACCTTTTGCGATAGGACGACATCCCATCGCAAAAAGCTATAATCCACCACCGGTTATTTGCGACGGGGGGATCTCACCGTCGCAAATAACCTTCGCGCGGTTTGGCGCGCTATCTGTGCCAAAATATTTGCGTCGGGTGACGAAATCCTGTCGCAAATAGTTGGTTATTTGCGATGGGTCGTTACCCCGGTCGCAAATAACCTCTTGGATGAACATTCTGCGACGGGATTTATTCCCGTCGCAAAAGGTCCATCGCAAAAATCCCTTTTCCCGTAGTGTTTCCCCAATAAAGAGTGTGTTCACCCGGAATGAGTGTGCCCATCTCTCATGGCTTTTCCTGATAAACAATACTTTTTGGACAGACGTCGTTAGAAAAATCGGACTCATAAAGTGTGTTCTCCTAGACGAGTGCTTCGTGGAATCTTTAAACTAAACCCCTAGAGTGGGTATGCGGTCTTGTGGCATGTCTCTAGAATTTGAGTCTGTGTTTCGAGTATATATGGATTGTGTTTCTCTTACTATATGTTCAGTAGAAATATAATGTGTAGAGATTATTGTACCTTTACCTTGTGTATTTCGTTTTGGTTTTCGATGTCCTCTACTGAGTATTGTTATACTCACACGTACACGGGCTTTTCCTGCACGTGTCATGTCTTGTGTAGATGAGTGGCCTTTTGACAGAGTCTAGGGTGAACTAGGACCAGACCAAGCTTTTGGAATTCCCAATAGGATGAGGTGTTCTTATGGCTACGAGAAGTAGTCGCAGTACCTCTTTGTGCTTTCAGGTTGGACTTTGTAGTTTGCAGACTCTTGTTTTTGGTGGGCTTGTATTCTGACCCTGTTTACTTTCCTCAGTTTACTTTGTTGTACTCTGTTGGTTGGGTTTAGTTGTATGCATGAATTTTGTTCCTTAGTGTTTTTTTACATTTCCTAATTTGTGGGCTTTGATATGTGTCCATGTGTATAGGTACTTTGGAAATGCATTCCATGTTAGTGATATTCCGACTCGATGCTATTCACATGCCCCTAGCCAATCAGTGGCGTGCTATGGGAGTTGTGGCACAGGCCCCACTGGGACAGGTCATGATAGAGAGGTATCAGAGGGGGTAGGTTCAACCTTAGGACTGAGAGTCTATGATATTTAGTTTAGGGAAACAATTTTAAGTGTTTTGAGCCCGGATTTCAGTCCAGAGACTATTTTGGTGGGGGCGATCGACATATCCATAGAATAGGACGCTGATAACATGTTTTTCGACTCGATATATGAAAACACTAGTTGAGGGGAAATAAAAGAATGGTGCATGCATTATATAGGAATGTGTTGTGTTTTCCTTGTCCTTTGTATCAGCTATCCAGATAGACCCATAGACCATTGTACATGTTGTATCCCTACCAGATGCCTCTGTGACGCATACCCTCTAGGATTCAGTAGCTCGATCACAAGGATTCCCCCCTCAGTGAAGAGGCTTCGATATAGGGACCAGTTCCCTAGGTGTTTCCTCCTGGTGGTGTAGCTGTTATACCACCACTAGCAGAGCAGCCCATGCTACATGTAGTACCAAGATATTAGGGGAGAAAGACAAGCTTACTCCATGAGTTTCATAGATAGAGAACCATCTTATTTCGAGGTGAGCCCGACCCTCAGGGGGCCGAAGAATGGCTTGAGGTGGTGACCATAGTTTTTTGTCTAGTTTGGAAAATAGTGTACAAAATGGTGATCCTAAGAGATATCCTTCTTCAAGGTTTGGCATGACGATGGTGGAGTTTGACCACGAAGACTCATGATGAGGATACTCTTTTGTGGATGAAGTTCGAGGGATACTTTAGGGAGGAGTTTTCTCCAATTACACTGAGAGAAGTGTGTATACATGAGTTTCTTCAGATCCATCTGGGTAGTTTGATGGTATCTTAATATTCATCAAGGTTCACCAACCTCACTAGGAACTCGATGGATATGGTAGTACTTCATAGATCAGACCATCGAGTGAGGTCTATTATGGGACATCTGAGATATTGTTGTGCCTCTATGCATTTCAACTTATGATGGAGTGCTCGAGTTGTCCATGGTGAACGAGAGATTCTTGGAGGAATAGAGACAACCAGTGGACGTAAGTAGCAATTAGACATGTGCAGAGACCTTGGTAGTAGGGATCCATCATTGGGAACAAGTTTGGGGATGTGGGAGACATCATAAGAGGACCCAAGAATAGGGATCGACAACCCATGGATCTCAGGCTTGATCCAGTCAGCCTAAGGAGAGGTGATTCTAATCGTGTGATGGTAGAAGAAATCTTTCAGGATAATTTCCAACCCGTTGAGCTACTAATAGGGAAGTAGCTGATGGACCACTGAGGCAGATGTTGAGAGTGGAGAAGACAGACTCTCCAGGTGGCTAACATGGAAGAGGAGAAGGGAGAGCAACTAGTGGTGGAAGATGCTTTGATATACTCCCATTACCACCCAAAAGAGGTCCTCTCCAGGACGAGGGAGCTGGGGGATAGGGGTACACAAAGCTTCATGTAGTCTAGGCATATGACCTAGGGACTCCAGGGATGATATAAGGTACGATATGTGTCTTTTCAACCTTAGCTTACAGACTTATAGACATAATTTCCAGTAATTCCTTCCTCTACACCTGTCTTGGGAAAAACCTTGACATTCTGGTAGACCCATTGACTTGACCCTTACGCTTAGAGACACCTATGGGAAAATATTCGATGATCACGTATCTTTTCACACAGTGTGATCATTACCTTGGAGGTGAGAGTTTTAGTTGGAACCTCTTGGTGGCATCATCTAGGCCGTACGACATCATTCTCAGTATGGATTGGTTGTCTTTAGTCCATGACCGGATTGACTACTTTAGGCAAATAGTGAGGTGTTTCAGGAATTATGGGATTAGGTTTTCCATTATTTAGTGAAAAGGAGACCCAGGAGACAATGTATGAGCTCATGCATAGGAGGGTGCAGCCGATCACTCATGAGTTGGCTAGCCTTACCCTCAGAGCAGTAGATATTGTGAGCTTCCAATTCCCAGCAGTTGTGGCGGTGTACAAGTATGTCTTTCCCAAAGATGTTGCAGGACTTCCTCCCCATGGAGAGATCGACTTCTACATCAACAAAAATCCCAGGATGATACCGATATCCTCACCAGGGTATCAGATGGCTCCCGTAGAGCTTAATGAGCTGAGGGTACAGATTGAGGATTGGTAGGGTAAGGGCTTTGTAAGTCCTAGTGTTTTACACCTTCTAATCCATTTATCTCGACCAACCCCTAACCAAATATCCTCCCAACTATAATAACTTCATCCTAGAGGCCTTACTTTGGTCAGAAATCCATCCTAAGGATCCCTTTTGATCAAATCAAAAGGAAGAACCCGAAGAAGAGGTAATGACTTCACCACCATATTTCAAGTTCTCTTATTCTTCCACTTACATTTTCTTTGTTTCTTCCATTATAAAATAATAACTCCAATATCTTATATATACTGTGATGTTATTATAAATATGGAACAACTATATTCATTATCCTATCCATCTTATGAATGATAATGTCACCATGCGTGCGTACGTACGGCTTATCGTCTCCATGTCATGGTGTAATTTGTTATTCAACACTATGATATTTGGATGGATATAATGATGAGTAATATGTACATAAATAATAAAAATAACATGCTAATGTCTCTGTAAAATTAATATACCATCTAATTCCATAACTTTAAGTAAATGATATTGTCGCTCGTGCATATGTACGGATTACCGTCTCCACGACGCGATGGGATTCATTTCCACGTTCACCATTCATCGACGATTATAAAAATATATATATTACTAACAAGTATATAATATATGACATAATAATGTTACTGGAGATACACACACACACATATATATATATATATTTATTACATATATCTTATTCACTTAGTTCCGTTCAATACGAGATGAAAACGGAAACAGTGTTTATGCGTATGTACGAACTACCGTCTCCATAAACGGTGTTTTTAATTTCATATATATGTCTATTATACATATTTATATTCTAAATATATATGATATATAAATCATGTTTTATATTTTGGATGTACTTAAATCTTGATCTGAGTTATGCAATCAAGAGTAACAAGTTAAAACACGTACTATAAAGAAAGTGATTATTACCCGAAAAGTTAATTTAACATGGAAATTATTATTAAATGGGTAGTATAAAGTAATAAATGAATCATGTATGATATAATAAATTTTAATATGGTTCTGGTTTAATGTAATAACATACTACGATCTTCAAATAAGAGGTTAAACGTACCCTCTACTAAAGTAAAGTGCAAGGTAAGGGGTTTTCATCTCACTCCTTATTCCCGTGAGATTCATACCATATTGCCACTATTACCTTTTCTGTGGTGTTCATACTTCCCATAATTGTATTATTTTTGTAATACACTTTAATTTATTTGTATTTACATATTCATTGTATGATATCTCTTTCATGGGGTTTATGTTTCGTAAGTTACCAAATTGGTAAGGGTTAATTTCACAATCTCTTTATTATCTGAGGTTGTTTTTACGTAAGTATCTACTGGGAAATATTTATTATCCATGTATATGTTTCATAAAATAGTTTTCAAAGGGATTTTTGTAAGGGACTTTTTTCTAAAACATCATTTTAAATGTTTTAAAGATTTATTCTTCTAAACCATTCTCATTAATGTCTATGTTTTCAAAATAGTTTTAAGGATTTATTTAAATGAACATGAATGTTTTAAAATGTTAATTACTTTCAAAAGTTTCAAAGTGGTATGAGACACTTTGATTAAAAAATGTATTTAAATGTCTTCCTTTATAAATTGTGTGACTTTTAAATATTTTCATGAAAAAGAGACATTTCTCTCAAGGAGTTTTACAAATCATTTTCATATATTTCAAAATCCTTTAATGGATTTTAAACTTGTTTGAAGTTGATTTATTATGATACACATCGTCTATATTGTATTGAAGGTTTTGTGATATGTTTGATTGTGGATGTGTTATTTTTATACCATTCATGGTTTATGGGTAAAGTTTTGACATTTCGTATGCCAGTTTTAATACAAATTTTTATGTTATGTTTAAACCTTTTCATATGAGGAATGCATTGGACTTAGTAAGTGATGGGTGGAGCTCTCTATAGCTCCTCGATGCATCGGTAGCTCTCATGAGACAAACTAGTGTCTTGGCACAAGGCCTTGAAAAAATCTTATTTATAGTCTTGGCACAAGGCCTTGACTATGTGGTTATGATAGTCTGAAATTATGCATTCCATCATTATGAAAGTGGCTATTGATATTGCATGTGATTATTCGACTAGTATAATATCCATGAGAGTAAGTAAATGGAATTATTTTGATTTATATTTTCCATATTATAAAGAATTTTATGTTGAAAAGTCTTTTTTTAGTTTTATAAATTTCCTTAAATGTTTATGCTTTTTTATGAAAGTTTCTGCTATATTGCTTACCCTTACTGAGTGTTTGAGCTCACCCCATTCTATGTTTTATTTTTCCCATGATTCCAAGAAGTGTATTGTGGTTGATATTCATGGTTAATCCAATGGAATAATGGAGTTAATAAAGTATTATTTAGGTTGTTTTGTATGTTATAATGTGTAATGTAACATTCATGTATGTAATCTATTTTCCAAGACTGTTAAACCAATCGGTCCTTCGATACTTGATTCCTTGTAATCATACCAATGTATTAAAATAATGCACCAACTCTGGGTAACTAGGGTTGGGGCGTTATATTTGGTATCAGAGGAAGTTTATCCATAACCTTGGAAGCTAGATTTAGATAAACTCTGATTAGAGAACATTATCCTAAGATAGACTTTGAGGATTAATATAGAATAACTTCCTAGAATTTTGGTAATGTAGAGATTTTGAGAGTTTTCCAAGAAAATACATCCATGTCTGGATACGAGCAGGTAGATGTGGCTCTAGCACAAATATACCTAGGGGTAATTCCCGAAAACACCGCTTTGAGCTAGACTCGAATGGGAATTGGTGCACGATAAAGGGACTTGCTGCACTTTTGGTTACGACACTCCCAGGGGATATGCTTAGGATAATTCTCATTTTCTTGACAAACCACTATAAAGGGTTTATGATTATATACCTCTTCAAAGAAAACATTTTTGTGATTATGGATTATATCCATAAACTATTCAATTTATGTTAGGTATTTTAAATGTTTGGAATTATGAATTGCGATTCATAAACTGACCTAGTGTATGCCATTATTTAGAAATGGCACCCAGTAGAAGGAATGAGAACTCCAGCAATACGTATGATCCATAGAGTAATAAGGGTCATATCATTCATGGTATTAAGACAACATTTAGAAAGGAAATAATCCCCCATTTATTATCATCATATGAATAAATAGTATCATAAGATCAGTAAATAATTCTTTGAATACTATGGCTTTTAAGGGAAGCAAGAGAAGAAAAGGATGGTAGAATGAAAGATAGAAAAAGGGAATAAGGGAAAGAAGGATTTTCCAATATGTGATAAATATGGAATGAATCACCTTGGTAAATTCTTTAAGGGAATGGGAGTTTGTTATAAGTGTGGAGAAAAAGGACACCAAGTACGTGATTGCAAGGGTAAGAAAAAGTTTTCACATGTACAATGCTTCATCTTCAAGGATTTGGGACACTACGCGAACCATTATCCAAATCATAAGAGTATACCACAAATGATGTTATTAGATTATAATCAAGTTATGATACTACCTCAGATGAAGAGAAATGACTAGTGTTCTTATGTTGTTATTTCATTTGAGTGTTGTATCAACAATATACTAGTTACATGAATTATGGAGATAAATAAGGATTGTATTGCAGTGCTATTTTATTAAGGATTTGAGATTATATGGTTCTAAGAAAAGTGACTTAATAGTAATCTACACTTTTTTGGAAAATAAATGGTTGAAGGATAGGTAATCATTAATATGGTCCTGATAATGAGGTAGTGATTTTGGAATAAGAGATGGTTGATTTTGGTAATTTAGGACGTTGCGGTGTTGTAAAAGAATACACGATGCAGGCATTCACATGTTATTACCTGGAAAAAAGGATCCTCATTATGTTTAACTTCCTTATAAACATAGGACAGAGAGTTTGGATATAAGTATTTTAGATAATTCTAAATGTTCGAATGGATTAAGTTCGAAATTGGATACTATTGTTAAGGTTATTTTTGGATTTCCTTAAAAAGGACAACCCGGAGGTCGGGTGGCAACCCGTCATGTCCGGAAAGGCCGTGAGACTTGAACCTGCAACTGAAGGGAGGCGAGGTTGTATCACCTATCGCTGACCCACGTGATGTCCTAGATTGAATAATGTAGTTTTTTTAAAGGGTCTGATATGTGAATTATAAATTCATTATTTTTGGAACCCTATACGAATTGGATAAATAGAATATTATTTTTAAGTTTTATTATCTGTTAGAGTGAAAGATGAGTTTTTGGTAGAAATTAGTGAAAGGATGGGAATCTACTTGTAAAGTATATATTTTTTATCTTCTATTATTCTATGAAGAAACTAATTCTTATACTTTAGCCAAGGGATCTAAAAACCAAAAATGTGTTATCCTCATACCGTATGATTTTTTGAACCGATGGTATTTTAAATCAATATAGATTGGTGAATTTAAAGCCCTCAATTTTACACTTGTTTGTGATTGATGACCTCAATCACTACCTATAAATATTTACATTTTCCCTCCAATTATATGTATCTAATTTCCACCAATGTCCTAATCGAGATCATAATTTATTGGTGACCCTTTTATTTCCCTTTTCCTCTTATTAAGACTAAATTTTATTAACCTAATTTCAAATGTGGGTTTTCCAAAATATATTTTCTATTTTAAACCTTTTATTTTCAAAAAATAATTTTAAATTGCGAGGACTCAATTTATTGAAGTAGGGAAGAATGTAACACCCCAAAATTTCAAAGTACGTTATTTCTTCAAAATAATTCAATAACTTGCACTACACGCAACATCAAGTTCAAGCGCACCATGACTTACCAAACTAGTCGTTCAAAAGTGGTTATGAGTATTATTAACGGAATTTTGAACTATATATAATCCTTATAATTTTAGAATCCATATTATGAGTTTCTTAGATATAATGTAAGAACTAATTCAATTTTTTAGATAAAATAAGTATTTTTTAAAAAATGCACTATTACCGCCTTTTAATAGTGAACCCTTTTTAAATCAAATATTTAAAACTTTAATATATTAAATTTGACAAAATAAACTTCTTATTTAGAATAAATACATAAAAATTTAGTTTTGATTAATTTTTTATGTTTCTTTGATAACTTTCATATTTGGATGAATAGTGAAAAATACAAAATTTTTACTAAAAACAACTTTTTTAATAAAAAATAATTTATAGTGTTAAATTATACATTTGATTGGTTTTAAAGTATTATTAGATTATATTTTAACCATTTAATTAAATATTGTTCATTGGGAGTAATTTCACTTTGAAATTGCACATAAACAAGTGTCAATCTTTTGATAGTTATTATTTCTTAAAAACCCGCTTTTTGGTTTTGACAACGGGAATTAATTTTAAATTAATAAATGAAACTTCTATGTTTTTTATTTGGTAAAATAGACTTCATTTTTGTATTCAGAATATCTAAATTAGCCTAGGGTGAAGTTTTGGTATTTTTCTAAAAACATTCAATTTTTGATGAATAGTGAAAAAACTCTCAGTTATAGTTTAAAACAGAATTTTTATTTAAATAATTATTTATTTTATTTAAATTTAATTAAGGTCAAAATAGATACATAATACCTATATAAGTTCAATGTAATTCATTGGAGTTAGTTTAGAATAATTTTAGATATATAAAAATATTATTGAACTTTTCACCGTCTTTTACCCATCTCCTAGGAGAATTTGCAAATTCACATAAAACATAATTTTACCACTTCTATGAGTTGAATTTCAAAAAATCCATGAGACATGATTAATATCAAGGAGTAAAATGTGGTTCAATAAGATAAAAATAATTTTTGTTGAATAGTAACTTTTTACTTTTATTTACCATGATTAAATGTAAATAGGGTAATTAAGGGTAAAAATGATATTAATATTACACTAACACATGTCCTAATTCTATTGGACAAGTGTATCTAGACCAAAACCAACCTTAGGAATAAAATATTATCATTTAGGTCCACTTGGATTAGATTAGGACATTTATTATTATTTAATTCAAAGAAGAGTTAAAAGAGTTAAAATCAAAGTTTAATAAGTAAAAAAAATTAATATAGAGTTATTCATAAGATAAATTCGATTATAAATATTAATTATAAAGCTAAAACAATTTCCTAAATCATGGTATTTTATTTATAATTTTTAGACATTAAATAAAAAAAATTACATATGACACAATGATGATGTCGTAATTACCTTATTCATGAAAGAATCAAATAAATGGTATTATAAATATTAAAATAAATATAATTTCAACGTTTTTATCACATAAAAAAAATTTATAGGTGAATATGACATGTTACAATTGATTAAATTTATTTTTTTTTTGAAGTAATAATTCTTTTATTATTTTACCAAAAAACAAATACCAAATAGTGTCAAAATTGACATAAAATAGTTTTTAAAACAAATATTATATTATTAGTTGATATAATGGTCATAAAAATCTAAGTTTCGGCCAAAAGACTTATATAATAATATATATGACATTAATGAACCCATTGGGGTTATATTGGTATTATATAGTTAGTTTATTAACCATATAGTGTAAGAATACAAGAAGACACGGTAAAAGATAAATTATTTAACTTAGAGTTAAATCTAAATGATAAGGTTAAAATGGAAACCTTAACTTGTATAAAACCTATTGGATGAGTACATTTAGACCCATACCCACCATATCCTCTAAATAAGTCACTTTTGAGACATTATAAACTGAATATGAATTTGTTATAAAATAATATATTAAGTTTTTCCAAAGGTGCCCCTCGCCCCCTTATAAAAGGGAACTCATACTTCACTCCATTTCACACCTTCTAATACATTTATCTCGACCAAACCCTGACCAAATATCTTCCCAACTATCATAACTTTTTATTAGAGGCCTTACTTTGGTCAGAAAGCCATCCTAAGGAGCCCTTTTGATCAAATCAAAAGGAAGAACCCGAAGAAGAGGTAATGACTTCACCACCATCTTTCAAGTTCTCTTATTCTTCCACTTAAACTTTCTTTGTTGCTTCCATTATAAAATAATAACTCTAGTATCTTATATATACTTTTATGTTATTATAAATATGGAACAACTATATTCATTATCATATCCATCTTATGAATGATAATGTCACCATGAGTGCATACATACGACTTACCGTCTCCACACTGTGGTGTAATTTTTTATTCAACACTATGATATTTGGATGGATATAATGATGAGTAATATGTATATAAATAATGAAAATAACATGATAATTTATCTTTTAAATTAATATACCATCAAATTCCATAACTTTAAGGAAATGATATTGACACTTGTGCGTACGTACGGATTATCGTCACGACGACGCGATTGGATTCATTTCCACGTTCACCATTTATTGACAATTATAAATATATTTATATATATATATTACTAATAAGTATATAATATATGAAAAAATAATGATACTGGAGATATATAAATATATATATATGTACTTACATATATCTTATTCACTTAGTTCTGTTCAATACGAGATGAAAATGGAAACAACATTTATGCGTACCTACGGACTACTGTCTCCATAAACGGTGTTTTTCATTTCATATATATGTCTATTATACATATTTATATTCTAAATATATATGATATATAAATCATGTTTTATATTCTTGATGTACTTAAATCTTGATCTAAGTGATATAATCAAGAGTAACAGGTTAAAACATGTACGATAAAGAAAGCGATTATTACCCGAAATGTTAATTTAACATGGAAATTATTATTAAATGGGTAGTATAAAGTAATAAATGAATCATGTATGATATGATAAATATTAATATGGTTCTGTTGTACTGTAATAACATACTAATATATTCATACAGGAGGTTAAACATACCCTCGACTAAAGGAAAGTGCAAGGTAAGAGGTTTTCATCTCACTCCTTATTCTCGTGAGATTCGTACCATATTGACACTATTACCTTTTTTGTGGTGTATGTACTGCACATAATTATATTATTTGTATAATACACTTTAATTTAGGTGTATTTAAATATTCATTTTATGATACCTATTTCATGGGGTGTATGTTTTGTAAGTTACCAAATTGGAAAGGGTTAATTTCACAATCTCTTTATTTTCCAAGGTTGTTTTTACATAATTATCTACTGGGAAATATTTATTATCCATGTACATGTTTCATAAAATAGATTTCAAAGGGATTATTTTAAGGGACTTTTTTTCTAAAACATCATTTTAAATTTTTTAATGATTTATTCTTCTAAACCATTCTCATTAATGTCCATGTTTTCAAAATGGTTTTAAGGATTTATTTAAATGGACATGAATGTTTTAAAATGTTAATTACTTTCAAAAGTTTCAAAGTGGTATGGGACACTTTGATTAAAAAAATGTATTTAAATTTCTTCATTTCTAAATTGTGTAACTTTTAAATGTTTTAATGAAAAAGGGACATTTCTCTCAATGAGTTTTACAAATCATTTTCATCTATGTCAAAATCCTTTAATAGATTGTAAACTTGTTTGAAGTTGATTTATTATGATACAAATATTCTATATTGTATTTAAGTTTTTTTGATATTTTTTATTGTGGATGTTTTTTTATACCATTAATGGTTTATGGGTAAAGAATTGACATTTCGTATGCTAGTTTTAATACAAATGTTTATGTTATGTTTAAACCTTTTCATATGAAAGATGCATTGGACTTAGTAAGTGACGGGTGGATCCCATTATAGCTCCTCGATGCATCGGTAGGTCTCATGAGAAAAACTAGTGTCTTGGAACAAGGCCTTGACAAAATCATATTTGTAGTCTTGGCATGAGGCCATGACTATGTGGTTATGATAGTTGGGAATTATGCATTCCATCATTATGAAAGTAGCTATTGATATTGCATGTGATTATTCGACTAGTAGAATATCCATGAGAGTAAGTAAATGGAATTATTTTGATTTATATTTTCCATATTATAAAGAAGTTTATGTTGAAAAGGATTTTGGTTTAGTTTTATACATTGCCTTAAATGTTTATGCTTATTTATGAACATTTCCACTATATTTCTTACCCTTACTGAGAGTTTGAGATCACCCCTTTATATGTTTTATTTTTCCCAGGATTCCAAGAAGTGTGTTGTGATTGATATGCAGGGTTAAGCCAATGGAATAATGGTGCTCATAAATTATTATTTAGGTTGTTTTGTATGTTATAATGTGTAATGTAACATTCATGTATGTAATCTATTTTCCAAGACTACTAAACCAATCGGTGCTTTGGGACTTGATTCCTTGTAATCATAACAATGTATTAAAATAATGCACCGAATCTGGGTAACTGGGGTCGGGGCATTACATCCATTTGATGGTTTTCACCCCACCACTCTTACAATGAGTTGGGGTGGCACATCTTGGGGATGTCGACTGTGAGGAATTACTTGCTCAGTTATCCACAAGACATTCTCCTGATGGATATTTGCAAGGTGGGGAGCACATATTTCTTTTTTGGGGATGCACTATTATACTAGTGGCATTGAGGGAGGAGGTCCCGAGTGACTTCAATTCATTCCCCTTGGATTTAAATCCTCGAGTGATGAAAATGTACCAGGACCTCCGACCTCAGTTCTGTTGGACAGGTATGAAGAAGGTAGTAGCATATTTTGTTTCTCGATGTCTTACGTGCCTACAGGTGAAGATAGTTTGGTATTATAGAGTACAGTTCTGTAGAGAGATTGGGATGCCTCTATATGCTGGAGATAGTTCGGGATCATGGTGTCCCTTCGAAAGTAGTCTCAGATCAGGACACGAGCTTTGCGTCTTAGTTGTGGAAGGGTTTGTAGGAGGATTTTGGGACCTATCTATGCTTGATCACGACATTCCATCCCAAGACCAATGGATAGACAGAGTGGACCATACAAGTTCTGGAGGATATATTGTGAGCCTCTATCTTGGAATTCAGTCATAGTTGGGAGAAACACCTACCAATAGTGGATTTTGCGTACCACAATAACAACCACTCCACCATCAGTATGGTGTTGTTTGAGGCCTTACACGAGTGACCCTGCTGGTCAACGCTCTACTAGACAGACCCAGGAGAGTCAACACTCATGGGTCCAGAGTTGGTGTAAGCTACCATCGATAAGGTGAAGATCATCCAGAATCGAATGAAGATTGCACATAGCCTCCATAAGTCTTATGCTGACAAACAACAAAGACCTCTGGATTTTGAGGAGGGAGACCATATCTTTCTTCGGGTCTCACCTCAACGATGGTTACTGAGATTTGGCAGGGACGACATATTGTCTATGAGGTTCATGTTCCCCTTCCAGATAATGAACAAAGTTGGGGAGGTAGAATACCATATATCTCTGGTTCTCTAGTTTTATTGAGTGCACGATTTCTTCCATGTGTCACAACTGAGTAGGTATGTGCATGACCCATCACACATCATCGACTGGGGTGAGATGGACATTTATGATGGAGTGAACTTCGTAGAGTACCCATTGGATATTGAGGATCAATAAAATAGAATATTTTTTGGGAAATCAATTCCCCTAGTGCGTATCTGGTGGCAGGGCATGAATCTCTAGGAGAGCGCGTGGGAGCAAGAGGCTCAAATCTGTGACAAGTACCCACATCTTTTTTAGTAACCCTTGTTTTTTCTATTCGGGGGAGTAAAGGCCCAAGGTGGGGAGAATTTAATGTCTTATATTTTCCATGTGTTATTTTTAAATATTATATGTCATTATTACTAGATGAAGTGCTGAGAAGACACGTTATTATGAGGTCCGATGAGCACAGAATGCTGGTTTGATCTTTTTAGGTTACGTGAGTTGGCGGGTGTGCGTGGTTGTTAAAGTTTCGAAAAAGATGTCCAGATTTAAAATCCAAGGGCACCATTGCATCTGGAATGACGACTTTACTTAATAACAAGCCTAACCTCGACTAGCACTGGTCGAGGGAAAAAGTTAATGTTCAGATGTTTTAAGTAAAATAAAATAAAATAAAATAAATTTGAAAATTTTATTTTATTTTATTTAGAAACATTCACTAAAACACAATGACATGGCATTATTTTTTATAATTAATGAAACAAAATAATCACTTTGAACCAACAATGTTTTCTCATTAATTTCATAGTGTAACTACAATGACTTAGCGTAATGGAATACTGAAACATATTCCCTCCTTTTAATGGGTTAATCGAATGTTGGTTGTTGGTAGAAAATAGAGAGAAACTCTGCAAAATTCTTTGACATTTGGAGAGAACTCTCGACAACGAATGATTATGAATCAAAAGTTCAAATAGTTGTTCCAATGGAGTTGAAGGATCTCAGAGATGACAGCAACATGATACCTTTATCAGTGAATGATCTGTTCTCAAGGTAGGGGTTGCATTTTAGGATAATTTTCTTCTGTGTTCCTTGAATTTAATGATGAATTCTGATCAACCCACACATTGTTTAACCCACGCATCGTCATTCTTTTAGGAGGAATTTATCAGGTTCATTCCTAAGAATTCATTTATCTTGTTTTGATGTTTTTATTATGCCCCATTTAGACTTGATGACAGGATCAAATTAACACCATGACGAACGAAGATAGAGGTTTGTTCCTCCTTTATTGACATGTTTCTTTTTACCTCTTCCCTGCATTCTTCACTTTCTTCATGTTCTTTCTGGGATGCAAACTAGGAATCATTATGTGCCCATTTCATGGAACAATGACCCCAAAATGGAGATCCAACGTCACGATGACCTAGCCAAGGTGCGATGATGATAGTGGAAGACGATTAGACATGGTTCAAGAGTTCTCGTTCATCGAGAGTTCTTCATGAGGGTGAATAGGAACATGTTTTTGTGGATAATCGAAGGCTTGGAACCGACTTAATTGGATTCATGATTTCAGGGTGACCTAAACCCTTGAGTTTTATGGAGATCAAACACCTGAATCAAAGAAAAGATCATCATTGGAGGTGTTCTAGTGAAGAAAAACGATTCTGGGAATTTCTAAGGAATATGACGTGTATCCCGAAGAACATTCCATGTAGGGCCGACTCAATGGAAGCTATAGTTTTGGGAGTCATACATGTTTCAAATGATGTGTGACCCCTTTCACATGGCATGTGGGACCTTCCCCAAAGCCCGACCTGTATCTCAGGTGATACACAGACACAGGGTGTAGTACATAACCTATACTTCACCACACGTCCTGACTAGGCCAGTTACATGGGTCACCCCATGTACTGGTTATATGGGATGAAACACACAGGTTGAAGCTATGTACATGAAGATGTCCATCATATATAGAGTGGAACCTGATTACTTGGAAATGGAGTATGGTATCTCCTACAAATCATGTACTTACCCCTTCCAACACTGCAAGTTCTTCTGACTCATTATGTTTACATAGGTAGTACCCAAAGTCGAGAGACACAGCATGTTACCCTTTTACATGCTTTGTATATTCTGGAACATGGCATGATCCTCTTGTCCGTTGTTTCATGTACAAGTTTCTTTTGGGATAGTTCCCCTTTTTCCTCATTCTCTAGACGGTCATGTATCATTTCCATCCACAGTAGTATGATACCTTTAGCAGGACATTTCGAGATAGAGTAAGGTATCCCTATAAGTGGCTCAGAGTGAGATCTTTTATCCATTCTCAACCCTTGGTAGAGTCAGGTATCGACGTGACTAATCCTACAGGATACTTATCCTCTACTTAGAAGGTGAATCCAGATGAGTCGTGGTATCCACCAAGGCCATGGCAGTAATCCTCACTTGTGTATTGTGATCTTTCCCTATTTAGGAGAGTGTTCTCCCGAAATGAGTGTGTTAATCTCTCATGGATTTTACCGATGGACAATACTTCTTGGATTGACATCATCAGAGCTATCTAACTCGTCGAGTGATTTCTCCCGGACGATTTCATTGTGGAATCTTCGAACGAACCCCCTAGTATGGGTATGTGGTCATGTGACTAGTCTCTAGACTATAGATCTGGGTTTATAATATATCTGGATTGTGTTTCTATTGCTATATGTTTAGTAGAAGTATACTGTGTAGAGTTGACTATACCTTTATAATGTGTATTGATTTTTGGATTTCAGGGTGCTCTTCTGAGTATTGTTATTCTTACTCCAAGACATGATATTCCCACACGTTTCGTGTCTTTTGCAGAAGAGAAACCTTTTGACAGAGTCCAGGGAAGACCAGGAACAGAACGAGATTTCTAAGTTCCTTATAAGGTGAGGGATTCCTACTGCTACAAGTAGAAGTCCCAATACATCATTGTGCTTACAGGTTGGACATTATAGTTTCAAAAACTCTTTTTTTGCGGGCTTGTATTCTTGCCTAGTTTACCTTCTGTACTTTACTTCTGTTGTACTATGTTGGTTGGGTTTAGTTGCACGCATGCATTTTCTTCCTTAGTGTTTCTTTACATTTTAGCATTGGTGGGCTGGGAGATGTGTGTGTACATACATTTACTTAGTAAATGTCTCCCATGTTAGTGATATGCATACTTGGTGCTAGTCACCAGCCCCTAGACTATCATAGGAAGACTTGGGGTGTCGCATCATGGCCCCTACATGGATGGTTCATGAAAAACTAATTATGGGATTATCGGGATATGGATTTTGGTTAATTAATTGTTCAATTAATTAAGAGAATTAATGTTATGAACTAATTTTTAAATTAGTAATTATTTAATATGATTAATTAATTATTGAGTTAATTAATTGGATTAATGTTATTTAATAAATTTTTGAGTTAATTAATGATATTGATAAGATTAATTAATTATGGACTTAATTATTATGATTGATAACATTAAAAAATTGAAAATTTAATTAATGAGAATTAAAAGATTAATTAATTTTTGTGTCAATTAATGATATTGAGAAGATTAAATATTTTTTGGGTAAATTAATGAGGTTGAGATGATTAATTAATTTTGGAATTAGTTAATGGAATAATGAATGGTAATAATGAAATTATTATGAGAATTGATATAAAAAATTATGATAATGGAATTCTGATATTGAGATGATATAGAATGTTAATAATGGAATTCTATAACATGAAATCCCCTTGGGTTAGTTTAGACTCTGACGTGGTTTGAAGTATATATTGAGTTTTAGGTTTCCTTGGAATCCCTATATAATTTATGTGGTTAAATAAAGAATAAATGGATAATGTGATAACTATTTATTTACATATTGTACTAATTTTTTTATACAATTGAAGAATTTTTTTATTGAATGAATATTGTTTAAGATGTCATTGGTGGTGTCCTACAGATTAGTAAGAACACCCTACATGGGATACTTGATCGATACAAGAGTAGATTTCTTGGTTGTAGGATAATCTAAGAGAAAAGCCTTGATGTTGTATGACAAATTTGGTGAAAGGGCATGGATGAGGGATCAAGATGTGGTTTGGGAACCACACAGGATTCATTAGTGTCCTTATCTTGAGATTCATTTTGACATTGTATATGTATTTTTGTATGGAATATCTACGATTGGGTTTTGATATTGTATTTTTTGTTTTGGTAATCATGTGATATTGGAATATTTCTTGTGATTGTTATATACTTGGTTATTTTTTATTTTTTATGATGATGTTTTACTTTAATGAAGAGGGTATATTTTCCCCATGACTTCTATTTAAACCTTAATACTAGTTGGTAGCCTCTAATGTATAGGGAGGTGCGGTTGAGCTCATGTAATAGACTGACTTATGGCATTGGTGCATGACACATAGGATGGGGTGTAACAATGTTTTAGTGGGGATAATTATATGATCTTTTGACATTAAACCACCTATATTTTCCTCAACTATAGATATTTATAAAAATTACATTTATTCCTTTAATTTTACTCTTTTTATATATCCACAATTATAAAATAATTTGTTTTAGAAAAACCAACTTTCTTTTTATATGTGATTGGGATTATTTTTATTCTATGTGCATATATTCTTTAAAATATTTTCAATAATTTATTTATGATACTAAAATGATTTATTATCATCGTTTTTACCAATGTTTGACTTTCTATAACCTGGTTTAAAAGGGATATTTTATCCGTTTTATGAATGAGGCATGCTTTTTGAACATGTGAATAGAATCATTGTTTTAACAATTATTGCATGAATGGATTTTCTTATCGTAATTAATATTATTTTTATTTCAGATTACATTACATGTTTCCATGTTTGTTTTAAAAGACATTGTTTTTCAAAATTTTATATAAATCTTTAGATTATAATATAACTAATTTCAAAAAGAAAAGGTTATTTTCCATAGAAGTTCTTATAGTGATATTTCTAAAGTATTTTCATCTATGTTAATATCCTTTAATGAATCTAGTACGTTTTGTAGACATAATCTATTTATAATATATAATATATTACTCTTGATGTCTTGTTATCAAGTTATTCTATTTATTTGCGAGGTAAAATATTAACATTTCATGTGTAATTTTTTAAATATGAATGATTATATTGATTAAATATAAAATAATTATTCATATATTTCAGATGTTGAATTAATTAAACATTGTATGTGATGGGTGGGTCCCATTATACCCCCTCAATAAATCACTAGGTCTCATGAGACAAATTAGTTTTGGTATTTTGTGTACACCATAACTATTTATGTATGATGTCATTGCACAAGGACTTGATGGTAACATTATGACATTCGATATTATGAATTATATTATTATGAAACTATTTATTTTAATCCATCTGATTATTTTTATTGCTATTTTTTCCATCGATGTAGTCCCCTTTTATGATATAATTTATATGCAATATTTGATTATTTTTTTATCTCCTTCATATTATTATGGATTTGTGTATCCTAGGATATATTTTGTTATACCCTTTCCCTTAACGAGAATCTGATCTCACCCTCAATTATTTTCTCCTTTAATAGAATAACATTAAGGGATCAAAGAACATCATCAAGGATTTACATGAATAAATAATAAATTATTCCCTTGATTTTTTGTATTGTATTTAACGTTTTTTATGTAATGTGAGAATCATGTATGTATTTATTCTACAGAAACTAATTACATATTCAATCCATTGTGATAAATCCAATTTATATTATGAAAATGTAGTCAAATAACCACCGACTCTAGTTTACTAGGATGGGGGATTTTCATAGTGTAAAAAACATCATAAAGATACTCACCCAACTATCACAGGCTTTGAAAAGTAATTTGAACCATGTTCAGCTCCTAAAAACACCAATAAAGTAGAAACCTTATTTATATTCTTTTATGTGAAAACATATAACCTCCTTAAGAGTAAAATATAATCCACTTATTACTGATAAATGGATCTATATTATGAGAAATATATTTTCTCATCCCTTGTTCTCATAGAATGATAAGGTTATTTTGTTTTTATATGATTTAGGTGAAATTGACAAATTGTGGACTATCATATAGAATACAAAAAAACATGAGGAAGTATACTATGTATCATGGGATAATTTCAATAATGCATTCTATTTTTAATCACTTTCATTGACATATTTTAAATACAATTGATAGGGAATTTTAGGATTTAAAACAAAATGAGTAGGAAAAAATTAGACCTATAAATAAAACTGTATGATACCAATGAGTTA
This sequence comes from Viscum album, assembly GCA_963277665.1. Lineage (NCBI taxonomy): Eukaryota > Viridiplantae > Streptophyta > Magnoliopsida > Santalales > Viscaceae > Viscum > Viscum album. The sequence continues at coordinate 1,655,910,829 of OY728125.1, forward strand.
TAAGTTTGGTTATATATTTAACATTAAAAAGATGATTTATCTTTTTTCTGGTGGATTAATACCGTGTCCTTAAAGGGAATTACACATAAGAGACATGGGAAGATATGGAAAAATTGTCCAACATTTTCACAATACTGAGATGGAATATGGGGACTTTCATTATCCTGGGGAAAAGAAAAGAAAGGTGGAGTATTATGTAAGATATGATGATAAGAAATACAGGGGAAAGAAATACCCAATTCCTACATGTTAAAAATGATGGATAATTCACATGTGTTATTTCTTCAAGGGATATAGGGATTGTTTTATGTGTGGTATAGAATCCTAGAATACAATAGTCGAATAAATTAAAGAAGGAAGAATAACACCACAATAAGAAGATCTCATCCAATGCTCCCTAAAAACATAAAAGAATAAAATTCCAAGAGTTTTAGAATTATGAAAATCAATTCCATAACCCATATTCTATTATAGATAATACACCATAGTAATTTAACAAAAACAAATTCACTGTGTATTTTACTTAAATAAATATTATGTTATTGTCTTGTTCCATAAAAAAAGAACTAAAACAAAAATGGTGATATATTAAAAATAAAATTTGGTTGCAATAATAGATCTATTAAATTAGTGGTTATAAAAGAATTAATCATATTAAGAAATCAATGATTAAAATATTAAAATGTCCTCACTTAGAAAAATTCTCCCTTTTGAAGATCATTTGTTTGATATTGGATAAGAGGTTTCTTTAGTGGGGTTTTACTTTGACCAAAACTAAGATGAACTCCAAAAACTGTGATATGAGAGAAATAAATTGTGTGTGAATTTTATGCATGTATAAAGTTTTACAAGACCCATGTTAGTAGAATCACCACTGATAACTACAATGAGAGAATATCTTATGATTTATCTTACATGAATATCATAATGAGTTATGTCAATAGAGATTAAGATTATACAAAAATGTAAATATAAATTTAAGAAAATATTTATATTTGTCACATGTATTTCATTAATTTAACAATTTTACTTTTTTAAGGAAAAAATTTTCATTTTAAATACTAATTCCTTCATAAAATTAAACTAATTTAGTTAGATATCTATTAAGAACATTTTATGATAAAAATATATTTTAATAAAATTATATATTTTTTATATTTTTTAATTTAAGGAACTGGACATTTTTTACATAAATTAAATTTTTTATATGAATAATATATTAACACTAACCTAATTAGTAGTTGATAAAAAATATGAATAACAATAAAAAATTATTAAAAAAATTTATTATCTAAAAAAACATGTTAGTATATTTTTTATTTAAAATTTAATTCTAAAATTTTAAAATTTTAATTTCTCCAAAATAACTTCATTTTTAGGTTTGTAATAACAATGTTATCCTAAGATGAATTTTTGGTACATTCTAAAGTAATGAATTGTTAGGTGAATAGGAAAAAAAATTTATAAAAACTATACTTTTTATGAATTTATAAAAAATTGTATGGGTGGGGGAATTACAAATACCCATAGAAAACATGCAAAACCCATAGGCAGGTATGTGCAGGGACTTAAACTCTAGACCTTATAGACACCTCATTGGGCCACTACCACTGAGCCATGCCACAGGAAAACCTTTTATTATATTATTAATATACAAGACATTGATGTTTATAAAACATTTTCATTTTGGAAATATGTATTTAAGTATTAAGGTTATGTATATTAATTAATATTTTAATCCTATAAAACATATGTTCCTCACTTTAGAGCATAAGTGTCATAAAATGTTTTCAATTTTTTATTTTATTTTCAAATTTTAATGGTTTTATTTGGTGTTGGATCTATTTTAATGTTTAATATAATTATTTTTTAACAAAACATTTATATCATTAATTTCAATTAAATTGAAAAATTTTCTATACTCATACATTTTATGATTAACAACACACTTTTTCTAAAAACAATTTTTATGCATTATGTGAACTAATATTTAAATTAAAATTTCTATTAATTATAAACATTATCGGATAAAAAGTTTTTTATATTTGATATCACATTGGTAAAATGAGGAAATATGTTGAAATTTAATTTGGGTCTTTAAAATTTGTTACATGGTTGAAAAAAAGTTGTTAGGGTGAAAGTAAAAAAATGGTAAAAAGAGTTTTACTATGTGTAAAAGACATAAACCATTGAAAAAATGATCCTATAGTTTCTTTTTTAGTGTTGGATCATCTAATACTCTTACCGTACTTTATTTTTATCTTTTTAGTTCTTTTAACTATGAATAGTGATATACTATTATAAAAATGTAATGGGTATGTCTAAAATTACCCTTATCATCACATTTAAAAGGGTTCAATTCCATCACTTCATAAAACACCTATACCTTTGAATTTAATCTTAACAATAAACCACGTTTATCTTTATATAATCATAATTCATTTTATTAATCCTATGGTCTCAATTTCTTTTCCCAAGGCCTCTATTTCCTAGGATATTTTCAAGAGAAATCTCAAGTCCGCAACATGACGATATCTAAATCCTTAGTATTTTAATCTTAATAATCCTATTCAAAATAATTTATACCCTAAAATAATATAAAATAATTATTCTTATTCATATATTATAATTCTATTATAATAATGGAAAAATAATAAGTTAATCTTTTCAATCAAATAAAAAAACAAAACAACATCGATTGTGTATACATAAAGATTACTGTCTCTATGAAACGATGTGGTTTATTTTTCATCACTTATTTCAATGTCTATTAACAACGATTGTTTTGAAGAATTAATATTATTAGTATTTCATAATTATTATTCTTAAATTATGTGTTATCACATACCTTAATTCCATCTCATTTGTTGATAAATGGAATGTTAATCATGTGTACGTATAGACTACCGCCTCCATTAACTAAAAATTATATTTATCTTCCACAACCATCATTTATTGCTATTATAATTAATTTAATGAATGTAAATAAAATATATTAAATTTTTTATTCTTTTAAAAAATTATATAAACAGTATATGAAAAAAATTACTCATTAAAACATTATAACACACTTGTTTGAGTCGGTTTTACTGCATATGTAAATGATATTACAAGTTTTATATCATGATGTATTAATGAATATTATATAATGTTAATTTCATGTAATAATAATTTTTTTATATGTTTTTATGATTATTTAATAGTGTCATTAACATTTAGTATATTTAATAATATACAACCTTATAATAGCTAATCGCATTGAAACTATTTAATCACAATTTCCTTTTTCACAAACCATATTAATATATATATCACCTAATGAAATGGGACTTAATGATCCCTTCAAAATAAATTATTATTCTCTATTTAATAGTATATTAATGATGAAATTTTAACCAATAAGTGATAATGAACCCCATCATCATTAAACTTCTATGAAACAAACAATAGAAAATATATCCTAACATTAGATGATGAAAAAAATCTATAACATGGTAAAATATTTGTTATAGATGGTTATAAATTATGTGAATAGAATAAAATATATTTTAATATGGATCAAATATTAATTTTATATATATTTAAATTATTTTTTTAACAGTTATGGTCATTTTTGACTAAGTAGGATTTATGGTAAGATGTAATTTTCCTCAAATCTAATTTCTTATGAAATATTTCATATTTTCAATGATGATATCATTGATATGGTATTATTACTTCTTAATGAATTTAATTTATCTTATTCATTTAATTCATTTTTTTTACATCTCACCTCAAAATTTCATTTCTCCATGAATCTTATTTTACCCTAAGTGTTTCTTGTAAGTGATAGTGACATCATTTATTAATTTCAGTAGGGAACCTCCATTTTCTATATATATATTAATTGTGTGATGTTTTGATTTTTTTATATATTCATAAATAATATATTAAAGTAATTTTATAATAGATTTGTTTTTTGTGAAAATTTTTCTAATAAAAGTTTAACATTTTCCTTATGGGTTATTTTCATTAAAGTTTTTAAAAGAATCACTTTTTAACTTTTTTCACATGAAAACTTAAATTTTTTCATTTTTCCTATTTTATGAAACTTATTCAATGGATTTTTTTATAAAAGATAGTATAATCCTTTATAATTTATAAAATATTTATTTTTATAATAAATATATTTAAATTTTCATAAACATTCTAAATTTATAAATAGATTTTTCCTAATGCTATTAAAAAGTGCTTTTCACCCAAATCAAAATCTTTTGACAGATTTTATGCTTGATTGGAGATATTTTAAAACATTTACCATAAATATTTTTTTAGAGATGGATTATAAAATGGTCTTCTATATCATTAGACTCATTCATCACATTCTTTTACTTTTCTAACCATCCACTATGAATAAGCTTCCCTATTATTCTGGTGCATTTCCTGTGCGAATACCTTGTTTTCAATTTTTTGATTAAAGATATTACACCTCGATGTCAGACATCAATTGATTGGGGGAAATTATTAACTAATCCACATACCATTTATCTATATGATTTTAATACAATATACTTGAATAGGTAAAATCTACCTAGAATATTATTTACTATCATTTGATACCCATTTATATTCCATGGGTTCATCATGATTATTGATGTAATTATAAATGTTTACTTATTAGATTGCATTTAAAATTTATATGAAACCCATTTAAATTCCATGGTTTTAATGATATTATGGTGGTTAATTTTATATGGCACACATATCATTGGATGATGACATGAGGGGTCTTATATAACACCCAAGTACTTTGGTTGTGTTGTTCATCTGATTAGATACTAGTCTTATGAATAATGAGTTTTACTACATTTTAGTCCATGAAAATAATGTGTTTTCTCATAATATAGTAGGGATAAGGATTTTTCTCACATTTTAATGTGTAGAAATAATGACTATGTTTACAATGGTGCAAAATAATGACTATTTTCACAAGCTTTCTAATGTTTATCATTATGATTCTTTCTGTTTATCATTTCATTATAGTTTATGATATATTTTATTGCCATACCTATTTTATGATATATTCACCACTTTTTTTATGCTCCTAGGATCCCATATTATTATTTTATGCTTCTATTCTATGTTATTATTGTTATTCCTATATTATTTGTAGAAATTTAATGAAATTATTTAATGTTATTATGTGACTTATTCCATTATATTTTACCTTTTCCTTGGAGGGTATAAATTTCTTATATATATTATTTATATACATATTCTCATATGATTATCACTTATGATATTTTATTTTAATAACTCATGTTTAAAATTACCAAGCATCTCGGATCACCCCTTGTATATGATTCCATTTCCCTAGGTTATTACAAATATTAATATGTATAATGTATCATAAATAGTATATTATGTGGATAATTTGTGGGAGATGTTAAATACTTGGTATGGGTTACAAATTTTCTTATATAGTTGAGAAGAACTCACAATAGTTGGAATTAGGATGGATTTTATTTATAATTTTTTGTCCTAATTCTCTAAAACATTAAACCTAAAATATTGAGTGAATGTGTTGTAATGATATATTTTCTTTCATTCAATTAATTATTGAGAAATCCATGTTTATGGGCTAGAATAAAAAACCTCCTAAACCAATTTTTATTGGGAGAGTGTATTCCATCAAAATTATGGAGGGGTCATCATAATGAAGTAGTAAAAGGTATAGTCATTATCCACTCAATAACTCCCAACACCTTATTTTATTCTATATCTTCACATTCTTTTATGTCGTACAATTTTGTTAAGAATTTTGATTCACCACCATAAACATTGCATATTGAACTACCTATAAAAATATATGGAGGCACGATAACATTGTCTTGGATAGTTTAATGTTGTCTGACTAGGATTTGTTTAATGATATTTCCTAAAAATATATTCCTTCTACAGTTGATTGAATTTGATGTAATATTGTGAATGGATTAGCTTTACCAACATAGAGTAATTATATTTTTTTGGATAAGGATATCTCAGATCATATCTCGAACCATCCATTGATCAAATATCTTTTAAAATATGATCATGAACTCTCTTTAGAAGAAAATTTTATTATACAGGTCATGATACCCAGTAACAAGGGACCTATTTCTCAAATTACAAGGGAATATGAATTTATTGATGACATTCCTTTTGTACATGAATATGTTGATTTATTTCTATATAAACTTTTCATTCTTCACTATGATCATAAAATTATGTCTCTAATAGAGAATATACATTGATCTATTCCCATATCATAGTGTCCACATATAATAGATCCCATTGAGTTGGAAGAATTAATGAAGTAATTATAAGTGAACATTGATAGGGGTTTTATATTCCCTGATGATTCAATATTGGGGAATCAGTCATATTTGTCCAAAATAAGGATGGATCATTGTGTATTCTAATTTATTATCATGAGTTTAATAGTAACATAATCTAGAAAAATTATAATATATACTATATCGATGATTTGTTTTACCAACTTAGAGGATCTCAATACTTCGTCAAGATTTAGCATCATTCATAATATCATCAATTATGGTACAAAAAGGTAGGATATTTTCAAGAAAACCTTCCATAAATGTTATAGACACTGTGAATTTATAGTGATGTCATTGGGAATTAAAAATTGTCTCATTATATTCATAAATACAATGAATAGAGTCTTTAGATACTAACTATATCAATTTATAGTTGTATTTACAGAATATATTATGATATATTCAATACTCAAGGAAGAGTATAGAGAAAATTTGTGGAATTTGTTAAATAACATGTTAAATGATAAATTATATTCCAAAATTCATATTGTTGAATGTTTGTTAATATATGTATCATTCTAGGTCCATGTAACATAATCCAGGGACTATCTGTTGATCTATCAAAGATAAAATTTATTGAGTAATGACCTAGACGGACCACTGTAACTGATATCCATAGTTTAACATGTTTAGGTGGATGTCATTTACACATCATGATGAATTTATTATGTATATATAATAAATTTGTCAACTGTTAAAGGGAAGATAATGAATTATTTTTAGATAAATGTTTATGAATAATGATTCAAGGATATAAAGAAATGAGTTTTCTATACTATTATATGTACATTACCATGGAGTGGATTAGGGTTTGTAATAAAAAATGATTCTTCAAAGAAGGGATTAATATGCATACTCATGTAGAATAACAAGGTAATTTCTTATTCTAAAATAATGATAGAGGCATATGAAAAGAATTACTAACTATATAAAATATAATTTGAAATAATGGCATTTTTATTAATGATTTGGATGAATTATGATTATGGTAAAAACGAAAATATATTCCATGATAACAAGAGGTTGAAATATATATTATCAAAGAAGGATCTGAATATGCTCCAAAAAAGATGATTTAAATTGATAAAAGTATATGAATAATCAGTTTCCTACCACTCTGGGAAGGAAAAAAGGGGGTAAATGCTTTGAGTAAGAAAAAACATACTACCTTTTCCATGATGATGATTGAAAAAGACCAAATATTAATGAATTTTTAGAGGATGAATATTTAAACCCATATGGTAAGTGGATACATGTTATCATTTTTAAACGAATACTCAATAATCCGTACAAATGAAAGCCAAAGAATACTTCAATGTTGATATAGACATATAAAAAATTAATAGAGTATTCTAAATTTCAACATTGATAAAGATGGTATTATAATGTTTGTTACTCGGATATGTGTCTCCTCAAAACCAGATCTGATGACGGAACCTTTTTATATTCATACAGTCCATACTTCTATATTCGTATAGGAGGCATGAATATGTATGGAGATATAAATAAAAATTTCTAGTGTTTTAAAATAAAGAGGAATATTGTGGACTAAATGTCTCTATGAATGGTTTTTGAGCATGTTAAGGCTGGACAATATAGGTCTAAGGATGTGTTGAAACTTTTACCTATACTAGTATGGAAATGGGAAAATTTATCATTTATTTTATTGTGGGACACTCCAATACACCTAAAATCCATAATTCTGTTGGGATATAGTTGATTGGCTTACAAATTCAACACATTTTATTACTATAAAATAATTTTTAACACTTTAAAATCCAACAAATATATACATAATAGAGGTGGTAATGCTATATAGAGTTCCATGTTCCATTGTATGTGTATGAGATCCAAGGTTTACTTTATAGTTTTAAAGAAGTATCATGTATGAATTTGAGATAGAGTTTCGTTCCAGTATAACATATCACCATTAGAAAGATGGTCAATCTAATAAAACTATTAAAAATATAGAGGATACAGAAAGATCTTGTTTAATGGATCACTGATGAAGTTGGGAACAACACATTCCCATGGAATAGTTCTAAAATAAAAACAGTTCTCATTCTAGAATTCAGATAGTTCCATATGCAACTCTATATTGGAAAATATATTGGACTCTAATATTATGGAATGATATTGGAAAGATGAAGTTTATTAGTCATGACCTTGTCAAAGAATTAAAAAATAAGTGCCATCCTAGTTAGTTATATATTATTGTGGTGAAATTTAATTGAATGTTCATATATAAAATTAAGGATGAGATATGTAGTTTTATATTGGTGGAAAGGTGTTCATATAAATATTTCCTTATAAGTGGTTTATGGAATTTTGTTATAAGGGATTGTTGAGTGCTAGATATGTTAGACCATGTGAGATCATTGATCATGTTGGTGTGGTATTTATTTCTTAACACTATATCTAGAACTATCCTAGGTACCGGATTTGTTCTATGTATATCATATAATGAAATAAAATCATAACCCTTCACATGTACTGAGCATGGATGCCATGCAATTGTAATATTCCTCTTAAATGAGGAACAACCAGTGGCTATCTAATATAAAAGATAAAAAGTAATGAAAATTAGATAATATATCTAGCCAATATCTTGTAGATGAATCGTAAGTTCAAAGATGCCGTATCGGAAGTTGAGGATGTAATGAGATAAAATTACTCTAAACATTATTCTTACTAGTATCACAATTATGAGGAAGAAATTATTTTCAGGAGGTTGAATATAATGAACCATTATTTTATTAAAAAAATTTCTTTTAATAAATATAATATAGCGTATATTTTCATATACACAATACCAAAAAATGGAAACTATAATATGTTAACAAAATAAAATAGTAAAATATTACATATATCATATATATCAAATTATAGAGTATTAATAAAAGTAACCACCTTTTGAAATCATTTAATTTTTTTTTAATATGTGTGTAGTTAATTTTGTTTAAAAATACTATTTTTTCCACATATGAGTTTTTATATTAAAATTAATTACTATCACATTTATTATTTAAATTGAATAGAATTTTTTTTTTTTGATTTCCTCAAATCAAAATTATCCTATGATTAATTTTAGTTTATGTTTGAAATAATTTATTTTTAGGTGAATAGTGAAACATTTTTTTACTAAAACTGTAGCGTTTAGGACTATATCATTATGTAAGTGGAATCAAATTCTCATCAAGTAGTACATGCCTTGAGAACAGCAAAATGTAATGTTTCTAGGAGAGTGATGCCTCACGGGATTGACTTCCTCAACAACATATCACAACTAAATTTTATAGTCTCAGATGCATATAGGGAGGGAAATCAAGTGGGAGATGCTTTGTCCAAGAAAGAAGTCATCGATATGGATATGATGTTTTATTTTAAAGCCCTAGATTAATATATTCCAATGGTGGAGGTAGACATGTGTGGTTTCATGTACTTTAGTTTTTTTAATAACCCCTTGTACATTTGAATCATCTTCCTCTTTTCTTCTAATAAATATCTTAGGACATGTTTTGACTGGATCTTGGAATTTTTTACTATTACTTAAAAACAGATATAAATAATTTTTAATGATAAAAAATTTATTTATTTTGTAAAATGGTTTATTTTTAAAATAATATGTTCAATTTATAAAAACTAATTTTAATATTTTGAGAATTTAGCAATATGTGTAGAATAAATACTATTTTTATTATTTTTCTTTTAATTAAGTAATTTCATGATGAAATTAGGGTTTGGTTTTATTCATTATATAAATAGTAGTCATATTTTATATAATACGCCTATGAATTTCATTGAAATAAAAAAAAAATAACAACTTGTTTCTTAAAAATGATATTTATTCTTAATAATACACTTTAGGGAAGATATAACTCAATAAAGTAGATTGACTTTTGTAAAAACTTTATATTTTAGGTTCGAAATCCATTATAGTACTAAGAGTGAAAGTAAATTTATTGAATTAATGTTTAAAAGATCAAAATTGAATTGTGATGTTATATTTAAAGAAGTATTAAATACAGCATACAAAATATGATTTGTGTATAATATCTAAACATGACTCAATTAATGGTGATATAAACATAAATTCGTCGAGTGATTTTAGAAAAATGTTAACTAATAAAAAATTATTATGGAATGAATTTTTTGAGAGATAATGGAAATATATCATTAATAAAGGAATAATTGTGAACCCATGGAATTATAATTATATAGAAACAAAAAGTTTTCTAAAAATTAAATTATCAAATTGAAAGGGGGGAGAGAATCAATGAGTGATTTGTGTAGCATGATGAATATAAGATAAGGTATTATGAAATGGTTATAATGAGAGATATGGTATTCTATCATTATTTAGTAATTATTATGATAGTAATATATTGATTATAAATACATTAATACATTATAAACATAAAATCAATTGGAATTTTAAAAAATAATTTCTTGAATCAAACGGAGGAGGAGGATTACACTTACATTTTTATGTACATTCATAAATCTTAGAAGGACTCCTTAGAACCTTAAGAAAAAACTGGGAGTGATTTAGAGATATAGAGGGAAGGTAACTTCATTATAAATTCCTTGGGGTATAGATGGGTGAAAGAATTTGTGTAATTGGGATCCTTTTATTAGTGAAAAGGATGGACTTAAAGGAATCAATATATAGGCAATGGGTAATGATTGTGTAATATGGGTGGTTTGGATGGTTTTGGTGATTTTAGTGATTTTGGAGAAAAAATTTGGTTATAAACTTATGTATAAATTTAAATACTAAAATTAGTATTATATAATATTTAGGTGTCAAAATAATTTTGAAAAATGGGATCCATATTATATTACTACCCATTTTATCATTTAGTAATATCGATTAAATGTTAATCATGGTAATTATTTTATCACTATAAATATAAGTTGTATCTTATTACCAATATTTAATGTGATGATTTATAATTTGGGCTTAATTGGACCTAATTCAATTTCTAAATAGTATAATATTTAAATTTTAATTAAAATCTATAATTTGTAGAAAAAACATTTTTGTATAAAAATAACGATTTAATGATTATGCATTATTAATATTATTTATGATTAATTATAAATTAAACTTGTGTTATTTTATTTTTATTTATCTATAAACATAAAATTTGAGTATTAATTTTAAATAAATCCATTTAATTTTAGAATACACAATATTTAAAAATGTATAATTGTTTTTAAAAAATAGTTTTACCATGGTAAATAATATTTATCTTGGTAACATAATTGTATGAAAAATAGAAATTAAATTATTTCTTAATTTAAAAATTCTAATTAACAATAAAAAATATTATTATTTTATTAAATTTTTAAAACGTATAAAAATATAGGTTTTATTTTATCTCTTTTATTGCGTAAAAACTCATTTTTTTTTAAATGTATATTTTTATGCATAAAAATTATGTGTTGGATAAAATTATCCATGTATTTGAGTTTATTATAAAAATTATTTTATAATAAATTAAATAAAATTTATGTGCTTTTAAAATTAATTAAAAACTTACCAAAATAATATTTAATTAAATGAAAAAGACTAAAACTGATTTCTTTTAATGGATAATACTACCAAAGTACATAAAATATTAAACACGGGTTTATATGTTCATAATAGTGTTAAGAAGTGTATATTATGAGTAATTAAATACAAATTTTTTCAATTTAAATGTTTTATAAACATTGATTTTTTATAAGATAATAATAAGATCATAAAATTTATTGTTCTCGTAAAACTATAATTTTCACTATTTATTATAAAACTCAATTATTTGTGAAAATTAAAAAATTGACAATAAGTTTATATTCACATTATAAAATTTAAAATAAATTTTATTTCCTATTATTAAACTTAAAAAACTATAATTTTTTTAAAAAAATAAATTTGATAAATAACTTATTAAATTAATAATTACATGTTTATATGATCCTAATTTCTAGTTATATATCCCTTCAATATATCTACATAACATTAAATTAAGAGGTATGAACTGATGGTATTCATGGGTGGTGATTTTACTAACATAGATCTGATGAAAATTTCCTTGAGCTTTAATTTATCTCACATACAACTTTAATCATACTAAAATTGTTTGATTTTTTATTGATATTGTTATAGAGAAAATCCTTTAAAATCTACTTTCATTTTCATCATGAATAAATGTGCCTCAAAAGAGGATAATTATGATACTTTTTTCATTTATTTCCTTTATATATTTTATAATATGATTACATTGTTTTATTCCCACTATTTTAATGGATATATTATAATGGATATATTATAATGGTAATAAAATATACAGAACACATTTTTTAGTTTTTTTCTCTATTTATAAAATTCAATTTAAAAAATATTTTGAGGATAATAATTAGTGATATTTTGGCCTGTTATATAATTTGTTACATTATCAACCATAACCAAAAAAGTAATAATGTATTTAAAAGTCCTAGGAAGTGATACCATTTAATATATTTTTTGGTTAATGATTTCATTATTTCCTTTGATTTATTTTTTCATTATACAACAACTTGATTACATTCCATGCACCTTACATCATATTCCAATATTCCATTTTGTCTGTTTTCTCATCATAAGTGTTCCCAAAAATAGGTATACATTTTGGTGTTCTTGGGTGTATAAATAATGATTATTTTTTCCATTATCAAGTAAGTAGTATTTTTAGTTTCCCAATTATAATAGTCAAAATTGAGTCTCAAATATTATTAATCAATCATTTTAAAGGTTTAATACAATGATATTATCATCCTCACTTTTTTAATATTCTTTTTATTCTCTAAATATTATGTTTATTCATTTTTATATTCCACATATATAGGTGGTTATAAAAACATATAAGAAAATAAGGGTATCATACTTATTGTTTTTAGTCCTATTTCTATATATTATATAACTATTTAGATTTTATCATCATGAGTCCTTATCATTAATAATTCAGTATGATATTCTATACTAAGATTATATCAAACTTTTATTATCTTAAAAGAATGGTATTGAATTTAAAAATCCAAATCCATTATTATATGTACCCATATTAATCATAACACGTTCAAATACAACCATACATATATATATATATATATATTTCCCTTTGTTAATCATTTTAAATATCATACTTCTCATCATAGAGGTAATGATTCTTTATCTTTAACATGAAAAGAATCGTTTTTTACTCAAACCTTTTACGGAGAATCTTTTTATATTATCCATCAAATATGTTGGAAGAACGACCCTCACATTACATTTTTCTTTAGAACATATCTAATTATCTTCTAAAAAGTATCCTTATATATTGAATTATATTTTATGTATGATGGTATTATATGTACAACATTAGTAATTAACTTGCACGAAACCACATTGGAGTTCTATTTGCATTATAAATTTTATAAAATTTCGCCATATTCCATGTTAATAGGGTTAGTGTGGAAAAAAATATGAAAATAATCTCATAAAATTATAATAACCCTTAAATACATTTATATATGGCATGTGTTTCATAATATTTGGTTTAGACCATTTAAAATGATGTTTTGTTTTATGGGACTGTAGATATATGCATTATTATGACTTATTTCCCTCTTGTTGCTTCAAAAATATACATTTGATAAATTTTTAAAACAAATAGACACTTATAATAATCTTCAATACAGTCTTAAAATAGTCATGAAGCTCATTTTATCTCTAAAAAATAATGAGAATATTTTTGTAAATACAATCCCAAGTTTATTTTTATTGTCCCTAAACAGTCAATTAATAGCATATATGAACTTTTTGGGTTCATTTTATATTATAATTAGAATCACTATGAATGAAAAATTTCTTTTAAATCATGAATAATTTTTTCTGGAATGTTATCCCAGTTCACTGTTATCTAATGATATCCCAATCAATGATCTAACATTAAGAAATATTGGTGAATTCCCAACACTATGTCATAAATTTCATAATCGTCTATAATTATAAATTTTAATCAAATATTCTAAAGAAACTCTTAAATATTAATGAAGTGAAGTTCCAATTTCAATTCTATATGAAATATGCGAATTATAGATTTATCTTTATATCATTTGTTAAATTTGAAGATCCTTTTTGATATTTTTCTAGTAATGTTTTCTATTTTTTGAACACTGACTTTTACAAAATATTGTCTCAATATATTGGATGAAAATTTAGTTGATAGAATTTTATAAATTGGTTTTTCTAATGTTATTGAAAATATAGATAAAGAATGTGTGTTGAAATTTTATTGATCAGGAGATCCATCAAGTGATTTATTAGACACAAGCCTGGAGATGTTTTTTTTTGTTAGAATTTTTTAGTTTTTATGAAGATACAAATCTTTAGACAATGACTTATTTGGATTGTCATATTTTTTTGAGATGAAGAAAGTTAGAATTTTTTTGAGACTTGAATTGTTGGGAAGTTATAGAAATTTTCAAAACAAGTTAGAAGATGATTTGATGTTCTTAAATTTCTCAACATCATGAAAAATATCAGCATAAAAACTTTTTATTAATGAAAGAAATTTAAGTTTTAAAGACATTTATTATCAGATATATAATTACTAGACAAAAAAGTTTTCAGGAATACTAGAAATGTAAAATTTTATGATGTTTCAAGAATTTTCAAAGTTGATGATCTGTAACACAATCAGATGAAGCTTTTGTTTATAATTCTATATTTTTATGATTCATGATAAAACAAATAAGTATATTCTATTTTCCTAATGATTTCCATCATATGGGATATAAGAGAGGGTTTATATGGTGAAGATAAGTATAAGATTGTATAGATATATGATCACACATGAGGCAGTTGATGAGTTTATATAAAGGTAAATTTTGATCTAAGGCATCAAAAGAATATCATAATAGAAAGAATAATATAAAAATTTAAAAGTGTTATTTTGATAAGATCATGTTGTTTTGATAAATATGAAATAACTAGAATGTCTATAAGATTCAATTTTCATCAAATGATACATTGGAAGAACTATTGATATCGATTCATCGAATGAGTTGTTGACGCCAATCCATCAGAGTAGCTTGTGAAACTGAACCATCGTAAAAGATTTTTATAGTGATCCACTGGACCTCAATTTTATATTAAATTTGAATTTGACCAGATTAAAAAAGGAAAATTAGAATTTTTATAGTTGATACTAAAGTCATCACAGGCAATTAAATCCTTTAAAGGTTTTAAAAATGCAATCAACCATTTTCAGTTGGATTTGTGAACTGGATTGTTTTGATTTGGTTTTGGTTTCAATGGATCAAAAGAAATTGAAGAAAAGTTAAAATGATATTTTAAAGTAGATGTTAGAAAATTACATTACACATACTTCTCTAAAGAACTTATAAATTTAGATTGAGAATAAAATAACTGAAGAAGAGTGTACACACTTTTACCGGGTGAAGGAAATTTCTCAATGAATTTTCATCAAATGATCATTTGTTGGACATAGGATCAACTATTTAATGAATTTTTTTAAAGAATATATAAGATTTAATAAGGATTGAGAAGAACATAAATAATGTTCAAAAAAAATTACAATTAAAATTATTTATTTTGGGTGTGAAAGAAAGTATATTTTTTTCCTACATTTAATATTTATAAGGGATCCAATAAATTGATGTGAAAATTATATCGTACTTGGTCACATTTCATCAATGTATAAAAGATGAAACAATGCTAATTTAGTGTCAAAACTGAGTTTCTAACTAAATTTTTTTCATGAAGAAGAAGTTTATCTAGACAAAGGATTTTGATCTGATGATTACATATAAGAATGTTCAGATTACCAAATTGAGATAATCAAACTGAGGGATTCAGTCTGATTTTTGAGTATAAGTTTTAGAAGTACAGTTTTGTTTAACTGGTATATGAGAATGCTTTGTAACAGAAAAAGACTAAGTAAATATGCATCAAACTAAGGCTATGGGACTCAGGCCATTAGAATGAGGCATATCAGATAGAGTTTTAGAATGAACCATTATAGATAATAAAATTTTAATGAAAATTTTTTAATTATGGCTCAAATTTTGTAAAAAAAATTTAAATTGATGGGAGTCTGTATAATAATTCCAATCAGAACATATGAGTTTTCAAATAGGAGATGATAAAATATGTATTTAATTCTTCATTATAGTTAATTTCCATAGAACCATGGGAGTGGCTATAACATGGATGTAGGTGTTTAAATTTAGATCAATCCTTGTAAATATTATGTAATTTGATTTATTTCCCACATTTTAATTCATTTTATTTTAGTAATATCAATAAATAATAAACACTAATATGTTACTGGGGTAAAGTTTCTTAATGTTGAAATTTTATAAATGACTATCACTAATTTAACACCCCATTCACTATGATTGAATGATCCTTATGAACTTCAGGTTGTATAAAATGGAAGGTTCTCATATTGAAACTTATCATGTAAAATCTCAATTCTATAAATATTGGATGACTTCCTAATATTGGTGGAAAATTTATAATGGATAGAAAATCGAAATGATTCCATATCTTCTTCACATATCCTAGAAGTTATTGCTACTACTATAATTGGGTTTCAACCTATTTATAAGGATGTTATTATTAATTTTTCTGACAAGAGAAATATTTAATTTGATAAAAAGGATAGAAATTATATTTTTTATTTTATTTTTAAAAACAATTAACATGAAATTTATGGGTCTCAAAACAAAAAAGTTAATGTGGAATAAACATGAAATTATATTTAGAGGAAATACTATAATGAGATAACAGAATCTATGAATCTGGTGTAGCATATTTGAAGACATAAGAATGAGAGATGAAGATACTATTTATGAGTTATTCACTAGATTGAATGCTTTTTTTACAACATTAGTGGTTTTAGATATGTCTTGAAATATTATATAATTGTGAATAAATTCATGAAAAAATTTATGGATAGGTTTGGCTCCAAAATATTCGATTTTGAAGATAAAGAAAGTGTATCAACTGATGAATTTTTTATGTTTATTTTTTCCTATACAATGAGAAAATATCCAGTATCTAAAAATAATACCATATATGAATTGGATTTTGAAAATATGATAAATGTAAAAATTCAAGATGAAAATTGTGTTGATCCTTATGATTAGAAGAATAAAGTGGATGATGAGTTAAATGAAAAAAAAATCATTTCTCTTATCAGCAAGAATTATCGAATTGGAAGAGGAATGTATATAAGAAAAATTCCGCTATAATTTTTTGAGTGTGGTGGAATCAGGTTTTTTTTATAAAATTTTCCCATATATAAATTTTCCAAATATATATATTGTTTAGAAGAAAAACCATGGTGGATAATGATTGATAAAACTTCCAAGAAATAATATAAGTAAAGTTATGAAAAAATGAAGTTCAATAGAAATAGAGGAATCAAAATATTTATGAAATAGGAATCTGAAATTGATGGGATTGATTCTGCAAAAGGTTAAGGTTTATAAAGAATTATAACCTTATATGAAAATGTTGACGAAATTAAGATTCCTCAAATAGTACAGATGAAGGATGTGAAGAAACTTACAGATAGTATAAACTCAAATAAGAACATGTTGTATGTATTGATAAAGGTAAAACTCTTAAGAATGAAATCATAATGATGAATAATGATTTTGGAAAAGTGGTTGAATTGAGAATATATGTTACTAAGAAGGAAAAATAATACATCCAAAAGATCTTATGTTGCAAGTTGAGAATTGATTGACAAGGAAACAAGGATGAAGACCTTAGTGGGAAATTGTTAGTTAAGGAATATGAAGGTGAAAAAACTGAATCAAAACTCCTTAAGTATACAAGTACCTTAAGAACATTGAATTGAAATTCCATAATTGTTTTAGAAGTAAAATCTAAATCATCTAACGATATTTAAAATCCACTCTCCATGATTCATTTAAAATCTAAACCCACCAAACTAAAATTTCCATCTAATTTTTCTAAAGGGTCAAGGGATTAGAAAGGTGTTAAAAACATGGGTTGAGAAGTGATGTGGGAAACCTATCACATTGAAAAATAGGAAAATATCATTCATAAGGAATATGTACCATGCATAGAGTATGTTATAGAAAAAAATAAATTATCAATTTTTGAAAATAATTCTATATAGAAAAATCGTAAGTCAATAAAAATTATAGATTCGATAGTATTTTCTAGATTTTTGGAATATATGGGAAAATAGAATATAATTGTTGGCATAATTTAACACATCCAGTAATATGGTATGAATAGTGGAAATTAAATAGTGTAAATAGAATGAGTAACTTTCCTAAAATAATGAAAGTTACACATTACAAATATGAAGATTTTAAAACAAATCCATCAATTTTTTTGAATTTCGAGAAGAAGAATATAGATTATGTGACCAGGTTGGCCATCATGCAAAATAATTTATGAAAACACTTATAGGGAAAATCCATTATTCTAGAAAAGAAAAGTAATATGTAAAGAAGAATGTGAAAGAATGAGATTTTTTTATAGAACACTTACAATGAGTAAAAATAAAAAACTAATGGATAAATGATTGTGGATGTTCATCACACATAATATTTGATTCAAAGATATTGATATATTTTGAAAATCATGATAGAGGATCTATTACTATCAATAATAATAGTTCCTTAAAGTCTGTGGAATTGGAAGAACTGATATTGAAGAAGAAATGTTGAAATATAAAGAAGTTATATTTATTGATAAAATTAAACACAACATACATAGTGTGTGTAAAATTTTTGATGATAGGGGAAAAATGATATTTATAAGAAATCATGTATCATTAAAAATATGAAATATAGATTAGTTTTTACTAATAAAGAAATAAATAACATTTACCTTTTCTAGATAGAATAAAAATATGACTCCTGTAAACTGTGTGTTGATGAAGAAAACGAGTTATAGCAATATAGAATTGGTAATCTTGGGTATAATAATATGAAAATACATTCTAAATATAATGATTAATTAAATTTTACAACATTTAAATGAATAGAATTTTGTGTTTTCATAAATTGTTAGAAAGGGATAAAAAATAGTAAATGTCATTAGAATATTGAGATTCAGTCTACCAGAACTCTTGAACTGATTCATTCAAATCTGTGTGGATTGGTAAGACATCAATTAAAAAAGAAATTTTTTTTACATTATCAATTTAATTTATGATTTCACATGGATAAAAAACATCATGTTTAAGACTCACAAGTCAATGGATGTAGAAATGTTTAGAGTTTTTTAGAAAAGATATAATGAGATAAATAAGTGTTTATATAAATAATTGAATAATAAATAATGGTAAATAACATAAATGAAATTAAATTAAATATTATCTGAAAAAACAAGGAATGTAACATAATTATATTTCTCTATACACCCCACAAAAAAATAGAGTATAAGAAAGGATAAATAAATGTTTAGTGGAAATGGTTATAATCATGTTACCAGAATGCAAACATTCAATATTCTACCAGAGTGAAGCTATTAACACTTTCATGCATGTTAAACATAGATATTTTATAAGAAAAAAATGAAAATGAAATCCTATGAAATGTGGTGTAAAAAATCATTTAAAATACTTAAGGTTTTAGGAATTTTTTATTTTCTAAAAATAAAAAAATCCCGATCATGCAAAATTTTATGGGATGAATGAAGAAGTAATTTTTTGGATATTCACCCAAGGGAAGAATTTAAAAATTTTCAGATGAAAATTCACAAAAAATATTTGATTCCTATATTGTTAAAGTTATTAAAAATAAAAATTTCATAACAACTAATTTTAAATATGATGATGAAGATAAACTATAATCCTCCAATGAAAGTATAATTGAGATAGGAACGGTATATCAACACCTAAAAAAATTCTGTGATGATAAAATTGAATCAAGAAGATAAACTATGAAATCTCCCACATTACAGAAATATGTTGAAATTGAAAATTTAATTCAAAATTATAATGACCTGATTTATATGAGAAGAATATTGGGAATAAAAGATCTGACATCTCTCATTTCATAGATTGAACCATAATTAGTTTCAGAAGTACAAAATACTAAATAATGGGTGAATGTAATGAATAATGAGTTAAATAAAATTAAGAAAAATGAATAATGGTAACATATTCCATAACTAGATGACTAAAATTTTATTATAAAAAATTTGTGTATAAAAACATATTGATAAAAAATAGAGAAGTTTGAATAAACAAAGAAGTATTTGTTTGTAAAGTCTATTCACATGTGGAATGTTTGGGTTTTAAATAAACCTTTTCTCCCATTGAATGAATAGAAACTATTTTAATTTTTTAGATGTGGACACACATCAAAGATAAAAATATATATAAAATGAAAGTTAATTTTGATTTCCTTAATGGGGGTATTGAATAATAAATTTACATTAAGAAACCTTGTGGGTTTCTACTTGATGAAAATGGAAGTGAGATTGTAAACTATTGAAATCATTGGGTGGGTTGAAATAATCCCAACATTACTAGTTATATAAACATGATAATTGACTAAAAAATTAAAGTTTACTAAAGGTATGGTTGGTAGAAACTTATATGTGAAATACGAAAAATCCATCCCCATTATTGTAATTGTGTACGTGGATCATATAATTTCATATTGAGATAAGGAAAGAGTTTGTAATGAATTTTTTGTGGAAATGAAGAAGAAAATTTCATGTAATTATTTTGAGAATGTACTTTATTCCTAGGTTTAGAAGTTCAACATAAATAAAAATACATTTTTCTATCTCTAAAAAAAGTATTCCTTGAAATTTTAAAAAATATTGGTACAAAGAATATAAATAATTTTATACGCCTATTTAAATTTGGATGAATATGAGTAGTGATGATCCTAGAAAAAGTGTGAATCATAATGAATGTTTAAATTTTTTAGGAAGTTTTCTTTACCATAAAACATTAAGACCTGATATTATTATGCTATAACTTTGTGTTTTAGATATAAGAGTGACCGTAAAGAATCTAATATGTTGTAAAACATGATAATTTTTAGATATGATAATTGAAATACATAATATTATATGATATAGAAAAGAATTTTGCAATAAGATCTTTCATGGTTTTACTGATGCTGATTGGGACTGATATTAAAATGATTGAAAATAAACTTAATGGGGAATTTTTTTGTTAGGGGAATATTGTGTGACTTGGAATTGTAAGAAACATAGATAAGTAGATTTTAAAAATTTATAATTAAAATATGTTTTTTTGACATTGGATTATACGTAAATTTTTTGGATGAAAGTCTAGTGGAATGATTTTAAGGAGGATGTTTTCAAACCATTGAAGATAGTTTGTGATAATCATAGTACCATTCATATTTCTAAAAATCATATCAAGCACTCATGATAAAAACATATTGATATAAATTATATCTTTAGAAAATATAATGTTTCTTGTGAAGTTGTTTTGAGGGAATATATTTCAACTAAATAGAAATTTTTTGACGTTTTAAAAATATTATTTCAAGGGAGATATTTGAAGAATTTAGGCTATAACTTCATGTTAATCCTTATCTAAAGACTTTATAATATTATTAATGGGTTACACCAATTTTTCATTGTATAATGTATAAAAAGGTGTAGAATTTGTAAAAAAATTATCCTCTAATTGGGAGAGAAGTTATTTTATTACATAAATGAATATAAAGATGTGGTTATCATATATTGATGGAGAGAATGAAAAGTGAGAGGAAAGTACAAAAGTGAGTGGGTGTTTATCTAAACATGGATGCAAATTTTAATGTTACTGGGGGATGGAATTCTATAAAAAATTACTTTTTCCAGTAGTGATATGTTAGGCCATACCCTTTTCATAAGGGTTATGTTTTGGGGAATGTTTAAAAAATAACTTGTGAAAATATTGAGTGTTAAAAAATGATGAATTAATTTTTTTAATGATTGTCATCAAAAAATAGAAAGGGGAATATTGAATATACTTTGTGTTTTTTCCTAACAATGTCTTGTATTTTTTGAAAATATATTTTTCTAGAAGATAGTTTTTTGTAAATCAGGAGAAAGATGTGTTGCTGGAAGTTTACAGATTTTTTATTGTGAAGTTTCTCAAAATATAGATAAGGAATGTGTTTTGTAAATTTGGAAATCAGATGGTCAATTATACGATCCATCATACATAGTCCAATAGATGTCAATTTTGTAAGAAATTACTTATTAACACAAATTTGAAAATATATATACAAAGATTTTGTTTGAATTTTAGATGATGTTGAGATAGATAAATTTACAAATTTTCTTAGGATTGAAAAGGTTGGAAGTTATATAAATCTCCTTTAAAAGTTTGATGATACTTATCCGATAACAATCATATCAGTATCTTGAAAAAAGTAATGATATAATATTTTTATTAAGGAATGAAATTATAGTTTTTTGGATGATGATTTTTAGAATGATAAGAATATGACACATAAGTTTTCATAAAAACTAAAAATGTTCATTGGGTGAAGTTTGAAGAATATTTAATGTTATTAATCGAATGAACTATTGGATGATGCTTCTAATTAAAGTTATGTGTCTATATTTTTGTGATAGTACAAATACTGAGATGTTGTTATCCTAAATCTATTCATCGGATAGATCATAAGATAGGAAATATATGTTGAAGATCGGTTAATGATACTATATAGATCTTTACAGACATGAGGCAGCTATTGAGTTTTTTGAATGAGAAGTTTCGATCCAAGGTATTTGGAGTAGAACAATCGATAAATAATATTTAGAAGGTGGAAGTGTTGTGGTTGCTGAGATTGTTCTATTAAAATAAATATGAAATAAGTAGAAAGGCCATCGTATACAGTTTTCTTTAAAGGATTCATCTGATGAGCTATTGATACCGATTTTTCATATGAACTACTGATGTCGATTCATCATACTAGATTATGACATTGATCCATTGGACAACCATATGCTACCGATTCATTCAACAATGATTTTAAAAAAAATAGTTGACCATATGAACAAAATAATATTAGAAATGTTGGATTTCATACTAAATTAGTCATAGGAAACTGATGTTTTTTTAATTTGAAAAAAAAAATCAACCATTTTAAGTTGTCTTTATGCTTCATATTATGGAATTATGTTTTTTTCTTTAGTGGATCAAGTGAAACTAATGAAATTTTCAAATGTTTGTTTATCAAGTTTCGATTAAGAAGGTCCATTGAAAATACTTCTCTAAAGAACTTATAATTCCTCATCTAAGAAGAAAATAAAAGAATGTATAGGATACGCTATTTTAATAGTCGAAGGATTTTTTATAATAAATTTTCATCAGATAATCATTTATCAGATATATGATCTACTATTTTTAAAATATTCTAGAAGACACTTCAAGATTTTATAAGGTTTTAGATTCACTAGAATAAAGTAAAAATATCAGATTAATGTAGATTTTTCAATTTGGGTGATAGGGAAAATATTTTAGTTTCATGACTTTTCTATTTCTGAGGTAACATATAAATATAGGTGGAAAGTAAATTGTACTTGGTCACTATTCAAATGTTCATGAAAGTTTGAATGATAATGATTTGGTGTTATAAATGAGTTTCCAAGTGAATTTTTTTTATTGAATAATTTTTTCAAGATAGAGGGTTTTGATCAAAAGATCAGATAGAGGTAAGTTTAGATTACTAAACAGAGAGAACCGGACTGAAGGAATCAATCGATGTTTTTAGAAGAAGCTTTAGAAGATTTTTTTCCATCATGTAGATCAGATAGTTTTAGAAAAGTGATAGACTACAAAAAGTTGGGTCAGACTAAGGCCATTGGACACATGCACATATGACAACATTTCTGGACAGACCTCTATGGAGTTGAATGTTTAAATGTTACTTTTTCTATTATGGATCAAATTTTGTAAGATTTTTTTAAATAGATAGAAGTTAGTATACTCGTTCCTATAAATAGATATATGGTTTCCAATGGGATTTAACACATGTTTTATTCACTAATTCATCATAGTGAATTTCCATAGACCCATGGGAGTGGCTATGGTATGGACGTTGGTTCTCACACTATGGTCAAACATTATAAATCATGTTTTCCTTCTATTATTTTGTTCATTTTCTTGTATTTGAGTTTAGTAAAATTATTAAGGAAGAAAATCGAACCAGATACAAGGGTTATATTTATGAATGATAAAATTTGTAAAATGGAAATCATGGATTTAACCCCATATTATTGATTCAAAAAATCCTTATGATCATCAAAACATGTCATGACATTGTTAATGTTTCAATTTAAAATCCTAATGAAATACTAATGTAATTAAAATCACATATTAGAAACCAATTTTATTTGATTATTATCAATATATATTTCTTCTCAATTATATAAATATAATTTATAAAAAAATCATTAAATTTAATTATTTAAAGACATTGAATGTGTTGAAATCCATATGGAAAATTGAAATTAATACTACATCAACAATTCAAACTACCATAGTCAATGAAATAAAAATAATTATAAAAGTATTTTTCATTAATATTAATTTAAAATGATGAATCAAAACCATTTTCATAACCAAATAAACTATATTATATTTGGTAACATTCTTTATTTAATAATTTAAGTTAAAAATAGAAAAAATTATTATATCAAATAATTACTCTAAAAATAATAATATATAAATTAATTTCATTGAGGAAAATTTTGTTTAAACCATAAGAACTAAACCTTTTAACCTTAATTTACCACACTTATAGGGATTTAACCATTAATAACTAACATATAATCAATAATAAATTTCAGTAAATTTGTTATAATTTAAAAAATAAATTTTATGAATTTAATTATTAATGCATTAAATAAACATAATAGATACAAAAAAGAAAACTTCACATCGATTTAATAATGATAATATTAAGTTTCAGTACATTATATTAATGTTAAAAAAATAATTCAAAAATTACTCAAAATCAATAACCCCAAAAAATATGAATTTATAGAATTTATTCTTACCAAAAAAGACATAAATAAGTAATATTTAAAATATATTTGTCTACCTTTTCAATGTAGATAATATTAAAATATTGTTTATATAATAATCAATGATCAATTTTCTTCAATTGTGTATCTTCTAAAAAGGAATTCACTATGGTGTGTTGAACTATCACTATTCATTTTTAGAATGTCACATATATTACTTAGAATTGATTATTATGATTTCAAAAAAATTGAAATATAATTTAAATTAATCATTTTCAACAAAATATATTATAATGAATAAAAAATAAATTTTTTTAAGGTAATAATAGTCATTATTTTTTAATTAACAATTTCTCAAAAAAAATATATATTTTAACAGCTATAGTTGTGATATATTATGTTTATTTAGAATTTTTCATATATATCAATAAATCATTGTCAAATTAAAATCAAGAATATTTATAAAGTTTTAATTTCTATAAATTTTATAATTCATGTTTCAACCATATCATTTAATCATTATATCATTCCATATTTTAAAAAAACATAGAAACCCTGAAGTATTTTGATATAAAATGATAGTAGAGTTACAAAATTTAACCATTTATTTTATGAAATTCCGCACTTGTATAATATGACCATAATCCAGATCAAAAATATTAACAAAAATATTACTTCTTAGTAAATATATCATTTAAATTAAATCTTTCATGGATATACATGAAACATTTATCAAATTCTGCATGCACGTTAATATTTTCTTTTATCGGAAAAAATGTTAATTAATAGTCAACACAAAAACACACTATACTAATAAAATAACTAATCAATCATGAATTTATATAAACATTTTATATAATAATTAATTATATTTATATATATATAAATATTTATATATCATTTCAAATTATTATTTTTATTTTTTAAAATAAAAATATATAATTTCTATATTTTAATTTCAATTTTAATTAAAATTATAAATAATTTATATCCTAAGTATTTTTTTGAAATGATATAGTATTAAATAATTTTGTTAGATTATTAACATAAAATAATTTTTTATTTTTCTCTTTGTATTATGCATTAATTTTGTAATAGTATTATTTTTTTGGTCTCATTTTCTAATCATACGTAGAATTAAAATAATATAAAAACTATTCCACCAATTTTGAACAATATTAACACTATTTCGAATTATTTTTATATATATGGGGGGTAATTAATATATTAATTCCAATATAATGTCATCCTATCTATTTTTCTAAACTTTTCCAATGGTTTTCCTAACTGATATATATATTCCTTTAGAAATTTTAAAACATTATTTCATTATTTTGTATCTCAAATTATATTGAATAAATAATTTTGTTAAAAAGTGCTAAAAAGGGACATATAAATTTTCCATTTCATAAACCCCAATTTAAATTAAAAAAATATACCATGTTTTTTAAATTATCATGTATGGTCTTATTTGATTATTCTCTTGTTTTGTTTTAAAATTTTCTGCATGAAAAATTGTTTTCTTATGTAATTATTTCACACAAACCAATGATTTCAAAAAAACCTTCACGTACCAATATGCAATACCTACCATATGAAAAATGAAATAATAATTCTAATATTGGTGTCAAGATAAGACAAGTGATATAATTTTCATCATGAATTTTTGTAAATAGAATAAAAAATTATTTAGAATATATTTTCTACTTTTGTAGCGAGTATTTATTTATTTACTTTTATGCATGTGGGTGGAATGTGTCATTTATTCTATTTTTATTGATTATTTATTCCATAGTTATGTGATTTTTATTGATTGAACTATTCTAAAAAATTCCTAATTCAATTATTAAACTTTTATATTAATGAAATATTTTAAAAACAATTAAATCTATAATAAATATATATTATGAAATTCATGCATGTAATAATCAAGATAATTTTTAAAACAACATTATTTTATTTTCATTATGGATTATAGAGTCGTAAAATGATATCATTACATATGGAAATAACATGAAATAATATAATTAAAGGTACTATATAAATTGGGATAAAATAAAAAAAGAATTTTTAAAAATTGTTTTCTGTCTTGACATTCCATTTATCCTCATCCTCATGTCTTTAAGCATCATTATACGGTATCTGGGGATGGTTTTAAATTATTAGTTTTTCATGAAATTATTTTAAATCTATATTTAATGTTGGATATAATTTCCAGTAAGGTGGAACAATATGACGGGTTGGGGACACTATTCACATAAGAGGGTAGATTTCAGAAATGATAGAGTATGTGCTTTCTAATGGAGATGTAATAGTGAATGTAAAAATCCAAAATGTAACTACATTGGGCTGGATATAGAAGAACATATAGCCGTCAACTTCATTTCTTGATATTCTATCACATCATTCCTTATTTATTTCTTCAATTCGATATTCAAATTTCATTTCCTTAGATTCATTTTAATCATTTTAAATGAATTGGAAATTTCAGACAATATCTGTTGAATGGGTGGCGGAGTGTTACCTACTCATGTGGTTTTACATTACACGTATTTTGGTTATTATTATTAGGGATTCGCCATTGAATACTTAACACCTGAGACTATTACAGATGACATAACATGAGAATTTTTTGTAGTATTATCCACTGTATATGCATTCCATGTATTCTATGGGTTGAAAAAATCATCTCATGAAAATAAAATATTTAAATTAATAAGGTGTGATAATGTTATTAAAGGGAGAGTTGTAATTATAGGGATTTAATTTTAACTTCGAGGGATTATAATTATCAAAATTTAGTATTATCTTTATCAATAAGTTATTTTGGTGGTTTCATTATATAATCGATGTTTGATCCTTTTTTCTCTCAAGAATGGTGACATATATTAGGAAGTTGAGGTGTGGTAAAGGTTACTCAAATTAGTGTTTTTAGTATTTACCAATTAATGAAATGTCATGATTTTTATGAAATATCCTATATTTTATCTATAAAAGAATACAATCCAACTATTATTTCAAGAAAAAAAATAATCCATCCAAATAAAATAAATAATAAATATATTTTATGAGCTAGGTCCAAGATAGAAAATTGACCATTATTTTTTTATATTAAACTTGCTGAAAAATAATTTAATTCATCCATTTTGTATATAAAATATTATCATGGGTCAATAGATAATTTATTAGTTATGATTCTTTAAATTTTTAGTTTTTTAAATTTTTATATTATTTTTTCCAATATGGCTTATAGTTAGTGAACCCGATTTTTGATAATACATTCTATTTACATGATAGATTTTAATAATATTATAATTGGATGAAATTGCTAATTCCATTAAATTTAAAATAATAATATAATAAAATAATTAAACTTTTATATTCCACAGAGGTAATATTAATATAAATGTAATGAAAATAATGATAAAATTAAAATTCATGAAGAATTACTACCTATTATTAGAAACTACTTCCAATATGATATACATAATATGATCAATATATATCTTCCTTAGTGTATCTATTAATAGATCATATAATATCATTAGATCAAATTTTAATAGAACCAAAATACTTATTAATTATATTATTATATTTTTTCTCTAATTTATCTTTATTAATGTGTTCATTGAAATTATGGATGTGTAAGAAATTTGTTTTTTAGGATCATTAAAAAAAGGTATTTAATAGGGTTAGTTTCTTTATTTTACTATGGGTAGTTTGTAGTTTGGAGGAAGATGATGAATTGATAAATAAAGGAATCTTGATGGGAGAGTTGGAAGTCATTTATATGGGGAGATTTTTAATTCATTGAAGTGAATGACTTTTTATAGGGAGGTATAGTTGTTTTGTTTTTCATTTATGAGAAATGATATTTTGGAAATATTATTACATAATTGATGTTATTATTTTAAAATAGGTTAGTGTTTTTGTTATGTAAATTGAAATGATAGGATATATATGAGAAATAAACGGTTTTCTAGGGTTTAATGGGGATTTTTGAATATTTGAAAGTAAAGGGAATTTTTTTTGGGATTTTGATTAAAAATATTGATGAGGGGTTATGCACGATTGTTTTTAGTTTATAATTTCATATAGAAAATAGGTGAGTTTAATATTTTATAGAGAAAAAAAGGAATAAACTCTCAAAAACATATGGATGAATTATCAGTTTAATAAAAAATTAAAATCATCATTATAGTGGATATATTTTAATGGTTCTAGGTTTTATATTTCTTGAGGAAAAAAATTGGTTTTAAAAATTTATTAGTTGAGAGTGTTTGGATGTTGATTTTTTACTTTAGTTAATGTAGTGTCCTAAAATAATAATTTATATTCAATGGTGGTTATTGTGTTTTGGTGATATTATATATATATATAAGTATCATTGAATTATATGGTGTTAAAATCCACGGGTTTTTATATTTTTTTTTATTTAGGGTTTATGATATTAATTTGACATAGCGTTAGATGAGTTAAAGGGGAATAGTTATATATGTTTAGAGGATATTGCATAGAAAAAATGTAGTTTTGGAAGATATGGCCATGGAGGTCTTTGAAGAATGACCTATATGAATTAGTCTTTCTAAAATAGATTTTTTCTTTGATATGTTTTATTTTTTTGTTATTTTATTAGGAACATATATAATTAAATATACATAGGTAAATGGGAACCAAGCTGAGATGTGGGGATAGATTAGTTTGGTTGTTTCAATTTATTTGATAAAAAGTGATCATTAATTAATATAATGTTGTTAGTGGTTAGTTAGAAATGAATAAATGCTCATGTTTATGGGGGTTTAACATTTTTGAGGTCATGGTTTATAAGATAATTATGTTATACCAAAAAAAATTCGGTTTGATGGATAAAATATAATATAATGGTCACTAAATAGACTGCATTATAAAATAGACGACCAAAAATTTTTTGTGTAGGTTTATATAATGTTTTTGTTTAAGGTTAGTCCTCTCAAGAACTTAGTAGGTTAAAATGATGTTGTTTTTTGTTTTAGTAACTGTTTTTTTAATAAGTTAAAATGTGAATTTAAAATGTGTTATTTGATAATAGGAAAAACAATTTTCATTAAAATATACATATATGAAACATGGAGAGGTACCAATCCATACCATTTTTGATACTATGGTGATGATATTTGTAAAATGATGGTTTTTTATGTGATAGTAATTATAATTTTATGAAATGATTTATGCAAAAAATAAAAAAACATGTAGTGAAATAAAATATAGAATAATAAATGATTGTTCACTATGATGTGATTTATTTCATTTCATTGTAAAAATAATCTTGCTAAGATATTTTTCTCCCTATGAATTATTGAATATTGTATTGTTTTACTTGTTTATAAAAATTATGTTTCATGACTTAAACAATGTTGATTTTCATTTTTACATTTTAGATAAAAAATTGATGGTTGAAAACTGGTTTGGATTTGGGTCATGGGGTTATAAGTTAAGAGACGGATAGATAGGCTCGTTGAAACAAAATTATTTTGAAAATTACAACACCATATTTTTAAATATAATTTCTCTACAAAGATATATTTATTCCCAGATCACACTACCCAACATGGAACATATTTAACCATTGTTTTTAGTCTAGCAAAGATTAAATTAAAAGAGATGGGTTAAATTATTTTCAATAGGATCCATACAATTTTTTTCATTTCAATGAATAATGATTAAAAATAACTATGGTATACCTAAAAAATAATAATAAAATTGTATGTTTAGATAACATACATGGGTTACATCAATCCAAAATTTAATTTAAAGTATTTATATTGAAATTTTTATTAATATTTTTAATTAAAATTGATTGATATTATTTATTCTACCAGAGAGGTTTAATGTAGATCATCAATATTTTTAAAATTCACATTTAATGGTACTCTGTGATCTCCTCAGATTAACATTATTTCATGGAAAAACATGCTGGACTATGATTGGTCCCTACAACCCTAA
Source organism: Viscum album (assembly GCA_963277665.1). NCBI lineage: Eukaryota > Viridiplantae > Streptophyta > Magnoliopsida > Santalales > Viscaceae > Viscum > Viscum album. The sequence continues at coordinate 1,655,942,203 of OY728125.1, forward strand.
ATTATGGTATATTAGAAAAAATATAAACTTTAGTTATATATAGTATCATATGACTATCATGGATCTATCATTGAAAAATATTCCAATAATTTTATATATTTGTATTATCATTATAAAATATGGATTTATCAAATGCATAATGTTTTATTTGTTTATGATCATCCAAATTAGTATTCACATTTTCATGAAATATTTACACCCATTATCAATTATATGATAAGATAAAAATATTTTTTATTATGCTCCAATAGTAGGAGGTATTGTTTCATATAAACCTATAAAAAATATGATATACCTCATAGATTTTAAAATAATTTCTTGTATGTATAATGGGCTTAGACAACCCTATTTTTACAATCCTATCCTATAGAAGTTACTATTATCAACATAATTTTCTTCAGATCATTGATTTAGATTTCAACATAGCCTTTTATCATTGCAAGGAATGTGGTTCTTATGAAATATCAGACTACATACCACTCTAGTAGGCTCCATAACATGTTGTTATTTAATTTTATTATCAAAAAACTAATAAGTAAAGATTGTACTCTAAACCAATTATTCTTATCTTTTCAAGGATTTATTATCAATTTTTCTATGATGATAATTTTTTTCTTATATTCTACCCATTTTTAAATATAATAATTATATTGTTGGTTTTATATATTTCCAAAAGAGTTTTTAAAAGTAAATATAATGTTATTACATCATGCATCATAGATCTCTACTACAAGAATCAGGTGTTGTAATATTTTATTTCATATGACAGTGGTTCCAATTTTTTATAAGTGATCATATTCAACTAAATAATCTCATAAATCTATATAGATAATGAGGCAAAATAATACACTCTATAGTATATTGGTTACTATTTGGTTCTATCAATAATTTTCTATATTAAGAGATCAAATATGAAATCTTTAATGTTATTCACTTTTATTTCATGTTTATTTTAACAAATAATACCATATATATAAGTCTTGGATAATTAGATATTATATAAAAAGTATTTTTTACCCCCTCTAAGAATCATTTATAGGGATTATCTGGGAATAACATGCTTGTATATTACATAATTTTAGATTAATATTTAATACATATCATAGTAAATATCACCCCATATCCTAATGGTTTAGTGTCTTTGATGATTGAAAATATAATAAATTTATTTAACAACCATTCTTCAACATTTCCCAAAAATACTCTCCAAACATGGTACCCATATAGACATATCTCACCTAACCATATTTTTATAATAGGGGGAAATGAAAATATATGAATGTTTGATTTAAAATACCCAATAATTTCAAAATTGTTTGATAAAAAAGAATATAATAAGTTATCATAGGATGATAATAAGGTTATGTGATCATAATCAAGGTAAATAATCATAAGAGTGCAGAAACCAAAATCAATCATGAGCCATAAAAGCATAAAAATAACATTAAAATATGGAATATGTGTGTGTAATATATATATTCTTGGAAAATAATTTCATTATTCAAGGATCACTACAAATACCACAATTAAATAGTGGAAATCATCCCTCTGTAGATTGGGATTTCTCTCTATTCCATTTAATACAAGAATCATAGACCCACATAATAGATTAGGATAAATCCATTTTCCATTACATGTTATGTTATGGGAAACAAATCATTTACCAATTAATATTAAATCAATATAATTCTAGTTCCAACCATCACATATGGAAAAATATAAATATGTGTGCTATAAAAACACAAAAACATTAATATTTCAATCAAATCTTAACTAACTATGGTAATGAAATGGGTTTCATGAATAATTCATTAAAAATAATTATATTATATATATATATTGAAGGTGGATATTTTTGTTTGATAATATTCACAATGAAGAATAACAAGAATTAATGAATATTGGAAGATATGCAAAAAAACATTTATAAGATAATTATCATTATCATTGAGATAGAAGAAGAAATACCATTTACATTTTTTATACTTGTTAATAAATATTTTATAATGAAAATGGAATATAAATTTATTTGTAAAACCATGAATAATTGGAGAGGAATCTTCATTATGAAAAAAAATATGAAATTAGGAAAATGCGTTAATATAAAGAGTTCAAAAAGATACATTTCACACTTTTTTTTAAAAGTTAAATTTAGAATATACAACTGTACTAAAAATGATTAAATATTTTTTTAATAAAGTCAATTATATTGATAAATAAAATATTAAATTAATTAATTCTATATTATTTCATATATAAAACCTAATAATGAATATGGCCCTTAAAGGGAATGATTCCAAACTAAAAAGAAGTGGTAAGTTCGGTTTCTCTTACAAACATATTATTGAGGGAATTATGATCCCAAAGAGAAGTACAATGGATTTAGGACATGTAAAACTCATTAAAAAATTTATGAGTAAATAGAGGTGGTTTATAGAGAAGTATCAAAAAATTTCCCTTGATTTAAGTTTTTTTCATAAGAATCTCAAAATTCAAAGGGAGGTTCGAATGAACAGCATTATGGATTTGGTAACCATTGACTCAAAAAACACGAAATTAGGAACATAAAATGGATTTATAAATACTATGAATTTAATAAATTATATGATAAAATGAATCCACAGGTAAGTATATAGGCCATATAAAAATAAATAAGTGGTTAATATGTCATATTTCTAAAATTAATAAAGTTGAGATGAGAAACCATTATGAAATTTTTAATATTTGAATCAAAACAATTTGAAAGATAAAACATGAAACATAAATATAATTACCATGGATAAAAAAATAGGGTAAAATATTTCAATGGGTCAGTATATAAACCATATAAATGAAAATAGGTTAATAATATGAAATATGTCTCAAATAAGGGAATTTGGGATAAAAAACCATTACTTTTAATCGTGAAATCTATAAAAGATACTTTAACTTTTGTATAATAAAAATAAATATGTTAATAAATTATTTCAAAAAATTATTCCTATTTATTACCTTTTATAATATTCAATTATAGGTATTAATTAAAAATAAAATTGTAAGTTAATGTTTATCATCGTCAATATATGTTATTAATTTTTATCATTTTAAATTGGTTTAAAAATGGATATTTTAGTCCCTATTAAATGATAAAATATTAATCATTAACATATTAGTCATGGAAGTGTAATAATTGTTATTAAATTATTTATGAAGTCCCATTTTCATTTTATGGAAGACATGGGTATGGTTTGGGAGAATGTAATCCCTGATTAGAATGTTTATTGTAATTTTACTTTCATGAACCAACTCAGGTCACCCAAGAATAAGAAACAGATTCCATCAATGGAAATTCCTCGGTTATGATCCTAATCACCATGGACCTAAATTAAGTGGTAGGGTATAAAATTATGAACATTGGGAATGATTTCACCCTTAAAATAAAAATAATCATACAAAAAATTCCTTTAGTAATCAGTCATAACTTGTCTAGATGTTGGATGTCCATTCCACTAGTAATAAAACATAAAAAAACAAATTAAAATTATATAAATAATAAATAATCAAAATATAGTGTGTTGGACAAATAAATATGTCAAATCATCCACCGAACATATGGAAGAAACAACACAAAAATAAACATGAAAATATCTTGGCCATTAGGGCCGAAATAATGGTATCCCAATATAAAACAAAACCAAACCATTATCAACATCTATTTGACCCATGGACAGGATCCCACAACTAAAAATACCATGTCCCCAATAAAACTAACTGAAATGAGACCAAATACACACACTAGAAACAAAACCATAATATATGTATACATGGAATGGTGTATACAACATGTGAGAGAAATAAATACTAATAGGGTCTTAGCAATGATTTTGCAAAAATACATAAAAAAGAAATTTTATTTTGTTATTGTTTGAAAAAAAAATTGGAAATTTTTTTCATAGATAAATATATAACAAGAAAAAACAACACATTCATTAATTCATCAAAAAACTTTTATACGGATTTTTTTAAATGAAAAAATCACTTTGACAGCATTTCCTTTTCTAGATACTCATCAAACAAAACGACCATTTTAACCCCACATTCAAAATCACATTCAATGTATAAAAATATTCTTACTAATTTATGAATGTTTTAATAACATAATATAAATTCATGAATTATAAAAGAAAACACTAAGGTAACACATCACTAATGAAATAATGTGAGAACGAAAAACACACTTCCATTGATGTCAATCACGCTAGAGAACAAAAAATTAAATTCCTCAATGGAGTCATCCATTATATTGGGAAACACAATAGGTAAAAATGAATGATTTATCCCTTTAATATCAAACTCAAATGACTAACTCTTAGTATAAATTGTTTCAAACCCATAACAATCCACTCAATTCTTCTTAGGTAATCTTCCTTGGGGGTACACCCCTTTTCTAAACACCATCACATTTGTGGAAACTAGATAGTGTGTGGGATACCCATTGTAGAATAAATCTGGATCTCTCACCAGGTTCCATGTGATCTAATGAAAATTTAAATAGGAGTGGGGATAATAAGAAAAACAAATGATAAATATGTTAACAAATCATCAATCTCAACTAACCACTATTTACATGGAAATAAGAAACCCCAAATATTTCATTCATCATAATGGTAAGGAATTATTCCTTAGGGGTCACAATCCTTGTCAAACAATGGGATGAAGAGGGTCTTACCCATATAAAATGTGAAAACATTTCAAAATTCCAAATGGGCCCTACAAGAAACCAATATAGAATTTGAATTTCTTTTAGAATTTTAAATCCATTTAAAATTACCTTATTAAATCTAACCCTTTTTAGAACATTAAAATCATTCTATTAAATCACTTACAATGGAAAAAAACATTCTTTAAATTCAAATAATTGTAAAAAAATATTATTAACCATAGGTGTAACCAAAATGTGGTGAAACATCTTTCCAATATATCAATTCCACTCTTAATAAATCATTTATATCTATTTAAAAGCACATGGAAATCAAATATTATTTTATCGATTGAATCCCCCCTATATAGTATTTGTGAGACATGATGAACCATCATAAACCATTATAAAACCCACTTTGAATAAGACATATTTTATTGAACAAATAAAATAATCATTAAAAAAATAAAGTGCAATAATATATGAAATATTGAGTAAACACATAAAAACACATACCATAAATCAAGATTAAATTCCTCATAATGAGTAATAGAAAGTTTCCTTCAATGGGTAATTATATATCAGGAAAGGGGAACCCATATATGACACAAAAACATAATTACACCCATATTAAAACCATACCAAACTTAACAATGAAACTAATAAGGGGTAGAGGAATAAAAATGTAAAAACTCAATAACACAGATGGATTTACTTTGAAAAAACACCTCAAATCAAGGGGAAATAAGCATTTAAAGGGGGACAAGGGAGTGGAAAAACTCTCCTTGCATGCGCCTTGGCTTGATTAAATATGAGGGGAGAAATTGAGTTAAAAAGGCGGTTCAAGGAGACTAAAGGGTATTTTATGCTTTTTAAATAAATTGGGTATATAGGTTATGTGGTGTTATAATGACCCCAAATTTATAAAATATATTTGTTTCCTGAATAAATGTGTGTTATATTATATTACATTATACACATACAAAAAAGGGAAACAAACATAAATTTATTTCATTAATGAAGATTTTTTCATTATCCAAAAAATAATCCCATAAAAATTAAAAATATTAAAATGGAAAAAATTTATTAAATAGAAAAAGTTGAACGAGAAAACATGGATTTTTCTATTTTGAAAGAATTATCACCCCATGAACAAAAATTTTGCAATGAAATAGAATATTAGTAAACCAATCGATATATTAAAAAATAAAATATATAAATATGGGATGTATTGTAGTGAATAATTTATTTATGAAAGAAGTGGTATTTATATGAGGTAATGTGGCCATTGGAATAGTAATGTTACCATTAAAATATTAATGTGACCATTATTATAGTAAACCAAATATTATGAATAAGAACATGAAAATTTGGAATAAGAAAATAAACCTTGGAATAATAATTTGACCTAAAAATAATAATATGGTATATTAATAATATTCATATTTATTAATTTTAAAAAATATAATTAGTATAAAATTATTTAAAAAACATGATTAAAAATCTTAATAAAATTGTACACACATTTTAATAATATATATTTTAATGTCTTTCATAAAAGTCATATTTTTTTATTAATAATTATAATAATATATGTTAGTAAATTATTTTGACCCAATTAATTCCATTTTTAGAAATTGAAAATAAAAGTTTTCTAAGGGTGAATTTTTTATAATTTTGTAAGAAAAATTCATTTTTAATAAAATGTTAATAATAATTTTTTCAAATATAGTATCATTTATGAATTAATGATGATATAATAATTTATTATTAATTTTTAAAAAAAAAATCATCCCAAAATCAATTAACCAGATAAATTTTTCATTTAAAAATTATAAACATAATGTCCAATCCTAAAAATAAATTTCCAAAGACTAAAATTAGAAAGTATCCCTTTAAATAAACATTATTTTTTCATGTTACCCTATTATTTTGGTTAAAATAATAAATTTTAATAATAAATAGATTAAATGTCCTAAAATCGTGATTTTTTATTCAATATATCTCATAATTTAAGAAATTTTACTATTTAAAGGTTTACCTTGGATATAATAATTTATTCAAAATTTTATCCTTAAAATTCCCCTCTCCTATAGTATTAATATCCCCTCACCCCTCTCTTTGAAAACCACTACTCCCTTACATAACAAAGCAACAAATATAGATAAATAACATCTCTTAATCCCTAAAAAATAATAAGGGATGTTCACAGAAACTAAACTCTAAGAACTCAAGGAGTTCAGTGCATTAAAAAATAAACAACACTGGGATGTTGGTAAGTTCTCATCTAATTATCTTTTAATTTTCCAATTCTCATCATATTTTCTCTATTATTTTCAATGAAAAATATTCCAAAATTAAATTAGTATTATTTTAGCATTATATTAATTATTTTATACTTCTATAATGATTGTATTTATGAAGTATTTATATTTCATACCTCTCATTTTTCTTTTGACAATGTCTCATTAACAGTCAGTTAGCCACCAATAAGGGTGTTTCAAGTTTTTTTCCTTATCACCAACCTAATTCAATGTTATAATAAATTATTTATAATATATGACTTTTTAAATATAAGTATATTTTATTATGGAGTTAATCATAAAAATTTAAAATATAAATAAATCAAGATCACTAAATCAAAATTAGATGGAAAATTCAAAGGTACATATTATATAAAAACATTTCACCTATTAAAAATGTAATTAAGGAATAAAATAAAATATTTATAATTTATCTATAGTATGAAAATAAATATTATTCACTTTTGGATCCTGTTTTTAATAACATATGTTTATTATTTAGGAGGCAGAAACATAAAAAAATAAATCAAGATTTATTTTAAGAGGTATTTCTAACCCAATACCCTTTCTTTTAGGTTATAACTTATTTCATTTTGTTCTCTGTTTGGATGTTCCTATAATATCATTAATTTATTATTTAATAATTATTTTCTTTATATATTTTTGGATATACATGTTTTTACCTTTTAAAAAGGATTACTCAGCTGATTAAAAAGATGTTTCCAAAAGAACATTTTTAATCAAAAATCTATTTAAATAATATTGATTTATTTACTATTCAAAGAAAAATGGTATTTTATTCAAAAATGTAATTACACTTATTAATTTGGAAACCCAAAAAGTTATTCCCTATTTTATTATTTATAACATATTTATTAATTTCATTCCATTATATATTATTATTTCATGACGGCAATCGACATATGATTACTTTCAATGTGGTAGAAATGATTAGGAACATTTTATGATGTGACAGGTCTACTTAAAATTAAATATAAATCCAATTAATTAGGTAATGTGATATATCATATGCAGTTATTTGTATTATATGTTAACATGATGGTAACTTACTTCACAATTTTAATGTTACGATTTATACACATATGTTATACATAAACATGATGCTAGAATTTTTTACATCTATTTGTGGTATTTGACCCCAGTGTTATGATAATTCATTATTATTCATATGCCACACTCTATCCCTTTATCTAATGTTTACCTCATGATTATTATTATGATCCTATGCTTGTGATATGATGATATCGTTTATGATCACCTATTTACTATTAATTCATGTCCCTTATTCTTTATATGATAATCCTCCCCTCACTAGGATTTTATCTCACCCCTTTATTTTATTTATATCCGTAGGGGATTACATGTACTAATGAGAACATGAGATTATTTATGATTACAAAAAAGATGTATTTAAATTGTTTTATGTTTTACTATGTATAAGTGACGTATGAGCCTAATTTTCCAATCATACTATACATTTGGATCCTCTGTTGTATCTATATTTTGTTTTTTATATTAAAAATGATACAATAGTCATATATGGAAAACTTTTTTGTATATTGTTGGTATTATATAATGGTTTAGATAATTCAGGAATTAGGATTATAAAATATTAGTGAAAACTATTCATATAAGTCTATGTATTGGTAAAAATCATAATTTTGGGTAATGTATAAGAGAACATGGTTTTTGAACAATTAAATACTTGATTTGACTCTACAAGAGGATGTGGATTTGGAAAAGAAGTGTTGAGGGTTAACAAAACTGAAAAGGGATACATGTTTATTGGCTCGATCATCACCTGGTGTAAGACAATGATGCTTTGATGCACAACTCATTTTTCATTACTGGGGGTGTATTCTTTAGTCAATCCAACCCCCTATACAAACCATAATGAAGGATGTATAATGATAAGTAATTCATTATTTTAATGTCAAATAATTATTAAATCGAATGACCATAGAAGAATAATTTGGGGGAATGTCTAAACATATGGATCCCATAAGATATGACTTTATAATTATTTTTTACATAAGAATTAAATATTTATTCATGATTTTATGAAATTTAATTGTTCAATCCTTTTCTATTTTTGAAAATTTTAGGAAGCAAGAGAAAAAAACAAACCATGTGGGGGAAAATACAATGATTGGTCGAACAACATTATAAATTTAATGTGAGGTAGGTTTCAAAATGTCATGGATGTGCTTACCCAACTCTCTCAAGGTACAAAAAATAACTTGAACTATGTGGAATGTCCAAATTTACTCAATAATGAAAAAATGTTCACTATGTCATTTATGTATAAATGATTATCGATGCTTAATGGATCTTCAAATACAATTTTCATGGAATAGCATGTTAACTAAATTGAGAAGATCCATTCAATTCTCCATTGTTTTGGGAATAATAAAGTCACATTAGATGTAAATAATTTAGATAGAGGATGATCAATAGTGGGAATTGATAAAGAATACCAAAAAAAGGATGAAATATATGAAATGGAGTTGGAATAATTTAACAAATTATTTATTAACAAGTATTTACATTGAACCCTTTAAAAATTATTGAGAGATATTTCCTAGAGATTAAGGAAAATGAGGGTTAATCTATCATGAAATATGAGGAAAACTTCACAATGATTTCAAGATAAACCTGCTTATTTTTTAAAAAAAATGATAGAGAAATAGATAAATTCATTAGTGGCTTCAAAACCTCCCAAATATATATCACTAGACATATGATACCTTTTGATTTGAAAATAATAAGTTACATGTGATCTCAAGGTAGAGTTAGAGTTCATATAATGGTCTCACGGAAATGGAGATACAAAATGGAATAAGGAGTTTCTTACTGGCTAATCAAATGAAAACAGAGGAAAGAAGATCCAGTCACCCATATGTGAAATATATAGAAGGAAACATTTGTTTAATTGGAAAAAGGGAAAAAATTAAATTCTTCATGTACGAGAGAGATAGCCCCGAAGCTCAGGAATGTTTAAGGGACATTAAGAAGTCATAAAATGTGATGGAGGAATGTACGGTACATCCTAATGAACCACATAGGAAAAAATTCATTAACTATAGGGATAAATGGAATTATATGATTTCAAATAATTCACACTTCCTATTCACTCATGAATTGTTAACGATTTATTTATTTATTGTTATAGATAATCTTTTATGTTATGAATTTTTTCAACTACTATTGAATCACAGCCCTGATACCTTGAAGTAGTGATATCCATAAAAATACCTAGTGGTGTGATCAGTGAAGATAAATGGATAGACTCTTATCTTGTTAGAATATATTGTATGTTTCTTCCATAAAATAACATAATTATTTCCTTAGTAGAATTTAATACAATACTAAGCATGTATTAGTTCTAATTATATAGATCTAACAAATGTTTTAGAGAAAAATGAAATCTATTTCTATATTATGGACCTTACCAAAATCCTATATAAATATAATAAAGCTCCTGAATCTCATTTTTAGTATATCTTGATGGTATTGGTGTTGATTCCCAATGAACAAATATACAATACCTAAATAGCTGGTTGAAAGGAAAGTATCAACCTTGAGTAATTCCCATTTTAAGAGAATATATTGATGTATTTCTGGAAGACTTACTTAAACTTTCCCTAGATCATTAGGATTATTTATGAATATACCATATACATATAGCCACTATTATCTTCAAATTATTATACATGATAGTCCGGATTGAATTGGCGGAGATAAAGAAGTTCATACAAGAACATTGGTCCAGAGGGTTCACATTCCCTAGCGCATCACCTTGGGGTGATCTAGTGATATTTATTATGAAAAATTATAGAACATTATAGTTCTATATTTATTATTATAATATAAACAACATAACAATAAATAACATGTATCCACTTCCAATTATTAATGAATTGTTTAATCAAATTTTAGGAGACCAATAATTCTCAAAGGTGGATCATAACTATATATATCATCAAATAGTGGTAGTGAATGAAGATATTCAAAATACTTCCATCCATATATGGAATAGACACTATGAGAACGTAGTGATATTCTTTAGAAATTAAAATTATCCTTTTATCTCTATAGATTTGATGAAAAAATTCTTTATATAATACCTTGAAATTTTTTTGGTAGTATTTCTCAGTTTTTTTATCATTTACACAAAGTGTTAGAAGGAAAATTATGATCTTATACAGATTGTGTTTTAGACATTAATAAAGGATAAAATGTATTGAAAGTTGAAAATATATTAATTTTATATTCAAAATATTACATTATTTAGGAACAAAATCACAAGTTAGGTAACATTAATGGATACATAAAAGAAAAAGGCAATTCAGGAATGGGATAGACCCTCAAGTTTTATAGAAATCCATATTTTTCTTACATTATATTGTTATTACCATTTATTTTTTTAGAAATTTATCATTATTTTTTATCATACTAACTAATTTAAAACAGAATTGGTAAAATATATCTCGATAGTATAATGTGATGGAAGCATCAAGGAGATCAAGAAGTGGCTAATTACAACACCAAAACACACACTAACATCAAGTGGAGAATGGTTTGTGAAATAAATTTATGTTTTAAGGAATTTGTTTAGTTGATCAAACATGTATAATGATAGGTGATATCTTATGCCACATAAAAGTTTAAGATCCATGAGAAAAACTAGCAAACAAAATATTAGTAGATAGTAGTTTTGAGCTTCACTATTAAAATTTTTCAACACTAATTCTATGGTGAGATGTGTGACATATATATAGATCACAATATTTCAATGTATAAATTCATATATAAATATATTAACATTTAATAATGAATAAGTTTATAGAAGACAAGGGACTAATATTTTTCTATTCAATACCATCTTGGATTGTAAAATATGATAATTGATGCTCTAAGAAGGAAATAAACAACTACTCTATCCATGTTGTAGATTAAAATATACTATATCTTCATGCATATTCAATGTATTGATCTAGAAATAATAATTTCAAGGAATACATCCTACCATTCCCAAATTATTTTCAAATTATCTTTCCAATGTATTATCTAGGTGGAAAAATTAAGGTTTCGTGCTTTAAAAGAACGTTGATATTGTAATGGAGGGGAAACATAATGAATTACACATAAATGAATATTGTGTCATTTTGTTTGGAACCAGAGTTTTTTTTTCTACATAACCTGATAGCAAGAATGTGATTATAGATAATTCAAATAGATTATCTTTCTACAAACATCCTAGAAGACCCAGGATAGATAATGATCTTTTAGACAACTTCTGAGAAGGAAACACGAAGAAGATGGTCATTGAGTATACAAAAAAGTTCTCAGTATGTTATAAAGTTCTGGAAGAGTGATATAATACAAAGGAAATGATGAAATAATTTCCCATACCCAAATGGTTGTGGGAGGATGTTCCCACATATTTGGACACTAGCCTCCCAAATAAATTGAATAAAAGTAATGTGATATTGGATGTGGTGGGAAGACTCACCATGAATACCAAATTCATCACTATTAATAAAGATTTATTACCTCAACAACTTGATAAAATATATGTATAGGTTGTTGTGTGGTTACATGGGGAACCACATTTAATCATCTCTGATCAAAATATAATATTCACATCAAATTTCTAGATATGTGTTCCACATGATTGAAATATTAAAAATTATTTGAGTATGATATGTATTCCAAAAACTAATGGCCAATCTAAAATGATCATTCAGACACTCAAGGAAATGTTGATATACTTCTCAATGTAATTTAAATTAGAATGAGATAAAAATATCCCATTAGTGGAGTTATCATAAAAGAACAATTTCCACTCAAGTATTCAAATGGATCTGTATTAAACATTGTATGGGATGTGATGTAGAAATCCTATATCTTGGGATAAAGTGGGTGATTGAAATATACTAGGACCTAATATTGTGTATGAAATGATATATAAGACTCAATGGATACAAAAACATATAAAATATGTTTATAGGCAATAAAATAACTATGATAAAATCCATCGATGGGATATATAATTTGATGTTACAGTAAAAGTGTTCCTTCATATATCACCGTGTAAGATTTTCACATGGTTTATAAAGAAAGGAAAGGTTAACCCTTAGAACATTGAACCCTTTGAGATCTTTGATCACATAGGAGAAGTGGATTATCAATTAGAACTTCCATCGAATGTGGATCAAGTTCACAATGTGTTCCAAATATATCTCCTAAGGAATTACATACCAAATCCATAATATGTACTGAATTCGGAGGTGGTATAACTTGATAATGACCTATTTTATGAGGAGTAGATAGTAAAGATATTAGACTATAGATACAATGTTCTACACGATAATATAACTCACCATATAAATTTTTTTGTGGTGTTACCATAAATATGAAGGGGTGACATGGGAACAAGAGGAAACAATGAAATAGAAGTATCCTCATATATTTTCAACAATGAAAATGTTTTGAAATTTTATGGATGAAGTTTATAAATGGGAAATATTTTAGTAACATGGAATTTATAAATGATATTTTTTCATAAAAAATGTTTTCTATGTTATAGAGAATTACATATATACATCACATAGAGTGGCTAGAAAAACCTTATTTCATTAATGTATATCATTAGAGTAGTCAAAAACTAAAACCATGATAATGAAAAATATTACATTATGGAAAAAATAATAAATATTTAAAGTATAATTGGAAAACATGGATCATTCTAATTTTTAGAATTATACCCCCAGAGAAAAACATTATAAAATAGGATACCAATATTAGTAAACCAATTGAAATATTTAAAAAGGAAAATATTGAACATTGGTAAGAATTATAGTGAATAATGAATGAACGAATAAAGAGGTATTTATATGAGGTAAGGTAATCATTTGAATAGTAATCTAACTATTGGAATAGTAACGTGATCATTGGAATAGTAATATAGACGTTAAGAATAGTAACTGAACTGTTGGGAATAGTAACATGACGGTATGAATAGCAATTTTTCATCAAAAAATAAAATGTAATTTTTATAATATTTATAATAATTAATTTATGAAAATATAAATATTATATACTATAATCCAAATAACAATATTAAAAAACAAATAAATTATAATCAATTTTTAATAAGATGTATTTTATTGTGTCTGAAAGAATAATTATTTTTTTGTTAATATTTATAATTGTCTATGATATAAAATTATATTAATAAATATAATTCCATTTTTAGAATTATTAGGTCATAATTTCTCAAGGGTGATTTGTTTGAAAATTTAATGATAAATACACATTTTTACCTAAATGATAAAAATAATATTTTTAAAATAATACTTCTTAGGATATAATTATGATTTAATATTGAATTAATAATTTTTAAATTAGTAATTTTAGAGAAAAAAATTAAATAAGTTAAATAGGCCATTTTTAGAAAACATAATTTTCAAATCAAAGAGAATTTTCAAAATCCTAAAAGGGTAAAGTGTCTCTTTAATTAAAGTGTTTTTGTAATTTTTCTCCTTTACTTTTGATTAAATAAATATTTCTATACTATATAGTATTAAATGTAATAAAATAATTTCATTTTATTCAATTATATATTATAATATCAAAAATATTACTATTGAAATGTTTTCCATTTATATATTAATTTATTATATATTTTATCCTTAAAATGACCATCTCCTCATGTATAAATAAACCCTCACCACTCCATTGAAAAAATACTCCTCCCTCATTTTAAGAAGTTTAAATTATACAAAAATCCCCCCATTTATGTATTTTACCATCATTAGAGATATTATTTATCTAATAAAACCCAATCATACAAGGAGTCTAGTGTCATACAAAAGGAGAAACATCAAGAAGATGCTATGTTTTATTCTACATATCTTCTCATTTTCCTCTTCTATTCCTCATTTTTTGATTACATTAAAAAAATGTTATAATATTAGTTGAGTATTATTTTAAAATTATAGTAATAATATTATCTTATAGTAATGATTATATTTATTATTTATATATATTTCATACTTCTCATTCGTCTTATTTTAAGAATGTATGTTTAATGTTTGGTTAACCACCAACAAGGAAGTTTCAAATTCATTTATTATTGCCACCATTACAGATAGAATTAATAAATTATTCATAATATAAAAAATTATAAATACAAGTATTTATATTTTTTTTGGGTTTAGTCCTAATGATATATATATTGAAATAAATAGAGACCATAAAATTAAAGAAAGATAAGATATTTTAAGGAAGATATGATATCAAAATGTTATAGATTTAATAAATAGAATTAAATAATAGAATCCAATTATTATAATTAATGACGATTAGAAAAATGAATATGATGAATTTATAGTTTCATGTTTTAATAAACCTACTTCTAATATCTAGGATGCTGAAAAGAGAAGAAACAATGTATGATTTAAGGTAAGGGTATTTCTAATCCCAAATAACTTTATTTTGGATTATCTATTGGTTTACATTACACCCAGAATGTATATTCTTATATTGTCATCAATTTTTACATTAAAAATTATTTTTCTTTTCTCTTTCTAGGAATATAAATATCTTCATCATGTCAAAAGGATTAAAAATCCATTTAGAATTGTTTTTCAAAATTTATATTATTTTTCAAAAAAACTCTTTGACTCCTGTTGAGTTTTTTATTCTTCGTCAATTTTTTTTAAAATATGACCTCTCTTATTAATTTAGAAATCACAATGTTTATTACATAAATTCTTGTTTACAACACCTTTATAATGTCCATTCCTTTCCATGAGATCATTTTATGAATATGATCATTATATAATTCCTTTCCATGTGGCACTGATGGTTATTAACACTTTATAAAGTAAAGAGAGGACATGAAACTTTATTTCCCTCAAATTAACTTTAATCTAGGATATATCTTGTGATATTATGGGTATTGTTCATGAATAAATTTCGGGAATTATTCAAAATAATTATGTTACGATTTAAGAACATAGTTTATACATGAACGTGATTCTATCTTTGTTCACAATTATGTGTTGTATTTGAATGCTTTGTTTTGATACTTAATTATTATGCATATTCCATATTCCATGCCTTTATGAATCATTCCCCACTATATTATGATGATGATCCTATGTTATGATGTGATGATGTTTTTTATGATCCCTTATGTATTGTTGACCCATGTCCGTTATTCCTTCCATTATATTCCTCCCATTATTGGGATTTTACCTCACCCCTTTATTTTTTGTATATTCTTAGGTGATTACATTTAATAAATATAAAATTAGAAATTTTATAATGTGAAAGAAGAAGGAATAAAAAAATTATTTTTCATTATATACTAGTGATGTATCATGTTAATTTATATAAGATACAAAACCATTGGATCATGGATTGTATCATAATTATATTAACTATCATAAAAATGATGCAATTGTCTTTTAAGAATTTTTTGGGTTCTTATAGGTGTATTTCAATCCATCGTAGTATAAAATTTATTGGGTAGGCCATAACATGACATGGTCTGGGTGTCGTGATGTTGTTGGCCTAAAAGAGGTAGTGGGGCCTCGATCCATCACCCTTATACACTAAGGCATGGGCCTCCTTACTACAATGTGGTGACACTCTTCATACGCCCTAAATAGGGAAGCCATCCTATATCATTTCATACATATCCCCCATAACCTTGTAAAATTTCACGAACCTTGACATATTACCCTCATGTCGACTCTCAAATTACTCATACTTAACATGAAACATCACCCTTAGATAGTTGTTTCACTTGAAAATACAAGGTGCCCCGGGTTTCGGAGAAATGTTACCCAACACATATAATGATTCACTTATTCTATCACCACATTCCCTCACATTTGCTTTTCCATTTTACATTCCTTTTTATGGTGATTGTGGGGGTTCAAATATGTTTTCACAATCATTATCTTATGGTTATCCATTTTTATCTTTAAAAAACTTCCAACAACTCCCACTGCAAACACAAGGTATTTACCAACTTTCCAAAGGAAGCTGAGAATTTTTTGTTTGAAGCCCAATGGAACATAGGACCTCATATTGGTCAAGAGTGTTGGATGTTAGGCTCATAAAAATATTTTGAGTGGAATTATTTCATACTCCATGACTCTCTTATAGATTTAATATATGTTCAAGAATATCTTATTATTCTTGATACAAGACCAGTTACCGTAATAGAATGGTTAGGTTCCAAATACCCCTATATGTAGGGGGATTTATATCAATGAGAAAATCTATTTGTATCAATGATTCTTCATCTCTTTCCTATCATTACTTAGGAATGGGTAGCTACTTATATTTTCAAGCCATATAATCAGGCACTCTGAAGTTTACCACCGTCAAGGTAAGATATTGACATAATGAGGATACAATTGAACCTTAATGAGGTATCCAATATATCCTATTTATAACTTGAATAAAAAACCTCATATTTCTTTTAAACCACACAGTTTAACATATAGATAAAAGGACATATTGGAGGTAACATAGGCTTTATGTATAGAGATTGATATTTAGGAAGGTGTACTTTTTTATCATGTTTATAATAGGATTCAAATATATCATAGTTCAATCTAACCTCAACCTATAGAAGGGAGGTGAAAAATAACTAATTCCCATGTGGGTTATTTCCCTAGGGTTCCCCATTATGGGAATTCATTTGAGACTTATATCGAGGTCAATTCACTTGTATGGGGGAAATCAGATCATGCCACTAAATGGGGCTTACAGAGTAAGGTTTCCCTTGATGGGGGTGGGGTATATTTATGATGTTATTGATATGATCATTTCAAATACCTATGCCCCCATGAGACATTCTCAGTGTGAGAAACAAGGAACATAAATAGACTAGTCTCACTACATATAGGAGCGACACTTATGCACTGGGGAAGAATTAATTGGGTGTTAGATATGGATTTTGTTCCTTAGGATGGTGTCATATATATAATATTTATATTAAGAATTATATTTCTCATATTTCAATTTTATTCTCAATCTGCTGATGAATGATGAAGGATTACCGACCCATATGAGAGTTTGGGTCCTTTGTTTCACACCCCTATAATTAAAATTATAATATTGTATTACTTCTATGATTTTAATATTATCGTCGAGGTTCGGGTTGAGTTATAGTGTATTTTTTTGATTTTTGCTAATTTTTATGGGTTTTTGGACGGTTCACGACAACCGCATGGTTAGCGGTAACCATCCAGTCAGCCCAGGTGATCATGTGGTTGCCCAATATTTAAAATAATTACAAATTTTATTGCAATAAAATTTAAATAAATTTTTAAAAATAAAAATACTAATGATAATAATATTATTATTAAAATTAAAATGAATATTATTATTATTGTTAGCATTAATAATAAAATTATTATTATTATTTATAATAGTATTATTATTAAAATTATTGTTAATATTATTATCTAGTTTTTTTATTCTTTTTAGAAACCCTAATTGAATTGGGTTTCCCCATTCTCCCTTCCCTTCTATGGAGAAACCTCCATTTCTCATTCACCTTGTGAATCATGCCCCCCTGCTCTCTGCCTCATGTGCGACCACCCTATCCCAACACCCACTCACAACCGTGGACATATTCTTGCAGTCCTCCCTTTTATAGTTCATACCTGCTTTCCCATCCCTGCTCGCATGACCCCCTCCTTCGCGTAACCTCCAACTACTACACGGCTTCCCTGAGAGAGGGCCTTTGGCCCCTCCTCTCCTCTCCCTCCAGCCTCCACTTCCTCTCATCTTCTTGGGAAAATCTATCAAGTATGATCCCTCTATCATCACATCTGATTTATAGGGTTTTCTCAGGGGGTATATTGTTTGGCTGAAACCCTAGATAAAGGGAGAAATTATTTTTGGTCCCTTATTATGATATCAGGGTATGTGATTAGTTCCTCAAGTTGTGTTCTTGCATATTCTGGTATCCCCCGCCAATGGTGAGGTGTATCAGTTTGATATGGGTTTCCACCATCAATTTGGGAAAGTTTTGAAACATTATGATTTGTTCCACACCATTAATTTGATATTCATAAGGTGTATTCAGTCTATAAATTTGATTTTAGGATGTTTAATCATCCTTGGTGGTGTGCACATTCATAAATAGGTATATATATATATATATCTTGAGTGTATTCCCTCATGGAGTGGGGAATACATGAATTGAACTAAAAGATATATATATATATATATACATACATAAGGTTGTATATGTTTCCACGTGTGAGATGATTTAGTTTGGTCGCCACCTAATTTTTCAATTGTCAAAGTGTTTGATTTGGTCTGCTTCATTCTTGAGGTAGGTTCTTTATGCCCGCACCAATAATTTTCACTTCTTGATTTTATATCATTTCAAAATTGTGTTTTTATTTTTATTTGGTATTTATATATATTAATATACATACCTATGTGTTTGGTAAAAATTGATTGTGCCTCTTGGAATTGGTTTTCCATTTCTTGATATAGCATGCTAAATCATGTTTACAATTTTATTTTAATTGTGAATTATCCTAAGTGTTTTAAAATAAATTTATAAATGTGTCGATGTTTGTGAAAGATCATTTTTTTTAAACTAAAAGGATTCTGTTAAATGTGTTATGTAATTATTCTCTTTGTTGAAACCATGATGGGTTTTGGGTGTTTCTTGGTAAATTATATTGTTCCATTAGATGATGGTGTATCCATCAGTACATAATGTGTGCCCATGGGTGCACCTTCAGATGAAGGTTTTACTTTGAAATAATGGTTATTTGATCTTTAAATGATATTTTGGTACGTTGGATAACTTGAAAATAATTTTGAGTGTGTTCATTAAAACATAGCATGTTTGTAACTTTATAAAGGATGGTTGACTTCTAAATGTTATGAAATACTATTTGAAATCATGGGCTGTTGGGAGAATTTTCATTTTTTATTTTTAGAAGAAATAAATATTGAAAATGTAATTATATTTAAGTGTGTGAAGGACCGTTTACAAGATCTTGTGAATGTTTAATTTCATATTGTTTTGGAAAAGGGTGTTGAGATGTTTTGACAAATGCATTTGGGTGTGAATTGTTGAATACCTTTTTGAAACCAATGCATTTAAAGAAACTATGGTTGAGTGTTCATATGATGTGATAGCCCGGTTGGTACATTAATGATGCAATATATATGTGTATATCTATATAGTGGTCACTCTTATTGAGGTATTTCCCTATATGGGTTACCATATAGGTGGTGTCCATGTATTGGGTAGGAATGTGTGATGACATCAAGTAATTTGAGTCACGCATGTGAGGGCCTCCTACCTACAGAATATACATTTACAATGGGCTTCTTGGGCATGTTTTAGAGGGTTTAGTGATGTTTGCTGATCAACCCTGATTAGATTGGTTGGTACCCATTGAATTTTCTGTTAGGCTAGGATAGCCATTACACTAGATTGGATGTTGAGGGCAGCTAGTTGGTTTTAGACTTAGGAGTTTCACCATATGTTGGATGGTGGTTCCAAACCAAGTACATCCAAGGATATATCTTGGGATGTTTCTGAAATTCCTATGGTTTCATACTTTTATGTTCATATTTTTTTGTATCATTTTTATTGTTCTATTTTAACACACCTCTACATGTTTTTTATTTTTAAAACACTTATTTTAGATTTAGTTTTCTTCTAAAGGAATTTATGGAGATTCCTTATTTTCCTTGGAAATTATTTCATAAAAATGGATATGGAAAGGTTTTCTTCTTGAAATTTGAATCATGTTACTTGGTTTGGTAAAATAACAAAAACCCTATTTATATATATCATATTTTTTGAACTAATAAGAATGGATTTCACATTAAAGTAAAGGAATATGGCATGGTTTATCTTTGGAATCCCTACTGATCATCTCAATGCTTTCACCTACTCTATATTTTTAGTTCCAGGTTCTCTCATTTTTTGATCACTCTAGGAGAGATTGTGGTTCTGTGGTTTGTGGTTCCCCACAGGGTTGTCTGGAAGAATATTTATCCATTCAGTTTTATTCACTCTTCACTAGTGGAGTTTAGATATATTTTTCTATTTATTATTTTAAAATTATTTTACTTTTATGGGAAAAATCATTACAAATGGATTTATTGTGATTCCCAACACTAGTTTCCATCCCATGGGGATTGTGAATGCCCATTGGATCTTATCATGGACCATCTCAGGTGACTGGTTCATTGTTGACTTGGGTTGGTTTGTGACACTATGGGTTAGAGTTTTGGGTCATGGGGGGACCTTCACTATGGTGGGTGCCGATTAGAGATCATGTATTATGATATAATCCTGCATATCCTATTTGGATAGGAATCAGTGTTCATAATGTCTTTTATTGTATGTTCAAATATGTCAAAATGATAAGGTTTTCATGTCCTAAGGTATCTTATAGAAATGCCTTGAGTAATTTTATAACATTTCACAAATATCTATTTGTCAAGGCTAACATGTATTAGGGTACATCAAATTATTAAATAATATATGTCAGATGACTTTCACATTATCTATCTAACAGAGAGAGTACTTTCACATTAATTAGCTCACATATTAGAGGGTCTTCGTGTGATCAATGAAAACATGTCCAATGAAGTTTCATGATAAAGTCATTCATGTTAGAATGCTTTTTCATAAATCGGTTGACATATATGAGGGTCTTCACTTGATCATTATAGACATATCCATGGGTTCTATTGATTAATTCCACCATATTGTAATGATATTACATGAGATGAATGACATGTCAAGAGAACTTCTAATGTCTTTAATGACATGCCTTAGTGGACTTTAGAAGACTTTGGAGACATGTCTAGATGACTTCACATGTCCTAACGGACATTACCTAATGAATTCACTTGACTTGGAGGAAATTTATGGAGGAATTCACAAGACTCGGATGACATATCTAGAGGACTAAAAAAGTTTGGGAGATATTTATTGGATTTGTATCGTGATCTGGATTGGTCATGTCATGTAAATGAAGCATTTTCATGAATATTTATGTGTCCATATTAACATTAATATTGCATTTTTTCTATATATATTGAAAATTTGAATCAATATTCATTGATTAGTATCTTTATTCGATTTCATGTGACCAAGTCAACATATAGAAAGTCCTTCGAATAATATGGATGTCCCAACAGGTTTCATTCTTGTGTTCTATAGGGATATCATGTGAAGAACATTTTCATGTTGCAATATGATTTATTTCATCCCTTAGATTGTGTATGACCCTTATGATTCTAAGTATTTACACTCCAAGAAGTCCACTCTTATATGATCCCATGTTTTAGGCCATGTGTGTGAGGATTTTATTTAACATTTAAAGGTTGAGGAATTTGTAGTCCACACCACCCGAGATATATGCTATCCTGAATAGAACAGATATCAGAAATATTATATGGAGTAGGTGGATGGATTTTGGTACCATGCGCTTCACATGATCCTACTATGGGTCATCTTTTTAATCACATCATAAAAAGAGACTATGATAATACTCCATCATTTCCATAATGACTGGACCTGTATCCTATCAATGTGATTTCTCACAGTCTTATTAACAAGTCAATGTGCCTTTGCACCATTAATCCGACATGTCCGATAATCCTTCCTAGATCAAGATGCTTGTTGACTAGTTTTCACATGATTTATGATGACCTGTCTGGGATCCATTACAAGATCAAGAAGTCTTTTCATAGGAATTTAACAAGATCAATGTGAATTATTAAAGGTATTTCCTAATATCATGATGACTTTTATGGAGCCACTCATAAGATCAATTTGTTTTTTCAAATGGTCTTTGTGGGATAAATGATGATCACCTATGGTTCCTTACCCATACACATCAATATCAATTTATCTTACCATCATGAAAGGATTCCAAGTTTTTCATAATTTTATCCATTGTATTCTAATACCTCTGGATTTTACCATGGTTTTATTATCATAGAATCAAACTATCAATAGAGGATCTGACTATGATGTGCGAGCATTGTTATAGATAGTCGTTCTACTTGACTGTGATGAATCCCAAGATCAATGGTGGATCTCTTAATGGTGTGAAAGAATATTTTCTAAGAAATACCCCTCTTGTATATGGAGAAGAGGGTGAATCACATGATAAAATGAGAATGTAAATGGTTCTTCACATGATAAAGGTTATACACCAACAATATATCACATGACAATGTTGATATGTTGCTAAGGGGATCCATGTGGTCTTGTGAATTGTATAATTATACAGCATGAGGATAACCACAACTCTTCATTGTGTGACTCTTATACCTTATTTACACCTTTTTATAATGGTATTTTGGTGATTATAATTCATCTATAGATTTGAAAGTCACAAGATAAAATGAACTTATCAGGAATCCTTTTCATGGTCATCAATGCATGTCTGGACTCCATCAGATGAAATGAAGGGGTTTTCAACATGACATCACATGATTATAGGAACTCACTGAAGGGGATTCATGAAATCATCCTTATATAATGAAATTTTTATGAACCACCTATATGATATTATAAAGGGCATGTGGTTGTGTGTCCTCCTGGTGGTTATGTGATCCACATGATTCAGCTACATGTAATTCAGGTAGTTTTTCTAACCCATCCTTTTTAATACATAGAAAATAATACCCATGATGTGGGTATTTATTGAATTCTATAACTTTTGATTCTAATTTTTAGGTCATCAAAAAATTTCACCCCTCATTATAAAGGTCCAAAAGGATATGGGATCATTTATGAGGAGAGTAATTGCATATTGTTGTCCTTGGATATTTCATTAATCAGTGTCTTGGATGATGTTTGGTATTCCATGTGACCTTTGGTATTCTTTGGCATATCCAATAAATATAGGGTAAATGGGATATCTCATTTCACTGGTTACTTATAAACATATATTTCTTGTCAAATACCTTGTTGTGCGACCCTTTTGAAATACCTAAACACATGATCCATCTGGGAAGACTTCTCTACAAGGACCAATCACAAGTATTCTTTACAGGGTTGTCTATGTAGATATCTATGCAGACCAATTTGAATCAACACTTATTCAAACTTATGGAAAAACTAATTCTTGATAATTTTTATTAAAGTTGACCTTTTTCCTCTTCCACATAGCTGTATTGTAGACTTTACATCATTTGATGTCTTGGGGACGGGATCTCTTGATCATCATGTGGTTCTCATGAGCATCTTAGGGTAACACAATCATATATATTTCAATAGATCATGAGATCCTGATATACGTCATGGATCAGGTGATTTGTGTAGTTCTCTAAGTGGAATACAATTTGAAAGGTGGTCTATGGGTTACTTGATTCATGAAACCCATATCAGGTTATGTGATCAAAAATCCCTTCGTAGTTCATGAGTTTCACATGATGCTATTAGAGTCATGCACCGATTTTTACAGAATCTCTTCCCTATTCTCACAGGTTATTCATGCATTCATACAAATGACTTATATTAATCATTAGTAATTAAAAAATAGTTCTCAATAGAGTGGGATCATCATAACAAAATTTGTTCAAGTGTGGATGATATCTATCAATCCATTTTCAAGTCATATTAGAAAATATTGATAGACGTAGTGGGGATAAAAATTATAGAATATTCTCTCTCAGATAATCTACCTCATTACACGTTTAGAATTATAAATTATGAATTTATAGTTCCTCCACAGTCTTTAATTTTTCATCCCTCTTGGATTCTGTAGAACCAGAAAACCTTCCAAGAAAATATATAACATATTGTAAATTTCACCGATGAGGAAAAATTCTCATATTGTAAAATGATGAATTTTATCCCTGCATACATTTGAAAGAATTTCCACAAACCAGATTCAGAAATCCACATTTACTACACGATAATATCGAAATCACCCACAAATCAAAGTTTCATATGGTTTCCTTATTGGAACCTTAGATTATGAGGGATCATAGAAATGGATTGGGGATCTAACTTAAGGGTATAGTATATAAATTTTGAATTTGGAATTAATCTAAAAATGATGAGGATATATAAATCCATATATATCTACCAAAACTTCTCATTCTATAATAATGTTTTGTTGTTGGAATTAGTTAGCCGATGGATTCCAAATACAAATACATTCATCCTGATGAAAGGTGATATGGGAATATGTGTCTAGAATATCATAATGATTTATGGTGCATCAATTTTATGATAGATATACGCTGAGTTTTTCACTCCATAAAATTTATGGGTTGGTAGGAAGAGGACATGTCCCCTAGCTAGGGAGTTTATTAGGTTAGCTAAAAAGGAACTTGAAAAGCTGCACTTCTTGAGGAAGATATATACTTTATGTAATGGGTATGATATTTCATCAAGAATAATAATTATTAACCTAAATATATATGGATAAAGTTCTGACCCACAAATGATTCCCATAGTGTTGAGGGTGCCTATTGGACCATAACTGAAGAGGTATCAATTACCAACTAGGGGTGGGAGTTCATTCCTGATGTTTTATGGTCCATTTAGTTGGATTATTTTTATTCCATGTACCTAAGTGGGTACCTACTCCCAAAAAAGTATAAGTGTTGATTTAGGGATTCCACATTTATGTTAGTGACTCTGTGGGATGAGGGAGGTGCATTGGGTTAGTCATTATTATGTTGGAAAACTATATCACCTCCCATGCAACATTTATTTTGGAAGATACCCACATGGATGCTTTGGTCCCTTTCATGTGATATGGGATATTATGGGGGATCTTATATGATTCTATTAGTACATGAGAATCCATGACTTCCCCAAATATTGTTCTGAGCCCTTTTGTAGTGCATTAGTGGGGCGAGTATCTTGACATTAATGTACTGGGATATCAATGCTTACCTAAGTTCTCATGATTGCTTCTCATTCAGACCCTATGAGATAATTCCCACTGGTAGTATTGTTGAAAAGTAAGGGTGTATCCTTATGGCATCGGCCTATATGATATCAATTCATTAGGGATTTATATCTACCCATATTAATAGGATTATTATATGTGAAGGGTATAAAAGATGTCACTTCATCTGTCAGTTTTAGTGTATTCTAAAAAAAGTTCATGCCCATCATTATGTTCGATCAAAGAATAATCTAATAGTGGATCTCCAATTTTGGTTTATGATTTCTAGGGAGGATACTCAGGTCCATATATCCTTTCCTTCAGAGGATGTTGAGATCGGTTTGTCCCATCATTATGCTGATATTTTGACCCACTCATATCCAATTGGGAAAATATCTACATCAATGAGAATGGATTAAAAGATTCTATTGATTTTGAAATCCAAAACAGGGATTAAAAAATACTTACTTCGAGTATACTGACAACCCCGACAATGCCTCATAAGGTAGTGAATCATTTACCATCACCATCATTGCCGATATAAGAATTTAAATGCCTAACTGTAAATAGCATGGTTCTACTGAGTGGGTACACACCTACACTATTATTTACCATTTTATTTAATCAATGGATGATTTTTGGTAGCTAATTATGACACTAAGATATGAGGTCTATTGTTCTAGGAAGAGATACATTTAGAAGGATTCACTCGTATTACTGCCCCAGATGATGTAGCTTTTAAAGACCAACCCATTGAGGTCAGGGATTTCATTCAAGACCATGATGAAATGATGGAACGAGTGAAAGGTATGTTCCACTTCTCAACCTTGGTACAATAGACGGTTGTTAGTAGAATAATGGAAGTTTTATTGGATGAGTAGTGTCATCCCATATCTAGGGAAGGGGTAATACTATTCTTTATACCATACTCAAATAGACATGTTTTCATTGGGACTGTACTAAAATAATTTTCATTCTTATTGATATGAAAGGAAACCTCAAGGGACCAATCACTCCCAAAACCCCTAATGTATTATCCAAGGGGTATGACTACTGGAGCTAATGATAGCACTGACCAAGGGACTGATGATAAGGGATCCTAGACACAACCGGCTCTGGTTACAATGCAGATTACTATCCATGGGGTGTCACAATATAAACTTCCATATGTTCCAACCTAAACACCTTAAAAATCTACACCTTATGGGTACCCTTCATAGGATAGGAAAGGGAAAGGGAAGAAGAAAAAATTATCAGAGCCCTCTCACCCGTACTCCAAATGTAAAAATTGTGCATTAATATTTTCCAAGTTTGGAAAATTATAGTAACTCATTTGGGGTTTCCAAAAATGTGTAGGCCCCAATGGATCCTACCTGGAGAAACATACATCTATTCCTAAGGATATGGGTGTGTGTTCTATTACTATATTATAACCCTCATTATTAGGTTCATCACATCAATAAGAAGAGATGAATTTAGCGCCAAATCAATTTAGATTAATGTTTACTATTGATGTTCCTGTGGTATTATGATTTGACCGAACATAGGAGATCACACTTCTTGGGGAAACTGATGTTGATATATATTCTGCTAGCAATTTAGATTTAATGGAGGTGTGTTTTAGAGATGGTGAGTTCGTCTTCAGAAGTTTAATTCATGGTTCACATTGGGTCATTCCAACTAACATTTATTTTTCTCTTACATCCCATAAAGGTAATGATATATGTATGATGATAAAGAAAACACAAATGGTTCTATCAGGTAGCTCATCCCATGTACTCGCAAAAATTTTCTATTAAATAAAATTCCCTTCTTATAATTATTTCATATAGTATAAATCACATAAATTCATGTTGATAACACAATAAAATATTTTTAAATGAATAACTAATGAAAGAAGAGGTATTTCAATAAATTAAGGAACCTATCTCGGTGAGATAGTTACATGAACCTTGGAATAGTAAATGTCTATTACGAATGGTAATTCGATTAATAGATTAGTGACATCATATTTGAAAGTAAAATTAAAATTTTGGAATCCTATAAATTATAATATGATATAATTATATCATAGTATATGTAAATAATTTTTTTTTAAAATTATTAGTTATGTGTTGGTATATTTATGAAGCATAATTTTTTATTTTTTGTTTAATAAAAAATATATTTATTTAAAAGAAAATTTATTTTCATAAAATATATTAATAAGTTAATTTTTTTATTATGATTTTATTATAACTTTATGAGACTTTAATTAAATTTTCAATGTGTTATAAAAACCAGTTATAAATTTAAAATCTGTATTTTTTTAATAAATGATTATTTTAATTAATAATTACATTTATCATATATAGAAAATTATTTTCATAAAATGGTGTTCATTTTTGAATTATACATGTTAAAAAATAGTTAGGGTGCATTTTTGGGATTTTTGAAAAATAAGTGAATTTCAGTGAATAGTAAAAACGACAATTTATAATAAAAGATGAATGAAAGAATTATTGATTCATAGATGATGTATAAATGATTTAATCACATAATATATAAATCTATGCCTTTATTTTAATATATTTATTGACAAGTTTCAAACTATTCATAATCTTGATCCAAAATAATAAACCAATGAATAAAATAATAAGAAAACACCATTATCCTCCTCTTTAAATACCACCCTTCACCACATCTTCTCCTCACACCTTCTAAAACATTAATATTTTCAATTTTATTCCCAATAATATACCCAATATCTTATGCCATGTCTAATATCCTTTGGTCTCATGAAAAATAATACTCTTTTCCCTATAAAGGGTTTCGAGGAGCAGAAATTCAAGAGGTAAAATCCTCTTTCTTTTTATTTTATTTTATTTTCAATTTCATTTAATTTCTTATCCTCTCCTCAAATCCACATATCCAAGAGGAATTATAACTCCAATATATTTTACATACTATAATTTAATTATTTTATTGAAAAAAATCATCTTCTAATCTCTTAATTTTTTATTTTATTCTAAAAATGAAAATATATTCCTTGGTGTGTCGATTTACCACCACCATGGATGATGCATTTTCATTTTTCACTACCTCCTTAATGTCTAATCCTAAAAATATAGTTATGGTTGAATATATTTTTTCTATGCACTATATAGGTTATATAATTTTCAAGAACCAATATATAAACACAATTCTAAATAAAATGATATAAGCTCATAATAGTCGTTAAAACCTCTAAAACAAATTAAATCATTTTCATTAACATTATATCCAAAATATAATACTAATAACACATAAAAAAGTTATATATAAGACCCATTAAAATTTTTTATATTCATTAATAATATCTAATTTCAATTTTTGGGTAGTTACTCACATTTTTCACTGTCATCCATACATGTATACAAGTGAACCGATCCGAAGAAACAAGAAAAAAAACACACTGGAATGATGAAATTGAATTATATAACTCATGGTAATTTTAATAAATGAATTTGATAATATTATAATAAATCAAATAATGTATAATATGGTTATATATTTATTAATTAATGAATTTAATTTTATTATAGAGGATATTAAGGAGAATAAATAACTCATACATAAGGTAATGTGATTCTTGAACCCAACT
This sequence comes from Viscum album, assembly GCA_963277665.1. NCBI lineage: Eukaryota > Viridiplantae > Streptophyta > Magnoliopsida > Santalales > Viscaceae > Viscum > Viscum album. The sequence continues at coordinate 1,655,971,768 of OY728125.1, forward strand.
CTCTTTATTTGGGTTTTACCTCCTTCACTCCATTTTTAGTATGGATGTTCAATTTATGTTCCTTAAATATCATTAAAGTTTCCTTAACTTTTCATTTTCTGTTATATACACATTTTCTTCTTGAGTTTTTTATAATCACATTTTCTTCCAAGAGAACACTTCTTCTAAAAAACATGCCTTTAACCTCTCATGAGATTGTTTTCTCTTTACTGAAGATTGGTGATTATTATACAAAGTATGTTATTAAAACATTAATTTGGGAACCCCAACGTTTCTTCATGGATGTATTCATTATGAAATTAAACACATTCATTTTCATTGGTTATATTATTTCTAGGATTGATATGCATTCTAGGTGGCATACATGATTACATAAATGTAATGATGTGATGGATGCACCCTAAATTATATAGTGAATGTAAATATTATCATGTGACAGGTGTGCATAGAATTATATACCTCTCCAATTCATTGGGTAATGTGATGTTTCTCATGATATAATATCCAATATTCATGAACGTGATGCTAGATTTGTTCACAACATTGTGTGGTGGTTAACCACTAAGACATAATGTTTCATTTTTATGAATTTTGAAATTCCATGTAATTTTATAATGATTCCACTCAATATTATGATGATTATGTTATGATGATGATTATCCTCACCCATGTTTTATGTCTATTTTCATCATCTTACTTGTATTTTATCTCACCCATTCTTTTGATATATATATACTCATTTGAATACTTTTATTAAGAAGAACATGAGGTCCATTAAGAAAAATATAAAAATGAATTAAATGAATTTTTATGTTTTATTATGTAAAATTTATGTATTTTATGAATTTTCATAATATATCAAACCTTAGGTTCCATGATTTATAGAATAATTATGTATTCTATCTTTAAAATGGTGAAATAATTATGTATGGAGATGTAGGGTTGCTATAGTTTGTATGAGAGCATGGTTTAGTTAATTTGGGAATTAGTATTAGAGACCCTTAGTGAAAAAACTTAGTATGAGACCAATTATAAGTAAGTACACATGAAGATTTGTTTTATAAATATTATAAACATAGGGATCCTAAAAGATTTTGATTTTGTGTTAATCGGACAGAGGAATAAATTATTATTTAATGAATTATTGACTTATATTTTGTCTTGACCATTTCTGCTTTAGAAAATGGTGGGAACCAGGAGAAACCTTGTGCAAAACTCATGTGAGGGACAATATAGTGATTACCTGAATAAAAAACCCAATTCTTTAAGAGGTGGAGTTTAAAATTTTGTGGCGATGTATACCCTGCTATCACATGCTATGAACAATAATGGTAATTATGTTTAATTCCATCCTTCAACTATGATTTAAAAACTATGTATCATGAATTTTATGCATAAATGACAAATGACATCTGGTGGATCTTCCGACACACTAATCATGGAATAGTGGGTTAACTCGATGGATAAGATCTTTATGTGATCCACACTAATGAGATGAAAAAGGTGAATCTGAATGTTTATCCTTTGGATAGAGAGTCCGATCATTGGTGGGAATTGATTAAAAACACCAAGCTGAAGGAATAAATTTAAGGGATGGAGTCGGAATACTTAATGATAATGTATCGTGACAAGTATTTCCCTTATACTCTTTGTACAATGACAGAGAGTGAATTAAAAAATTTGGAGAAAAATGGAGGTTAACCTATCATGGACTACGAAGAAAATTTCACAAGTCTTTCTAGGTATGCATCATGTTTTCTTATCAAAAAGGATAGAAAAGTATATAGATTCTTTATTTGTTTAAAATTACACCTTTAATGGGCTCTATAAATTATATAATTTTGGATTTATGAATAATTTTTTCAATGTGCATTAAATATGAATATGGGTTTGAGAGATTTGTCCCCTAATTTTGGTGAGAAGGAATGAAAGATGGAGTTTCCTTCTAGAGGATATAATGAAAAATGTGGAAAGAAAACTCAACCACTAACATGTCACCTATGTGGGAAGAAGAATCATGGGAACTTCCTTAAAGGTATGGGTAAATACTATTAGTATGGGAGAGAAGTCTACCAAGATCACAAATGTAGAATATGAATAATTTAGTTAGATGACATGATGGATGAATGGATAGAAACACCCATTTTTCAATGAATCAATTGTAGGGTGCACAGGAAATATAAAAGGGAGTGCACCACACCTCAACTCTTTGGGGGTAAAGCAGTGACAATGGCCACCAAAGACATTAAAGTGAGGGAAAGATTATGACATCACTATTATTAAGGTGTATACCAAAATTGATGTGGTGATAGGTACACTAGTTATTCATTTTTTAATAATGAACATACTATTTGGTTTTAGTGCTATTTTTTCCGACGCTTTTACGCCAGGGTGCGCGCACGCGTCCGTCACGCGGGGGAGGACGCACAGCTTGAGGCCCCGCATTCTCGCTTTCCAAAGGTGGGTGGCATCTGTTCCTTGTTCAGGGATGTCTACTCCTTGATCGAAACCAGGATGATGGGATGTCGGTTATTCCTTCTGTGGATTCCTCCTTGGACCTCGTCACCTAGTCCGGGTCTCCCTCATATATTTAAGACGGGTTCGTGAAGCTCGTTCCCAGCGCCATATCTGCATGGATTCTAGTTAATTATGCTACTTCCATCGAGATGCTTCAAGGGGTATGGTCGGGGCAGCAACCTTCGGTGAGGAGAATGGTCATGATGGGGGGTCGTCGGTGCACCTTGACGCTGGGGATTGGCATGTATTTCTTCTGTCCCTTATTATAGGGCTTCTTGAGGGAACGGAAGCCCGAGGAATCCCACATCGAACGCAGGTGATCGCGTGCCATCTGAGGTTTTCCTCAGCTTCCCATGTTTAACACGGGGTATGCTGCGAGTTTAACGTCTTTTGGAGATGGATCGGACTGATCAGAACACTGAGAGTGGATCAGATTGAAGGACCCCCTAGGGGGAACACCGATGTTGGGGCCAACACGTGGGCGGATTATCGGATACTATGGAGTGGAATGAGGTGGAATGATCCCATCGGGATGTGGCGGCCCGGGTAAGGATCAGGATGGGTGATGGAGTGATGGGCTTGAACCTCATGGAGGCTTCCTATATATCCCCATGGCATGGAATCAAAGTCCGCGTTGTTTGGTGATACGGTGGGACACCTGAAGAGGCGACCCGTGAAAATGAATGCATGGATTGGATCCTGGAGGAAGTAAGATCTCTGGGCTAGTGCATGAGCTTCCCGAGGCACGTGGGCTTGAGGGAGAGGTCAGGTTGAGACGTGGGTGTGAGTTATGGGGATTACGCTCTGAGGCGGCCCATAACGGTGGTTGTGAACTGACACGAAGGGGTCGGAACAACTGATTGATGGGCTTGAACCTCGTGGAGGCTTCCTACGTACCATGCGTTAGCACAGATCAAAATCCACATATTTCGGGGCATACAGTTTATCGTCATGTGGGATGAGATACAATTTAACGTCATGCAGGACGAGGGAATACAGTTTAACATCATGCAGGATGAGAAATTTGGGGCTTACGCTCTGAGGAAGCCCAAAGTGTTGGCGAAGCTATGTGAAGAAGTCAGAACGACTGAGTGGTGGGCTTGAACCTTGTGGAGGATTCCTCTTTACCATGCGTTAGCATGGATCAAATTCCACATAGTTCTCTAGGATGGGGCTTACGCTCTGAGGCGGCCCATTGAGGATGTCATGGTTGATGCGTGCTCTAATCCCACATGAGTCATGCTCGGTGTGAGAAACAAGAGGCAGCAGGGACCAGATGATCACGACGCAAAGGGTGCATCTGTGAGAAGCGAAAAGGGGCTTACACATTGAGCGCCCCAAAGAGGAAACAGGAGATTACACATGGTTAACAGCCCTTGGTTCTGGGGCTTACTCTAGGATGGAGGCCCGTGGTGCAACAAAGCGCAGTGGGAAAGGGACTCCACTGGCCTTGGAAATGGAGAAGTACGGAGGTGCATGGGTGAATCCTTCTGCAAGAGAGGCTAGGGGATTACGCTCTGAGGCAGCCCTTTCCCCGTGGACAAATGCCACTCCGACAAAGAGGATCTCATTCCATGTGAGGAAGAATCCATTCCCATGGAGACGAGTGGGCGTAAAGAATGTCTGAGTCGGGGGGACCCTGCATGCGAGGCACGGGGTTGGACCACAGTTTAATGTCATGTGTTAAGGACGAGGTGCTTAGCAGTTTAACGTCCTACAGCTTGGACGATGTGGGTTCACTCCACACCCCTAGGGCTTACATTCCCAACACCTTCTACCCCTTGTGGGAGGGAAGGCATCGGCAAGGCCGTAGTGAAGGGGGTCACAGGGATAACTGCCGAGGGGTCGACGTTAGCGTGGTTATGCGAAGAATCAATAGTCGTTAGCGTGCCTATGCGAAGAAGTATAAGGCAAAGCAACGCAACGGGAAATACTGCCCAAGGGACCTTGAGGTTACTTCGTACAATCCTGGAAGGCCGTACGGGAAAACAACGCATGGCGTGCATGCCCGGCATGGAAGACATCAGGCGCCGGTGCAGAGAGGCAACCAAGGGGCATCAAGGTGAGGGGTCCTGGGTTTTGCACGCAAAGATAAGTTTTGCGTGAAAAACACCGGGATGGCGCGCAATTGGGTCAGAGGATTGCGCGTGGATAGGGTATTGCGCGCAAAGGGCTTGGATTGCACGCAAGGGCAATGGTCGATCCCTAAGTCATGGAAAAACCTATCAGTGGGGTTTCATGCAATTGGAATGGATTGCGCACAGTTGGAAGGGATTACGCGCAATTGGAAGGGATTGCACGCAAAGGAAGAACCTGAAGGAGTTGGCAAATTCACTTAAGCTAGTGGGGTTGCGCGCAAAGGCGAACCCCGGGGAAAGGGTGCACGAAAAGGAAAATTACCTGGAAGTCATCTTGCGCGCACGGGAGTCCGAATTGCATTCATGGGAGCAGGTCCGAATTCCTCAACCCTAAAACGGTTGAGTTTGCCTTCTATTTATAGGCATTCTCCATCACGGAATCCAGGCGGTGTGTGAAATCTTCCACGTCAGGACCAGTCGGCACGCAAGGCTTCCCCGGGCGGAATCGGGCGCGCAAATTTGCGTGCAACACCGGTTTTGTATCATGAATCTCAGAATTCCTTTGTACGAACATAATTTTTTCGCGCAAGTCCTCCTTAATTTCACGCACCACTTCCAGGTCCTCCAGACCAGGTCTCTGAGTCCGAATATGACTTCGCTTCGTCCGTTTGAAACTTCCTCTAGGAGTTACGGACTTTTTTGGCGTCTACAAATTCCCCCCCTCAGAATTAGATTGGAAAGAGGTCGCAACGATCGGATTCCGAGGGAAACGCCGAAGTAGAGCATCTCATGGGAATTTTGCGCACAAAAATCCGACGGGGTGCGCAAAACGATGGGTCAGCGCGGAATTTTCTTTCCGCACGGCGCAGAACCCTAGCCTTAGCCTATAAAAAGGGGCGTTGGGTACCAAGTTCCATACTCAAGCTTTTCTGTGTGATAGGCATACTGCTCTCGTGTGCGAAATTTCTCCCGCAGCTGCGCGTAAAAATGCTTTGGCAGCGCGTAATTCCTTCCGAATTTCAGCTGTATTTGCGCGCCTACTCGGGATACTCCGCACCTAGTGTGCTGATTGTGTGCCCAACTCCTGGATTTCGCGTCGAAGCTTTAGATATCGCGCAACTCTCTTCGATTCCGTGCACTACATCTTGATTTCGTGCAACTCCCGAAATATTTGAGATGGCTGCAAACCAAGTTGATGAGGGGGAAGTCGCCGCTCGTAGAGCCGAAATGGCGGCGAACGAGGAGGTTTATGGCGCCAAGGTGATTGTTTCCAACAACCTAACCTTGTTCAATCTGCTAACCCCAACCCAGAAGGAGTATCCCCTGTCTGACAACCTCCCACTCTGGAACTTTGGCATCCTGGAGGAGGTTCCCCTACCGGGCTTCGAGGTGGACACACCACGGTCATGGGTGACCCGGGAGGATGAGCTTCCACACTACAACATCACCAACAATGGCCATCCTTCCAAGGAAACCAGGCATATGGATGTATATGTTCTGAACCCGAGGACCAGGACCATTACAGGGGATGAGCCTGTTGCAGAGAAATCGCTAGCCCTCTACGCGAGCACGTTCCGTCAGAGCGTCATGGATGACACTAAGGGCTGACTAAAAGATTGGGACCTGCGGTCCGGGGGAAACTTTACCAGTGAGTGGGCCTGGGTATTCTGGGTTTGCCATACTTGCGACCAGTTTGGGGCTGAGCTGCGGCATATTGGCCTGTTCGAGGTGGTATGGACGTCGCAGTTCCACTTCCACCATCAACCTGAGCTCGGGCCGGAGCTATTCACCTGGTGGTCTCCTGATACCAACACATTCCACCTTCACCACAGGGAAGTTGGCATCATCCTCTGGTATGTTCACTGCATCGGAGGTATCCCACTGGAGGGCTACCAATACGATGAGTTCGTTCCTCCAAAGAACACCTGGGAAGACAGGTCACAGACCCCCATGCTGACGTGGAACCTATTGGAGCTGGAAAAGGATAGGCTGGGGGTCAAGGACTTCCGGAAGGACATTGCCTACAAGGGCTGGTTCAGCCAGTTCCTAGAGAAGGACCCAGTGATCAAGATGCCGGTACGGGGAAAACGGTGCCCAACTACAGCTCATAGAATCAAGGATGGGTCGTATTGGAGGACCCTGGAGGCGGGGCAATACCAATCGTGGGGCTACTATGTCATTGAGGCCCAGGACCCGAACGTCCGGTACGCCGGGTGCCTTGCCGCCTTCCTGAGAGGGTGTCTCCTACCGGTGCGGGACACATGGATGGGTGTCTATCCAGCAACACTGGTGATGGCGGGCACCATGGCCGCCAACAAACGGTTCAACTTGGGGGGTCCCCATTCTGGCCAAGTTGTATGCCATCCTGGGACGCATCTCACGAGGAGGGTCGCCTCGGAGGGTATGTGGCCCTTTCCAGATCTTCCACGACTGGGTGGTGGATCATCTTAGTGGGTACACTTTTCCAAATGCCATCCGTCCTCCAGGAAATGGCCTGCGACCATCCCTACTAAACATCATCGGGGTGGCACTGATGACGCTCAATGAGGAGGGCATGAGGATCCGCATTGGTAACCACACCAACTTCAAATTCAGCCCATTACACACCCTGGTCGGTCAGATGGTGGACAATGGTAAAGGATCTCTAGAACAACAGGAGTATTTTCAAAGCATCCGATGCAGGGTGCTCGTGGCTCGGATCGACGGGAAGGTGATCTGCGAGCCTTACGTGCCATCCCGATTCACCAGGCAATTTGGGTGCCTCCAACAAATTCCGAATAAGGTATTCACGACTGTTTGGGAGGAGAATAATCCCTGCATTCTGTGCCAGATGTGGTTGATGTTCACCACTTTTGGCTCTGGCGATGTCATTACCCTTCCTCCCACCGGGGTCGACGTTGGCCTAGCAACTAAGTATGCCGAGCACTGGACCATTGTGTACCCTGAGGGGCTTTTATGCAAGGGATTCCGGCAACTTGAAACTACCCGCGCGGAAGCCGGGCGATGGGGGAGCAGACAAGGTGCTGCTAGAAGGGAGGAACCAGGGGTGCGTCAGGCAGCGAGGCCTACGCAGGCCGGGACCTCAGTGGTGGGAACATCACACAGTGCCACTGCAACCTCATTGCCCATAGGGGGGTCACATGAGGAGGCCAGGGAACTGCCCGAGAAGAAGATAAGGTACCTGCTCGAACCTTCTCAATATGCAATTTTCCTGGCAATATGGCCATTCTGGATGACCCCGCGGCAATCACTAGGCGTTGAAGCCATCTGGCAGAAGATAATGCAGAATGGGATCCAGCTGCCAGAGTTCGGGCTCATTCAAGTTACCGACAGAGTGAACATCCATCGATGACATGCTTATCTGACGGCCATGGACACATGCGCTTGCCAAAGGGGTCGGCGTGCAGATCCACCTTTCCTACTGAAAGTGATGCTCGACCAAGAGCGTGATCTGGAAGTAATGCTGCCGGGAGAAGGCGATAGTGACGAGGAGTCGGAGGGGGAGGAGGAGACCAGAGAAGACAAAGGAGAAGATGAAGTAGAAGGAGAACCCGAAGGTGAGGGGTCGCAGGGGGAGACCTGCTAAGGGAGTCTCTGGGAGAGCGGTGAGATTTTCAGCTCTGATCTCGACATAATCGAGATACTCGAGGTCTGTCACTATCTTCATTCATTTTCCTTCTTCGTCCATTCTCCTTTTCAATTTCCAACCCATATCTCTACCTCACTCAGGAGTGCCTAAGTGTTGGCCAGGCGTCCCCACTAGAGGAGGGAGGAGAGGAACTTGTAGGACAGGATGGGGATCCGACTCCCATCATTGAATTGACAAGCGTAGAGGGGTCTCCTGTCATGGAAGCTCCTGTAGCGGCCGGAACACTGGAGGCTGATGCTCTGGGTTCCTGTATATCCCACGCTTCACTAATGGCACTTTTTATCAAAAGATCCCAACTAATCTGGTTATGCCTTACGCAGTGACCTCGACATTGGAGGCTCGTCAGGCTGCGGAGCCTGGGATGTCCGTGAGAGGACCAGTGGCGGAAATACCTCCTCATCCAGAACATACTTCGTACACTGAGTTGGCCCCGGAAATTGGTGAGAAGGGGGTGGCAGACACCAGTGCCGCTATCCTTGAGGTGAGGCCGGAAGCTGACGGAGGAACCATCGCTATTGGGGTGAGAAAGGAAGGTCGCTCAGACGTCGAGGATCCTATCCCTCATGAAGACATCCCTGAGGAAGATCCTGCTGCCGACCTATTTACTGCCTTTCCTGTGTATCATCCCACTGATCCCGAGGAGGTAGATGACTCGGACTCAGAAGCGGCTGAGGAGAGCCGGATGACACGACGCAAAGGGTGGAAGTGTATCCAGTGCTTTCTCAGGCAATCCCAGTCGGATTGGCTGAGGCGGATGGGATCACTTCAGACCTGGCTGCGCTTCCTGTGCGCCAGGGGGGCTGACGCTCAACGCCTTCATCTGAGGGTCCATGATTACATGGATGAGAAGATACGTGAGAGCATCCAGCTCACCGACGTTGCCTAGTGTCAGGAAAGATCGATGAGCACTCGAGCATTTCTGAGGGTGGAGTGGGAGGTCCGGTGCCTCGAAGGGTAGGTGGCAGAGAAGGAGGCCTTCATTGCAATGTGCTTTGAGCTCGTGGAACAAATGAAGGCCCAGCTGGCTGACGCCCAAGAACAACTAGCGGAGGTGAGTCACCAGATGGCCGTACTTCAAACCGAGCGGGCGCAGGCACAGGCCAGGGTTGGAAAGCAGCGCTCTACGGCTACTGATGAAGAGAGAGTCTTCAAGGAGCAAGAAGCGGTCCTGGAGGCTACCATTAAAAGGGTAAAACATTGGAAAGATCGATCCAGCACGCTGATTTTTAAGGGCTTTGTCTCGGCCATCTCATGATCTTTTTTCTTTTACTGCTCAACATTTTGACCCTTGTATGGACCAATCTATTTATCTGTACCTTTGGTCTAATATGCTCACCATAATTCTGAAATGAATAACAACTCACCCCTAAGATCCTGTGGGTCACACCCAATCCGATAATTAAAGGATGTTTGTGTTATCATTTCGTCCAACTATGGGGCATTAACCAAGCTTCAGGCATCCGAACTCAGGCCTGAATTTCTGAGGAGAAGAGGGAGGTCCATCCGACGGGAGGGGACCTCAGACCAATCGATGTATCGTCTCCTCCACGTGCCCTAACACATGAGCGGGGCAATGCCAGGGGCATTGAAATTCCTCCGAACATAGGGAGATGAAAAAGGTGAATCACGTTACCCGAATTTGGAACACAATGGGGCATGACGATGGAGGATAACTGTTAACCGGGGCGGAAACACAACATCCATATCGCATTGTCCTGAAATGGGGACAATAAATGAGGGTTGACCGCTGACCATGTTCACAACACGGGGCCTAACTCAAATATCTTCGATCAGTCTTCTAGAACGTTGGCCTAGGATAGCAGTCGGACTATAGGTCTATCATCCATATTGCTACAATAGGTGGACCAACAGTCTATCATCCATATTGTGGCAGCAGGTGGACCAAATTCTATCATCCATACTGTTAGGGGGTTCCATCAAACATGACCAGTCCTCCGGGATGTTGGCCCAGGACAGTAGGCAGACTTTAGGTCTATCATCCATACTGTTAGGGGGTCCCATCGAACATGAAAGAGGATAAGGATCCGAATAATGGGGCATGCAAAGTGTGGAAAGTGGAGTGGTGGTTTGTTCGAACAGAGTCCAACACTCCCAAAATTGCTCCACCGTGGCGGAGGCGCATTAGGTGGACGTACCAACCTGATCACGGATCGTCCCAATTTTCAGACAGGACCTCTCTGGTGAGAGAACTGATGCTTCCCACCATCACCATGGGTCATCCCAAACTTATTCGGGGTAGATGTCGCAACTACACCACTCCCCAAGAAGTCATGCCGAGGGACCGACAGTAAGGAGGGACGGGATTTGGTAATCCCTGGGGCTGGACCTAAGACGAAATGTCCAGGTGTTCCTACATATCTCATAAGAATGAGAATCAAGCCACGCGTAGTTCTTAATAGATCTTAGTTTATGGTCTTAGAGCTCGGACCAAAGGGGCCCAGATATAGGGCAAAATGTAGTTTAGGGTCATTTAGGACCGCGAAAGGATCTTAGTTTTAGGTCTTAGAACTTGAACCCAAGGATAAGGGTAATAGGAGACACATGGTAAAGCGGTTGCGAAACCCGATGTGAATGGGGGTGAGGCCCTGCTTACTATGTACTCCTAGGGACGTGTTTAGACCGAGGGACCGAACACGAAAATTTAGGTTGGGCCGGTGGGGAATTGGCCAGGCGCTCCTACGTATCTCATAAGGATGAGAATCAAGCCATACGAAGTTCTTGAGAGGTGGTGTGGCACGACATGGCTCCTGTGCGAAGGACGAGGGAGACGTGCGTGTCTAGCCCTTGCACCAAAAGAAGCGGCATTTGATATATCTTGTTTTTCTTTGAAGGTGAGTGGTTTTTCTTTTGTGGAGCGACCAGCCTGGGGCAGGAACTCCTGGTGTCGCCACAATAATCAATTTGTAACAGGCTTTGACAAATGTTATGTCAATTGACCAATACCCCACGTGATGTCCCCTATGGGGAGGTCACTACAATGCAGTGTTGTCTCCCATCGTGCAGCCAAGACGATATCATCACAGGTTATGGTCATGCGGTGGGACCAAACAGTACAGTTTAAGGTCGTATGGCTTGGACTTGAGTAATACACATGATGTGGTGAGGCGTACCCAATATGGATGAGGGCATATCCTCATATCGTCACTGTGGGCAATTCCAGGAGAGGGGTCTCGGGACAAAGGGGCCTACGAGGGTCCAACAATCAGGGGGGCAGGAGATGCTAGATACCAGCCACGCTGGGCCTAAAACGCAATGTCTGGGTGACTCCTCATTTCCCATGGGGATGAGGGTCAAGATTCACTCAATACTTAAAGAAAAAACCCAAGCACATACTCTAGTGCTCAGATCGCGGGAGCCCCGAGAGACACCATTACGCAGCTTGGTCCGTCTGACGTGTGGGGGTGCACTGAGGGTTAGTGAAAGGAGTGTCGAGATTCCACCTTGACACAGTGGGGTGGAACATAATGTGAATAATGCAACCAACATTCAGGGCCCGAAGAAACCGGTGTGATGACTGAGGATTACTGCTGACCATGTTCGCAACACAGCATCTTGTCGCGTTAGCCTACAGATAGGGGCAAACAAATGAGCATCAACCGCTGAACACATTCATAACATGGGATTTGTATCAATTTGTTTCCTGAAACCCTTGGGGGCATTGGCCCGTGATGGTAGGAGAGACCTTGGGCGTTGTATCCAGGCCATTCTTGGGGGTCCCTCCAGGTGTGGAAGATAATGGGGCCCGAATGAAGGGGAGCACGAAGCTTGACAAGTGGATGAAAACTTGCCTAAGTCGAATCTGACACTCCAAGTACTAGACCAGAGTACTCTGAACACATTAACAGAACACTGGAAAGGGTCTAAGGGCTCATTCTGAGAGCGGCCAAAAGATTGAAGATTCACGGGGGAAGGGGGCGTAATTCCAAAAACCCTATACCACACCTATATGTCCCCCCGTGGGGAGGGACAGGCCAAAAGATCGAAGTGACCGGGAGATTGTGGGATCTCCTAAGAGATGGGGCTAGACATGAAATCTAGGTGTTCAGGCAGTCCTACGTATCCCATAAGGATGGGAATCAAGCCGCACGTAGTTCTTGAAGCGCAGTTTAACATCATGTAGGACGATACAGGGCAGTTCTTCCAGGGGGTGTGCATGGCACAGCAAATAAACCATCGCGAATGAGGACTTAATCCTACACTGCACCACACGCTCCAGGTGAAGGCTGGGGCTGAGAGGCCCGAGAAGGCCAAGGGGCCTGAGGCTGGGCCTTGGTCAGGGATGCCTAACTAGCTTGTAGTTTAACGTCTTGCAATGAGGATGAGCACGTGGTTTAAGGTCACACTAGACCTTAAGGGTCTTAGTTTAAGGTCTTAGAACTCGGACCGGAGGGGGCCAGATGTAGGAAAAAATGTAGTTTAATGTCATGCCAAACCGTATAAGGATCTTAGTTTTAGTTCTTAGAACTCGGACCCAAGGGGCTCAATCAAAATACCGTTTGAGGAATCTGGCGTTGGTGGGAGGAGTGACACGCTCACCATCCATAGTCACCAGGGAATACGTGCCATTGGGATAGACCTTATGGACGATGAAAGGCCCCTCCCATTTGGGCTCCAATTTGGGTGGTTTCCTACCGAGAATCATTGGGGCTCTAAGACCCAGTACCAGGTCACCTTGTAGGAAGGAGCGGAGGCGAACCTTCTCGTTGAAAGCTCGAGCCATCCTTCTCTGATGCCTTTCCAGGTTATATAAAGTGTGAAGTCTATTCTCATCCAGTGCTTCCAATTCAGCTAGAAGGATTTCAGAAACTCTACCTGGCGCTTGTTGGTCGTAGACCATCGTGCGCAATGAGGGAAATTGAATCTCGATGGGCAGGACGGCCTCAGATCCGTATACCAGGGAATACGGAGTCACCTGGGTGGAGTTACGAGTCATTGTCCTATAAGCCCAGAGGGCATTGGGGAGCTTTTCCAGACAACTTTTCTTGTTCTGACCAACCATTTTTTGCAGAATGTTAGAGAGGGTTTTGTTAAATGCCTCGATCTATCCATTCGCCTGTGCATGATAGCGGGAGGTGTGGTTAGAGCGAATGTTGTACTTGGCATACAATTTCTTCAGCTCGACTGCTCGGAAGTTCGTTCCGTTATCCGTGAGGATAGCGTGAGGTACCCTAAATCGATAGATTATATTGGAGATCACGAAGCCAGCGATAGAACAGGCTTTGACTTCCTTGAGCAGAATTACCTCTACCCACTTGGGAAAGAAATCTGTAGCGGTCAGGATGAACCGGCACTGGCGGGTCCTCGCTGGTGGGTAAGGTCCTACAACATCCAACCCCCAGACTTCAAAGGGCCAAGAATACTTGGTAGTATGGAGAGGCTCCGGTGGCCGATGCACAAAGTTAGCGTGAACTTGGCATGCATGACACCTCTTGGAAAACTCGATGCAGTCGTAGATCATAGAGGGCCAGAAGTACCCCAACCTCCGAATCTGGTGGGATAACTTTGACCCAGCCTGGTGGGAGCCACAGGAACCAGCATGAACTTCTTGCATGACCTGTGGGATCTCGACTCCTTGAAGGCAACGGAGGAGAACACCATCAAATATGTACCTTTAAAGGAGATGCTCAAGGCTGGGACTGCTCTGAAGGTTAAACTGCGGCGCACGGCGTCGGATTTGCTCGTGCTCGGCTCGGTTCGACGGAAGATTTATGTGCTGGAGATATTCAACCAAGGGCATCCTCCAGTCAGGAACTGTCTTGATTACTGCATCTGAAGTCCCTAGGAATCCTGATATAGGGGAACCAGCGGTGAGATGGTTCACCCGTGGGCCACGATCATCCTCCAGAATAATAGGAGAAATGACTCTCCGGTGTGCCATGTGGATAATTAGATCGTCCTGTTCGGGCTTCGCAAGTGATGCGGCTAGGCTGGCCAAAGCATCTGCTCGACTGTTCTGCGACCAGGGGATATGAATGACCTCTGGCTGAGAGGGGAACTTATCCATTAGACGGAGGGTACACTCCAGCAATGGAATGAGTTCTGGCTTTCTAACAACATAGTCACCATTCACCTGCTTGATGACTAGCTCAAAGTCCCCTTTCACATGCAGATGGGGTGCGTCAATCTTGAGAGCCAACTTGAGGCCAGTGATGAGGGCATGATATTCTGCCTCATTGTTGGTGCAGCCTTCTGAAAACAGGAACGAATATGGAAAAATGGATTGCTCCAGGGTGATGAAGATGATAGCCAGGCCCACTCTGTTGAGCCTAGGATCATTGATCCTTCTGTCGGTGGGGCTCCAGGAGGCACCATCAAAGTACATCTGCCAGCATGGGATGGCATGATCGACTGAGAGGATTACCTCATCAGGAAATCCTAGATCTAGTGGCTTATTCGCGGAGGTTGGGTGGGCAGCTAAGAAGTCTGCCAACACCTATCCTTTGATAGACTTCTGGGGTACGAACTTGATGTCTAACTGCTGGAGGATCACTGCCCAGTGCACCAGTCAGCTGGTCAATATAGGTCGATTCAGGATGTATTTCAACGGGTCTACCTGAGAGACCAGTTGTACCCCATGGTGGTGCAAGTAGTGCCGCAATTTCTGCATGGAAAATACGAGTGCCAGGAAGCTCTTCTCGATGGGAGAATATCTAATTTCCATATCGAGGAGAATGCGGCTGAGGTAGTAGAGGCTATTCTCTGTTCCCTCGTTGTTCTTCTAGGCGAGAAGCGCGCCGAGGGACCATTCCAGGGTGGTCACATAAAGGACCAGCGGCCTTCTGGAAACAGGTGGCATCAAGACCGGAGGTTGGAGCAGATACTAATTGATTTCCTCAAAGGCAATCTAACACTCTTTATCCCACTCGTAGGTGGCGCCTTTCTTCATGAGCTGGGAAAAGGGCTTACACTTGTCGTCCAGATTCGCAATGAATCGACATATATAGGATAAGTGTCCTTGGAGGCCTCTCAGCTCCCGAATATTACTCAAGGGAGGCATCTGGCTGATGGTCTTGATCTTCTTCGGGTCGATCTCGATGCCTCAGTATCTAACAACGAAGCCAAGAAACTTTCTGGAGGTGACCCTGAAGGCACACTTTAACGGGTTCATCTTCAAGTGGCGAGAACGGAGGAAGCCGAACACTTTCTCAAGGTCTTTGAGATGGTCCTGGCGCTGGCGAGATTTAACCACCAGGTCGTCTATGTAGCATTCCACCAGTGTCCCGATAATTGGCTTGAATATGCGATGCATGGCCCGTTGATAGGTGGAACCTGCATTTTTCAGGCTGAAGGGCATAACCTAGTAGCAGAAAGTGCCTTGGGGGGCCCTGAAGGCGGTGAACTCTTCATCCTCGGGGGCCATCTGGATCTGGTTGTACCCGGAGTACCCATCCATGAAGGAGAGGGCTTGGAACTCGGTCGTGGCATCGATCAACAACTCTGTCACTGGAAGGGGAAAATCATCCTTCGGACAGTGGCGATTGAGATCACGGAAGTCGATACAGACCCTGGTCTGTCTGTTCTTCTTCCTGACCGGCACAATTTTGGATATCCACTAGGGGTACTGAACTTCTTTGACGAAGTTGGATTTGATGAGCTTATCAACTTCGGCCTCAACCATGGCACTGTGAGAGGGGTTCATCTTTCTGGGAGGCTGCTTGAACCCGTGATGGTTTTCTGGAAGGCCAAGGTGGTGGACGGATACCTGGGGATCTAGTCCTGGCATCTCGTCATAACTCCAAGCAAACACATCATGGTGCTGTCTAAAGAAGTCTACGTACTGTTGTCATTCCTCGGGGGGCATAGCGGTGCTGACCAATGTGGGCCTTGGGTCCGCCTCGCTGCCGAGGTTCACCTGCACTAACTCGTCGACCGTGGTGGAGACGCCCTCCTCAAAGGAAGGGGGAGAATCTTCCATGTCCTCCTCTCCACTTATATAGGGATCATCCACGGGGGGAGCCACTTCAGGGCTGCCAAGACTCTGATGGGGAGCTGGTGCCAGCTTGGGTGGAAGAGTTAGTCACATCAGGAGACTCATGCACTACAGAGACCATGGCGATAAAGGCGGTTGATCCAATACCATCCGTCCTTCGGCCCAAGGGGCCATGCTTTATGACATCAAAGAAGTAGTGGCGTGTCGGCTTGATTTAGTCAATTCTGGCCCAGAAAAACAGACACGTATGATGTACTGCCATTGCCATGAGCCTAACGTCCTGATATCGTACAAGGGTAGGAGGCTCGGAGATCACTTGAGCTTGGTTGGTGTAGGAGTATGAGGTGATTTCCCACTGCTACTTGAACCCAAAAATATGCCTTCCTATGGTACCCGAAACAACAAAGCACTGCCCCATGTCGGGGTTTGTGGCCTCCAACCGATGGATTGGGAAGACATAAGCGTCATCCAAACCTGCCCAGGGATCACTTGTAACAGTGGTGAGCTCAACCTCACCTGCCAGGATCTGCTTTTCCTTGCTCTTGTAATAGTCAGCGTCCAGATAACGGGCTTCACAAGAGGCAAAAGGAGACGCATCTCCTTGGAGCACGCCTACTCGACCCTTAAGGGAGTATTTGAGGCACTGGTGATACGATGAGGGGACCACTGCGTGAAGGTGGAGCCACGGCCTTCCCATCAACGCATTGCAGGCGGTGTCTTGAGAGACAACCATGAATTCGGTATTGTCCATTAGGCCACCGAACTGGGTCTTCAAGCGAATCTTTCCAAGTGGAGTTTGCTCGGTCCTGTCATACCCCTGGATATTGAGGTCGGAGGGGGTTATATCATCCTCAGACAACCCCAGCTTCCGCAGTGTCCGAGTTGGGATTAGGTTAATCTCGGAACCCATGTCAACAAGACAGTGTCGGATTTTCATGCCATTGAACTGACCGATGATGTACAGTGGGCGAATGTGCCCCTGTATGGTAGGGTCTTCATCCTTACCAGAGAATGAGATAACTTCCTGACATTCGGCGTTCTCAATCACATCGGTGTGGAAGGCTTCTGCAGTCGCTACCTCCGTTTCAAACTGGAGGGGGCTCCTTAGAGCTTCAGCGAGCACCTCACGCATTTTAGACGACAGGCGAAGATCCTCAAGGATTGAATGCCTTGCTGGAATGTCGACCAGGTGCTTCAGAACATCATACTTTTGAGCCAAACGTGAGCTTCTTCTTACAGGAGGCCGCTCTACGATTGGAGGCATGACGTGCTCCGCCGGCTGGACCGGTGACTGACTAGTACTAGGCACATCTCGTTGTTCACTAGTCGAAGCCCAGGAAGTGGCTGCCGGATTTAGACCGGAAGGCTGTAGTCGGCTGGTGGCAGGGTAGAGCTGGTCGCAGCACGGCCGAGGTGGTTCTTCCTGATCCAGCAACACAAACGGTGGTAAAGGCGAACCTGTTGACACTGGATGAAGGGGTCGTATGTGCTGAGCTCTGCATCGGGCCTGCTGCATGGTTTCAGTGGCATGCATGTCCTGGTTAGAGGTTCCAACTACCATGCCCTGGCGATTCATGTAGCCATGGCTCCTCCGACGTTGTCGGTGGCTGGGGACATTGGGAAGGTCCTCATCCTGGCGTTCCTCATCGTCGGGAGTCAAAAAGGGATTTACCAACTCTATGGTGTTAACCAAATTGTACCCCTGGCTTTCACTCAAGGAGTCATCCACTACCGGAAAGAGTTTCAGAGGGATCCCCATTTCTGGGGGCATAAAATCACCAAGAGTGCGGGATGATGACGGCATTGGCAGGGCGCGTTCTTTCTTCTTGTGCCACCGCTTGCTCTTCTGGGAAGAGGTAGGCTGGGACGACGATGCCGAAGTGGCGCTCACAGATTATGAGGGCTCTGGCTGACACAGGAGGGCATGGATGATGCCATGGGTGCGGGAGACCTCCCTGTGGGCCATCCAGTCATTATACTTCCAGGACCCATGGTCGGAAACCTGTTTCCACTCATCCTCGTTGCCACTACTTCCATCTGATCTCACAAAGACACCTGCCACTTGCACCGGGGCTGGGGCCAACCTGACTCTGTTGTTGTCGATCTGGTCTTGGAGCTAGTCCTTGAACACATAGCATCGTTGGATGGTGTGCCCCAGGTTCCGGTGATAAGGTCAGTAGTTAGGGTGATCAGTGAGACGTGCCTCTTCTGGCTTCCGGCACTCAGGCAGCCACACGATCCTCTGCTCCAAGGCACTACGAAAATAACCGGGGACCTGGGCCTCGTCGAACGAGTAAGTCTGATTCCTTCTATCTGTAAAGGGGTCTCTTGGAGGCTGGTCATGACCAGGGACTGGAGGATCATGCCGAGGAGGCGGAGCCTGATTATCTCTCCTAGGTGGTAGCGGTGCGTTACACGGAGGCGCCTACCGATTTTGAGGCGGTCACTACTGGGCCGGAGGTTATGCCCATGGGGGTGGACCCCTATGGGGCTGTTGAGATGGCCTTACTAGTAGTAACTATAGCTGCCTGGGGCCTCTACCTGGGCCACAACAGCGGGCTCGGCTCTGGCGGCTCTCCTTGCAGGGATTATAGGAGGCAGCGGGTGTCCCTGACTGGCCTGTTGCAGGGCTTCTTCGAGGCGTTGAGCCTTGTCTGAGAAGTCCTGGAACCCTCTGAGGTAATTCTGAGTGATCAGAGAAGGAACCAGCTCTGCCTTGATGTTCCCTACGCACATTTTCAGTAATTGCTTCTAATTTAGTGGCATGTCAAGGGAGTACGTGAGCCACTTCCACCGGGCGACGAAGTCCGCGACTCGCTCATCGGGCCTTTGTTTGCACCTGAAGAGGTCTGCGATGTTCGTCTTCCAGGTTTTGAAACTGAAATGGTAGAGGAATTTCCTACGAAGTTCCTCCCATCTAGTCACAGATCTGATAGGGAGCTGGTTGTACCAGACGAATGATGGTCCTTCCAATTTCTGAATGAAGCAACGGAGCTTGGCGGCCTCCTACTGTGTCAAAGTCTCTAACATAGGCCCACACCTCGATTTGAAGTGGGTCAGGTGTTGTGGAGGGTCTTCGGTCCCGTTAAAGGGGGCGAAAGTGGGGTTCCCAAATCCGGGTGGGGCTGGCATATCATCCACCCACGCTGGGTATGGCTTACCGTCCGGTGGGATTTCCACCTGCCGAGTTTCCAGGGCCTCTAAGCGGGCGATGAGTGATTCCATTAGATCATCATGACGTGGGTTACTGTCCTGACGGGGATCTCTAACCACAAGCACATTTTCGGGCTCTTTAATACGGTAGTCAAGCTCAGCAACTTGCGGGGCAGCTGGTGGAGCGACTCTCGGGGTAGTGGGAGGAAACCGAGCGGGGTCCCATAGGTGATCATGCCGCTCAGGAGGGTTCGGCGAAACATATCGCGCCCGCTTGCCATGGGCTCCAGCCTCTCCACTGTCGGTGAACGCGTCATGGTCGCGGTTGCTCAGGGGAATCTCATCAAGGGGTTGGTGCTCCTACCCCTGCTGTCCTGGCCTAGGATTACCGTAGTCAGGCCGTCGCTCCACAGTGTGTTCGGCCAAGAGCTCATCAACCAACCTATTCTGCTCAGTAAGCTTTTGGCGCAGCGTGGCCTTCTTGGGATCTTCCTCTGCCTTCTGCGATGAGGCAGATGGGTCGGTAAGCTTAACAACCCCGACGTTCTCTTTACCCTTACTGATGTTTTGGCTCAGCGTTAATGCCTCGATGGGTGTGGGGAGACCTAGGAGATTCCTCTATTGGTGATTAATCCTATCAGATGGGTCCAGTAGCGGCTTTTCCTTATGGGGTGAGTCCCCATTGATGAGTTCCACACCGTTTCCCTCACCCGAAAGGTCAGCCATGTTGACCACCACTGCCCTTGGTGACATTCCCTCAGATCCGCCCAGTGAGTCAGGCTGTCGGCGAATCGCACAGAAAAGAAGGGCAGCGTACTACCCCATCCATGGACGTGCGCGTGGGGGGTGTCTTCCTCGATAACCTTGCAAAGTATTTGAAAACACTGGATGCATTGTTGCTAGAGGGCCCTGTGGTGGCTGAGTGACTCGGGGTGCCGAACCATGGGGAGCGCAGCCAGGTCGACCCGATGACACTGCTCACTGATATCCTCGAGATGTGTTTGACTCCCGGGATAAGGTGCTAGCTGATGGAGAAGATGGGTGTGAGTCACCCGGAGAGTCTGGCGGAAACATTCAAACTCTCCCTGGGTGAGCGACTCTGGCATATCAAAATCTGATCCTGCGACCGGCCAAAACTTCTCGGGGAAGTGGCCTGCTGCGAGGATGGTCCAGAAGCTCCACGACTCTGGTTCGGGATCCGGCCCTTGCTTCCCCTACTCATCAACCGAGAATGGTCGGGGAACTGGTAGCGGTGTCGAGGCAGGCCTATGGGCTGGTGGGCTGGCCGGCGGAGAATACGGTGAGCAGGCCGATTGGCCGCCGATCCCTAAGATTCCCTCCAAGGGCTGCAGTGTCCTGGTTGCCACGTCGCGATAGGATGGGCTGGCGAACAAGCCTCTTGTCATAGTGTCGGTACTTGCCGAGGGTGTGTCATGTCACGACTCTTCCGTCGGTCCCCAGAAAATTTCCCCACCCTCCCTAACTGAGGTGGAAGGTGCTTCCGGGGAGGCCAATGGTAACTGCAAGTTTGATCCCTGGGGGTACGCCAAGTCCTCGTCCTCCTGGATATACCTTCGGAGGGAGGAGGGAATCATGCGGATCTCACATTCGGGGAGTACGAGACTGACGCGCCGTGTCCCTATCCCTGCCCTCGACTCAAAGGGTTGGGGGGAAGGTTCCATCGTCGAGTCGTACTCTGCCTCAGAGTCTGAGAAACGGACTGGTCTGATTTTCATACGGGCTCTCCTGACATTCCTCTTACGGTGAAGACGTCCCGCCTTCCTACCCCTAGGAGGCTCCTCAGGGCGAGGATGATTTCCGTCAAGGAGTCCACTGGACATAATAGTGATGGGGCATAGAGGACTAATGGTCGGGGTGCGAGAAGAACCGGGACAGATGTCTAAAGGGAAATGGAGAGGACCTCCATGTGGGTGAGCGACCGAATACGCAACGGCTCCATACTCGCGGCCAGCGGTAGGGGAAGTGACATCATACCCAGTGCAATGAGCACTGGAAAAAGCCATACCCGGAGCGTAGCTGTCGTGGAGAAGCCTTCTGATTTCCAGATCAGTGGCACGAAATGGGCCTTCATGGTGGGTGGCACTACCGTGGATTGGTCCGCGGTGGCCATTGCATGTGCCCGCGACCGGGAGAGTCGACCCAACCTGCCTGCAGGGCGGTCGGGGCCTCGATCCAATTTGGGCATGTGACTGCCCCTGATCAATGTATGCGGGGTTCTGGTAACAGGAGTCAGCAGTGGCTCGGGCCACAGCGGTTTCTGATGTTGGTGCCCCAGGGCGGGCATTCTCTTCCGCTCG
The DNA here is from genome assembly GCA_963277665.1 of Viscum album. NCBI lineage: Eukaryota > Viridiplantae > Streptophyta > Magnoliopsida > Santalales > Viscaceae > Viscum > Viscum album. The sequence goes on from OY728125.1 coordinate 1,655,993,434, forward strand.
CGCCCGACACTAGCGTCGGGTCAGATGGGTTAGAGCCGGTGATGCGGGCACGACAATTGCCTGCTCCTCAGCCCAGGGAGTCGGGCGGAAGCGTCGATGCAGCCTGGTGGGGGCTCTTGCCGTGAACCCCTGGGATGGGTCTCCGATCAGGTGGACCCGGACATCCCCCACCTCATCGGTGTAGGGGATGGAGGTTTTAAGGCACTCCGAGGATAGGCTCCCGAAACGGTTGGACGTCAGAGTGGGAATAAATGGCTCCCTACACGGCCCTCAGGGGCAGCGATGGTGGTGAGGCACAACTACCTCTAGATCCAAACATTCCATGCCCCTGGTGGGGATGAACCCTTCCTCCTCGTACTTACGAACCAGGTCGTTGATCACCCTTCGTTGGATGATCTCTGGTGGGGAGAGGGGGCGTGAGAGCCCGACATTCATGGCAGTTGGAGTTGGAGCAGCTATGGAAAAGGCAGGACCGCACGGGGTGGTCGCGTCAGTACTGCCCCTGCCCCTACGCCGATGGGCAGGTGGCGATCGAGCTCCGGATGAAGCGGTATGATTCCTGGAAACAGGGATATGAACCCATTAGTACTAACAGTAAAAGAAATCGGCAACCAATAGCCCAACGTCATTCCGTCTTCCATGGTTGGTGAGAGGGATCCACGCTGATGACGTCACAGAACGGAGTGATCAACGTCCTGACTGCCTCAACCCCTGGCGGGTTTCACGTCCCAGTGCTAGGTGCCCGGACCTGGTGACATGATAATCTTTTGACACCCCGAACGCTACCAGTCCCCATATTGAGGAGAAGAGCTTCATGTCGGGTTCACTATTTTCTGTTTCCAATGATTTTACGCTGGGGCACGCGCGCGCGTCCATCACGCGGGGGAGGACGCGTGGCTTGAGGCACCGCATTCCCGCTTTCCAAAGGTGGGCGGCATTCGTTCCTTGTTCAGGGACGTCTGCTCCTTGATCGAAATCGGGATGATGGGATGTCAGTTATTCCTTCCGTGGATTCCTCTTCAGAGCTCGTCACCTAGTCCGGGTATCCCTCATAGATTTAAGACGGGTTCGTGAAGCTCATTCTCGGTACCATATCTGCATGGATGCCAGTTTATTACACTACTTCCGTCGAGACGCTCCAAGGGGTCTTGTCGGGGTAGCAACCTTCGGTGAGGAGAATGGTCATGCTGGGGGGTCTTCAGCGCGCCTTGACGCTGGGGATTGGAATGTATGTCTTATGTCCCTTATTATAGGGCTTCTCGAGGGCACAGAATCCCGAGGAATCCCACATCAAATGCGGGGGATCGCGTGCCATATGAGGTTTTCCTCAGCTTCCCATGTTTAATACAGGGTATGCCACGAGTTTAAAATCTTGCGGAGATGGATCGGATTGATCAAAACACTGAGAGTGGATCATATTGAAGGACCCCCTAGGGGGAACACCGATATTGGGGCCAGCACGTGGGCGGCTTCCTGGATACTATGGAGTGGAATGAGGTGGCATGATCCCACTGGGATGTGGCAGCCCGGGTAAGGATCAGGATGGGTGATGGAGTGAAGGGATTGAACCTCATGGAGGATTCCTACGTATCCCCATGGCAGGGAATCAAAGTCCACGTAGTTCGTTGATATGGTGGGACACCTGAAGAGGCGAACCGTGAGAATGAACGCATGTATTGGAGCCTGGAGGAAGTAATATCTCCGGGCTAGGGCATGAGCTTCCCGAGGCATGTGGGCTCGAGGGAGAGGTTAGGATGAGACGTGGGTGTGAGGTATGGGGCTTACGCTCTGAGGTGGCCCATAATGGTGGTTTTGAACTGACGCGGAGGGGTCAGAACAACTGATTGATGGGCTGAACCTCATGGAGGCTTCTTACGTACCATGTGTTAGCACGGATCAAATTCCACATAGTTCGGGGCATACAATTTAACGTCATGCGGGACGGGATATAGTTTAACATCATATGGGATGAGGGAATATAGTTTAACGTCATGCGGGATGAGAAATTTGGGACTTACGCTCTGAGGCAGCCCAAAGTGTTGGCAAACTGACGTGAAGAAGTCGGAACGACCGGGTGGTGGGCTTGAACCTCATGGAGGCTTCCTACGTACCATGCGTTAGCACGGATCAAAGTCCACGTAGTTCTCTAGGATGGGGCTTATGCTCCATGGTGGACCATTGAGGATGTCATGGTCGATGCGCACTCTAATACCACGTGAGTCATGCTCGGTGTGAGAAACAAGAGGAAACCGGGACCAGACGATCATGTCGCAAAGGGTGCGTCCATGAGAAGCGGAAAGGGGCTTACGCGTTGAGCGGCCCAAAGAGGAAACAGGGGCTTATGCATGGTTAGCAGCCCTTGGTGCCGGAGCTTACTCCAGGATGGAGGCCCGTGGTGCGACAAAGCGCAGTGGGAAAGGGACTCCACTGGCCTTGGCAGTGGGGAAGTACAGAGGTGCATGGGTGAAACCTTCCGCAAGAGAAGCTAGGGGCTTACGCTCGGAGGCAGCCCTTCCCCCGTCGACAAACACCACTCCGACAAGGAGGATCTCATTCCATGTGAGTAAGAATCCATTCCCATGGAGATGAGTGGGCATAAAGAATGTTCGAGCCATGGGGACCCTGCGTGCGTGGCACGGGGTCGGACCATAGTTTAACGTCATGTGTTAAGGACGAGGTGCTTAGCAGTTTAACATCCTGCAGGTTGGACGAGGTGGGTTTTCTCCACACCCCTAGGGCTTAAATTCCCACCACCTTCTACCCCTTTTGGGAAGGAAGGCATCGGCAAGGCCGTAGTGAAGGGGGGTCGCAGGGTGAACCACCGAGGGGTCCACGTTAGTGTGGCTATGTGAAAGAAGAAATAGCTGTTAGCGTGCCTATGAAAAGAAGCATAATGCAAAGCAACACAAAACGAAACACTGCCCAAGGGACCTTGAGGTTACTTTGTATGAGCCTAGAAGGCCGTACGGGAAAACAACGCATTGCATGCATGCCCGGCATGGAAGACATCAGGCGCCGTCGCAGAGAGTCAACCAAGGGGTGTCAAGGTGAGGGGTCCTGGGTTTTGCACGCAAAGAGAAGGTTTGCGCACAAAACACCAGGATGGCACACAATTGGGTCAGAGGATTGTGCACAGATAGGGGATTGCACGCAAAGGGATTGGATTGCGCGCGGGGGCAATGGTTGATCCCTAAGTCATGGCAAAACCTATCAGCAGGGTTGCGCACAATTGGAAGGGATTGCGCGCAGTTGAAAGAGATTGCATGTAATTGGAAGGGATTGCGTGCAAAGGAAGAACCCAAAGGAGTTAGAAAATTCACTTAAGCTAGTGGGGTTGCGTGCAAAGGCAAACCCCGGGGCAAGGGTGTGCGAAAAGGGGAATTACCTGGAAGTCATCTTGCACGCGCAGGAGTCCGAATTGCGCACATGGGAGCAGGTCTAAATTCCTCAACCCGGAAACGGTTGAGGTCGCCTTCTATTTATAGGCATTCGCCATCACGAAATCCAGGCAGCGCACGAAATCTTCTGCGCCAGGACTAGTCGGCGCGCAAGGCTTCCCCGCACGGAACCGAGCGCGCAAATTTGCGTGCAACGCCGGTTTTGTTTCATGAATCCTGGGAGTCCTTCGCGCGAACATCATTTTTTCACACAAGTCCTCCTTAATTTCGTGCACCACTTCCAGGTCCTACGGACTGGGTCTCTGAGTCCGAATATGACTTTTCTTCATCCATTCGAAACTTCCTCTAGGAGTTACAGACTTTTTTGACATCTACAGCTATTTATTCTTTCATATCTTAAATTTTTAGTAGAACTATTCAAACAACCCCTCAAAATAATGAGGTTGAGTTATCTGTGATAATATAAAGTGGGGAAATTATTGAATCCAAAGCTTATAACTCCTCTCCTTGTAATCTTTTTGGACTTAACCTCCCATTAAATATTTTTGTACATCCTTTGGTGTAGTTTGATACTATTTTGGGCATGTATTGGCTATCTGTATACAGTGTTAACATCTACTATTGATAAACAGAGATAACTCTTCATATTATAAGGAATACTCTAATTATATACATGTGTAAGGAGGAGGATGAATCTCATTAAGAATCATCATATAATGTGTGAATTTTATTGCCCTGTGATCAGGCATATCCATCTCAAATGATTGAGAAAAATGAGAGAATCATGATCGAAGACATTAAAATAGTGAGGGAATAAATGGCTATGTTCCCTGAAAAATTACACGGTATTATGCCATACTGATAGGTTAGGTCTCAATTGAACATATCTCTAGATCTATTCCTATATCAAACAAAACCTTATATAATAGACAACATTGAGTTGGAGTAACTGATCAAGAAGATTCAATAGTATTTGGACAATGTTTTTATAATCCTGACTGACTAACCTTGGGTTGCACTAATCCTCTTCATCAAGACGAATTATGGATCAAGGTGCGTCTACATTTATAATCGCGAGCTCAAAAAAATCACGACAAGGAACATGAATCCCCATCCATGGATAGATGAAATATTTGATCAACTACATGGGGAAAAGAAATTATCTAATGTGGACCTTCGGTATGATGTCAACAATTAAAGGCGACGAGGAAATATATTCCCCAAACTACATTTTGAAAGAGGTATGGAAACTATGAGTTCATAGTGATCCCCGTAAAACTCATTAATACTCCAACAATATTCATGGAATCAATAAATAGAGTCTTTATAGATTACCTTGAAAATCTTTAGGTATTATTTATTGAAAATGTTTTGATATACTCAAAGAGAAAGGGGGAATATGTGGAGAATTTGAAAACATTGATAAATAATTTTCAAAGGGAGAAAAATTCGGTAATGTATACTATATGAGAGTTATGGATAGAGGAATATTCCTTATTGGGTCTTGTTATCACTAGAAATAGAATATCTATGGACCCTTCAAAGACAAAATCAATTGAGGAGTGGCCTAGGAAAATATATGTAATAGAGATTCATAGTTTAGTTGGTCTAGTTGGGTATTACTGGTGTTTTTTGAAGAACTTATCATGATTTTAAAACCCAAAAACCAAGATGACTTAGAATGTATAAATGTTTTTCTGAACTAGTTAATGTAAATATTTCTTCACATATTCAAAAAAGAGGCTTAACACTAGGCCAGTAATCACACATATGACAAGTGGGGAAATCTTTGTGATACACAGTTATTCTTAATAGGAGGGATTATGATTTGTATTTATGTATACCAATAATATGATAGCATATTACTCATGTATGTTGAAAATTAATCAGAAAAGAAATCCCACTCATGATCCATAGTTGACAACTATGATCTTTTCATTGAAAATTTTGTGTAATTATCTCTATGGGTAGAAGTTTGATACATATAATAATCATAAGAGTCTAAAATATATATTCTCATAGAAGGATCATAATATATTCTATAGAAGGTGGTTAGAGATCATTAAGGATTATGACTTCTCAATCCACTACTATCCTAGAAATGAGATTATGGGGAGGTTGATCTATGTAAAAAGGATCCTACAATATTATCATTGATGAGAATTGATAAGGATCAAATATTTTATATTTTCGAACGATTGACATGGGAATCATTAAGGAAGGAACATCACCAATACTTTATCAAATGATTACTCAACCATCCCCTATAGAAAAAAATAAATTTAACAAACCATGCATGATTCACATGGACATTACATTTCTTTTTTATAATACATAATACATTACAAAAATATATTCCCAAAGAGCGTATTAGTTTAGTGTCATTGGAAACTTAGAACATAATCTTCTAACTTGGTGAAAGATCTTCAAAATCTCCCATAAATATCTTCCCCTTTATTTTTCCTACCTAAAACCTTTATTTATATCCTGGGAAAAAGAAAACATAAATACGGTGAGCTTAAATAATCTTTTAGGGTAAACATAGAGAACATAAAACAAACTAGAATCATTTGAATGTAAAAATATGAACATAAAGTTTAAACATAAAAAATCATGAGTCATGAAATAAATATTTACAATACATAAGGAATATATCATAATGAAATATTAACCATGATAGAATATCATTGACATAAAAAATGGAATTGTGGAAAAATGCACATAATATGATTTCTATAGTATCCAAGACATTGCTTCTAAGAACATCATAGTAGACAAAATCCATTACTGAACTGGGTTTACTTATCGTTCCATCCATGTATCACTGAATTGGATTTACATTCTATTCCATTCATGTATATCTCATGAGATATAAATCTTTAACCATTTCATTGGAGGGAGGTTTAGGTCCCACCCATCTCATAGTGAAATCATTCTTACAAGTTCCACAAAAACATAAATCATTCATCAATGTATACCCTATGAAATCAAATGGGTTTCTTAAACATCATTCCATCATAATCCATATAAATGAAATGGATTTCAAAAAAAAATCCATAATAAAAACAATAAAATCAATGTAATAATAGGGATAACCCTTTGTCATCATATATGGAAAATATTTTTGATAAAAGACATGAACTTAATTCTTGTGGAAAATATCCTTTCTTCTTCAAAAAAAATTTATTTTCTCAAAATTCCAATGAATTTTGAAAGAAAAGAGTTAGTTGAAAATAAAATTCAAATCATACAAAGTATGCTTCATGGAAATAATTAGTTATAAAGATGTAAAAATTCATTCGTGTTGTATAGGATAAAAAAACATTCTTCTCGTACTCTTGTTGGAATAGTTAAAATCCACCTTGTACCGAAAAAAATACATTCATACCATTTAGTAAAAATTCAACAATGGGAAGAATTGAAATTAAATAATTATTGACAAATATACTGAATATTTTTAAATAAATATTTAGGAAACATGGATTTTGATGAAAAATATTCCCTAGTAAATACTTACGAATAAACAATCTCAGATAAAAACGATATTTGCAAAGTTATCCCTTACCTTAGGTCTGATATGCTTTGTATGTATCTGAATCTCCTATATAATGATTTAAATAATGTTATTGATTTATTCCAGAATCATAATCATTTCAATGATAACATTTATTTTCATATTTTCATCCGTTTGTTAGTAACATTTCCTTGTCACTCATTATTTGGGTATTAACAGCTTTATGTTTTTATGAATTTTTTTTCGGATAAGTTATTATTACTATTTTTAGGTTATAGATACATATTTTAAATAATTTTACTATTATAATTAATATTATATTTATTCATTAAATTCATTTATATAATCATTTTTAATGAAGATTATGTAGAACGAATCACATCGTATCGTGGAGAGGGTAAGCCATACATACATAGAAGCGACGATATTGATCCCATAATTATTGAATGAAAATAAAGTCAATGGTGTATAGTATCTCAGAATAAATATAATTTTATATTATTAATGTATATATTTAATAATTCCATCATTATAACTATACTTATAAGGTGGTGGTGAAAAAATGATTACACCATGGAGTGGAGATGGTAAGCCGTACATATGCACACGTGATGATTTCATTTTTCTTAGGATGGGTAGAAGGTGAAATATGATTTTCCAATAATATTAATATCCTCTCATTATAAAATTAATAATAGAGTTATTACTTTACAATGAAACAAATCATGATATGGATGTAGAGGAAGAAATAATTTTGAATGAATTGGTAAATGATATTACCTCTTCTCTGATGTGCCTTCTCTAAATATCCTCTTATAGCACTAGAGTTGGTCTTTTAAGAAGACCAAAACCCATATTATGTTTATAGGTATGTTGATAAAGTAAATTGGGAGATTATGTCCAAGATGGATGGCTAAAAATGAATAGGAGTTTAGAAATTTCCCTTTTATAATTGAGGTGAGGGGTACTTTTGGAAACCTTGAAAATATTAATTTATAATAATTTGAAAAGTAATCCAAATACCTCAAAAATGAGACATATTAGAAGATAAGATATGAAAATATTTATATCTCAAGAACCAATAAAATTTATAAACGTTTTTAGGACAATTAAAAAATTATCATTTTAATTATCAATTAATTATTCTATTTAATTTTAATTAAGATAACAAAAGTTTAAATATTAAAAGGGTGCACTGTTTATTTATTTGATTTAAATTATACCATAAATGAATAATTTAGAAAATTTTAGACCATATAAAAAGTATTCTATATTTTGTAAATATTTTTATGATTTTAAATTAATTTTATAAACAATTGTATACAACATTATTTTAACAAAATATCAATTGTGTCAATTTTGACAATATTTATTTCATGGATTTTTATAAATATTAAGAAAAGGTGTTATCCTCAAACCAAATATTTTATTATATCCCTAATTTGTGAAGGTAATCTATTAAATACATTTAGAAAATTAATGAGACCAATTTATATTTATTTTATATTTTTAATAACTTTTATTTGATATCTCAATTATTAAAATAATAACTACATCAATATTATGTAATTATTTAATATAATTATTTTTAGAATAAAAATTTGAAATAAAATACTGTAATAAACATAAATTTACTCTATTTAAAAATAATTTATTTAATCAAATTTTTCATATGGAAAATCCAACATAAAAAATGTTTTACTTATTAAAGGATGAATGTGACAACTTTAACTTCTCTTTAAATAAAATTAAATAAATGTCACAATCTCTTCTTTAAATCTTCCAATGGTAACTTTCTCGACACTTAGAATCTTGTGGTAAAAATATACTCTACCAATATTATTTGGTCAGGTTTTTAGGCCTTTATGGTTATTAGTATTTTAATAAAAAAAATTATCGATTTCTCATCAATTAATCAATTTTTACATCTTCAAAGTATAAGGCTTGAAGGTAACTATAAATTTACTAAAAATTAAAATTAATTACCTTGATTTAGGTAATTATTTTATATTTCAATGGAATATTTATTTTCAAAGATATAACTAGGTTAACCCTATATTAATATTTTTATACTTATAAGAAATGTGAGATTGAAATTTTTTTCACTTTATTGGGTTTAGTAATATCTATGCCATTTTCATTGTCAAGTGGTCCTTAAATGACTATGTTTCGAACCTAAAATGTAAATAGTATAATTTTATTCATCCAAAAGTATTTATTTAGTTTCTAGGTTCATTTTATTCACCTTATCATATTATTTATTACACTAATTTACCCGATTTACCTTTAACCACATTAAATAAAAATTACCATAATTACTATTCATAATATTAAAAAAAATAAAAGTAACCTATGAAATTAATTTTGAACCACTGATTCAAAATTGGGAATCTATTTTTCATAATTCAAAACACATAATTTGTAGAAATTAATTTAAAATTAATTCCCATTGTCAAAAACCAAAAAGAGGGTTTTTAAGAAGTAAAAACTTATTATAAGATTGTCATGTGTTTATATCCAATTTAAATGTGGAATTACTTATATAGACCCAAAATGGATTAAATGATAAAAACATAACCCAATTACACTTTAAAACCAATAAAAAATATAATATAACTATATAAATAAATTAGATGAAAGGCAGTTTTGAATTAAAATGCAGTATTTCTCACTATTCATTAAAATATGAATTTTATTAGAAAAATACAAAAAATGAAAAAAAAAGTAAATTTTTATTTTCTACTTTCAAATAAGAAGTTTGGTTTTTCAAATATAATGTATAATAGTGTTAAAAACTAGATTTAAAATGGATGTTCCATTAAAAGGAGGCAAAACTACATTTTTTTGAAAAATACTTCTTTTAATCGAGAAATTGAATTTGTTCTTATATAATGTTTAAAAAATACCTAAAATGAATGTTAATGTTATATAAAATTAATTTTTTTTTAATAATATTCTAAATTTCTTGTTTATTTTTTATTAAATAATAATATTTTAATAATATATTGTTGTTTACGGAAACATCGTATTGGGTACAACACAAGCATCAAGGAAGGTCGCTTGTGCGTGTAACAAAAGAAAAGAATAGTGTTGTGTATACTACAAGCTAATATGGTGTTGCGCATAGTTCAAGATAATATTGGTTTATCGTACAACATATGACATCAAATAAATTATAAAGAAAGTATCTCATAAAATTTTAGGGTGTCACATTCTACCCCCCTTAAAATAAATTTCCCCCTTGAAAGATGTTGGGGTTATAAATGGTTTACTACTTGAATGTTTTGTTCATGGAAACCCACATTATATAAAGGAATACTAAAACTTCATTTTAAAAAGGAAAGTTAGAAACCTAATGATTACCCAAAGTAACTCGTCACTGGGTTTCCACGTAGGAGAACATAGGTGGGAAGTGAAAACATGGATATGGAAGAGAAATATAACAGTAATGTTCAGATGGATTGGGATAGAGAATATGGTTTGGAGAAAGTTAACTACCAAAAATCCATAAATCTACAATGATTTAAGGGACCATATAATTCATCAGATAACAAGGTGGTGTGATAAATTTTTTGGTTTTCAAGAACCTTTTCCTAAAGTTGAATTATTTTTCATGAGAATAGATACTTACTTGATTTGGGTACAATATCACCATTTTTTGTGACTTTAACAATTTCTACATCCTCTCTAATTTAAATAAATGAAGTTGAATTTTTTATTCATGAATTTCTTGAAGGGAGTGTGATAAAATGATAGGGCATTTCATCTGACTCAAAAAAAAATCTTAGCAGAGGTAATCAAATATGTATAAGTCCACCTATAGTGAGATAATTCATTAATCTAAAAAACATCGACCATAATACAACTTATACTATAAATAAATTTATAAAATTACAATCCTTTCAAAAACTAAAAATATAAACCTTTAGAAATATGTGAACTAAATCAACTAAACATTTATCTTTCACATCGCATAAGGTAGTTCTTGGTTGTCACATTCCAAACATGTGAATACCTTAATCGTGAATTCCTTTGAAATATGGTAATAACATGAATTACCATATAACCATAGTGAAGACATGAATTCTGTCAAAATTAACTCTTTCAACACAACAAAAATACCAAAAAAAAATATACTCAAACCATGACATCACTTAGTCCTTATATTAGTCATGAGGTCATTAATAATATCAAACATATCATTATCTCTTTAAGCCTTTATTATGTGCATATAATGTGCTTTAAAAAATATTCCAATCACATTTTATGTTTACTGGTACCATATACTTATAGAAAACCACAATGGACCAATACATATATATTCCTATATTACATAAAACCATAATAGAGATTCTGCAAAACTATTTTGGAATCCCATTACATAAACACTTAATCATTCAACCACTTCTTCATCATACTCAACATATCCAATAGTTATTTCAGGTGATTTTTATTTGTATTTTTCATTAATAGGTTTTCAACATCGATCATAATCATCAACCCTTTGATTTGGGCATTTGTTAGTTAAATTCCCCCATTTCCTTTCACTTATAGCATAGAAGTGTGGGAGGTGCATTTTTTGTAGTCTTTTCTCAATTCACATCATTAGAAAAGGTTTCCCTATTACTTCAGAACCCAACATCTCTATGAACTTCTTTAAAAACATTTTTTAGTCCCTTTAATAAAATCTCCACCATTCTTCTTTCTAGACCATGAGTATAAGGAAACATTCATCTTCTTTTCACCATTGTTTTGGGATATTCCTTTGAACTCCATCTTTTGTTGATTGTCAAATCCATGAGATTGATATGTAAAAAAAACTTACATTTCTAACTTGATAGAACAACTCAAAATCTCTTCTTATATACAAAAGTATCTTATTTTCAATTCCCTTAGAAGACTTTGAGTTAAGCCACTGAAAAATTGATCAACTTTACATTCCAGTTGGATGATAAATCCAGAATCATACCTTTTAAGACTTGTAAAATTTTCCTCGTATATATGAATGGATTCATCATCCTTTTTCTTAATCTCAAGGAACTATATTTCCCTCTTTGTTCAAAGAATAATAGGGCATTAATTATTGAAAAACAAGTTCTTGAAATCATCCCATTCCATGGATTCAATTTCATCTTGATTCCTTGTATTCTTAATTATATTCCACCAGTGGTATGGTTCGCCTTCTAAATAATAAGCAGCCAAAATGAATTTTTCATTTTATGAATAGTGAAGTATGGAAAATATATCATCAATGGTACTGGTCCAATGTTTAGTAACATGTAGATCAGAATACAAACTGAAATAAGGTGGACACTTCCTCATTAAGAATAAAATATAATTTTGTTCCCTTTTCTTCTCATTTGGAAGTCTAGAATGATTCATAGCTTGTGTATGTATATAAATATGATTTTTCATTCCATATCCCAGGAAATTTGGTAGTTCAGGATGATAATAATTACATTTCCTAATTAATTGATCATTAGCATGGTTTATTCAGGTTCTAGCCATTGTCTAAAACCCAAAAAGAATAGTGTGAGGAAAAAATCATACTTGGAAAACAACGTAATCAATGGACAGTAATTTAAATATCTAACATATTATGTGAAATCATATGTTATTCATGATCATTACCATAATTCTAGGACTGTAACCTATAGTTCGTTGTACTATTAGGGATATCCCTAGACATACCTTAGAAATATCTCTAGGGATCTCACTAGAACTTCCTCATCCTAGTTTCCAAAGAATAATTAAACCTTCACTCTGTTACTAGTTGTAACAACCTAGGATTGATGTAAATGGACATTACATTTATTTTTCAGAATACTTAATACATTACACAAATATCTTCCTGATGATATTATTAGGTTAGTGTCTTTGGAATCTCGAAACATAATATTATGACTTTTTTAAATAACTTAAAAATATCCCATAAAGATCAACCCCTTTTTTTCCTACATAAAACCTATCTTTAAATCCTAGGGAAAAGAAAACATAAAAAGGGTGTTATAAAATTCTTAGTAAGGGTAAACATGGAGAAGATAAAACAAACCATAAACATTTGAACAAAAAAACATGAACATAATGTTTAAACATCAAAAATATTGAGTCATTAAATAAATCTTGGTAGTAAATAAGGAATATATAATAAAGGAACATTAAACATGATAGAATATCATTGAAATAAAATATGGAATTAGAGAAAACATATATTCACTTTATATGATACTTATAGTATCCAAATCATTCTATCCAAGACCATCATAGTGGACAAAGTTCATTACTGAACCGGGCTTACATGTCATTCCAGCCATGTCTTACTGAACCGAAATTACATGTATTTATAGTCTTGTCTATATCATGAGATATAAATCTTTATCTAATTTTTTGGATGGAGATATAGGTCCCACTAATCTCATAGTAAAATCATTCTTACATTTTCCACATAAACATAAATCATTTATCATAGCATAACTAATGAAATCAAATGGGTTTCTTAAACATCATTCCATCATAATCCATACAAAATAAATCGATTTCATAAACATAATTCAATCATAAAAACAAAAAAATCAATGTAATTATAGTTATAACACTATGTATTCATACATTGAAAATAATTTTGATAAATCACTTGAACATAATTATTGAGGAAAATATCATTTCTTCTTCCAATACATTTTGTTTTATAAAAATGTCATGAAATTTTAAAAGAAGATAAATTATTTGAAGATAAAAATGAAATAATTTAAAGGAATATTCATGGAAATATGTAATTCTTAAGATGTAAAAAACCGTTCATGCGATATAAGATAAAAATAACATTCTTCTTGTACTCTTACCGGAATAGTCAAAAAGTACCTTGTACTAAAAACATAAACAATTCCATTCATACCGTTTATTAAAAATTCATCAATGGGTAAAATTGAAATTAAAAACTTATATAAGGATATAATAAATATTTTTAAATACATATTTATGAATCATGGATGTGGATTATGAATATACCTTAGTAAATACTTACGAACAAACAATTTCAGATAAAAATGATATTTTCAAAGTTATCGCTTTCCTTAAGTCTGATATGCTTCATATATATCCAAATATATTGTATAATGGTTTCAATAAAGTTAATTATTTATTCTATAATCATAATAATTTTTATTATAATATTTAAGTTCATATTTTCATCCGGTTGTTAGTAAAATTTCATTGTTACTTATTATTTGTGTATTAACTGGTTTATGTTCTTATACATTTTTTGTCAGATAAGTTCTTATTACTATTTTTAGGTTATAGTTATATCATTTACAGGATGGTATTATTATAATTTATATCATATTTATTTATTCCATTAATTTATACAGTAATTATTTAATGAAGATTATGTAGAATGAATCACATTGTATTGTGGAGATGGTAAGCTGTACGTACGTATAAGAAACCATATAATTCCCATAATTGTTGAATGGTATTGATCTTGATCGTGGATAGTATCTCAGAATAAATATCAGTTTATATTAATCAGTATATATTTATTAATTCCATCACTATACACATCCATGTAATGTAGTGGTGAAAAAACAGATTACAACACGACGTGGAGACGGTAAGCCGTACATATGCACGCATGGTGATTTCATTTTTCCTTGGATGGGTATAGGGTGAAATATAGTTTTTTCAAAATCATAATAAAATATTAGTATATAAGTATTTATGGAGTTATTACTTTATAACAAAACAACTCATGAGGTGGAAGTATAAGAATAAATAAGTTTGAAAGAATCAGTACATGATATTACCTCTTCTTTGATGTGCCTCCTCTAAATATTTTCTTAGTGCACTAGAATTGGTCTTAAAAGAAGTCCTGGACCTATAGAATGTTTCTAGGGATGTTTATAAGGGAAATGGGTAGGGTATGGTCGAGATTGAATGCTCAAAATGATGTGAATAAAAGTGAGAGGTAGTTTTTTTTTATAATTGAGGTGGGGGTACTTTTTAATTCCTCAAAAATATTAATTTATAATAACTTGAAAATCAATTTAAATACCTCAAAAATTAGATATATTAGAATATAAAATATGATAATATTGATATCTCATCAACCAAAAAATTTATAAAAGTTTTTTATTCAATCTGATAATTATCATTTTAATTGACAGTTAGTTATTCTATTTAATTTTATTTAGGATAACCAAAGTTTCAACATTAAAAGGGTGCACTATTTACTTATTTGATTTAAATTATACCATAAATGAATAATTTAGAACATTTTAGTCCATATCATAAGTATTATATATTTTTAAAAAATTTATGATTTTAAAATAATTTTATAAAACAATTTTATAAAACATTATTTTAACAAAATGTCAATTCTATCAATTTTGATACTATTCATTTCATGGAATTTTTTGAAATATTAAGATAAGGTTTTATCCTCAAAAAAATTATTTTATTATATCCCTAATTGGTCTAGGTCATCTATAAAATTTATTAGATAAATTAATCATCCATAATTATAATTATTTTAATATTTTTAATAACATTTATATGATATCTCCATTATTTAAAAAAATCACTACATCAATATTGTGTAATTATTTAATATACATATATGTATAAAACTAATTTGAAATAAAATACTATGGTGAACATAAATTTACTATATTTCATAATAATATATTTAGTCTAATTTATCCTATGGAAAATCCAACATTAAAAATGTTATACTTATTAAAGGATGAATGTGACAACTTTAACATCGCTTTAAATAAAATAAAATAAATATCATAATCACTTATATAAAGATCTAAATAGTCACTTTATTGTCACGTTGATGCTTATTCTTGAAATATACTTTATCAATATAATTTGGTCATGTCTTTAGGCTTTTTATGGTTATAAGTATTTTAATAAAAATTGTTTTATGTATTTCTAAATAATTAATTAATTTTTACGTCTTCAATGTATAGGACATTAAAGTGATTATAAATTTTCTAAAAATAAAAAATAAATTACTATGTTGTAGTTAATTATTTTATATTTCATTGGAATATTTATTTTTGAATATATTACCTGGTTATCCCTATATTAAAATTATTATCTTTATATGAAATGTGAGTTTGACATTTTGTCCCTTTCATTGGATTTAGTGATATCTATGTCATTTTCTTTGTCAAAAGGCCCTTAAATGACAATGTTTATAATCTAAAATGTCAAGATTAGAAGTTTAGACAACCTGTAGTATTTTTTTAGGTTTTAGTAACATTTTATTCCCCTTATCATATTATTATGTTACACTAATTTACCTAGTTTACCTTTAACCACATTAAATAAAAATTACCGTAGTTAAAAATCATAATATTCAAAAAAATAAAAGAGACCTATTAGAATAATTTGGACCAAGTGATTCCAAATTTGGAGTCCATTATTAATAATTAAAAACACATAATTTCCAGAAATTAATTTAAAATCAATTCTTATTGTCAAAAACCAAAAAAGCAAGGTTTTAAGAAGTAAAAACTTATCATAAGATTGTCTTGTGTTTAGGCACAATTTCAATGTGAAATTACTTCAAATGACCAAAATTTGATTAAATGATAGAAACCTAATACTATTGCACTTTAAACCAAAAAAATATAATTTAACTATATAAATATATTAGATGAAAGGTAGTTTTGAATTAAAATTCAGTGTTTTTCACTATTCAGTAAAATATGAATTTTATCCGAAAAAATGAAACATTCAACAAAAGTAAAATTTTATTTTTCTATTCCAAATAAAAAGTTTATTTTTTCAAAAAATAATATATATAAAAGTGGTTAAAATTTTATTTAAAATGGATTTTCCATTAAAAGGAGAAACAAACTGAAATTTTTGAAAAATACTTCTTTTATCCGAAAAATTGAATTTGTTATTATATAATGTTTAAAAAATACATAAGATGAATGTTAATGTTATATAAAATTGAATATGTGGTTAATACTTTTCAGAATGGCTAGTTTATTTCACATTAAATAATAATATTTTAATAATATATCATTGTTTACTAAAACATAGTATTGCGTAAAACACAAGCTACCGAAGAAGGTCGCACTTGCATGTATCAAAAGCCAAGAGTATTATTGAGTATACTCTAAGATAATACGATGTTTCATATAGCACTATATAATATTGGTTAGCTTATAATAGAGGACATCAAATTAATTATAAAGAATCTGTCTCAAAAAATCGTGGGGTGTTACATTCTACCCCCCATAAAATGAATTTCCCCCTTGAAAGTTGTTGGGGTTATAAATGGTTTACTAATTTAATGTTTCATTCCTGGAAACCCATATCATAAAAAGGAATACTAAAACATCATTTTAAAAATGAATGTAAGAAACATAACGGTTACCCAAAGTAACTCATCATTGGGTTTCCACATAGGAGAACCTAGGTGGGAAGTGAAAACATGGATATGAAAGAGAAATATAACCATTATGTTATGATGGATTATGATAGACAATATGGTTTGGAGAAAGTTAACTACCAGAAATACATAAATATATGATATTTATGGCACCATCAAATACATTGGATAATAAGGTACAAGGATAAATTTTTTGGTTTTTATGATCTTTTTTCTAAAGTTTAATAATTTTGAATGAGAATAAATACTTACTTGATATTAGTAAAATATCACCATTTTTCATGCCTCTAACAATTTCAACTTCATCTATAAATTAAATAAATGAATTTGAATTTTTTATTTCTTGAAGTGTTAGCATAGCATGAGATAAAATGATAGGTCATTCCATCTGACTCAAAAAAATCTTTGGAGAGGTAATCAAATATGTATAAGCCACATATAGTGAGATAATTCATTAATTTAAAAGACTTCAACCAGAATATAATTTATACTACACATAAATGGATAACATTACAATCCTATCAAAAACTAAAAATATAAAACTTTAGAAAGAGGTGAAATAAATCAACATAACATTTATCTTCCATATCTCATAATGTAGTTCTTGGTTACATTCCAAACATGTGAATACATTAATCATGTATTCTCTTGAAACATGGAAATAACATGCATTACAATTGAACCTTAGTGAAAACCTGAATTCTATCATAATCACCTCTTTGCACACACCAAAAATAAAAAAAATTATTTATACTCAATCTATGATATCACTTTGTCCTTATATCAGTCATGAGGTCATTAATCCTGTTAAACATATCATTATCTTCTTATCCCTTCATTATGTGCTTATCTTGTGCTTTCCAGAAATAATTCAATAACTTTTCATGGTTACTGGTATCATATACTTATGGAAAATCAAAATGGACTAATACATAGATATTCCAATATTCCATTATACCGTAACAAAGAATCTACAACACTATTTTGGAATCCCATTACATAAACATTTAATCATTCCACCACTTCATTGTCATACTCAACATCACCAATAGTGATTGCATGTGATTTTTTTTCTTATTCTTTAAGATGTTTTTGACATCGATCATCATCAGTAACCATTTGATTTGGGCATTGGTTAGCGTAATACCTCATTTCCTTTCACTTGTAGTATAAAAGTGTGGGTGGTTCATTCTTTGTAGTCTTTTCTCAATTCACATCATTAGAAACATTTTTCCCATTACATCAGCACCCAAAAACTCTATTACCTTATTTAAAACATTTTATATTCCCTTTAATACAATCTCTGTCATGCTTCTTTCCACACTTTGAGTATAAGGAAACATTCATCTTCTTTTCAACATTGTGTTGTGATGTTCCTTTGAACTCCATCATTTGTTTCTTGTCAAATATATGAGATTGATATGTAACAAAAACATCCATTTCTACCTTTATAGCACAACTCAAAATTTATTCATTGATACAGAAGTATATTATTTCTAATTCCCTTTGAAGACTTTGATTTAAGCCACTGAATAATTGATCAAATTTACTTTCATGTTAGATGATAAATCCAGAAAAATACCTTTCAAGACTTGTAAAATTAGCCTCGTATGCACGAATGGATTCGTAATCCTTTTTATTAAGCTCAAGGTACTCATTTTCTAGATTTTTTAGAAGAATAATAGTGAAGTACTTATTGAAAATCATGTTCTTGAAGTCATCCCATTCCATGGATTCAATTTCATCTTGCTGCCTTGTATCCTTAATTAGAGTCCACCAGTGGTCTGGTTCACCTTTTAAACAATAAGCAGCCAAAATTATTGTTTCATTTTATGAATAGTAAAATATGGAAAATATATTTTCAGTGGTACTGATAAGTTGTTCAGAAACAATTGGATCAGAATACCCAATGAAAGAAGTCATACATTTCCTCATGAAGGACTCAATAGAATGTTGTTCCCTTCTATGCTCATTTGGAAGTTTATAATGATTCATTGCTTGTGTAAGTATAGAAATAAAAAATTTCATTCCATCTACCTTAACATTTGTCTATTCAAGATGATATTCATTACATTTACCAGTTAATTGATCATTAACATGGTTTATTCGGGTTCTGGCCATCATCTAAAACCCAAAAATAATAGTACCAGAGGAAAAAATCATACTAGGAAATCAACATCATCAAGGGAGAGTACATTATCTCCCTAAAAACTAAGTTTAAATCCTACGTTATTCATGATCGTTACCATAATTCTAGGTTTTTAACCTATAGTTAGTCATACGGTTAGGGACATCTGTATACATGCATTAGAAACATCTCTAGGGATATCACTAAAACTTTCGCATCCTAGATTCCTAAAGGATAACTAAAGCTTCGGTCTGATACTAACTGTAATGACCCTTGATTGGCATACATGGAAAATAAATTTCTTTTTCAGTATACATAATACATTACAAAAATATATTCCCAAAGACCATATTAATTTAGTGTCTTTGGAATCTTGAAATATAATATTGTAACTTTGTTAAAGATCTTCAACACCTCCCATAACGATTCAACCCTTTTGTTTTCCTACCTAAAACGTATATTTATATCCTATGAAAAAGAAAACGTAAAAAGGGTGATCTCAAATTCTCAGTATGGGTAAATATGGAGAACATAAAACAAACCATAAATATTTGAGAATAAATACTTGAACATAAAGTTTAAACATAAAATATATTGAGTCATGAAATAAATCTTGGTAGTACGTAAGGCATAGATCATAAAGGAACATTAACCATGATAGAATATCGTTGAAATAAAACCTAGAATTGGATAAAACATATATTCACATAATATGATTTCTATAGTATCCAAATCATTGATTCCAAGACCATCATAGTGGAAAATTTTCATTACTGAAACGAATTTACTAGTTGTTCCAACCATGTATTACTAAACTATATTTACTTGTTATTCCAGTCATGACTATCTCATGAGATATGTAGTTGGGTTTTGGCTTAGTGGTAAGCACCCCGTAATCCTACATGAAAAATGGGGGTTCAAAACCCATAGAGCGCAGGTGCTGTAGAAGTACTGTAGCGGCGGCATGGCACTGTAGCGGCGGTGGGTATTGTAGTAGCCAGGTTACTATTCATAGAATGGGCCTTATGCCAAAAATTTGGTCCTACGGGCTATGTAATGGGCTCATACCCACTGGGCCTTCGGGCTATGTAATGGGTCTCCCTCTACCCAGTTAAAAGAGGTCTTTTCTTTGATTTAATAATAAAATGAGGCTTTGGCCCCAAACTTTTAAAAAAACTATCTCATGAGATATTAATCTTTATCCAATATATTGTATGGAGATATAGGTCCCATCCATCTCAAAGTGAAATCATTTTTACATGTTCCACATAATCATAAATCATTCATCATAACATAACCCATGAAATAAAATGGGTTTCCTAAACATAATTCCATCATAATCCATATAAAATAAATGGATTTCATAAAAATAATTAAATCATAAACACAATTAAATCAATTTAATAATTGGTATAAATCTATGTCTTCATTGATGGGAAATAATTTTCATAAAAAAGTTGAACATAATTTGTGAGGAAAATATCATTTCTTCTTCAAACACATTTTCATTTCTCAAAATACCATGAAATTTTAAAAGAAAATAATTTATTTGAAGATAAAAATGAAATAATTTAAAGGAAGCTTCATGGAAATACATAATTCTAAATATTTAAAAATTCTTTCATGCCATATAAGATAAAAATATCATTCTTATTATACTCTTAACGGAATAGTCAAAAAGTTCCTCGTACCAAAAACTAAAACAATTCCATTCATACCATTTAGTAAAAACTCACCACTGGGTAAAATTTACATTAAACAGTTATATAAGGATATAATGAATATTTTGAAATATATATTTAGGAATCATGGATATGGATGATTAATATACCCTAGTAAATATTTACGAACAAACAATCTGAGATAAAAATGAGATTTGCGAAGTTATCGCTTACCTTAGGTCTGATATGCTTCATATGTATCCAAATATCCCATATAATGATATAAGTAATGTTACATATTTAACCTAGAATCATAATCATTTTTATTATATCATTTATGTTCATACTTTTATCAGTTTTTTAGTAACATTTCATTGTTAATTGTTATTTTGGTATTAACTACTTTATGTTCTTATGCATGTTTTGTTGGATAATTTATTATTCCTATTATTAAGTTATAGTTATGTCATCTACATGATGGTATGATTATAATTAATATAATATTTATTCATTAAATTAATTTATATAGTAATGATTTAATGAAGATTATATTGAACAAATCGCATTGCATCGTGGAGATGGTTAGTCATACGTACGCACGAGTGACGATATCGTTCCAATAACTGTTGAATGGTATTGATGTTGATGGTGTATAGTATCTCAGAATCAATATCAGTTTATATTAATCATTATATAATAATTAATTCCATCATTATATACATCCATGTAAGGTAGTGATGAAAAACAGATTACAACACGGTGTGCAGACAGTAAGTCGTACGTACGCAGATGTGGGGTTTTCACTTTTCATAGGTTAGATATAAGGTGAAATATGGTTGTTTCACAATCATAATAAACTCTTTGTATATAATTAATATTGTAGTTGTTACTTTATAATGAAATAACTCATGAGGTTAAAGTATAAGAACAACGTTGTTTTAATTAATCGGTAAATGATATTACCTCTTCTTCGACGTGCCTCCTAAAAATATCCTCTTAGAGCACTAGAATTGGTCTTTGAAGAAGACATGGACCTATAGAATGTTTATAAAGATTTATATAGTGTACATGGGTTTGATATTGTTTATAATTAAGTCTCAAAATTATGTGAAGAATTGAGAGGAGAAGTTCCCTTTTATAATTGAGGTGGGGGCACTTTTTGGAACCTCAAAAATATTAATTTATAATAACTCGAAAATCAATTAAAATACCTCCAAAAATGATATATATTATATTATAACATATTATATTATTGATATATAATCAACCAATAAAATTTATACACATTTTTATAACAATTTAAACATTATCATTTTAATTGACAATTAGTTATTCTATTTAATTTTATTTAAGATAACAAAAGTTTCAACATTAAAAGGGTGAACTATTTAATTATTTGATTTAAATTATACCATAAATGAATAATTTAGAAAATTTAGACCATATAACAATTATTAAATATTTTTAAAATTGTTTTATAATTTTTTAATAATTTTATAAAACAATTTTATAAAACAATTTTATAAAACATTATTTTAACAAAATATCAATTAAATCAATTTTGACACTATTCATTTCATTTATTTTTAGAAATATCAAGATAAGGTGTTATCATCAAACCCAATATTTTATTATATTCATAATGGGTAATTTAGATCTATAAAATTCATTGGAAAAATTTATTATCCCAAATCATATTTATTTAAATATTTTTAATAACATTTATTTGATATCTACTTTATTAAAATAATCACTACATCAATATTGTGTAATTATTTAATATTCTTATTTGTAGAATAAAAATTTGAATAAAAATTATATAATGAACATGAATTTACTAGATTTAATAATAATAAATTTAGTCTAATTTGTTTTTTGAAAAATCCAACATTTAAAATGTTATACTTATTAAAGTATGAATGTGACAACTTGAACATCACTTTAAATAAAATAAAATAAATATTATAATCTCTTCAATAAATATAAAAAAGGTCACATTCTTGGCACTCAGATGATTATGGATGAGATATACTCAACCAATACGATTTGGTCATATGTTTATGCCTTTATGGTTATTAGTATTTTAATAAAAATTGTTTTATAGATTTCTCATAAATTAATTAATATTTACATCATAAAACTTTAAGACATTAAGGTAATGATTAATTATTTAAAAATTAAAAATATATTACCATGATGTAGGTAATTATATTATCTTTCCACAGGCTATTTACTTTCAAATATATCAACTGTTTATCCATTTATTAAAATAATTATACTTATAAGAAATGTGACTTTTATATTTTGTCACATTCATTTATTTTATTCATATTTATGTCATTTTTATTGTCATGTGGCCCTTAAATGACTAAATTTAGAACCTAAGATGTCAAGGGTATAATTTTTTCATCCAAAATAATTTTATTTAGTTTTTAGGATCATTTTATTCTCCTTATCATATTATTTGTTAAACTAATTTAACCAATTTACCTTTTATCCCATTAAATAAAAATTACAGTAATTATTATTAATAATATCCAAAACATAAAAGTAACCTATTAACATAATTTGGACCCAATAATTAAAAATATGGAATCCATTTTTCATTATTCAAAACACATAATTTTCAGAAATAAATTTAAAATTAATTCCCATTGTTAAAAACAAAAAATTTGGTTTTTAAGACGTAAAAACTTATCACAAGATTGTCATGTGTTTATGTCTAAGTTAAAATTGAAATTACATCCTATGACAAAAATTTCATTAAATTATAAAAACATAATCTCGTTTCAATTTAAAACCAATTAAAAAACTAATATAACTATATAGATAAATGATATGAAAAAGGCAGTTTTGAATTAAAATGAAGTATTTTTAAATATTCATTAAAATTAAAATTTTATCAGAAAAATACAAAAAATTCAAAAAAAGTAATTATTTTTTCTTTACTCCAAAGATGGAGTTTATTTTTTCAAATATAATATATAAAAGTGTTAAAAACTATAATTAAAATGGGTTCCCCATTAAAAGGTGGATTAACAATATTTTTTTTGAAAAATTCTTCATTTATCCGAAAAACTGAATTTGTTATTATATCATGCCTAGAAAATAAATAATATGAATGTTAATGTTATATAAAATTAAAAATTTGTTTAATACTATTCACAATGGATAGTTTATTTCCAATTAAATAAAAGTTTTTATTAATATATAGTTGTTTTAGTGAAACTTGGTATTGTGTACAATGTAAGCTATTGAGGAAGGTCTCTCTTGCGTGTAACGCAAGACAAGAATTGTTTTATGTGTACTACAAGCTAATGCAGTGTTTTGTATAGCACAAGATAATATTAGTGTACTGTAAAACACAAGACATCAAAAAAATTAAAAAGAATCTATCTCACAAAATCTTTGGGTGTTACAATAAAGTACCCTCAAAGAAATGATGAGGAAGTTAAAACATGGTAGAATATATGATAAATAGATAATCCTCAATATTTAAAATATATGAGGTATGAATTGTATTATGTGGGTCACAGGTATGTGTACCATCCAATCAATAGATTAATAAAGAGTTTTTGAACAATGCAAACAGCACAAACTTCTCTATTCACCCAGGGAGCACAAATATGTATTAATATCTCTAAGAGAAATATTGGTGGGACAATTGAAGAAATATATCATAGAATATACAACAAGGTTCCTGGAATTTCATCAAGTGAAGTATTAAATACAAATGTATAAGGAGATGATGCAACCATTACCCACACCAACATAGAAGAGTGAAAATATCTTCATGGACTTTGTCACCAAACATCTGAAGTTATGTTGAGGAAAAAATTATATTTTGGTCGTTGGGGAACATCATACAAAGATAGATCCCTTTATCGTAATTCTTGAGGATTTCTCAATTTATCAACATTAAAGAATATAAATCAAATAATTAGTAAGGATACATGGAGTACCATTATTGATCTAATTTGACCATGATATAAGATTCACCAATATGTTTTCAAAATTTATCCAACATTACCTAAACACTAATCCAAATTACAGTATGTCTTATAATCCTCATACTGATGGAAAATTTTAGAGAACTATTTAGACATCAGAATACATGTTGGGGAAATGTTCTATGGACTTCAAAGGGGGGTGAGACCAACATCTGCAAATGGTTGAGTTCTATTACAAGAAAATTTCCCACCCTAGCATCCAAATGGATCCATATGAAGACCTATATGGGAAAATATGTAAATAATTAATGTAATAGGATGTTGTAATGGAACGTAAGATGCTAGGACATGAAATTTTTGAAGAAATTGTGTAAAGTTTGAAAACCATTCGACCACACATCAAGTCATCCTGGTGTTGAGAGAAGATATATATAGATAATCATGAAAGATTCCTTCAGTTTAAGGTTGGATACATGGTATTCCTCCATATATCTCCATAGAAGAGGGTCATGATATTTAGGAAGAAAGAAAAGTTCATTCCTAGGTACATCGACCCCTTCATGATTCTTGATTGTGTTAGAGCTATGGAATATAAACATTAATTTCCTCCTACCATGTCTCTAGTACACTATGTATTCCATATATCCCACTTGAGGAAGTAAATATCAAATTCCTCACATGTATTGAGTAAAGGCGTGTTTTAGTTGTAAAATTATCTCTTATATGATGAACAACCAGTGATGATCTTGGACAATAGAGATAAAGTTATACACAATAAGACTAATTTCCTGGTAAATATACTACGGAGGAACCATAATTATGAAGAGGAAATATGGGTATCATAGGATGTGATGATGGAGAAGTACCATAACATGATTTCACAACTGTATATAAAACAAAATTTCAACGGAGAAATTTCATAAGGGGGAAGAATGTAAATACCAAAAATTTTATCTAATGAAATTCAATTCTTATAATTATGTAATATAATATAAACCACAAAAAATGAATTTGATAACATAATTCTGAATTTATAAATGAATAATGAATGAAATAATAGGTATTTAGGGAAATTAAGGAACCTATCACAATAGAATAATAACATGACCCTTAGAATAGTAACATGGCCATTAGGAATAGTAATTTGGATAATAGAATACAATCCTCATATATAAAAGTATAATTAAAATTTTTTGATCTTATAAATGATAATATTCTATAATTATATCATAGTATAAGTAAATATATATTTTAGAAAAATTGTTATATATTGTTATTTTTATAAAACAAAAATGTTTATTTTTTTAATTAATATATTTACTTAAAAGAATTTTTTTTCCTGTATATATATTCATAAATTATTATTTTTGTCTTATTATTATAAGGTAATTTTTGGAGACCATAATTAATTTTTCAAAGTGTCATAAATCCGTTATAATTTTAAAATTTGTATTTTTCAAATAAATGATAATTTTAATTAAAAAAATTAAAATTATCATATTTGGAAAATTATTTTCATAAAATGAATATTATTTATGAATAATAAATTTTGAATAATGGTTTGAGTAATTTTTTGAGGTTTATCTAAAAAACATGAATATTTATGAAAACTAAAATTCGATAATTTATGATAAAAGCTAAATACATGATTGTTTTAATCTTAGATGATGCATGGATGATATAAGCCCATAATCTCATACTATACTTAATTATTTTAATATATTTAGTGATAAATTTCAATCTATTCATTACCATGAGACAAAATAATAAACTAATGAAAAAAATAATGAGGAAACACCCCTCATCTCCCCTATAAATACAACTCATCTCTGCCTCTTATCATCACAACTTCCAAGCCTTAAGTATTTTCCATGTTATTCCCAATAATATTCCTAATACCATTAACCTTGTTTATGACCCATTTTTATCATTAATATACCAAACCATTTTCCATAAGGAGGTTGTCTATGAGGTGAAAATCAAGAGGTAAAATCCTCTTTTTTTATTTTTTTTTCAATTTCATTTATTTTCATATCTGATCCTCAACTAAAAGAATACAAGAAGCTTGAAAAATATAGTGTAGTTTTTATCCCATAATTTTATTATTTTATTGGAACAATTTATCTTCTAATCTCTTCCTTTTTTTGTTCTAAAAATGAATATATCATATGTGGTGTGTCGATTTACCTCCAGCATGGATGATGTGTTTTAATTTATCAATAACACCTTTCAGGCTGGTAATAAAAGAATAAGATTATTGTATACAAAATATAATTTAAATAATGTTCTATATGAAATATATAAACATTATGTTAAATAAAATGATATAATCTCATTATGGTTGGAAAAACTGCCAAAAATAGTTAAATCATTTTCATTAGTGTTCTATCTAAAAAATAATCCTCATAAAAATGATATATAATACCAATTAAACTTAATAATTTTCATCAATTAAATATAATTTCAATTGTGGAAAATTATTCACATTGTACATGATCTTCCATACATGTATACAAGTGAACCAGTCATTAAAACCAAGAAAACAGGAACCCCCGAATGAAGAAATTGAACTCTATAACTCATCATAATTGTTAAAAATGAACTTAATAAAATTATATAAAATAAAATACATTAGTATTATGGTTATTTACTTATAAATTAATTAATATAATTGTATTATCTAGGATATTAATGAGAAGTAATGACTCTGTCAAAATGAAAGGGGATTCTTGAACCCAATTATCTTTCTTTTTATTTTATCTATTTCACCCCATTTTAGTATGGATGTTCCTTTAATGTTCCTAAAATATAATTTTTTATGTTTTCATTTTTAGGGATATACATGTTTCCTACATGATTTTATAATAATCACAATGTTTTACAAAATAACTATTCTTTCTAAAAACACACCTTCTACTAATCTTGAGATTGTATCTTCTTTACTCAATATTGGTGATTCTTATAACAAATATATTATTCCCTATTATTTATGGGAACCCCAATGTTTACTCATGAATTCATTCTTTATAAAGTTGAATCCATTCCTTTCTATGGGTTATATTATGACCAAGATAGATATATGTTCTATGTGTCGGACATATTCTGTAAATATTATGATATGACAGGTTCTCCTAGAATTATATAGTGTATATAAATGTTATGATGTGATGGGTGAACCCTAAATTATACAGTTCTCAAATGAATTTGGTAATTTGATGTGTCTCATGATATAAAGTGAAATATGCATGCACATGATTTTATATTTGTTCACAACTATGTCTGGTGGTTAACCACTAAGACATGATGTTTCATTTTATTCATTTCCACATTCAGTGCCTTTATATAAATATTCTTCTCATGGTTATTATGATGATCTAAGGATAATGATTATGATCCCCCACATTTTATTTCTATTATTAATCCTCTTATTAGTATTTTATATCACACATTATTTTGATGTATATCCTCAGGTGAATACTTGTACTAAGGAGAACAAAAGTGCCAATTAGAAGCTATAGAAGGAGTTAAATTACTTGTTATGTATATTTATGTAAAATTTATATATAGACATAATTTTTACATGACACTAAACCTTTGGATCATGGTTTTATTGAATTATAGTGTTGTTTATCTTTAAAATGGTGTAATAGTTATGTAATAAAAATCAAGGTTTCTATATCCTTAGTGGGTGTTTCCTCTTCACTAGAATATGGTGTTAGAGTAATGGACATTTCTAGTGATGCAAATAAGAAAGGTATGTTTCTAGAATTGATCAAATATATTAGTTATCTAATAGAATCATAGCATCTAACTACCAACTGATTAATCCTTTTCACCAAATGTTATAGTGCCTTCTCAATGGAGCTAGAAAGATCTGGTACCTTCACCCTTAGGAATTCATGCCATTAGGTCAACCAACACAGAGGCCATCTCCATACCAATTTCATCAAAGAATAATATCACAATTTCTTTACTCGGTGACATAGTACTAGAATCTATTGATGTTCATGTTGAGATGGTATGTGAGTATGATATAATCTATAATACCAAATGCAGGATCAAAATAATAGAGATACTAAATAAAGTATCTAATGATGCTTAAAATAAAAGGGGGTGGGGAATTGTATTCTTTAAAACATCTTTTAAAAATTTTAAATATGGTTATGTTTAACAAGGTTAAACAAGGTAATTCACAGAACCTCTAGTTCTACAAACATGCTTGATTCAGGATATATGATTCCGAGAAAGTGATTTCGGAAAGATGGTTCTAGAATGTGAAACTTAATGAATGTTTACAACAACAAAGATTCTACCTTAAAGCGTATAGGATCTTACTAAATCAGAGTACAAGTATAATGATGTATAAGATAGTTATACTTTACTCAATAAATAAAATGCAGCGGAAAACTTGTAACATAACAAGTAACAAGTAGTAAATATTTTAACCCAAAGAGAAGGGTATTCAACAACCTTGGATAAAGGTCCCTTGATTTATACTTTCAAGAAAGTTTGTCTTACCCACACGAGGGTAGTCCCTCGATATGAAGATCAGAGTCTGTCCTGCAATCCCTGTAATCCCTCAACTTCAAGGTAGTTGGCACCTCTTTCTTCTTATCCCTGGAATCCCTCGATTGTACACAGCAACAATCGGAGTCGCACAAAGAAAATCTGAACAAGAAGTTTAGTACGCACTAAGCATGAGAGTCTCTTTCTAGAAATCACGTCAACAGTATGTAATATCTAGAGTCATAGAATAGTCTTGATCTTTTTTCAAATGAGATCCAATTTATAGTCACAACACCAACGGTCGACTCCCTCCTCCAATGGTCATATTTTTCCTTGAATTTCATAGGGATATGTACACATGTCACTCAAACAACGGTTAGTTAGTAACTGAATTCATGACATCGTTTTATTACAAAAAACAAGTGTAAGAAAAAATATGGTTACATAACTAAAAAACAATATTCGGAATGTAAGAAAATAAAATTTTGGAGTCTAACCAAAAATGAATTCGGAGTTTATAATACAAGGATATTCAGATTCAGTTTTCTAAGGAATTCAGAACCTGAACTCTATAGAATTACAGAGTTTGAATTTCAAGGAAGTTTGTAATATGGATTCATAAGAATTAGCAACCTGAACTTATAAAGTTCAGAGTCAGAGTTCATGAGAATTCGGAGTCAGAACTCATAGGAATTAATAACCTGAATTCAGTGTCATAACTCAGAGGAATTCGTAACAAGAATTCAGAGTCAGAGTTTATAAGATTTCATACTCAGAATTCGTATACAAAATTCGCAGTCAGAACTTAGAAGAGTTTGGAGTCTAAATTCAGAGAACTCAGATCCAGAACTTAGAAGAGTTCGGAGTTATAATTTGTATTCAGAATTCGGAGTTAGAACTTAGAAGAGTTCGGAGTTTGAATTCTGAGAAATCGGAGTCAGAACTCAGAAGAGTTCGTAACCATAATTCTGAGAAATCATACCCTAAAACAGAATTCTTCATATCTAGGTAATTATAGGATCCTTAGGTTTTGGTTATAAAATGAATTTTACACTTAGAAAAATTATTATATAAACAATGAAAACATGGTAAGGATAAATTTCCTTGGGGAAGGAAGTTTTTTCTTATAGAAGTAAAACACATGGAAAAATGATATTTGCCTTGAGATAAGGTGTTTGTGATTTTCAAAACAAGAAATAATAGTAAAGTCATAAGGAAACCTTATTGACTTAATAATCTTCCCCAAGTATGTAGGAATGGAAAAGTCTTAAGGAAAACCTAATGACTCAACGATCTCCCCCTTTTTGGAAAGCACAAACATCCTTATGAAAAGAATAAAAGGACATAGAAATTTTTTTCTAGACTTTGAAAATAAAACTTATCTCCCTTTTCGCATTGTCAAAGATGAATACGACTAACTCCCCTTAGGATTTGGAACACTAAGGATCATAGTCTAGATTTCCAGAATGAGATTTTTCATTATCTTGAGTACGAAAATCTCTGTAATGAAAACTATTGCTTAGATAAACCCCCCTTACTTAGGGATATTTCTTCTTTTCTTAGCATTATTTTTCATTCCACCCCCTTTGTGATTTTTAAAAATAATTGAGGGAATGGAAAAGAAATTATAGTACCTGAAATATTAGTACAATGCATGCAAACAGATACGAGAAACCAAAATTTCATTATTATTGGAAGAATTTGTACAAGGAAAGAAAACACAAAAAAATATCGGATTGGATCTATTTTTCTTCCTTATCCTTGGGTATCAACTTCTTCACTATGGTTTTTAGCTTCTTTAGCTCCTTGTGGTCTCTCTCTTCTTGCTTCTCTAAGGCTTTGATCTTTTCTTCCGGAGCCTTTAGAGCCACTGCCTGAGCCTTCAACAAGTCATCTTGCTTCACTATATTCTCTTCAATCTCGATTCGGAGATCCCTTTCTCTCTTCCAGATTTGAGCAATAGAGTACAACATCCCATTCAGGTCCTTGACCTCTTGAATTTGAGTATTATGGTCAAGATTTATCTTTTCCTCAAAGCTATTTGTGAGATCCTTGATTTTTCTATCTTCAATGTAAAAGTCTTCCTTAACATCATCTTGAAACTCATCAAGCTCTCTCAAATCTTCAACTATATTATTTGACCAGTTAACTATTTTCTTACAAGATCTTTTGTGGGCTTCAATGTTGATAAGAAAAGATTTGAAGTCTGATTCAAACTTGACACACTTGTCTATCACCATGGACACTGAATCCTATTTATTGTTCAAAGTATGTTGAAGCATCTGGCATCTGGAATCAATGCTTGGGAAAATCAGAATGGTCCCAACAAGCTTCTTCAAGGATTGAACTATGAAATCATGTCCCAGATAAGAGGATTCCGAATCCAAGAATTTTCATTGTGATGTCGTTTTTTTCTAGCTCAACAAGCTTCATCTTCAAAGATCCACCAACTTCCTTCTTCTTTGTAACAACTTTAGTAGGTGTAACCTCAACAAACACATGTTTCCATGTATTGGTTCTCGGAATGGATTCCTCATCTGCAGATTTATGTTCACTGCTAGACAACAGAACAATCTTATCTTCATCTACCTTTTCTTTCTCATCTCTAGCCTCAACATCTTCAGGATGTATGAAATCATGGTTTGATCTTTCTTCCTTAGATAATTTATTAACTTCTTCTTCACCCTTCTCATCTTCACCTTTCTCATCCTTCCTAGGAGTTGGGAGCTTTGAAGACTCTGCTTCAGAAGTTCGGATTGATAGTTTCTTAGATGGGGTTTTCCTTTTCATGATAATCTTCAACTTGCTTTATAAGGTATTCAGTGCCATAAATACTTTCAACCTCTTATTCTCCTTTTCTTCAACTACCTTTTCTTCAACAATCTTTTCTTGGGCTATTTATGGAGTGAAAAATTACTTCCCTAGAGGCTCAGGTAAGGCCTCAACCAAGAATGATTTCAGTACAGGAATATTCTCTGATTCTATTTCAGTATCCCTCAGAAGGGATTGCACAATTTCAACCTCATACATTTTCTCCTTTTGCTTCTTTTCTTTGGCATGCTTCTCAAGCTAATTGGTTGCCTTCTCTTCCAAAGCTTTAGCCTATACAAGATCCAAGCCAAATTGTGTCTCCCCTTCCTTCAAATTATTTTTTGTCTTCCCTCCACTTGGAAACCACCTCATCTGTATAAGCTTTCTACTTCTCGGGCTTTGGAGGTGCAGATTGAGTTTCTTTTGCCTCTGGGATTTTACCTTCAACTACTACTTCTTTCAACTTACTCTTATTTCTAGACATTTTAGATGGTTCAATAACTTCTTATTCTTTAGGAATAACTTCAGCCTCTTCCTTTGGTAAATCATAGAATTCCCCTGATTCCTTATAAAACCCAACTTTCATCATTTTTAGGGTGTTATCACTAATCAGCATGACTTTGAAGTTTCTCGGCTTTGAACTGCATGGAATCTTAAAAGACTCCAAGAACCGAATAATGAGCTTGGAGAGGATGGATGGATACATGATTATCTACACTTTCAAGTTCCCATTCTTAATATTCTCTATTGTAATGAGAATCTGATTCATTAGGTTTATCTTCCTCAGATTCACCATAAAATCTAGAATGAACTTGTCACTCTTTTTCAAGGTGTCCCTATCTCCTTTTTTTGGTACAATAAAACCCTGAACCCACAATTCAAGGATCCGATTGTTTGTAATCAAATGAGAAATCTTTGCATTCTTGAAATCTGTAAGTCCAAGACACTCCATAGTTTTTACTTTGACAAAACTTCCTTGAACATCCAACAACTTGTGATAACAAAACTTAGATTCCCCTTCATACGAAATTCCAAAATAAGCTTGCAGCCTTGTTGTACGAAAGAGCATAGGTCTTTCCATATTTTTTGAATGAAAACTTTTCTACCTTCTTTCTTAAAGAAACTAACTGACTCATAAAACTTGATAAGTAGATCCGGATATACCAAATCTTGAGCTCCTGGATTTGATATGAAAACACTTTCCCATCCATTAAGCTTGATATTATTGGAGATTATAGAATCATATTTGTTGAAGAAATTTGGATTTACCAACCTTTCTCTATATACTTGCCACTCCGGAATCAGCTTGACAGTAGACATATCTTTCTGAGAGGATTCTTCTGCAGACATTCAGACTTAAGAAAACTCTAAGAATTTTATAACAGACTTTCATAAGAGGGGCATAACTTCGACACGCAATGGCTTGAAATTGATGTGGGATAACTCTTCAGGGGTCCTTTTTATAGGTGTTTGATGTGACAATTCATCTTCCCATCTCGATCCAATGGTTAATAATTCTTCTGATCAGATCTGACGGTTGAAATTATAGCCGCAAGGAAAATTTTATAGGATCTGATCATTTGAGGTTTTTAAAAGAAAACATTCAGATTTAAGGAAACTAGAATCCGAGAAATTTTAAAAGAAACAAAAGGAACTACCATCAAGTAAAAGGTGATACAAAAACTTAAGAAAGAATCAAACCTTTTGGATTTCTAGGAAGATTTTTCTTAATAGGTAATAATCTTCTTGTAGAACTTTAAATTCTGAAAAAAAAAATTGACTACAAAAAAATCTATTATGAAAAAATTTGAGAAAACATCATTACAGAAAATTTTGAAAACTTCATTATGAAAAATTCTAAAAACTTCATTATGAAAAATTTTGAAAACTTTATTACGAAAATTTTAGAAAACATTATTATGAAAAATTTTGAAAACTTCATTACGAAAATTTTTGAAAACTTCATTATGAAAAATTTTGAAAAATTCATTACGAAATTATTTGAAAACATCATTACGAATAATTTTGAAAACATCATTATGAAAAAAATTTAAAACTTCATTACGAAAATTTTTAAAAACATCATTACAAATTTTTTTGAAAACATCATTATAAAAAATTTGAAAACATCATTACGAAAAATTTTGAAAACATCATTATGAAAAATTTGAAAACTTCATTATGGAAAATTTTGAAACTTCATTACGAAAAATTTGAAAACTTTATTATGAAAAATTTTGAAAACATCATTACGAAAAATTTTAAAACTAATAATCAAATGTAATCCCCCTATAAAAAGGAGTTTATTACTATAATGAGATTGGTTCAAAAAGAAGTTAACAAGGAGGATTACCTTACGGTTACCTTTCCTAACTTCTATTTAATGTATTCAAATATATTAGAGGGTAAAGATTTTGTGAAAATATTAGCATGTTGTTCTTGTATTCCGGTAAATTGAAGAATGATATATCCTTTTTGTGTGTGATCCCTAAGAAAGTGATACCTAATATCTATGTGTTTTGCACGAGAGTGATGTGAATGGTTTTTACTAAGGGAAATGGCACTTGTATTATCACTCAAAATTTGTGTTTTGGTAAACCTCTAACCATAGTCTGTGAGTGTGTGTTGCATCCACAACACTTGAGCACAACAACTTCCAGCTGCTATATATACAGCTTCAACAGTGGATAGTGCTACCAAGTGTTGCTTACTACATGACCAAGAAACTAATGAATCTCATAAGAAATGACAAGTTCCGGATGTACTCTTTCTATCCATTCTACATCCACAAAAGACAGTATTTGAAAAACTTTTCAAAACAAAATCATTTCCCGAAATATAAAAGAGTCCTAAATCCATGGTTCGCTATAAGTAGAAAAAAAAATCCTTTCACTGCCTTTAAATGATATTCCTTAGGATTGGATTGATATCTTGCATATAAGCATACTGAAAACATTATTTCTGGAAAACTAGTTTTCATGTAAAGTAAACTTCCTATCATACCTCTAAAAGATGTTTGATCTACTGGTTTTCCATCTTCATCAAGATCAAGTGTGTTTGAGGTACTAATGGGAGTACTTATACTCTAAGTGTTTTCATATCCATACTTTTAAAGAATATATTTAATATACTTATGTTGGGATATATAGATTCCTTCTAGTTCTTGAGAAAATTGAAAACCCAGGAAAAATTTTAACTCACCCATCATACTCATTTCAAACTCAAATTACATTAGATCGCAAAGGAATCAGTTAAAGATTAATGAGTTTAACCAAATATAATGTCATCAACATAAATTTGAACAATCAAAACATTTTTATAATCTTTATTTATAAAAAGGGTTGGATCTGCATTTCCCTTAATATAGTTATTTTGAATCAAAAAACCTATAAGTCTATCATACCAGGCTTGAGGGGATTCTTTAAGTCCATAAAAAGCTTTGGTATATCTAAAAACATGATCTGGATGTTTTTTATCTTCAAAACTAGGAGGTTGTTCAACAAAAACTTACTCTTGAACATAACCGTTAAGGAAATCACATTTCACATCCATTTTCAAAAAGCATGAAATTGAACAATGCTGCAAAAGAAAGTAAAATATGAATAGATTCAAGTCTAGCTACTGGAGCATAGGTATCATCATAGTATATTCCCTCTTGTTGATTATAGCCTTTAGCAACTAATATAGCTTTATTTATTACTATGATTCCATTTTCATCACACTTATTTTTGAAGACCCATTTTACTCCAATAACCGAATTTTCCTTAGGTTTTTCAACCAAGGTATAGACTTTATTCCTTTCGAATTCATTAACTCATCTTGCATAGCTTTTATCCAATCATCATCACCTAAAGATTCATCAGTTCTTTTTTGTTCTAATTGGGAAAGAAATTCTAGATGTTCTACTTCATTCCTTAAGGAACTTCTAGTCCTTATAGGTTTATTCACATCACCAATGATACTATCACAAGGATGATTCTTTAGAAACGACTGATTTGGGTTTTTTAAAACCTGTTCATCAACATAGGGTAGGAAATCTTCTAGGGTAAATACTTCAAAAACATTTTCTTGGACATTTTCCTTATTAGAAGGATCTTCTAAAAAAGGTTGATAATCCATTTTTGAAATCACATTCAAAGATGTAGGTTGGGGTTGTTTAAAAACAAAAGGATCTATTTCATCAAATTTGACATGTATGGTTTTTTCAACAGTACAAGTGTTTTTATTGAAAACTCTATAAGCCTTAGAAGTAGTGGAGTAGCCAAAGAAAATTCTTTCATCATATTTTGGGGTGAATTTATGAAGATTATCTTTAGTATTTAGGATGAATACTTTGCAACCAAAAACCTTGAAGTAGGAAAGTCTAGGCTTTCTACCATACCATAACTCATAAGAAGTTTTATTAAGAAAAGGTCTAATTAAAACTCGATTTATAGTATAAAAATCAGTACTTACAGCTTCAACCCATAAATTTCTTCCAATAGAATATTCACTCAACATGGTTATAGTTATCTCTTGAAGAATTATATTTCTTCTTTCAACAACACAATTCCGTTGAGGTGTTCTTGGTGATGAGAAATTGTGAGTAATGCATTTTTTACTAAAAAAAATTTCAAAATCATAATTTTGAAATTCTCCTCCATGATCACTATGAATAGTTATCAATGGAAGGTTTTTCTCATTTTTAACATAGGCTCTAAAACTTTTAAAATATGAAAAAGATTCAGACTTATTTTCTAGAAAATAGACCCACGTAAATCTAGTGTAATCATCAACTAAAAAATACATAATACTTTCCTCCAATGCTTCCAGTTTTTGTAGGACCAATAAGATCCATATGCACTAACTATAATGCATCAGTAGTTCTGACTTCACCGATTGATTTAAAACCAGATTTCTGTTGCTTTCCGTATTGAAAAGGGTCACAAAATTTTGAAGAATCAAATCTAAGCTCTAGTATATCCTTAACTAATATTTTCTTAGAAAGTTCGCATAGGTTCTTAAGGTTACAGTGACATAACCTTCTATTCCACAACTAAGAATGATCTTCAATTTCACTAAAGAAAGGTATATATTTGCTCCTAAGGTCTTCTAATTTTAGTGTGTATACATTCTATTCCCTATGGGAAGAAAGAATAAAATCTTCATAGGAATTGTGCACTAAGCACTTATCATTCCTAAAATTCAAAAGGTAACCTCCATCACATAATTGTCTTATGCTAATGAGGTTGTGCTTAAGAACCTTAACAAATAAAACATTTGAAATCAATGTTTTTCAAGAAGAACGATGTTACCTATACCAATAATTTCTCCCTGAGCATTATCTTCGAAAGTTACTTTTCCTCCTTTCATCTTGATAATCTTTTCAAAATATTTTTTGTTACTAGTCATATGTCGGGAACATCCACTATCCATGTACCAAGAATTTCTGTTGATACCTTCTCTATTTTCCTTAAAATAAGAAAAATTTAGGTTTTCGGAATCCAAACTTTCTTGGATCCGGAAATCTCAGAAAGAAAAATTTTAGGCACCCACATCTTTTTAGAAAAATGGGATTTATGAAATCCTAAAGACTGGGTTTTGTTTAGGGAAAATTTTTTTGGCCAATTCCCACCACACTGACACTTAGTGCAGAATAGAGCACTTTGAAGAACAAAATAATTGTTACTAAAAACCGGTTTAGAACTAGTATAACCAAAACCTGAACTATTCCTTAGAGGTCATATTTGAGAATACATCTTATCAAAATTTTCCTTACCTAAGGTAAAGTTTCAAAAAAACTTCCTTAAGGAAAAAATTTCGGATTTTAGTTTGATAACCAAGTTCTTTTCTTTTAAAACATTTTATTTTGAACTAGATTTAGGCTCAAAAACATTTTTATTAGAAATTACGTTTTCTAGATCCTTAGAAATTTTATTCTTCTAAGACTTTACTTCCTCAAGACCTTTTAAAATAATTTCAAAATCAACATTTTTCTTATCAAGATCTCTAGAAAGATCTGATATTTCTTTAGTAAGAATAGTATTTCCAGAATTTTCCTTATCAAGATTTTTCATGAGTTTTTAATTCTCAATCTCAATAAGTTTAGAAAACCTAGAAACTTATTCATAGGTAGGTAAAGTATTTTCTTAATCAGAAGAATATTATTAATTAGAAGAGTTATAATATTTACTATCTCTATAGTTTTCATTCAAAGAAACCTTGGTCATTGATTCAACATTGTGTACCTTAGCCATTAAGCAACGATTGTCAATAGGTAGTTTGGCTATTAGACCAAGATTATTATGTCCAAACGATTCGTAATCTGATGATTCATCTGAAGAGTCACTGCCACTGGCACTCCAGGTGTCATTATATTTCAAGACTTTCTTAACTTTATCTTTATAGTACTTCTTTCTGTTTCTCTCATAATGCTTATCCTTTCTTTCTTTTCTCTTAAGCATAGGAAAATCTGGTCTTATATGTCCAGCTCTCTTGCATTCATAACATGTAAATTCTGATCCTTTCTTATCTTTCCTTTCTTTCTTCTTATATTTGGATTCTAATTTCTCCTGTCCAACAATCTTGTTCATCCTTCAAGAAAGATTGGAAAATTCATTCTCTGAAGATTCACTTTCACTGGATTTGGATTGAATAACAACCTTCTTAGATTTGGATCTGTTAAATCTCTCAGGATTCTTATCTTTCAAATGATTTGATGTTATATTAAAAGAAACACTTCAATTCCCATTCTTCTTCTTTATGTTATTATCATCTCTCTTCATTCTAGTCTAATGTTGAAGAAGGGTTCCAAAAAGTTCATCAAGAGAAACTTGAGTAACCTTTCTGTTCTCATCAATAGCAGTTCTCTTGGATTCTTACTCATTGGGCATGATGTCTATGATCTTATCAACAAGAGCTTCATCATCTAATCTTTTCTCACCCATAGATTGTAAAATATTCACAGTAGTAATGAATCTTTGTTTCACCTTACATATGGGTTCTTCATAAGGAAAGCAGAAACCAGGATATTTAGCTCTAAGCATGGATCTTCTTGTTTCAATTACTTGGGAAGTTCCAAAGTGTGTAACTTCAAGTTTCTTCCATATACAATTATCTTCTTCACAAGATAAAATTTGGGTATATATATTTCTAGTCATAGAACAAAGCAAAGTATTTCGTACCTTATAATTCAGTTGATATTCATGCTTTTCTTGATTGGTGAAGGTACTAACTTCCTTGTCAGGGATTTTATATCCTCCTGTAAGCATAAAAAAAATATCAACTCCAGTATTGATAATGAATGTCTTAATTTGATCTCTCTAATATTCATAATCATTACCATCAAAAATAGGTGGTCTTGTTGGATTGATATTGTCTATGGAACCAACATTGATTCCTCCCATCTTTAAGAAAAACTCACCACAAAAACTTATTAGTAATAAAATTTTGTAAACAAGGATAATATTCCTAAGTAAGGAAAAATATAGAGCAAGAGTATCTCTAAGAAAAAAAATGAATCTGAACATTATGAGTCCGAGAAACTAATTCTGAGATTAAGAAAAATATGAATTCTATTCTGAATCTAATCGTGAGATTAATTCAGATTGAACCAATCCTCTGATACCAATTGTTGAGATGGTATGTGAGTATGATATACTCTATAATAACAAATGTAGGATCGAAATAATATAGATACCGAATAAAGTATCTAATGATGCTTAAAATACAAGGTGGTGGGTTAATTGTATTCTTTAAAACTTCTTTTGGAACTTTTAAAGATGGTTATGTTTAACTAGGTTAAACAAGGTAATTCACATAACCTCAAGTTCTAAACACTTTTTTTATTCTGGAAATATGATTCCAAGAAAGTGATTCTAGAAAGATGGTTCCAGAATGTGAAACTTAATGAAAGTTTACATCAACAAAGATTTTACCTTAATGCATAGAGAATCGTTCTAAATCAGAGTACAAGTAAAAGAAGTATAAGATAGTTATACTTTCCTCAACAAATAAAATGCAGCAGAAAACTTGTAACAAAACATGTAACAAGTAGTAAATATTTTAACCCAAAGAGAAGGGTATCCAACAACCTTGGATAAAGGTCCCTTGATTAATACTTTCCAGAAAGTTTGTCTTACCCACACCAGGGTAAGCCCTCGATATGAAGATCAGAGTCTGTCCTGTTATCCCTGCAAGCCCTCAACTTTAAGGTAGTCGGCACCTCTATCTTCCTCAAAAAGGAAGCCCTCAACTTCAAGGTAGTAGAAACCTTTGTCTTCTTATCCCTAGAAGCCCTCGATTGTACACATCAAAAATTGGAGTCACACTAAGAAAATATGAACAAGAAGTTCAGTATGCACTAAGAATGAGAGTCTCTCTCTAGAAATCACTTCAAAAACTTGTAATCTCTAAAGTCGTATAACAGTCTTGAGATCTTTTCAAATGAGCTCCTATTTATAGGCACAACATCAACGGTCTGTTCCCTCCTCTAACGGTCATATATTTCCTTGAATTTCTAAGGGACCTATACACATGTCACTCAAACAACGGTTAGTTAGTATCTGAATGCACGACATCGTTTTATTACAAAAACAAGTGTAAGAAAAAATATGGTTACATAACCAAAAACCAATATTCGGAATGAATGCAAATAAAAGTTTGGAGTCTAACCAAAAACAAATTCGGAGTCTATAATACAAGGATATTCAAATTCTGTTTTCTAAGGAATTCAGAACATGAACTCTATAGAATTCTAGAGTCTGAATTTCAAGGGAATTAGTAATCTAGATTCACAAGAATTCAGAACCTGAACTTACAAAGTTCAGAGTCAGAGTTCATGAGAATTCAGAGTCAGAACTCATAGGAATTTGAAACCTGAATTCGTTGTCAAAACTCAGAGGAATTCATAACAATAATTCAGATTCAGTATTCAAAAGAGTTTTTAATCAGAATTCGTATTCAAAATTCAGAGTCAGAACTCAGAAGAGTTCATTACCAAAATTCTGAGAATTCTGAGTTAGAACTCAGAAGAGTTTGGAGTCTGAATTCAGAGAACTCAGAGCCAAAAATCAGAAGAGTTCGGAGTCAGAATTTATATTCAGAATTCGGAGTGATAACTCAGAAGAGATCGGAGTCTGAATTCAGAGAACTTGGAGTCAGAACTCAGAAGAGTTCATAACCAGAATTCGGAGAACCCGGACCCTAAAACAGAATTCCTTATATCTAGGTAATTATAGGATTCTGAGGTTTTGGTTATAAACCAAATTTTACACTTATAAAAATTATGATATAAACATTAAAAACATGGTAAGGATAAATTTCCTTGGGGAAGGAAATTTTTATTTATAGAAGTAAAACACATGAAAATATGATATTTTCCTTGAGATAAGGTGTTTTTGATTTTCAAAACAAGAAGGAATGGTAAAGTTATAAATAAACCTTATTGACTTAACAATCTTCCCCAAGTATGAAGGAATGGAAAATTCGTAAGGAAAACCTTATTGACTCAACAGTTCCTAGGTAAGACTTGAGTCTAGGAACAGTTTCTATTTCATTATACCATCTGATTTGGTGGTAAGTGTGGATTGAGATATTGACCTTACTTTTGTAGGGCCCTTTGTAAGAGCATAAGGACCGATTGGATCATCATTGGTTTATGATTACCAATCATGGATAAGAGGGTTTCAAAAATACACATCTACATGATAAAGTATGGAATTGATCTCTTTCAAGGAGAAAAGGAGGGCACTTGAATTAGGGGTAGTAGCAGAATATGATTGTTATTCGATAAAACGAAGTCAGGACAAGGTGTAGAATGAGGCTTCACAATGCGTGGTGGGGGTCCAGGAAGAGATATCTTAATTTAAATAAGAACTAAAAATATTAGAGAAAACTATATTGGGGGAATGAGGGATCCTCAACTGAGTGGAGAAGTCCAGACTTGATGTTATTTCTATAGAAGAGTATTTGTAGTGGATTAAAGATTTTGAAATTGAATCTACTATTCAATTGTTCCAATACATTGCCTCTATATATAAGAATTCCATAGAGCTCAAGGAATCCTCCCAAAAAAATTCTATGCTGGTTTTCTAATTTTTTCATTCTTCATATATTTTATTATTCATGGGAGATACTCTAATATGTCGAGATTCCTCACTCATTTTCACCTCATCAATGAATAAACCCTCTGAAATTTACATATCACTATCCCATATTTCATTATTAATGATGTGAAAGACATCTTTTTGATTTGATATTTTGTGGATCATCAATGATAACCATCCTTTCTATAATATCAAGTAAACCCAAATACTTGGATTTTAATGCTTAACTCAAAAAATATTTCTCTTGGGAATTTCTCATGAATTTCCACTGACATGAGATTCCCCATTGATATGCCTCCTCCAATTTTATTAAGACTACCTGGTTTTAGAAGAATAATCTGAATAAGTTCTATGTATCATAGGGAGATTGCTATTGTTTTTGCTGAAGTCAATGGACTTATCGAGCATAAAATGATTTTGTAGTAAAAAATAACGTTCCCTAAAATCTTTGAAAATTTTAATTTACATTTCCATAACATTCTCATAAGTTTATCATGGAAAAATCCTAGTAGGTGTGAACTTAGATATTTCATATCCCTACCTATTACAAACTACTGACTAGAAAACATTTATTCATCTTCCATTTTATGAATTATTTATATTTCCTAGATTACACAAAGTACATGTCCATTGAGTAGGGGCTCAAAAGTTTCCCCAAGTTCCCTTGTTCGGTTTTCATGTTGGTTTATATTGTATCTCCTTTAATTAGATTCTTTAAGGTGATATAAATTAAACCATTTCTGTGATGTAGTTCAAGGGATTCCAAATCGGGCCATATATTGATATAGTTTAGGTTCTTATAGAATGAAATTTATATTGCTATAGTTTATGTTTTTATATCTTGGTTTATAGAATCTATGTTATTTAGATTCTTGATTCTATGGCTTGGGATGTCATTCACTTTATAGTCTTGATGTCCATACATGAGACACTATCCATTTTTTTTGTTTTAGTGCCAAGACATGATATGTTGTATAGTTTCAAGTCTTGGTCCAAGGACACGAGACACTATTTAGTTTCAAACATTTATTCAAAGATTTGAGAGGTTGTTTAGTTTAGTGTATTTCTAGTTGGAAATGATATGCCCTTTATTTTATAGTATTGCTTCCAAAACATGAGATACTATGTAGTTTAGTGTCTTTCTAGTAGAACTTGTGATGCTATTTATGTTAGCCTCTTTTAATGGGGACATGAGATGATATGTAGTTTAGTGTATTTTTTCTAGGAATTTATATGTTATGTTGTTTAGAGTATTTCCTTTAGGACTTGATATGTCGTGCAGTTTAGAAATATTCTTCTAGGACTTGAGACATTGTGTTGTTTATAATCTTACTGCCAGGATTTGAGACACTATGAAGTTTAGTGTCTCTCTTTGAGGAATTGAGATGTTGTGCATTTTATATTCTTACTTCCAGAACATGAGATGATATGTAGTTTCGAGTCTTGTTTACAAGACTTATTTGATTAATATATAATGGAGTAGATTTTTAATGCATGCCTCAAAACACTATAAGGTGTTGAATTATTTCGTGATGTTGTTGGGGGATCATAAGGATTATATTTACAATCATACAAGGAGGATATTTCTTGAGTTGTTGTGTAAAAGGTACTTATTCATGGCTCTATAGGGATTATATGTATGGCCATGTAGAGGTTTCCTGACTCCATTACAAGGTCTATTAAATAATTTTGTGAAATTTTATTGAGGATTTTTAAAAATATTCAAGAATCCAATTTCAGGAGGATATTTTTAATATGGTTTGTGTATATCAAGTGTATATGGATTTGAAAAGATGAATATGTAAGGGGTAAGGCATGATGGGGATGACCCATAACACCATAAGTTGTTGAGTTCCACCACAATGTTACCAGGTATTATGACGAA
This sequence comes from Viscum album, assembly GCA_963277665.1. NCBI lineage: Eukaryota > Viridiplantae > Streptophyta > Magnoliopsida > Santalales > Viscaceae > Viscum > Viscum album. Next base: position 1,656,037,783 of record OY728125.1, read on the forward strand.
AGTAATTCCATATTACAAGGCGGAGATTCCTCTAGTTGGTAGGTCAGAATATCTTTTTCATGGACCCTTTGGGCTTATATTCATGATCAATTATATGTTTCCCCACTATTTTCCAAGTTCCATAAATTATTTTAAGAATAAAACATTTGGATGATGAATTGGGGTATGAATCACTATCAACCTGAGAAGGGTTCTTGAACCCTAGTGAAGTTTAGTTTTCTGATAGGAGACTCAAACCCTTGTCCATGTGGATTCATGTCATATGGTGTGTATCATAAAAATGTTTTTGAATGGATTTTATAGTGTATAAGGCTTAATATACATGGATCTTACATAAATTTAGGTGAATATTCAACACAATATAAAAATACATTCCCCAGGACTGTAATAGTTTAGTGTCTTCGGTAACATGGAAAAACAATATTCTAACCTGGTGAAATATCGTCCATGTTTCCCAAAAATATCTCCTAATTTATTACTTTAACCTAAAACCATTCTTCACAACCTATGGAGAAGAAGCATATGAAATAGGTGATCTCAGATGATCAGTAAGGGTAAATAAAGGAGATACATTATAATAATATGTGCATAAGGGTATGAGATCATGTGAATAACATTCTAAAATCATAGCATACATATCAAGCATAATATAAATGATTCATGGAATTAATTTTAGGAATTCATAAGATATGAAATAAAATTGAATCCAGAATATAAAACATGAAACCATAATATAGAAAAAATAAATTGAATTTATGGTAGACACATAAACATATAAATGTTTTTGCATCATAATCAAGGAATCACTACCATGTCTATCATAATAGTATGGGTTCACTCCCCATACCATCTTGGTAGTCATGGTTTACTCCCATGGTCATGTTAGATGTATGAGTTCACTCCCCATACCATCTTGGAAGTCATGGTTCTCCCCCATGGACATATTAGTCTATCTCTTGAGTTACAAATATTTACCCAATGCATTGGATGGAGGTATTGGTCCCACCCATTTCATAATTAAATCTTATATACATATTTCACTATATCATAAACAGTCATATCAAAACCCATGAAATGAAACAAGTTTCATAAAAATATAATTATATCATTACCTATGGAAAAGCAACATACATCATAATCATTTCATCAAATCATAACCCATTAAAATAGGTTATTTTCATAAAAATATATCCAATGAAATAGAAACAATTCTCATTAACATCATTCCATGAAAACATAAACCATTATGGGAAATAATATGAATCAAAAAATTGGATCACTTCCTTGGATGGGAATGAGTAATACCAATGTATTTCATTTTATATGGAACATAATTTCGAGGGATATTTTAAAAAAAGTTCAAAAGAAAAAAACGTTCCTCTTTTAAAAATCATTTTTAATAAAGGAATCCTTTTGAAAGCTATATTCTTTGAATATAAACTTGAAAATTTTTAGAGGAATCGTGAAAAAACATTTTGAAAACCTTTTCCTTTGAATACTGAAAAACTATTATTGAAAACATCTTGAAAACTATTTTACATGAAAAATTATAAAATAATACTGAGAACTTTTTGAAAACCTTTTTTCCTTGAAGACTTATAAAATAAACTTAAAAATGTTTTGAAAACAATTTCATTGAAAATAATTTTAAAATTTATAATAACTTTTTGAAAATGTTTTGAAAAACTTTTTGATTGAAAAAATATGTTGAAATTTATAATGAATGATTTAGAATGATTTTAAAACCTTTTTATTTGAATATAAATTTAAAACTTGTAAATAATTATTCAAAACATTTTTATAATATATGGTTTTTATGGAAAACATATTTCCAACCAAAGAGATATGTAAAATTAGAACTTTATTAAAAAAACTTTCTTAATCATGTTATATACCAAAGAGTTCACAAATGGTACCAATATGTAAATATATCATGAATAATCATAGGATAAAAAATTTCATGAGTGTTCTTGAGATATGAATCATAATATTTTATTAGTGGAATCATAATCATAAATAGTCTTGATAAATGATGACGTTGTTTTAATAAAATCTTACAAATTAGTATCATTTAATTATACAAACCATGTAAGAATATAGAATTAAATGAAGCTTAAAATATCATGAATATAATGAGGTTAATTATATTATATTTCAAAGGAATTATATACACATTATTGAAAAATATAGCTGCATAAAATGGCATGTGTCTCGAAGAAGGAAAATTGAGACAAAACTACTTTTTCAATTTGGAAACTTTTGAAGAATAAAACCCATGAAAGAAATATCATAAAATGGATATGTAAAATAACCTTAAATATAGGCATAAGAGTCATATAATAAATTCATTTTCATTATATTCACCACACAAAAGAAATGTGTAGTGAATAAATCTTGTATCTCGTGAAAATAAAAATTGAGATGAAATTACCTTACTATATGTCTTGTCCCTCATAGTACTTGTACAAACCTCGAGTATAATAAATATAAGTTTATTATTCATATTCTATAGAATAAAATTCATATATCTAATAAAATATTTGATTTTATTATGATTGTATGTTACCCACTTATTAATAATTCTATGTTAAAGATTAACTTCAGTTAATATCCGCTTTGATCATAGTACATGGTTTTACTTATTATTCATGATCATGTTACTTAGATCGCGATTTATGTAATTCAAAATTGTTAAACATTATATAAATATATTATATTTTTAATATATAATTACTTATTACAATCTATAATATATCGAATGATGAAATAGAATACACCATTCATTGAGACTATAGACCGTACGTATGCAAGAATGTTGTTTCTATTTGGTTGTCATATTGAATGAAAGTAAGTAAATGAAATACATGTTTATATGTATAAAATATAATTACAATAGCATTATAATTTTATATATATCATATATTTTCACTGAAACAATCCTTAATACATTCCATGTAAATTTTGAATGAATAACATCTCTTTGAGGAGGAAGTATTCCCCACATTGAAAAACGTTGTTACAATATTTACAAAAGATGGAATGTGTAAATGAATTAGTGATAAAGGAATTACAGAAACATAAATATATAATAAATATAATATATATCATATATAAATAGTGTTTCCATCATAATGACCAACCATGGAAGGTGCTAAAGGAAAATGAACAACATCGTTTCGGGAGGATGTAGTTCACCGTACACAAGAACTGTAAGTTCATTACCCATTAGATGGAAGTGTGTGTAATTGCAGATAAAAAAATAATATAAAAATATCTTAGTATATTTTGGATTCACGTGTTTATATAATCATGGAATAAATATATTTCATTGGGTGGGTAATGAAAATTAAAGAAATGAGATTGATGAAGGATGTTACCTCTTCTTCGGGTAAATCCTTTTGGTTTACACCAAAGGATTACTTGGATTGCCTTCTCCAAAAGATTACTTGAATAGCCTTAATCCACATGATTATTTGGATGGCATTCATCCAAAATATTACTTGGATGGCCTTTATCCGATGGTCTATGGAGGTTCTTCATGGACGTGGATTTTCGCAGGTTGCGGTTTGGATCTCTATCACGGGATTACCTCTTCCGTTTATGAAAACAAGTTTTTTAGGGACATTGGAAACCCTCTTGGGACCTTTATTTGTGTGGAGGATCAGACTCTCTGGCTCAAGGAAATAGAGATCTCCCGAATCTGCATTGACATGGACATGGATTCTCTTTATTCGGTGAAGATTTTCCTTCGATTTAATGGCATGGATGACTGGTCGCAACCCTTCCTCTTTCCCACACTACCCCTGTTTTGCGCAGTCTATCATCTCCAGGGGAACTCATTTCCCTCCTGTCGTAGGCGGTGACAAGCTCAGTCATATGGTCCTAAACCTTGACCTATAGCTATGTTGCCGGGGATGATGTGTGGCCCCTTCCTGAGGAATTGGTGGGCCTTTCGGTGTCGAACATTGTTGTGCTTGTGCAATTGATGGATGGTTCCCCCAAGGAAGTTTCTTCTGTTTCTCCTCTGCCTGGTCTTGCCCATGACGAGGATAGCCCGTATAGGGAACTTGTTCCCTTCAGCTACACTTCTCACTCCTTGGCCCACCACGTCATTCATAGGTGTTTCCCTAGCAACATCAATGAGCTTCTTTTTCGGGTTCTCTCTCACGGTGGGAACATTCGCCCACACCTCTACTAGGGAGCTTCGTGGAGGATGTCTCATCGCTTCCTCCAATTCTTTTGGATGGACTTCCATGTGAATTTCTCTTCTCCATATGGGGCATTTTGGGGAGGGGGATTAGCGTCCGGGCTTAGATTCATTGGTCTCAGGGAGTCAGTCATCACAGATCTCTTCTGAGTCTCCTTCCAGGTGCAAGATGGGGCCTCAGGATTTATGATGCAGGAAGGATTTGGCCCAGACGACCAGCTCTACTAAGGTGTGTTTTGGGCTCTCCCATTCTAATAATTTCATCATTTTTCTTCAGGATTAAGAGGACCCAACTTGTGCGGTTCCTACCTCGTCCCCCCCACCTCGAGGGTTTGTACTTGGGCTCAAACCAAACGTTTTCACCGGGGTTCTTATGATTAGTGGAGTGGTTCATTGTCACTTGGGGACAAAACTAGGAGCCCTCAGTTTCAATGATTTCCATGTTCTTATGGAATTCAAGAGGCCTGGGTTCGTGGGTGAAAACAGATTTTATTCGTTCTGTATTACGTCTAGCTAGGGAGTCGGTAGTGGTCATTCTATAGCCCATGAAAAGGAGTTATAAGATTGCGTATTTTTAATGGAATATAAGCCTTAATAATTTTCTTCATGGGGAGCTTGTCAACTAGCACATATGGGTGTTCTAGAAGAATAATTGTTCTGTGATATTGTTCAGTGCTTCGAATCAGTAGGTGTCAATGCGGATTACAGAGGGAAAGCTTGATTTCATATTTTCTTTTGTCTATGCTAACTGTGAAGTGAAGGATAGGAAAGCGTTATGGTTGGAACATAACATTTTTGATATTGGGAGCTTGGATTGGTTTTTTTTGGGGAGATTTCAGTATTGTACTGGATTCTTCAGAGAGGAAGGGAGGTGGCCTTGTACCAGGAACGGATCGAAAAGATTTTGTGGATCACATCACGTGTAACGGCCTGATGAACTCGGGTTTTATGGGAAACAAATACACTTTGTGAAATAACCATAGGGGGAACCGTCACATCTGGAGTAGACTGGACTATTGATTTTCCAATCTTCTAGCATCTTCTGTTTTTCTGAAGACGAAGGTGGAGCATATGTCTCAGGCTCTTTCAAATCTTGCACCCCTGCTTCTTTGTCTTGATCAAGGATCAGAGGCAAGCAAGAGCTTCAATTTTTCAAGCCGATGGATGTCCAAGAACAACTTCATTCACACAGTATGAGATTCCTAGTTGAAGCCCATGTAGGAGGGTCGATGGGTAGGTCTCCACAACTGGATTAGAATATTAAAGTCAGATATTCGTTATTGGTATGGCAACAAAGCTTATCTTTTAGCTGATATTGACGGGACTAAGGCTGAGGTTGAATTCTTAGAGGAGAGGTTATATTTCGGATGGGGTGACGATACTTTCAGAACATTGATTGAGAAAGAGGCCAACTCGCTGAATTAATTTTGTACTAATAGAGGATTGACAGTGATAGGTCTAAGGATACATGGCTTCGTGAAGGGTATAGGAAAACGAAATTCTTCTAGGCATGTATCAATGAATGAAGAAGGATTAGTGAGCCGAATATTCGTCGGGCATATGGGTCTTTCACGTTGGATGCAAGGACTGTGGGTGGTATAGTAACCGAGTATTTAAAATCCTTATTGGTTGAATCCCACCCTATCATGCAAGGGGATATTCTTCTAGGATAACTGATCTGTTTGATTCCATTCCATCATTTGTTCAACATGATACCAACAACTCCTTTGTTTCCATACCGTAAGAGGATTAAATTTTGGAAGCAGTCCGAGAACATAACATGAAGAGTGCTCTGGGACATGATGGGTTCCCGGGATCATTTTATACGTCCTTCTGGGGGCTAGTGAAGGGGGCGTAGATAGATGCTATTCAGGATTTATTTAGAGGTGGGAACCTTCCCCAGGTGGTTTGTTCTTAGACCCTGATCCTCATTCTGAAAATCAAAGACCCTTCCTCCATTAGTCATTACCAGCCAATTAGTATCTGTAATTTACCTTATAAGTTGTTGGACAATATCATAAATAGAAGGCTCAATGATTTTCATCCCCTTTGGGTCTCTGATGGCCAATAAGGCTTTATCAAAGGAAAGTTAACCCAAGCTGCGATTTCTGTGGTCCAAGAAATGGTGGGGAATATTAACAGAAGGACTCTCATCTATAATATTGTGATCAAGGTCAACATGCACATGGCCTATGACATGATTAAGTGGAGTTTCATTAATAAAGTGTTGGGTTGCATGGGTTTTTCTAGAGCAGTGGTTGATTTTCTTTTCAGAATGGTTAGCTCTCCTTGGTTAGTGATATGATTCTTGGGATTTAGGTGTGGGTTCTTCAAGACTTCCCGGGGTCTTAGACATGAGGATCCAATATCACCTAGTTTATTTGTGTTAGTGTAGGACACCCGTAGTAGATATGTGGAGTGGAAACTGAGACTTCGCATCTTGCGACCTTTTCATGTTCGATCCAATCCTGAACTGATCTCTCACATCTTTTTTTGCTGATGACATGGTCTTTTTCCTTAACAGTAATAGAAGAACTATTCATTAGTTAAATAAAATCTTGGACACTTATTGTCGGTGGAGTGGGAAGTCCATCAATAGGGCCAAAAGTAGTGTGTTCTTTTCAAAATGGTTCT